>CM073543.1:7500000-8125000 GCA_037074615.1 Leucaena leucocephala | reverse complement strand
GACAGCACATGAGTATGTATATGCATGCCTTAATCGGTCAAGGAGAATTGGAGGGGGAAATTTCAGTTTATATATGCATATCATGCTGCTGTATTTGCCATCATAGTACAAGATAAAACATTAATTATGAGACGAAAGTTTGAAGTATGTCTAAAGAGACTTAAAAGAATGAATTATATCATGTTTGGTTGAGGTGTTTTCATGGGATTTATAAGGGAGGTATAAGGCAACATGTATTCTATGGACACAAGATTTGAAATTTCCAAAGTTAACTTGTGATTAGGGATTTTTCTTCTCCAAACATAGATTTTGGTGATAGTTATAATTGTTACGAATATAAAATCTGTTTGAAAGGTGGTTTCGAATGTAAGCTTACGGAATGTCTTATTTTGGAAATTTAGGAAAATGAAGGGAGAACGATATCTTGAAATCTAGAATAAGGATAAACTATATCAGATTATTGCAGGTGAGTGAATAACGTTCCCTAAAATTTACAATTTCAAATGCATTGTCATTCCATATAATGAATTTCACATATAGATTTCGAAAAGCAAATTTTATGAAAGTATGGTTTAAATCGTTAGAAATGATTTTCTTTCGATTGGTTTACAAAGGAATTATGATTATGTATGAAAATGAATAAAGAGGCTTTTGAAGAGAGTTTGGCAAAAGTTGCATTGAACTGTTGTTATTCATGAAATATATTCTTATGCGAATTTCATATGTTTTACAGTAATTTGATTTCAAATGTACATGCTGGGGTTTTGGAAAGTTAAAGTGATTTTACCAATGATTATGGCATTGAAACGATTGAGATTATTTCACGTGAAATAAACCCCATGCATGATGGAAACGTTTTAGGATGGAATACAGAACGCTGGTTGCTAACAGCAGTACTGTTAGCCCTTGGTGCACCTTGGTTATTCGAGCTCGATAGTTTGTGGCGTAGCCACCAGAATTATTTCGTGGGATTTATTCTCGCGACAGTTTGTGGCGTAGCCACCAGAATTATTTTGTGAGATTTATTCTCGCGACAGTTTGTGGCTTCGAGCCACCAGAATGGTTAGTTACCCTCGTGGACTGTGTGTCCACGTCTGTTTTCGTTCTGTTGAAGTCCTACAGAAAGATCATGGTTTTGAAAAGATTGTCTTGAATGAGTTATTTGAAATAGTATTTCATACTGTTATTTCCCTGAAATACAAATGTTGACAAAAAGGTTTGCATTAGATTACGAAGCGTTATGAAATACATTTTCAATATGATTATGCATTGTTTATTTTCCGTATTCTTTAAATCATGTTTTGGGACGTTATTCACGAGTAGATTATTTGACTTCAGATAGTGCAGGTGACCCTAATCCTCCAGCTGAGCGGTAAAGAGCCTTGCTGTTGATCCGAAGCTTCATTTGATAAATACTACTTTTGATGTAATTGCTTCTTAAGAACTTTTATTATTTTGGAAAGGATAATGCTCTGCATGAACCTTAGAAAATATTTTGTATGATTTTGAAAAAAGCTATGGAAAATTTAAAAGTCTTACTTAAAATGATAGGCTTTCAGAATATGATGTATTTATATTCTGTGCCGGTCACGGTCCAAAAATAGGGCCATGACAAAAATATTGGACAGTTGGGTCCCACTTGTTAATATTCTAATGGACCAATAAAGTGTAAGACTTGTGTGAAAGTCTCAGTGCACATGACTTGCTTAATGAGTAGGTATTAATCCACTTAACGATTTGATGATATCAAACACTAATTGACCCAAGTCAACACGTTGCTGAATCATTTTAATGAAAGGCAAAGAAATATATAGTGTTAGTATTATTAAATTGTATCCAAGTCAACATTAATCAAACTCCTCCTCTCGTACGGTTTGTGTCACAATTATGGAGCGTCTCTAAAGTATGCTTTTCTTGACTACTATAGGCTTTATAGGCTTTAGGAAGGATATCGATGCTTTTGATCTACCGTTAATCAGTATTTAGTATCTACAGATATTATTTTCACGAGTACACTCCATACTTCCCTCCTCTACTCATACTTCTCTCCTCTACACCTTCTTCAAATAGTCTGTTTTTTTTATTAATATTTTGATAACCTTTAACCTCTCATATTACAACCCCCCCTTTACGTCTTGTAACTCCGTCATTATTAACTTGGACTGTGGTTGTGTTTGAAGGTGCTTAGCTAAGCCTAATATATCCATTCAAGAAAGTATGGACTAATTTCCTTGCATTGTAAATGTTTTGAATGGGCTTTAGTGTTGGCCATCAAACTCGCTCTATATATACTATCAGGAATCAAACCTTTAACTAGACAGACACTTTCTACACAATAGTTGCATTTTAACCGATTTTAAGAAAATCAGATGTAAGAAGGAGAACTAATGTTAAGAACAAAGGATCTAGTAGTTCTACTAAGGTTCTTATTATATAAATATAAAATTTAGGTCAAAAGTTACTTATATCTATTAGATGAGATTTTTCAATTACACTTAGTATTTTAATATTGGTAGTTGTTAATATATTTGTGTTCTTATAAATTCATTTATGAATAAACACTTATAAATTTTTGTATTTTTATAATGTAAATTAGGATTTATAAATTTTTATATAAGCACTTGATATTTTTCTACTGTTAGTTGTTAAAATTAAGATTTATAAATTTATATATTATATAACAAGAGCATCAATGCTATATACGCAAATTTGAAAGAGCCTACTCTACAAGACAAACATATATTACGAGAAATTAAATAACTGTTAAAATTTATAAACTCACTTCTATTATAAGTCTCCTTAATACTCATGACATCATTTTTATTTTCTTACTCCTCTTAGATCTTTTTATAAGTAACTTCTAACGTGTTTTATATATACTAAGGAAAACCTTAAATGTTATTAATTATCTTTAAAATTTAATAATTTTTCAATTTTATCCCTATTTAATATATATTATACCAATAAATGAAGTATAATATTATATATTCATATAAAAAATTTAATAATGTGAATCATAAATAGAAATAAAAATTCTATCGCTCTCTATATTATAGATAGGACAAGAGGAGTATTTTTTAAGAGAAGGCCATATAGACATAATTAGAGGAATAATTCACATTTTTCAATGGATATGATAATGAAGTTATTGTGATTATTGGAGTAAATCAATTCAGAGACGCCCGCGTGCGCACAAATGTTTTGTTTAATTTTTAAAATTACATTGATCTCTCATGCTTAGAACATAAAAATATACGCCTTAGAGCAAACAAAGATTATGTGTATATATAATTAAAATTATAAGAGATGTGTCTTTCCTAACTCTCGAGCATTTCTTTTATTTTTCCTTACATACTTTTTTCTTCAGAATTCCATAGAACTTTTATAATATAAAACTTGGAAGGATTATATTTATCTAAACGTTATTTCTCTTGTGCTGAACAAGTCAAAAGGCCAACTAAAAGATGCAAAAGTTTTAAGAATACAAGTCTTACACGTATGATGGCCAATTACTAACCCACTCAATCACTAGTCACTAGCAATAATAACTCTTGCATTTTTCTTCCTTCAAATTGGCTTACTTGACATTGGAATTTAAATGCTCACCCCATTATGTTGTGGTGGATAACACAGATTGGAACATCTTTCACTCTTCACAATATTGTGGAAGAAAAATGGTGAGATTCAAAGAATCTCAGTAGTAACATTCCCTCTTTTATATCAACATACATAATTCACAACAGCATGCAAAATAAGCCATTTAAATTCTCTAACCAACATAAAAGTTTGACAAGTATCATGTACCTATAGATACATAAAACAATGCTCTCTTAGCCATGCCTCACTCATGCATGTAAAATCTCCAGCCAATATAACTGTTGACAATTATTATATATGTACAGATATCTAAAAAAGTGCTCTCTCAACAATTGCCAGTTATTTTAGTATTTTTTTTTCTTGAGTATAATCTAGCTCTTGCGAGAAACTAATCATCAAGACTTTAACTATGCTTCACACATCTAGATCATACTTGCGCACGTCAAACTACGGCATAAACAAGCATGCAGAATATATACATACAATTATGAAGATAAAAAGTTATTACCTTAATCTCCTTCTTCAGGGATTAGAGAAAGATGATTTATGAATGCACTAGCAGATCAGCGAAGAGTGAGAAGCATAACTTGGGCAACTCTCTTTGGTTTCATCTGTTGGAATTTGTGGAAATGCTAGTTTGAGGGACCTAGAAGGCGTTGTGGAGAGAAGTAGCAGGCTTGCGCTGGAGTGTGTGGAGGCAAAAGGGGCTGAGGATAAAGGGGGTATGATCAGATGTGGGGAAGGCTAGGTTTAGTGCATTTTTTTTGGGCCAAAGGTTTATTGTAGTTTTGGATCCACCAAGAAATAATTAGACTAAAATATTATATAAAAATTGAATAAAAGTTAGCAAAAATCCTAATTAAATTATGTTTAAATACCAAAATTTAATTTTAGGCATACACTTTCAACAAATTACTAATATGGCTAAAAGGATTAATGAGGGATTTTTTTTAATCTTACTCTTAAATGTGTACTAGCCTATTTTCTATCAAGAATACTCTTTCTAGCTCATCCTTCTCAATCTCTCCAATCATAAATGTAACATTTTATTTTTTTTATAATTAAGTAGCATTAGAAACAAATAATTCGTATAGATAATTTTTTTATTTAATTACTAAATTAAGAGAGTTTATCTAACAAATAGAAATAAAAACTAAAATGAAATAATAACAGTGATAATATTATTATTGTTTATGTAAAAATAAAGCAGAAAGAGAAAATAAAAAAACAAGCAGAAGCAATTTTCCACTGAATAATATATATAATATAATATTAAAAAAAATTATGGGCCCACACCTTTTTATAATATCTAAACACACACAAATAGAATTGCATCCTTTCTTCTTTTTCTTCTTCATCTGCTCCAACGCCTCCATTGATTAATATCATATCAATTTAAGTTTTAGTTTGTTCTCATAAAATATTTCAACTATCATAGTTATTTTTTAATTATTTTTTATACAAAGAGAGCTCTTTAAAAATATAATTTATGTTTGAAAGAAAGTAAGTTTGAGGATTAGACTTTAGAATAAGTATAAATTTTTAACAAATGATAATTATAGAATTATAAAGATATGTAAATATTGTATTTAATCGGTTTAGAATTTTCTCTATTATACTATTTAAAAGATTTGGGGTTATGATTTAAATGTTAGAGTGTAGAGATGATTTAATATGTCAATTTTATTGATTAAATTTGAGTTTAATGATTGAGCTATGTTTATTAGAAGTATAATTAATATTTAATCTATTTAGATTGTGACTATAGCTTGTAAATTGAAAATGGGTATTTTTGTTAGAACCCTAAATTGAAGAAATTGGAAATTTTGATCAAATTGAATAATTATGGGTTAATAATAGTGCAAATGAGTTATTAAAATCTAGGAATAATGTGATTTAATATTGAAATAAAGATTTGAACATTGTGAGTGAGATTGGGAAATTAGAGGTAAAAATTAGAAATTTTAAACTTATGTAATTAAATTGATTATTTGTTTAGCAATTTGATTGGTGATGAAACTCAATGTTTAGTATATTGAGTGTTAATTATAAGTTAAGGGATTTGAGGATTTTGTATAATTGGAGGATTTAGTGGTTGATTGAAGTAAATTAAAGTTAGAATTTAATTGAAAATTATGAATTATGCTTTTTGAGGTTGATCATTATGTGAGTATTGAAAATTTTGGGTGAAGCTTTAAGGGTTATAAATTTAGGATTTTTTGATTGTTTAAAGAGTTTGATATTAAATGAGAATTTACATGAGTAGAATAAAGTTAAGACAATATAGTATTATCATTATAATGATAATTTGATACATAGATGTGTGATTGAGATAGAGAAATTAAGTTATAGTATTGAATTAATAATTTTAAATAAAATAAAGTTAAAAGAGAAATGATAGTATTTATTTAAAAGTATATGTTGTGTCAAATTAACAACTTAGTGGTGCACATTTATACAAATGTTGTAAATTGACTAATGAATTGTAAACTAAACACGGGACTCCTTATCTATGATATTTTTGTTAGCTTTAGAGAGGTAACCACTTTTTACTCATTGTGTGTGCTAATGTGATGTTTGTGAGTGATTTGGTGTATATATAAATCTATTGATGATGAAATGATTATATTGAGAAAACTTGATTGATAATTTTATTAAAAATACTATTGTGGGACTTAAAGTTTAACTTATAAAGTCTGAATTGATATTAGAAACTTGTTATATCTTGATAATAGAATTTGAAGAAAGTAATTATCTTAGAAAAAACCCTATTGTGATATTTATTAACGTTATTGATTATTGAGCTATTAAGATTTTGATTAATATGATTATCTTGAGAATTATGTATTAGGAATCGGTAATGATAGAGTTATATTTCTACCACGTGATATAGCTTCAATTGGAGCTCAATAGTTGGTTTTCGTTCCACTAGTTTACTAAGGGACTTGTCCTACTAGTTTATTAAGGGGTTACAACACCTCCACTAGTTTATCGAAGGGGAATAAACCTATGGTCAAGTTTTGTACTCTGGATTTTGGCCAATCCATAACATTCGACTGTTTAGCTTTTTGAGTAGCCAGTCATATGGTAGTTATCACTATCCTATGGGTTCGGACGATGTGTATAAGGTGGTTCGGTCGGTTTGATAGGAGGAACTGAGGTGGTATTTCTATTTAATTATATTATGATAATGTATTATTTTCTAACTTGTGTATTTTATTAATAATTCCACTTGACATTTCATGAGAACATATTAGTATGCATGATGAGTAAGATTGTTCTCACAGAAAGGTACCAAAGGTATAGTGGTGCCATTTGACTTGTATAGCATCATCCTTTATGTTTGTGTTGAATAGATGTAAATTGACATTGTAAGACATACCTTTGTTTATACTTTTACAATTTACTATTTTGATGATTATAATGTATCTTGTGTGCTGATAGAAGGCCGGAGGTCTCTTTGTGTTATGTATATAAATTTATAGATCCACTGTAACTATTTTACCATATTAATAATATTATTCAATATTTTATTTTTGTTATGGGCTTTTGGGTTGTTTACCCATGTTCAACAGTCGGAGACCCACCTATTAGAAGGCTAATTTAATATTTTCAATCCTAGTTATTTGTTAATTAAATTTTTTTTTATAATAATGGTAGTATTCATTTTGGAATCTTTATAAAACTCTTTTCTATCATGGTTAACTTTCTTGAAATTAAGAAACTCATTTATAAACATTGTTAGTTTGTAGCTAATTATGATAAAAATGACTTTAAATGATTAATTATTATTAAAAAGAAAATTTTTTACAATAAACACCTCCAACCATCAAACATGTTAATTTGATTTATTTAGAGAGAAAGAGGAATATCTCCATTTACCTTCCATTCCACTTACTCACTATTTTTCATCTCTACCACTGAATCGACTTTCAATAGTTGTGATTTAATAAGGTTATCTTAAGTGTCTACTATTAAATTTAGACTAACCTTTAATTACACGTTTACCATTTATTTAGAAAGGTGGAATATTAAATAGTTCTTAGGAATTATTTTATCTTTTGAGGCATTTTCAAGACTCTTGCCCAACTGAATTTGTTAACATATTTAATTCATGTTTATATTTGAGCTTATAAGCCTAACATATATAGGATATTACACATACCACATTTAATTAATTCACAGCATAATAACTATTTGGGAATGAATTTATTTGATTCTTTGTAACATCTTGCTCTTCCAACAATTGAAGCAGCAAGTACACAATTAAAAATTAATACATAAATAATCATCATTTTTCCAAACAGACATCATAACCATTGCTTTAATTTGTTATGAATAATTGTGGCCACGAGGATTATAACCTCTTGCTTGATCAACAGATGCTTGGGTGGCAAGTATCCTCCCCTCTTGTGAAGCTATATAAAAAAAAAGAATTTATCAATGTCAGTATATATATCACTATCAATATATATAGAGAGAGAGAGTGAATATAATGTTAGAAGTTTGGTTCCTTTTTTATTTCGTTCCATAATACAGTTGTTTTCTTTCGGATATTTTCTTAGCTTTCATATGAATATCATATGATAAAAGTCCACGAGAAGATGCTTAATTTTAGAGAGAATTCCATGGGATGTTTCTTTTTATATATATATATATATATATATATATTTGTTATTGTCAAGATGGAACAAATATTGGGATCGATATGATCTTTACCTGTACTATTTTAGGTATATATATCAAGGGTTAAATTATATAAAACTTGAATCAACTTAGAATCATATACAAATTAAATAACGTCTCTAACTTTTAAAATTTAATAATAAGCCCCTAAACTTTTTAACTCTATATAGATAACCACAAACTATCAATTTTATATCACATCAATTTTATTTTTTTATTCATGTAATCTCTTCAAATTTTGAATTATTGACGGTTAAATTCCATAAACTTTAAGCCATTTGAAGATGAATAAATAATGAAAAAAAATAATAGTATATATGAGAGATATCTATATAAATATAAAAGTTCAGGACTTCAGGAGATTTATTTAAGATTAGAAAATTTTATTCAATATCAAGTAAATTTGCAGGTGTAAATTTGCCTAGAGAATATCATCTTCAAATCAATAGTCCATCTCTCTCTCTCTCTCAGAGTGTGTGTGTGAGAGAGAAAGAGCATATAAAAAGTAACATATTTGTGTTTTAAATTTATATTATCCAAGAAAATAAAGAACTTTTTGAGTTGTTTTGCAAAGTGTGATTTACTGAGAATCCAGATTGTTGGATCTTAAATCCTATTTGGTCGTTTTTAATTTAATAATATAACAAAGTGGAATAATGTTAATATAATTAATTAACGCATTTCTTTTAGTCAATGTTACTAAATATACATGCAGATTTAGATTCTCATACTACTTATGAAGTTATTATCGGCAATAAAAAATATTTTTAAAATATGAAAAGTGAAATCACATAACTAAACTTTTTCTTTTCACCTAATCACATGACCAAAGTAAACTTCAACACATTATCAATAAACAATATTCCGCTTATCCTTGATATATATGATCTAATTAGATACTTGATATTATCATAAATATAAGACTAATTATCAATTTTTTTTTAAATTACCTCTATTAATACTCTCTCAACAATAAACAAGTAAGAGGGGAAAAAGTTTGAAAAGATGATTATGATGTTTTAGAAATATATGTTATATTAACTCATTTAACTAATTTATTTAATCTAATTAAATTAATTAAATATATTTTATATTAAGGATTAGAGGAGTATATATAATAAAAATCTATTGCACGCTACATATAATTTATAAATTACACCCAAAATTGAACGTAATGCAAAATTAAAACTAGTCTAATTACAAAATCATAAATTACAATGTGTCCAAGAAAACTATGGGTAAGTTCATGTTTAGAAATTTTATTAGTCAGAATAAATTGATTTTGAGTATTAATATTTTCTATGTATAATTTTTTTAGAGTACTAGTATTTTCTATACATAACATATTAGGTTCTTTTGGCAAATAAACTTTTTAAACATTAATTTTTCACTGATTTTCAAAATTATTATGATAATAGAAGTTTATATATAAAACTATTCTATACTTGTATTTTTATAAATGAAAGCCAAATGGATATAACAATGAAGCATCACTTTTATATATGAAGATCCGAAGCAGCACCAAGTTTTCTGGACAAAGCATGAGCAGTAAGAAGCAAAGCAAAAGGAAAGAGAACTACCAAAATAAGAGAGTGCCTGTTGAAAGCCATTTGTTTGGTTCGATGTGTATTTCATAGTTATGATCATAATACAATTTATAACACCAAGTGGGTGGGCAGTTGTGGGTCCTCCAGGCATTTTAATTAAATTTATTTAATAATTTAATAACAAATGGTTTTGTCAGAAACTGTGGATTGATTCGTCAAGTTGGATTCAACTTGGAAATGTAACTTCAGTGTTTTTAATTCACAGACGTGTTAATGGACTATCTCCTGCCCTATTACAAGGTACTTCCAAGCTCCAACTACATTATTAGAAGAAATGTAATAAATCATAAATCATAATTGTTTTAAAGCACCTACAGTAAAAACAATAAATTACATCTTAAGAAGTAATAATAACAACAAGAAACCTTATCCAAATAGGTAGAGTTAGCTATATGAGTCATACGACATCATTTTGTTCTATCAACAATTAAATTTTTAGATAGATTATTAGCTAATAGGTTCCATTGAATAATTTTATTGAGATTTATCTTCAGTATTCTTCTATCTCTTTCTAGATGACTCTATACTACCTGATATCCTTTTCTCATTAATGTCTCCAATAGCCTTATACAAGTCTAAACTATCCCAAATAATTTTCTATCATTTTTCATGAGTTCGAGTGGGTTTCAATTTTAAGTTGGATTAAATACAATGAACACTCAATAGTTACAATAGGGCAAAAGTGGACACAAACCAAACCAAGGAAACTAAAACATATGAGTGGATTTTTAAATTTATTTAATAATTTAATAACGAGTGGTTTTATCAGAAAGTGTGGATTCATTCTGAGTTAGATTCAAGTTGGAAATGTAAATTCAGTCTTAGTAATCAAGGGACTTGTTAATGCAGTTATTACTCTCGGCTTCCCGTTGCTGTTATAAAGCATTTCTAACCATATCACCGTTATCAAATAAATATGGTTAAATCCTTAATATTTTTTATAAACATACATCCATCTAAACATCATATAGGTTATCTCAACTTTATGCTACTTTTATTATCCCTGTAAAATCTAATATTCACTGCCACATAGTATGGTTAGTTTTATAGACATAGAATTTCTATAAATTGCATCTTGAGATCGAAATGTAAAGAGAAAATTTTATCAAACTTCAAATAGAGATAATCTTAGAAAAATATAATTAATACCTAACTCGGTAAGTTGTACTCCTCTAGTCTTTAATATAAATATAAAAAAATAAATATTATATTTAGGACTAAGATCAACTCCTCAATTAAGTCTTATATTAATAATTAGAAGAGTAATAATGACCAGTAATTCCTTATAGAATTTAAAATGTTTTATAATACCAACTAGACGATGGAGTATTATTTTTAAAGGAGTTGGATTTGATCTTTTAAACATTTAGGAAACAATAATCGAACTATTTTCCTCAAACTTTTTCAACTTGTTAGGATCTCCACTATAGTGAAGGAAACATTGTAGATAGGGTTAAGGTGCTTCAATGCCCCATAAGTTTCCACTGAGAAACACTTAGCACCTAGATTTTTTTTAGATCTAATATATTATGGAAAATTAAGTTTAACTATTAAAAATTATTAGTCAAAATTGCTACGAAATAAAACTTACACGATATATTAAATCCAAAAAAAAACTTTTGAGTGCTGGGTGCTCATCCGTAAAAACTTCCGGAGCATTTAAGCAGCTTAACCCTTGTATATAGACCATGAATTTGAATTTTGATTATTAAAATAAATAAATTTAAATTAATTTAGACCAGTCATAAAATTTGACCTGAACCTACTATAATCTATATATTATAAAAATTTATAATAGGTCACATTTTTCATGAGTTCGAGTGAGTTACATGTTTTAAGCTCCATCAAATACAATGAACACTCAATAGTTACAATAGCAAAAAAGTGGAGACAAACCAAACCAAGGCAACTAGAACATTAGTGGCTTTATCTTCTTGTTTTTAATCATAAAAGATGTATCGTGAATGTAAAGGTTTTCATTCGTGCGTGCACTTTCAATGATGATGAGTGAGACAAGTCAGTTAGTTCAAACTTAATTATCCGAAAATGTAAATGTTGATGAGAAAGTAGTTCTGTTCGTCTTCCACTTTCCTTGTTGAATGACTTTAATTTGTACAGAATCTTCCTTTATATATAATGCATTGAGGGTTAGATATTTAATTTGTGTCGATATTTAATATTTTTACTATCATTGTCCCTTTTTAACTGCTCCAAATTCCAATCATGCCAGATGCCAATATACCTCGATCATAATGTTTATATTTCTTTAGAAAAAAATATTTTACAGGTACATATACTTTACAATTTTTAATTAGTATATATTATTTTTTACTCTTTAATAAATCATTTAACTTTAGGAATTTTGACTAAAACAATATCATTTCAATTTACTCAATTAGGACAATTAGCTTCTGTACATAGATTAATGGTATTAACAGAGCAAAATTACATAGGTTAATAGTGTTAACAAAGTAAAAAAATGATTTAATAAGGAGAAAAAACATATAGATATCAAATTAAAAATTGAGAAAAAGTATAAGTATTTATAAAATAGTTTTTCTTAACGAAAATTACACAACTCTATGCCTTCGCCCCATGCCTCTTATTTTTCTATTAAATTGTTTGAAAGAACGTTTACATAAAATTATAAATCATTATAAATAATAAGAAATTATCTGAACATTATTATAAATATTAGGTTAGGTGGATGTTGATAACCTCTCCCAAAACATGTAAATTAGTTTTGTTATTTATTGTATATAACTTTTGGTCAAGGTTGAGGCCTATGAATAGAAAACTATATGTATAATATACATTTTGCAAATCCAAGTGAATAAAAATTACTCTCTTTTTTATCTCCAATTATCTTACGTTTTAGAACCTCATTATCAGAATCTCTAGCATCATTTCCAATAATAAACTTACGGAAGGGAAGTGGGGTTTTTTTCTAATGAGAACAAAAAATTATCTTAAAAAAGAATACAAGATAATATAAGATTTATTCAAACCGAAGAAAACATTATCTAATCTATCATTATCTTTAAATATGCAGTTAGGAGCATCTAAAAATATTAGAATTGGTGAACGTGGCCGTTTCGTACCAGAACCTTAATCTGGCGCCTTAGGCCAACTTGACCACCTAAACATTGAAAATATAATTGTAAGAATATACTGTATTTTGTCTTAATCTACATGAGAATGACGATTTTTAAACTATTTGTGATCCATATGATTGCGGAAACTAAACAACAAACAAACAATCTCCTTCCTTATTTGATTATTGTCATTGAGAGAATATTAATAAAAATAAATTATAAAAAAATTAATAAATATAAAAAATAAATATTATATTAAAGACTGGTAGAGTATCCTCAACATCTTTAAAAAAGGGCCTTTAGAAACCTAAATTGTGTCTTCATCATCTTGTTACATTACTATAAAATATAACTTTTATGACTCTACTTTACGTCGGTTAAAGGAGAAAATATCATAAAAAAAGGCAATGATATTTTTATAATTAAATTGTTTAAAATTTACTTTCTATAGCAATTATTTAAACTACGACAGTAAAAAGCTTTTGAATTTTTATAATCCTATTGCAATGAACGGTTTTATAGTTTCACAATCCCTTACCCTTGCTTCACTCCAGACCTCAATGATAACCCTGTTAATTTCCTCTAGTTTTTGGCATCATCACCTCCTATATGTTTCATCATGCTGTCGACATTTCTAAGTTTTTTTTTCTCTTCACTCCTTTATTGAATCTTTTCACCGCCATGCTCTCCAAATCTGGTCTGATTTTTTCAGAGAGGGTGGCCATGGCTGTTGATGGTGGGTAGAGGCGAACAAACTTTATCAGAAAGAGCTCGAACAGCTTTAATAGTAGACGCTTTTGGATCTTCAACTTCTCCACTAGATCTTCGACATATTTTTTAGATCTAGTTCGATACTTTTGATGAGGTTGGTCGTGATAGCTGACAGTGAGTAGTGGCGAACTAAACTTGTCATAAGGAGTTTGCAGAGCTTTAATGATAAAAACTTCTAAATCTTCAACTTCTTCTTTATATCTGGTCTAATATATACTTTTGATAAAGGTGGCTGTGATAGCTAACGTTGGGCAGTTGGCTTAGTATCTTTTCACGGTGGTTAATAGTATAACTACCGTGAAATCCTTCAACTTATTATGTCGATAGTATTGACATGACTCCAAAAAATTTAATGGGAAATCAAGCGGTATGTAAAGACTTGCATATAAAGCATAAAAGCAGAGAGAAAACGTTGAAAGAAGATTCATTGTCAGCACCAATGCTTCAATTTTCAAATATGAATTTTTTGAGTCGGGGAATTGAAGATTAAGTCTTAATTAAGGATCTCGCTTGAGCAACTGAACTAGAATTGAAGATTCACATCAACCATTGACATGCCTCAATCGAACTAGCTGACGTATAACATTTGATTACAAATCCCACGCCCTTTTGATTCCATCTTTTCCTATATGTTTATCAAAATAAATTATGTAAAATTAAAAGATTAAAAATGAACTTTCATATTTATTAATACAAGTATTAATCTTAGCAAAAAGGGCTTTAACCATTTAAGTATAAGATTTTGAATTGGAGTATAAGTTTGTTTGAATGCAAAAAAAAAAAAACAATTTGGATGAGTTACCCTCAATTAGACCAGCAATGCTTAAATCTAAGTAAGATAGCAATATAAAATTTGGTTACCTTAGATGTTGTTGTGTTTTCACAAGTCATTGACGTAGTTGAAGGGAAAATTAATCTATGAATGGCGACTGTAGAAAAAGCTGCAGAAATTGAAGCAATTAATATTGTTGAAATTATGATATAATGCAACGTTTGTATGTCTTTTCAACATTTATGTGGTCGGAGAAAATGCGTGTTGCCTTGGAAAAAATGTGGTACAATAATGTTGATTCCTCTGAACTAGAATAGTCTACACAAGTTTTATTAAAAGATTCAATATTCATCATTTTGTTTTGAAGTTAAGTAAGAGTATATGTTACTATGTCATATGCAAACTAAAAAAAATCAAGTTACCAATTAAAACTAATTTCTTGCGTGGAGATTTTATGAAAAATAGGAATTATTGTTTTGCATTTGGTAACAATCATATAAAATATTTTACTATTTTGTAACTAATATTTTATGATATCCATCTACATTTTATGTATTAAAACTAATTTATTATTGGTGATTTTCAAACTTTATCATACCTTTGATATATCTCTGTATTTTTATGAACGTTTTCTAACATCTAACGCATCTGATTGAAACTTAATTATTTTTAAGAACAATAATTATATCTATCAAGTCAAATTTATAGCTGAATTTACAATTACACATACACATTCAAAAGCTTATAATAATAAAATAATAAGTATCTATAGGAACCTTACTTGGAAGGATCCAAGGTTTGAAACTATGCAATGTTCACAATTATAAAACCACTTGGAGAAGGTAATAAAAGGAAAACCATCATATTAGTTGTTTCCTCTGTGGCAGGTGCAGTAATTGTTTTGTCGGGCTACTTGGGATTTTTGTTATTAGTAGTAAGAGAAACTCAAGAGTGTTAGAACACAACTAAAGCCAATAAAGAGAATATATTCTCAATATGGCATTTTGATGGAAAAATAATGTATAACGACATAATTGAAGCATCTGAGAACTTCCATGAGAGATATTGCATAGGTGCAGGCGCATTTGGGGAAGTCTACAAGCTGATAGTGGCATGGGAGAATAATTCATTTGCTATAAAAAAGTTGGCATGTGAACCAAATAGCTTTCACATTGAGAGTATAAAAGCTTATATGAGTGAGATCAAAGCCTTGGTAGAAACTTGCCACCGAAACATTGTTAAGAAAGTTGTGGAATATTTTACATGCGTGATTATTTAAAAAGGAATTACCTTAGTACGTAACCTGCAAATTATTAATAGTTTAATTTAAAAGTAAGTTTTCGGTTAGGAGAATAATGTGGATTTAATTTATATTAACCCCTAATTCATTCCAATTTATTCATATTCATCACAAGATAATCATCCTCATATGTACTGTATATAAAAACAAAAGCTTCTTCATTTTCTTTTTATACAAGTGGCTATTGATTTTTTTTTTAAAATATACCTGAATGTTGAATTTTAAAATGTTAGCTGTGAATGTTTTATTCTGAAAATATAAATTCTAATAGGGGTAATTATTAATTGCTAACTGAAATTCATCCCTTTCTAGCTAGGGAAACCTAGATGAAATTCTCCCAAAAATATGAAATATTTTTATCATTTATTATTTATTGGGAAAATTAATCTGGCAGTCCTTATAGTTTACTCTGATTTTGAATTAGGTCCTTAATTTTTTTTTTCTTTTTATTGGGTCATTTAACTTTATGCTGTTAGATCCGTTAATACCTATTGTTAAACAAGGATAAACGGTGTTAAAAGTTTCCGTTAGACTACCAGCTGATCATCTTCTCCTTCCGTCTCATTCCATTGTAACCCTAAATCAAAGTCCCAGACCAAGCTCTCCTCTCCCGTTAGCTGATTCTTGAACATCTTCTCCTTTCCCAACAGTCCTGATCTAGTTATGGTGATGTTGGTTTGGCTCAAAGAGTTGGTGGCGCCAACCCACGGAAATAAACTATCTGCGACTTGGGTGCTTTTGGAATGACCCGACGCTTCCTCATTACTCACTATGTTCGTTTGTTATTCCCTTTGATTATCAAAATCGATGCACGCAATATTAAAAGAAGACTTGAAGAATTCTCTGTTTTCTGAGTCACTTTAAAAAAATTTGAAATTACACAATAAAGTTTCAAGGAGTAATGCAGATGGAAATGCTTGTTTCTTCTTCATCCTTCTGTCCTGCAAATGCCATGGACCCCCTTCTCCTAATTTTTAATGGTTTTTGCAAATAAACACAAATGGCTGCGCAATAGTATCCGTTTTAACTTCATCAATGAGTGAAGTGGACTACACCACCCAGCTTTCATATGCCTTTGTCAACAATCATCTTGTTCATCCAGGTATGGTGTTGCCGCAATTCTCAGTTTCTTTGTCTCTATTGATCGTATTTAATTTTACATTGATTATTCAAAGACGCGTCATCTAAACCATTTTTCTTCATATTTCTTTTTGTTGTGTTTTCTTTTTTCTTTCGCAAGTCATATCCCCTGTATTCCTCTTCCTTCCACGGCGGGGAAGAAGACGATGTTCAGAAATGCGGTAGTCCAATGGATGTTTTAACACTTTTTATCTTAATTTAAATCCTAATTTAACGGTAGGAACTAACGAATCTAAAAGCAAAAAGTTAAGGACCTAATAAAACAAATTTAAAAACCATATTTAAAATCAGATTAAATTATAAGGACCCCAGATTAATTGTCCCTTATTTATTTTGTTTGTTTTTAATATATATATATATATATATATATGGAGCTATACAGTTTTAAAATTAAAAACATTTTTTTCTTTAAGAATAAGTATATATATTTGGATTGAGAAGACTAAAATTGGGGAGGATTGAATAATTGACCCAGTCACAACACAACTACCCACTTACTTTGTTATTAAAGAAAAGAAAAATGATTGAATTGACACACAACTACCCCCACTCACAATGTGTTATAAGTTGATGTATGTGTTAAGCGTATAGAGATATTCCCATCAAAACTAGTTATGGCTTCTAAGAGCCAATCTCTTCTCTGGCTGCTTCTCGTTCTTTTCGTGTTGCTTCTTTATGCTGTAGCAACCTCAAGGAAACTTGGTGGTGTTTCGTATCTTCGTACCTGTGAGTAATATTTATTCTTGTTATATATATGTGGACTAAGGTGTAAATTTGGCTTGGAAATTTTTGCTTATGAGCAATATTGTTCTCAATATTTTTTTGAGTTCAATGTCACCCCCAATATTAAAAAGCTAATGTTGATAATTAAAAGTTTAGCCTTCATCATTAATATTTTAACAGTAATGGGCAATATTACTCCATTTAATATTTTTAAGGAAATCTTGAACCTAAAATATTTATAGGGCAATATTGCTCTTAAGTGAAAACTTTGAGGGTAAATTTTCCCCTTAATCCTTGTTGTATTTATCTCACCTTCTTTTATACTCTCATTGATCCTAAATGTAGAAGCTCATTAAAGGGTTTATTTTGATACTAAATATAAAAATTTTAATACACTTTATCTCCTAAATTTATAATTTTTTTTAATTTATCCCTATTATTGATTACACATATAAGGGTTTCTATTAAGGGATAGTTCTAGTGCAAATAATTGAGTAGGGACTTTTAGAAAAATCAATACACATTTTTAATAAATAATTAACTTAACTAACTTTCTTAATATTTATAAATTATTTATCTAACTCCTATATTAAGTAGCAAAGGCTAACATAAAATTGTTCATTCATTTTATATTCTATATTTTCTTGTCTACTGCAATTTTTTATTTATAGTATATCTATCTTATTGTGGAAATTCTCATTTCTTTATTTTTTTTTTATGAATTATAAGGCATGCACTAAATGGAACCCACAGTATCCTACTTGTATAAAAGATTTCATGTCACTAGGCTAGGCCATGATTCCTTCTTATTATATCTATATATGTGTGGCTGGTCTATTCATTTATAAATAAAGAACTATGAACTCTTTTAATGTACAATTATTTGATATTATATTTTTGGGTATACTGCAATTTAACATTTTTTTCTTAATTTGAAAAGCTCGTTATTGTATCCCTCATTATATATTGATCTCCCCTAAATATACTATTTGTTACTTCCAAAAATCTTATATGTATTTTGTTAAGATATTGATGTACAAAAGCAAAAGGTTGTTTGAATAATAATAATGATAGTAATAATAATAAAATTGTTTCGTTAATTTGTAGTTTCACGTGAAGGAAGAAGACTCGCTCACAAAGCAATTGAGCTTACTGGATCAAATCCTTGCCCTCCGAGTGGACACAATTACTACTGTAGACCCTAACCTTATATATGGATGGAAAGAAAATTAGGGAGAAAAGAATATTAAGAAATTTTTTAAAAAAATAGTAAATATTTTTTACTATTTTAAAAAAAATCTTTCTAGTATTCTATCCCCCTATACAGAATTCTTTACATACAAACACAGTCTACTACTTTCTGTTTCGGTTTTAAATTGTATATTGATGGAAATTGATGTGATCCTATATGGCGTCAAAGGTGGCATCTCAGCTGGTGATGTTCAACATGACATCCAATTAATGTTGCATCTTAATTCCTATATGATGTTCAAGTCATACATAGTAGGTTATGCGGCATCCATCATGTCCTAGATTGTCCTGAAATCATCCAAAGTCAAGTTACCCAAGCAGGCTATCATGTAGGTGACTTGATTATAAATTTCTTCACTTGGTCTCTCCTCTGCTTGGATAACTTGACTTTAGGTGACTTGATGACATGACATGCCACCTAGGATTTGACCTGTGTCTCGTTGGATACCACAAATGATATCATGTATGGCTTGAACATCATAACAGATACGCCACCTTAAGCGCCATCAGAGATGCTGCCTAGGATTACATCAGAAATAAAGAAGAATTAATACTTATTGTGAGTTGAATAAATTCATTGTGTTTAGGAGATTTTTAACTTTGAAAGGTTGAGGGCATAATATCATATATATATATATATATATATACACACATACATACATATATTTAGTTTTGTGTACTCACTTATAAGATGCTTATCCCAATTTATAAGCATAGATACCTTGTTTTCGGACTATGACTTCAGACTTCTAAAAATCTATCATTCTAATGTGGGATTTGTAGACTGTTCTCGACAACTTCTGTTGTAGGGGAGAAACCATATACAAGGCATGCAAAACAAGGATAAAGAATCCTACACGATAACATTTCTATGAAACTACTCTATTTCAACTGGTCTCAATTTTTTTTTAGAATTAAAGACTATATTTTCACACCGATTTCATCTTTTAACAATCATTAAAATCTGCAAATTAGAAGACTGGGCATTTTAAAGCACCGTGGGATTTCTCTCATTTCCATGTGCATAGTATGCAACTGCAACAAAAATAGCAAACAAAACATTAATGATCATAAGATTGCAACAATAATACTAGCTCCCTTCTTCTATACCTTCTACAATATTATAACCGGTCTATCCCATAGCAAAGCAAAGAAGCTCTTTTTTGGACCATTTACAATTGAAAAATAGGTGGTTTAAATATCGATTTATTTTCAGCATCACACAAAATATAAGTGATGAATTGTAATATCCCGAATTTTTCATACATTTGTTTGTGCTGATGATAGGGGTAGGCATGCATGGAATTTGCTTAAAAGGTTATTAAAGAAAGACCGCTAAAGTAAATGATCAGTAGGAGTCATAAGTAAGAAAGCATGTAATTAAGTTCTAAGGTGAATACCAAAAAAAAAAAAACAGTCTAAGGTGAATAGAAAGATCCTTAAGGGAGAAAAAGTCAAAGAAATTAATTAAGGCAATACTAGTTTTCTCTGTGTCTCAACTTCGATTTATAGATAAGAAGACATTTATATTAGGAGAGTAGCCATGAATCCAAAACTATAAAAAGTATAAAAAATAGTACAAGAAATTCCAAGGGCTTAATAGTCGGTGAAGTTCCTAAAGGCTAAAGTTCCTAGAGGGAATTCGGAAAATTCATGGTTCACGATTTGATTCCTTTTGATGTAGAGAACTCGAATACACAACGTTGTCTCCGGCAGCTAGAAAACCCCGTCACATATTTTTGGGTTCAAAGTACAGTTTCAAAACGTTTTGGGTTTAAAGTATAATTAAATCTTTAAGAGTTACAAAAAATGACCCCGAATCCAATTGCACCTAACCTGGGAAAAAAGTCACCATAAACCAAGTGCAGTGCTCGGAAGATTAGAGCAGTGTTAGTTTAGCCAAAGCAGGTCCAGAAAGTTTTAAAATGCAGTAGCGTCATTGTTTGTGCTCAAGAAAATGTTTTCAAGTGAATTACATAAAGTTCCATCTAATACTCTAAATTTCAGTAACACTTAATATTTTAAATTAACTTTTTTTGTATTTATCACCCTAAAATATTTTTTTAATAGAACTTAGTATATTAAACTAATTTTTAGTCCATCTAACATTTAAAAATATTTTTTAGAAATACTCAGTATTTATTTAGGGTGCTTATTGTTACTGAGAAAATTATTTTAATGGTAAGACTGTACTAAAAATTACTTTAAGGTATTAAGTACTAAAAATTACTTTAAGATATTAAGTACTATTAGAAAAATACTTTATGATATTAAGTGTACTAAAAATTAGTTTAAACTACTAAGTGTTTAAGAAAAAATGTTTCATAGTGTTGGATGTATCTTAAACCATTACAGAAAAGTATCCAAAATTTAGAAAAAAAATTATAAAAATTCTAGAAAAATAAAAATATCTAGCAAAGTCCTAGGGAAAAAATTCAAAATGATCTTTAGGGCATATAGGAGGTAATAAAAAAGAAAAAAAAATACCTTGAGAACAAATATTATGAATATTAATGGACTAACTAATCAATTATGCATAAATTGGTACAATTAAGCCGAAAGTCTGATATGACCAAAAACGAAATGTGACTTGAGATTAGTATAAATCAAACTGGGTCACTTCCCTTGTTCTTATGTATGAATACAAAGATTGAGATTTTATGAACTAGCGATTCATTAAGCTAGTAAATATTCTTAATTGGCCCACTTAACACTCATTCTTTGGTCTAACCAGCAATTTCTCAAACACTTCGTATGTACTCAATAAATATACATATATAAAAGACATCATACAACACATAAAACTTCACCCAACAACGTCTAGAACTCTAGATTGCTAAACTCCAATAACTTTCAAAACAGCAATTTAGCCAATTAATCATTGAAAAGAAACATCTCTAACTACCATTCCATTTCCACTTCCACTTTTCTTTCTCTTTTTTATTTTAGGGTTTAGGGTTTCAGGCAAAGCAAATCATTAAACCTGACTTACTCATACATCCAATTCCTCCCAGTTCATCCAAGTCTGAGTTCTATAGGTGCTTTGATTAATTAATTTTGTTGATGATTAGAAACACAATTTGTTTAATATTTTACAGCTTTGCATAAGACAAAGAAAATAGTACACTAATTTCATATTCATTATTAATTAATATTGTCTAATCTTATATTATGAGAGTTAGATAGCTAATTGATAGGATATAGAATAATGATTTATTAGGATTTTTAGATATTTAGGATATTTAGAAGTATTAGGAATATTTTGTTTTAATTTTGATTTATCGTTATATTTTTAGCGTTTATTACTAATTGTTATCTTAAATTTAATTTTTAGCACTTCTGAATATATAATTTCCTGGAGTTCGGTTGAAGCCTTCCTCTGGTCTTCCCATCGTTTCTTGCTACACTCTCCTCTACTCATTTTCTAAGGATTTCATTTATTCTCCCACATTCTAATTAACAAACGCCCAATATGCACATGCAAATAATGTCATAGCAAGTTTTCTCACACATAAATCATGTTCAACCCACATCCATACATCAATCATGTTTTCTTAATTACAGATCTATATTTTTATATATTTATTCATATTATTTAAGTATTTATTTGTCATTATTTAAGTTATTAATTATATTATTTGTATAATATTTAGATTAATATACTTTACATTAAATTAGTATTTAATAGGAGCATCATTGTTATATTTTTATAATTTTTCCTAACAATTATCTTTAGAGTAAAAGGTGTTACATTATTATGATTTGAGTTTTAAGTATTTAGAAAAAAATTAAAATTTATAAATAATAATAAAAGACCGCAAAATCATAAAGTGTATATGGGACCATTGGCCAAACTTTACGATTTTACCCATTAGTTTTTTGTCTCTTCTTTTATATATTCTTTGCCGTCACCTTCAGACCCCGTGCCGCGACGCCCCCTTCAGCCATCCATTAATCCAGCCTCCATCTCCACGTGACCTCACCTTCCCTCCTCACCCACTCCTCCATATCCAGTCCATTCCGTCGACCACATCCCTTGGGCCGCGACTCCATGCCAACTCATCCCACGCCATCTCCATCTTCATCTCCATCTCGCCACTTACCCATCCTCCATCTCCACCTTCATTCCATACTCCACCTCCAAGCCGTTCCCACTCATCTTCTCCGTCCCACCTCCATGTTTTCCACCACCCACGACCGACTCCACGTAGAGCCCACGAGACACTCATGACAGCAGGAATAGCAACGACGCACCAGAACAGCAGCACGGGCAGAACTAGTGTCACGGCACAAACCAGAGGTGAGGAGCAACGAGCAGTGTCGGCCCACCAGAACAACAGAGACAGCAGTCACGACGGTGCAGCGAGAAGAATAGAAGCAGTGACAATGCACTGATGACAGTGATGGTGGCATCGACTGCTACGGCTATGCAGGGCAAGTGTCCTAATCTGCTAATCCAATGACAATGTCCTAATCCGCTAATCCAATAGCAAGGACGTGAGTTTGAAATTTTAAAAAAGAGTTTAAGTTATTCTAATTTTCTACGTATTAATTATCTTATGATTCTTAGATTTTAGGATAATTTTATAATTATTGAGAAATTTTATAATAATTTATTTATATTTATTGAGAATTATTACAAATGGATTACTATTTGACATTTGATATTGAGTTGATTATATCTTAATTTCATTACTTTATTTTGAGTCAAAACTTTGTATTAATATTTTAATGAATATATAGTAATTTTTAATTGTAGCTTAAATTATTATATTATTGTATCTCTTGCTAGCTTTAATCATACTTTTATGCATTATTTCGTTACAATTGAGCATTAGTCTTTAATATTTTTAGTCTCAATTTATTATTCTAGTAGCAATTAATAGATTAAAAATTTAAAGAATATCTTATGACAATTAGAGGTGGCTCAGTTGTTAGATTAAAAGTTTAATTATAATTTTTAATTTACTATTTTTAACTCACATATCTGTTGAAATTATGATTAACGTTGCTATTGAATTAGAGGGTTGCTTCTATCATTATTAATTATTGTCTTTTCATTCCGTTCACTCCTTATCACTTAATTATTAAATTAAAAATACAAAAAATATTTTATCTAAACTTATTTTAAATCTTGGTATTTCAAATCAAACCTCATTTTATAACTTACGTTGCATTACATTTAGTTATTTAGAAATTTAATTTCATTTTTTGATCCTTAAAGAGAACAACATGAGATTGCATTATACAAAATCTTTAGTTTAATTTTTAAAGTAATCTCAAAACTCCATCGGACGTTAGATTGTTTCACTTAATAACTAAAGTAGAAGTTTTTAGCAACGTTAAACTTATCCACCTATCACATCTTTTAGGTTGTTTGTGTCACATCCCAAAATTTGGACTGTGACCGGCACAAAATATGAATAGTTTCATATTCAGAAAGCCTAAAACCTCAAATATAACGTTTAAAGTTTCCATAACATTTTTCAAAATAAACAGAATCTTTTATAAGGTCTATGTGGAACATTTACCTTTTTATCAAAATAACACAAGTACTTAATAAAGATTAAAATCAATTTTGTTCAAAAACAACGCTTTGGATCTACGATGAGGCTCTTTACTGCTCAGCTGGAGGATTAGGGTCACCTGCACTATCTGAAATCAAATAATCTACTCGTGAATAACGTCCCAAAAATCATGATTTAAAAGAATGCAGAAATAAACAGTGCATACACATGTTTCAAATAACATTTCACATTTCGATGCAAGCTTTTCCGTAAACATTTTCTTTCAGGGAAATAATTTTGAAATAACCATTTCAAATCACTCATGTAATAGTAATCCTTTCGAAACCATAATCTTTCAGTAAACATTATTGTTTCAGAGAAACAATTTGAAGCAATCATTTCAAATCAATTGATGTAAAACAATCCTTTCAAAACTATAGTCTTCCGTAAAACTTCAACAGAATGAAAACAGACGTGGACACACAGTTCACGAGGGTAAATAACCAATCTAGCGGCTCAAGGCTACTAGCCGTCGCGAGTACAAGACCCATGTATATCTGTCACGAGTACGAGACCCACGTATATCCGTCGCGAGTACAAGACCTACGTATATCCGTTGAGCTCGGGTAACCAAGGTGCACCAAGGGCTAACAGTACTGCTGTTAGCAACCAGTGTTCAGTATTCCATCCTTTCTAAAACATTTCTATCATGCATGGGGTTTATTTCACATGTAATAATCTCAACTGTTTCAATGCCATAACCGTTGGTAAAAACCACTTTGAATTTCAAAAACCCCAGCATGTACATTTAAAATCAAGTTACTGTAAAATCATATGAAATTCGCATAAGAATATATTTCATGAATAACATCAGTTCAATGCAACTTTTGCCAAACTCTTTTCAAAAGCTTATTCATCCATTTTCATACATAATTATAATTCTTTTGTAAACTAATCGAAAGAAAATCATTTCTAACGATTTAAATCATACTTTCATAAAATTTGCTTTTCGAAATCCATATTTGAAATTAATCATTTGAAATGACAATGAATTTAAAAATGTAAATTTTAGGGAACATTATTCACTCACCTGCTAAGCTCCTAAACCGTTACTCTTTTCAACTCAACTTCAATTATTTTCACTTCTCAATTCCCTGGTATTTCGAAATAGCATATTAACCTTTTATTCAAAGTTTCGACAGAAATAAACATCTCTTACTTAGTATTTCATTTCAGTACCCGCTACTATCAATCATCTACAATGACTCAATACATAACTCCTAAACCATCAATCAAACCAATTTCTTATATGCAACAATCATAATTATTCACCACAAGCTATGGTTATAGAAAAACAATTCCTAACCATAAGTTAACTTTGAGAATTCCCCAAATCTTATGCCCATAAGTACAAGTTGCCTTATGCCTCCTTTAACTTCCCACACACAGTACAATCTAATTCAAGCACGTAGGTATATGTATACATAGCTATGCTACCCAAACAGGGAACAAAAGTACATTCTCATGATTTCCTATTTTATTCCATTTCATTATCCTTTAGTGGCCTCTAGGAGCTTATGAATATAAGGCTTTTCAGATTTACAAATCAATTTAACATAGCTAAAAGCAACATAACTTTCAATATTAATCATCCAACCCAAACCACCTTATATATAATCTCCTTTCATTTTAACTCTGAGCATATTAACTTTAATTACATTATCCCAAAATAAGCTACCCAATGTAGCAATCTGATTTCAAAGAACCTGAAGCTTCAAAATCAAATAAAAGCCCGATTGATCAAATTAGTTTCTTCACCCCTCTTTGAAAAAAAGAAAATCAAATAGCTATTGATACAAAATCACAACTTTCAATCTTAACTCCAGAACCACCCACACACACAGATACAATATGTCACGTCCCTATTTCTGGACCGTGACCGGCACAGAATATAAATACATCATATTCTGAAAGCCTAGCATTTTAAGTAAAACCTTTAAATTCTTCATAGCATTTTTCAAAATCATACAACATTTTCTAAGGTTCATGCAGAGCATTATCCTTTCCAAAATAATCAAAGTTCTTAAAAAGCAATTACATCAAAAGTAGTATTTATCAAACGAAGCTTCGAATTAACAGCAAGGCTCTTTACCGCTCAGCTGGAGAATTAGGGTCACCTGCACTATCTGAAGCCAAAAATCTACTCGTGAATAACGTCCCAAAAACATGATTTATAAGAATGCGGAAAATAAACAATGCATAATCATCTTAAAAATGTATTTTCTTAACACTTCATAATCTAATGCAAACCTTTTCATAAACATTTGTATTTCAGGGGAAATAACCGTATGAACTAACTGTTTCAAATAACTTATTCAAAACAATCTTTTCATAACCATGATCTTTCTGTAGGACTTCAACAGAACGGAAACAGACATGGACACACAGTCCACGAGGGTAACTAACCATTCTGGTGGCTCGAAGCCACTAACTGTCGCGAGAACGAATCCCACGAAATAATTCTGGTGGCTCAAGGCCACAAACTGTCGCGAGAACAAATCCCACGAAATAATTCTGGTGGCTAAGCCACAAACTGTCGAGCTCGAGTAACCAAGGTGCACCAAGGACTAACAGTACTGCTGTTAGCAACCAGCGTTCTGTATTCCGTCCTAAAACGTTTTCATCATGCGTGGGGTCCTTTTCACATGTAAAGATCTCAATCGTTTCAAAATATCATAATCATTAATAAAGTCACTTTAAATTTCTGTTACCCCAGCATGAACTTACAAAGTCAAGTTACTGTAAAAACATATGTAATTCACAGAGAAATATTTCATGAATAACATCAGTTCAATGTCAAATCTTTTTCTAAAGCTTCTTTATCCATTTTCATGCATAATCATAACCTTTTGTAAATTAATCGAAAGAAAATCATTTCTAACGATTTAAACCACAATTTCGTAAAACTTGCTTTTCGAAATCCATATTTGAAATTCATCATTTGAAATAACAATGCATTTGAAAATGTAAATTTGTAGGGAACGTTATTCACTCACCTGTCACGCTCCCAAACAGTACTCTTTCAGCCCAACCACTTCAATTGCTTTCCTTTCTAAATCCCCTGGTATTTTGAAATAGTATTTTAACATTCTAACTAAAGTTCCAACAGGAATAAAGTATCTTTAACCTAACATTCCAACTCATTTTCTTTAATATAATTATTCAGCACTTGAAAACACCACACAGCAAGCTATATCAATATACTCTTTCCATTCAATCCAACACAACCCACTATGGCATGCTTCTGCCTCCTCTTCCCTTTGACAGCATGACCACATACACACACATATACCTTCACACTGCATGCATACCCAGCGCATACATATACATACGCATCACAGTAAAAGTCTCCAATCACCTCTTCCTTCATTACTTAATATTACCCACACATAGGTGCAAGCTTCAACAATATCCCAAAACACATGTGCTGCACACCGAACACCCATGCACACAAACACGCACACACAGCAGCAGCATAACAGGCACATACACAGCGCACCACCACAGAAACAAAGTGACAGCAATGCTCATCGATCATAACTATGGACAGCACACAACATGCATATCTTCACAGAACCCGCGAGCACAGTATGACAAACATATATATATAACACTGCAGCAACCCAGCATGCATCCAAAGATTAAACACATTGCGACAGAAACCATTTCCCAAATCCGCAAGTTCACAACGCCAGAACCATAAGCACGATCACGGAAAAACTAAGGAAAAAGGGTGAAACTTACCACCCTGCTCACTATTGAGAAATCACCGCAACCGACTCACGGAACAAAGTAGGAAGATGGCAGTGCACAGTGTCAATCCACTTCCTCTAGCACCCACGGCAACGGCCTGAAACAGAGCAATACGTCGACACAGACCGAAAAGAGTAAGCTCTACCACACAGCCGCTACTTAAGAGGAAAGATGAAACTTCTTATCGAATGTGAACCAAGGAGCTTACCACTTCACTCCCCGAACGGAATCACAGCAGAAACAAGACAGAACTGGAAATCACATACTTGCTACAGTAGCAGAGGATTTGCTACAGTAGCACGGAAATGGCGACGGAGAATAGCTACACCGCAACGACGTTAACCATGAAGGGGGGTCAACTGGAAAGGGTGTTCACCGGCGTTAGCACCCAACTCATTGAGCTCGCAACCCTCCTGCGCCTTCCATTCTCATCCTCACAGCAGCCTCTTCGTCGACAGAACAAGAAAGGGATCGGGGCGGAATACCTCTTAAAGGCGTCCAGCCGAGCTTCCGTGCCGTGCACTCTCCTCCCGCGCCGCAAGCTGAGCTTCTGCCGTCCAGCACCTAACCCGCACAGCTGCCCTGCGGTCGCTGCTCGCTGCTCGCAGGAAGGAAGAATGATGAAGAAAAGCAGAGGTTCGGTGAGAAATAGACAGAGGGGCAAAATGGTAATTTCACGCGCCTGAAAAAAAAAATCCCTTCCGCTTTCTCTGCGACTCGAACCCTGGCCGAATGCTTTTCCCTTCGCCTCTAGAACCATTCGGCTAACGCTTCCCATACGAAATATTCCACCACAAATATATATATATATAACCGCTAATTAAATTCATAATCATAACATTCTTCCCCTCTTAAGAAATTCGGTCCTCCGAATTTGGAAAAATGTACTCACCTTAGCTCTGAAATAATTGTGGGTATTTGATTCGCATCTCAGCCTCCAACTCCCAAGTAGCTTCTTCCTCTGAGTGGTTTCGCCATAACACCTTCACCGAAGGAATCTCCTTCGATCGCAACTTCTTTACTTGTTAATCAATAATGGCTATCGGATCTTCATCATATGACAGGTCCTCGTTCACCTGAACCTCTTGATATTCAACAACATGAGATGGATCATACAAGTACTTTCGCAACATCGATACATGAAACACCGGATGTATCCCTGATAGCTCTGGTGGTAAGGCTAATCGATAAGCTACTGCACCTACTTTATCCAAAATCTCAAAGGGGCTGATAAACCTCGGACTTAACTTACCCTTTTTACCAAATCTCATAACCCCTTTCATTGGTGACACTCTTAAAAACACTTTATCTCCGGCCATGAACTCCAATTCCCTACGACGATGATCTGCATAAGATTTCTGTCGACTTTGAGCCGCTAACAACCTTTGTTGAATCACCTTCACTTTTTCTTTAGCATCTTGAACCAAATCAGGCCCTAATATCATTCCGTCTCCAACTTCGAACCATCCAATTGGAGATCTACACTGCCTCCCGTACAACGCCTCAAATGGTGCCATTTGAATACTTGATTGATAACTGTTATTATAGGCAAATTCTACTAACGGTAAATGTTTGTCCCAACTTCCACCAAAATCCATGACACAGGACCTCAACATATCCTCAACTATCTGGATTGTCCTCTCTGACTGTCCATCAGTCTGAGGATGAAAAGCAGTGCTAAGATTCAATCGAGTGCCCAAAGCTTTCTGAAATGATTTCCAAAATTGAGAAGTAAACTGGGGCCCTCTATCTGAAATGATAGATACTGGGACTCCATGTAACCGCAAGATCTCCTCAATGTAAATCTCAGCGTATCTAGCTGCACTGTACGTCGTCTTCACTGGTAGAAAATGAGCGAACTTGGTCAATCTATCAACAATTACCCAAATAGAATCAAAACCTTTAGCCGTACGGGGCAATCCCACGATAAAATCCATAGTTATGTTTTCCCACTTCTATTCAGGTATCTCCAACCGTTGTAACGGTCCTGCTGGCTTCTGATGTTCCGCCTTAACTTGTTGGCACACTAAACAATGTGCAACAAAATTCGCCACATCATTCTTCATACCATGCCACCAAAACAACTGTTTCAAATCTTGGTACATCTTAGTTATACCAGGGTGGATAGTATAGGCAGAATGATGGGCTTCTTCAAGAATTAGCCTTCTCAACTCCTGAACTTGTGGCACACAAATTCTACCCTCGAACCTCAAAACACCTTCCTGATCAATCATAAATTCTGAATTACGTCTGTCTTTAACTGAATCCCTCAACTCGCACAACTTCGGGTCTGAATACTGAGCTTCCTTAATCTGATCACATAATGAGGAATGAGCCTGCAAATGAGCCAAAAATACTCCCTCATCAGCAATTTCAAATACGACCCCCTCTTGTTCAACTTTATGAATCTCCTGTACCAACGGTCTTCTTTCAATCTTTATGTGTGCTAAACTATTCATAGACTTCCTGCTTAAAGCATCAGCCACAACGTTCGCTTTTCCCGGATGGTACAGAATCGTACAATCATAATCCTTTAACAACTCCATCCACCTTCTCTGCCTGAGATTCAAATCCTTCTGTTCAAAGATGTACTTAAGGCTTTTGTGATCCGTGAAAATCTCACAGGTTTCTCCGTACAGATAATGTCTCCAAATCTTTAAAGCAAACACCACCGCAGCCATCTCTAAATCATGAGTTGGTTAATTCTGCTCATGCAACTTAAGCTTTCTAGAGGCATAGGCAATAACTCGACCATCTTGCATTAACACACAGCCTAGCCCAATCCGAGAAGCATCACAATACACTGTATACCCACCAACTCCTGAAGGTAAACTTAGCACTGGAGCAGAGGTCAAAGATTCTTTTAACTTTTGAAAACTTGCCTCGCATTTCTCATCCCACACGAACTTCACATTCTTTTGGGTTAGCCTTGTCATCGGAGCTGCTATTCTTGAAAAATCCTGCACAAAACGGCGATAGTATCCTGCAAGACCTAAGAAACTCCGAATCTCAGTTACCGTAGTAGGTCGTGGCCAGCTTTTAACTGCCTCAACCTTACTAGGATCCACTTGGATGCCATCCCTCGACACCACATGCCCTAAGAAAGTGACCTCAGTTAACCAAAACTCACACTTGGAAATTTTAGCATAGAGCTGATGTTCTCTCAATCTCTGCAACACTATCCGCAAATGATGTTCATGCTCTTCCGCACTCTTGGAATAAACCAAGATATCATCAATGAACACAATCACAAACTTATCTAGGAATTCTCTGAATACTCGATTCATTAAATCCATGAATGCCGCAGGAGCATTTGTCAAACCAAAGGACATTACTAAGAATTCATAATGACCATAACGAGTCCTAAATGCTGTTTTTGGAATGTCTTCCTTCTTAATCTTCAACTGATGATACCCTGATCGCAGGTCTACTTTTGAAAAGTACTGCGCTCCTTGCAACTGATCAAACAAATCATCGATGCGCGGCAACGGGTACTTGTTCTTTACTGTCACCTTGTTAAGCTGTCGATAGTCAATGCACAATCTCATCGATCCATCCTTTTTCTTGACAAATAACACTGGTGCACCCCAAGGAGAAGTACTAGGTCGTACGAACCCCTTATCTAGCAATTCTTGCAACTGACTTTTTAATTCCCTCAACTTAGACGGCGCCATTCTATAGGGTGGAATAGAAATTGGCTGCGTACCAGGAATGACGTCAATACTAAATTCTATCTCTCGATCTGGGGGTAACCCCGGCAATTTCTCCGGAAAAACATCAGGAAATTCCTGAACAATAGGAATTTGGTCTAAGCTGACAGTAGGCCTATCAACATCTTGGATTACCGCCAAAAATCCCTGACAGCCTTTTGCCAACATTTGCTGGGCTTTTAAAGCAGAGATTAAGTTTGTTGGCTTATCTACTTCGTTTCCAAACAACACAAACGAAGTTTCACCCGGAAAGTTAAACTTTACCACTTTCAGGTGACAATCCACCGAAGCATAGCATGAAGCTAACCAATCCATGCCCAGTATGACATCAAAGTCTATCATATCAAGTATCATCAAATCGACAAAACTTTCTCTACCCTCAACAGACACTTCACAAGATTTGTACACTTGTGAAACTGACAAAGATTCCCCAACAGGGGTAGCCACAGTGAAAGGACAATCAAGTCTAACTGAATTCTTATCCATCATCTTAGCAAAATATTTTGAAATATAAGAGTGTGTCGAACCCGGGTCAAACAATGCATAAGCCTTTTGAGAACATATAGAGATAATACTTGTGACCACAGCATTAGAAGCCCGAGCATCTTGCCTTGTCATTGCGTAAACCCTAGCTTGACCTTGGCCTGAAGGTTGTGCTCTCTTCTTTGGAGGTCGTCCTGATGTACCTCTACCCATAGAGGCAAAAGTTGCTCCCACAGACGGAGCTGCAAAAGTAGAAGGGTGGGGAGAAGGTCTAGCTGATCCATAACTCGAGGGTGATTGAGCAAACGGACACTCTTTCTTCATGTGACCCGGCTGTCCACAACCATAACACACCCCCAAGGACTTCAAACAAACCCCTGAATGGTGCTTCCCACACATATTATAGGTAGGCCTGGAATAACTAGTCTGGCTCCCCCAGACTGAGGTCTAGTACCTCCAAACTTCGGTCCTGAATCAGGAATGCCCACAGAAGATCTATAAGATCTGGGCGCTGGCCGCATATCAGCTGACAAGGGTTGGCCCTGAGGGCGGTTACCCTTAAATGAAGATCCTTGGAACCTTTCGCTCCCCATCTTCTGCTTCTTAGAAACCCCTTCTTCTTCAATGTGCCTCAACTCAATTCTCAAAGCACAGTCAACCACATCAGCATAAGAAGCAAAATGATTCAGCATCGGGGCCACAGCATCATGAATATGTATCGGTAATCCCTGAATAAACTTGCCGATTCTATCCCTCTCCGACGGAATCAAAGTAGATGCATACGATGAAAGTTCTGTAAATCTTCTGTCATACTCAGCCACAGACATCCCAGAAGTACACTTCAACAGAAGAAATTCTTTAACTCTAGCATCCTTCTTGCTCTGGGGAAGAAAGCGCTTCAGGAAAAGATCCTTAAAATCTGCCCATGACAATAATGATACTCTATCGCCCTGAAATCCTGGTACCGTCTTACTCCACGCATTCGCAATCCCCTCAAGTCGAAACAAGGCAAACTCCACGTATTGCACATCTAAGCATCTCAAAGCCCGGCATCTCTTCTCAATTCCTTCCAGAAACTCAATGGGTTCCTCTCGAGAATCAAACCCTGAGAACTTCGGAGGATCCAACTTTATAAACTCTGATAGCCTGACTGCGATGGATTCTTCCTCTATAACCTGGGGTGTCTCTACCTGAGTCTCATGCCTAGAGGACGTAGAGATCTCAGGAGACTGTGGATGAGATGGTTCTGCCTCAGATAGAATTTCCTGAAGAGGTCTAAGGGGTCGACCTCCTTGAACCCTAGCACCCCTACGACCCTGTCCTCGACCTCGAGGAGGCACATCACTTCGCTGAGCAGAGCCTTGATCCGAAGCCCTAGAGCTCCCTCTAGACTGTACTCGTCTAGGCGGCATTTAACTATTCAATAAACATAGAAAATCTTCAGTTTATAAATAAATACGTTTCTGAAATCATAAGAAAAACACCACTTTTGAATTTCTTTTAGAGATCTTCAGAGATGCCACAACTATAGTTATGCCCGGGTTCATAACGATAATTGAGACCCCACCGAAGTATCTCTGCTCTACTTAACCATAGAAAAACCTTGGCTCTGATACCAAACTGTCACGTCCCTATTTCTGGACTGTGACCGGCACAGAATATAAATACATCATATTCTGAAAGCCTAGCATTTTAAGTAAAACCTTTAAATTCTCCATAGCATTTTTCAAAATCATACAACATTTTCTAAGGTTCATGCAGAGCATTATCCTTTCCAAAATAATCAAAGTTCTTAAAAAGCAATTACATCAAAAGTAGTATTTATCAAACGAAGCTTCGAATTAACAGCAAGGCTCTTTATCGCTCAGCTGGAGAATTAGGGTCACCTGCACTATCTGAAGCCAAAAATCTACTCGTGAATAACGTCCCAAAAACATGATTTATAAGAATGCGGAAAATAAACAATGCATAATCATCTTAAAAATGTATTTTCTTAACACTTCATAATCTAATGCAAACCTTTTCATAAACATTTGTCTTTCAGGGGAAATAACCGTATGAACTAACTGTTTTAAATAACTTATTCAAAACAATCTTTTCATAACCATGATCTTTCTGTAGGACTTCAACAGAACGGAAACAGACGTGGACACACAGTCCACGAGGGTAACTAACCATTCTGGTGGCTCGAAGCCACTAACTGTCGCGAGAACGAATCCCACGAAATAATTCTGGTGGCTCAAGGCCACAAACTGTCGCGAGAACAAATCCCACGAAATAATTCTGGTGGCTAAGCCACAAACTGTCGAGCTCGAGTAACCAAGGTGCACCAAGGACTAACAGTACTGCTGTTAGCAACCAGCGTTCTGTATTCCGTCCTAAAACGTTTTCATCATGCGTGGGGTCCTTTTCACATGTAAAGATCTCAATCGTTTCAAAATATCATAATCATTAATAAAGTCACTTTAAATTTCTGTTACCCCAGCATGAACTTACAAAGTCAAGTTACTGTAAAAACATATGTAATTCACAGAGAAATATTTCATGAATAACATCAGTTCAATGTCAAATCTTTTTCTAAAGCTTCTTTATCCATTTTCATGCATAATCATAACCTTTTGTAAATTAATCGAAAGAAAATCATTTCTAACGATTTAAACCACAATTTCGTAAAACTTGCTTTTCGAAATCCATATTTGAAATTCATCATTTGAAATAACAATGCATTTGAAAATGTAAATTTGTAGGGAACGTTATTCACTCACCTGTCACGCTCCCAAACAGTACTCTTTCAGCCCAACCACTTCAATTGCTTTCCTTTCTAAATCCCCTGGTATTTTGAAATAGTATTTTAACATTCTAACTAAAGTTCCAACAGGAATAAAGTATCTTTAACCTAACATTCCAACTCATTTTCTTTAATATAATTATTCAGCACTTGAAAACACCACACAGCAAGCTATATCAATATACTCTTTCCATTCAATCCAACACAACCCACTATGGCATGCTTCTGCCTCCTCTTCCCTTTGACAGCATGACCACATACACACACATATACCTTCACACTGCATGCATACCCAGCGCATACATATACATACGCATCACAGTAAAAGTCTCCAATCACCTCTTCCTTCATTACTTAATATTACCCACACATAGGTGCAAGCTTCAACAATATCCCAAAACACATGTGCTGCACACCGAACACCCATGCACACAAACACGCACACACAGCAGCAGCATAACAGGCACATACACAGCGCACCACCACAGAAACAAAGTGACAGCAATGCTCATCGATCATAACTATGGACAGCACACAACATGCATATCTTCACAGAACCCGCGAGTACAGTATGACAAACATATATATATAACACTGCAGCAACCCAGCATGCATCCAAAGATTAAACACATTGCGACAGAAACCATTTCCCAAATCCACAAGTTCACAACGCCAGAACCATAAGCACGATCACGGAAAAACTAAGGAAAAAGGGTGAAACTTACCACCCTGCTCACTATTGAGAAATCACCGCAACCGACTCACGGAACAAAGTAGGAAGATGGCAGTGCACAGCGTCAATCCACTTCCTCTAGCACCCATGGCAACGGCCTGAAACAGAGCAATCCGACGACACAGACCGAAAAGAGTAAGCTCTGCCACACAGCCGCTACTTAAGAGGAAAGATGAAACTGCTTATCGAATGTGAACCAAGGAGCTTACCACTTCACTCCCCGAACGGAATCACAGCAGAAACAAGACGGAACTGGAAATCACAGACTTGCTACAGTAGCAGAGGATTTGCTACAGTAGCACGGAAATGGCAACGGAGAACAGCTACACCGCAACGACGTTAACCATGAAGGGGGGTCAACTGGAAAGGGTGTTCACCGGCGTTAGCACCCAACTCATTGAGCTCGCAACCCTCCTGCACCTTCTATTCTCATCCTCACAGCAGCCTCTTCGTCGACAGAAGAAGAAAGGGATCGGGGCGGAATACCTCTTAAAGGCGTCCAGCCGAGCTTCCGTGCCGTGCACTCTCCTCCCGCGCTGCAAGCTGAGCTTCTGCCGTCCAGCACCTAACCCGCACAGCTGCCCTGCGGTCGCTGCTCGCTGCTCGCAGGAAGGAAGAATGATGAAGAAAAGCAGAGGTTCGGTGAGAAATAGACAGAGGGGCAAAATGGTAATTTCACGCGCCTGAAAAAAAAAATCCCTTCCGCTTTCTCTGCGACTCGAACCCTGGCCGAATGCTTTTCCCTTCGCCTCTCGAACCATTCGGCTAACGCTTCCCATACGAAATATTCCACCACAAATATATATATATAACCGCTAATTAAATTCATAATCATAACACAATAGGTCTCTGTTTTGGTGACTGACTGTAGAAAAAAAAGGAATATCAATTAACAACAGTTTTGAAATCAACCAATCTCATACATCAAGCTCCCAACTTTCAGCAACCTCACCTACAATACACATACACTGCACATAATGAACACACACACATAGCAGCACAACCTTAGCATAAATGTTTATATATATGTATACTCCTTCCATTCAATCCAACATAACCCACCATAGCATGCCTCTGCTTCCTTTTTCCTCCCTGCATTTCCTCACATAAGCATAAACACCCATACACACATCTCAATCTCCCTTAACCAGTGCCCCAAACCACCGACCAGTAACACAACATAAATAACCACACATCCTTCCCCAGCAGCAATATACGCACACCAGCAGCAATAACCAAAACATACATACACAGTATGCCCAATGAAAACACACTCACATATACTCTGGCTAAGCACAACAGCGGGTGTATATCCATAGCGATGATAGTGGACTTGTGGCAACGCCACAATGACACAACAACAACACAAAAAGGAAGGCAAAAGAGATTTTCAACGGCTGAGCTATAAGCAAGAAGGAACACGACAGTGACTAAATGTTCTCTAGATTCCTAACCTCATAATAGAGCATCCTCAAGTGACGCATAAATGGGGAAATCAACAGTCCAGATAGCAACACACTCAACAGAAAATATTCTCTACCGTAACCATATCCAACACATAGCCCAAAAGAACAATGAAGACAGGGGAAAATGGCAGAGACTCACCTCCAATGAACATTGACGCCACGGCCTTGCTGTGTACTCTGATTACCAAAGGCGAAAGGACAGCCATAATTACTCACCCTGTCTCTCGTCACCAGGAATGAAGAAGAAGCCACCGATAGGGGAAAAAGACCGGGACTTTGGATTTGCTACAGTACCAGAATGATCTCTGCAGCGATGACACCCCACATGACGGTGACCCACAAATTGAACTCCAGAACTGAGAAACCCAACAATGATGATCACCACACCACCTCGCTACCTCTCACACCTTCTCCTCCCCTTTGATTTTTCCCTGCTCGCAGCACTTAAAGGCAAATGGCAATCATACGATGCGCCGCTTCCAAGACAACAGCACAGCAGGGGAGGTTGACAACACAATGCGACAACTGACCATAAGGTGACGCTAGCAGAAAGCTTCCAACTTGCTCACAATGCTTCCCCGCCTGCGTCGCCGCTGAAATCAGAAGTCTAAAGGGGAGGGGTACGATGCAGAGAAAAAGAAGGGGAGGACAAAATGGAAATTTTGCACGCTGATGAAAATAAAAAGAAAATTCTCCCTTGTAGCACCCAGGAATCGAACACGGGATCTTAGAAGTTAATTCTCACCTCATAACCACTCAGCTAACGTCTTCACCTTGACATTATTTGTAACATATATATATATATACCCCATTAATAAATTTTATTTTTTAAATACAAAATTCCTGGCCATAACAGTTTGGTAATTTTTTAGAGTTTTATCTCATAGTATTATTTTATGTCTAACTTTCTTCCCATCTAAACATAGCATAGAAAAGGAAAAAAAAAGAAACTTTATCACCAGCCATACATCAAAACATGAAATAAAGTGGTAGTTGATAAATATATGGAAAAAGAAAATCATTTTGGCAACATCTATAATGCCTTTTTGAGTGACATAAGCACTATTTAGTTGGTTTATCAAAAACAAACTCTCCACATGATCTCCAACAAAACCAACAAAATATTTATTGAGTTCAAGATCTTCCGTTGCTTTTGTCTTCTCCAAATCATCTATTAACATTATCCTCTGACGAGGAAATTGTACCACCAATTCCTCAGAGCTCCTAAGAGCTATTACTCTTCCTATGCCTTGACAATTAACAGAAACCACCTGATTCCATGAATCCACATCCCCATACTCTTTCATTACACATATATTATACATCATATCATTATTCCTAAGTTTCTTATAAGCCAAAGCAAGATAACTTCCTCTAACTAAAAGGCATTGACCAATACATGATTCATCCCAGCAATGTCGAGGTAGCATTATTTCTCCAAATGTCTCCTCAGCCAAATCAAATGTTAATATAAACTTACGATGTTGATTCTTACAGTGTCCACGAAGAATCAAATGTAGTGCACTGTTCACAAACATTGCTTCACTTTTAGGCTTCCCATCCAAACAATGACAAATTGAAGGAAATCCATGGATGATGCTTCTTCATGCACCATGAAACGTCCTTACTTTTAACTCTCAAAGTACGTGTTTACAAGCAATTAGTTGCATGAAAAGTTTACTTAGGCCTAAAAATTAAAATTTACAAATTAAACATAATGTACTGTTCATTGCGTATTTTTTCAAATTCGTCGGTCCAAATTTAAAAAATTATAATTAATTTTATAAAAATAGTGAGCTGCTCCAAATTTTTGCTTAAAGCTGTTTCAATACTCTTTAAGAAAAAAATATCGGACTAAAAGTTTACTTGACCAATTCGTACAATTTATTCATTGAATATTACTGTTCATTTGATCAATTCTAAAAAAATATCAAATTGGACTTTTTAAAGTTATTTTTGAGAGTCAAATGTTTAGCATTTAACAAATAAATAAATGTCCAATAAATATGAGGGAGGGACGTTTGTGGAGAGAACACTTGTTATTTCATACACATTCTCCCAACGACCAACATGAGTTCTATTAACACATGGAAAGCAAAAATAATACTATCCACCGTTCTCAATATTAAATAGATGAATTGGAAATGAGAGAATGAATCTATATTATAAAAGACGGCTCATTGGGAGAGTAGAAGTAGACTTTTTAACAAATGGATGACTTAGATCAATGATTTGGCACAATGGGAGGTTAATAATGGGGGCAAAATTATGCTTAGTTTGGCTAATTATAGCCTTCTTACGAGTTTTAGTTTGCTAGACTAGATGAGAGACTGATAATGGAGAAATAGGTATGTTTAGTTAGGCCAATTAGAGTCTTGAACCTCATTCTCTTGGACTATGTATATCTTATTTAACGAATGTACGCGTTAGATTGATGATAATATTGATTGATTGATCACATTGATATATTGATTATTGATATATATTGATTGATGACAGATATTCAAAAATGTTATTTTTAAAATAAAATTTTAATTCATTATTGCTTTATTTTTCTAAAAAAATATTTTGGATTAACATTTAGAAAAATGTATTTTAAAAAAATAATAGAATATATTTTTCCATTATATTGAATGGTTGAGGAATGGAACCATCCACATAACTAAATAGTTATTGACTATGGGCCGTTTGGATAAGATTTTGGAAACAGGTTTATGAAAAAGAGCTTTGATAGCTTATAGAAAAGGGCTTTTGGAGAAGAACTTATGAAAAAAAAGTGGTTTTGAATAAATGAGTGTTTGGATAGTTATTTTCAAAAGTACTTTTATTATTGGTAAATTACGAAAAATGGTATGAGTGTTAAATAAGGAGAGATAAGATATAAAAGGAGAGAGGGTCTAAGAAAAAAAGGAAAGAGAGTGTAAGAAAAAGTATGAGAGAGGAGAGAGGGTATAAGAAAAAGTATGAGAGTGGGTGTAAGAAAAAATAGGGGTAATATAGAAATTAGTTAGTTTATAAGCCATTTTACTGTTCCATAAGCTACTCTGACCAGCTTATATGAAATCTTAGTTTTAAACCATAGTTTAGTCCAAAAGCCCAGTTGAACAAATATAGCTGTTTGTTTAAAAATTTCTCAAAACTTAGGTTTTATCAAAACCTAGATTTTGTGTGTTTCCAAACCCACACTATAGAGGTAGGGCGTGATTTGGGCTCTCCAAATCAGGTAGTTTTCTTGGGCAAGCTTTGATAGTCACCTAATGGGGAATATTAGAATGAGTAGTTGCAGAACGAATGTTTGTAGAAGAGGGTATGTTTGGGCGTGTAATAATAGAGGCAGCGTTTGGAGAAGGTGAGTCCCACATGGGGAAAAGAAAACAAGACCTAAGGCTCTGACACTCCAAAGCTTGGATCTTTTTTTTTTTGTATAAAAATTTTTGAAAAATGGTTAGACTCACCCATGATATAAAGGTAGGATGAAGTCTCTCTTCCTCCTAGGCGATACTAATATCGGGTAGAGTAAGCCGTTTATTACCTTAAGGCATAAACTTATGTACCTAGAAGCTAAAATACTTTCCCAAATGCCGTGACTATAACCACAATAAAATAGTACTCCCTAAAGATCAAAATCTGATACTATAATGAGCCAGCCATGTGTAACACTGTGTCTCCTATAATTGCAGTTATCTTTTCTGTGTGAAGCTCCCTTTCTTTCTTGGATGTTTCAAGTATATCTGACCACTTTCTTTTTATGGCATTACTTCGTAGTTTATGAAGTCTCCTAACAAACTTATTGTCTCTTGCGTGATTGGCTTCAATCTTGGCAACAAAACGAGATTTTCTACGCGAAACATGATAATTGAAGTGGTATGTTATACATGTATATACATATACATATGTGTGTGTGTGTGTGTGTGTGTAAGGCAGGGTTTGTTTAGTTATCAAGTACTAATTCCCAATCTTGGCAAGAAGACAAGATTTCGGGAAACTAAATATGATGTTTTCTTGCAACATACATTTTATGCAAGTTTAATTTGACTAATTATTATGTTTAATTAGGGCTGAGTAAGTTGCCTGCAACCGCGTGAACCCTTTTAAAGTTGCCCATTTTACCTGTTAAGAAAAATAAACGGGCAGTTAAGGATTTTTGTTAAGGATTTCCTTTTGAGCCCACTTGCTGAAATAGATTTTGGTTGAGGATTTTCTTTTCACTCGGAAATTGATACATTTCTTTTCACAAAAAAGGGATATGGGAAACCAAAAACATCATAGCTTACAAATGAGAGGGGAGGGGGCATGCTGGTAATTTGATACAAATTTAAAAGATCCTACTCAATGTATATATATCAGTTCCCTCGTCTCATTGAAAATATGATCTTGAGAGGATCCTCTGTTTGCATACCTAAGCACTCCGCCCCCAAGATTTTAATATTATTGCTTTTCTTAAGAAAATTAAACTAATTCTGTCTTTTTTTTTGTGGGAAAAATTGTGAAGTTTTGGAAGACATTGAAGATCTCTCCCTTCAAGGCACATGTAATATTTGATGTGCATCCTGGGTTAGTCAATATAATCTGATTAAAGCATCCTACTGCACAATTTCTAATTATTTTTTATTGATTTATTCGTGAATATAACACATTACTTAATTTCGGAATTATTTAATGTGATTCTTGACATTTCATGTTATCTTTCTGGCAAAATAAATGTCATCTTAAGACCTTTCTGGAAGGGCGTTTAGCCCTTTCGGAATGATTACATTGATTTAATATTTTTTTATCTTAATTTTGGAAGTTAAAAGTTAAAAGGATTTTATTGAATTGATAAAAATATATACTGATGTATTGCATTGGAAAGATAATTAATTAATATATAAAAAACGCAACCAAACATGTTTAAGGTGATAGTAATGTACCAATTATTACTTCTATTACCTCCCGATCTATGGGACCAAATGACCCCTAAGGCATTGTTTGGTTCACCTGAAGGGAAGGTAGGGAAAGGTAGGAGAGGTAAATTAATGATATTTTTTATTTGGTTCAGAAGGGAAGGGGAGGGGAGGGGAGATAAGTTAATTAAAAGTTAACAAATATACCCTTATCTCTTTATTTAAATTTATTTACTCTTTATTTATAATATTCATATCAAAATTAATATTTTTTTAATTTATGAATCTTAAAATTTTTTATCTCATTTATATATATAATAAAATTTAAAAAATTAAAAAATATGATAAAATTTTAATATTATTTCTTATTAATTTTATAATTATTATATATTTTAATATAATATATAAATAATTTGTTATGCTTATTAAGTTTTAGCAATTAAAAAAAATTATGTGTGAGAAAAATAAAAAAAAAAGGCTTGAGGGTATAATTGAAATATTAAAAATAATGGAAGAGTAATTTGGTCATAAAGGGATAAAAAATGCTCTCCCCTCTAAAAACCTCCCATTTTGGAGGGGAGGTAAGTGAGGGGAGGAGAACACTAAATGACAAAAAGTCTCCCCTCCGCTCTAAAACCCCCCAACCAAACAATGGCTAAGAAATGCTTGCTTTTGGCTTTGACCCATCATATATATATATATATATATATATACATACATATTATGTTCTTTTTTTCTAAACAATCATAATAGGACAGTAAAAATAAACTAATAAATAATAAACTATATGTACCATTTGTGCATGCATGAGATGTCGTACGTCAACAATCTAAAACGTGCAAGTTGCAATTGGTTTCCTTTGTAAAATTAGGTAACAGGCAGTAATATTAATATGAATACGAAAATGAACGCCAATATTATATTTCTTATATAAAATAATAATATCATTAATCTTACTCTTAAAATCTTATAATACAAATTTAGTTAAAAATTTAAAATATTATAGAATTGTTACAAATATTCTTGCACATGTGGATGTCCATATAACTTCTACCTCTTGGGATTCCTCTTAAGATTCCTTCTTCCCTTTATGCCATAAAACTATAACTTCCTAAATGAATAACTTGAGAAGGGTTTCTTGTGGTTAATGGCATTTTATTCATCTTTAATCCTTTGTAACCTTATGTTTAGTCTTTAATGGTTGTGGCTTATAAATAGTGGCTATGTAAAAGGTATTTGGACAAGTGAATATACAAGCATATGAGGAATACTCTATTGCCTCCCATTTCACTCTTTTGTCTTGTTATTTCTTCTCTTTAATTTTTTCATCTTCTCTTATTTTATAATACGTTATCAGCACGACATTGCTCTAAAAAATTTAAGGTATGAACTCCTTATCAATTCATATACTATTATGTTCAATTATGTACAAATGATATTAATTTTCTCTTTATCTAATTATCATATATGTTTTATTTTCTATTATCATCTTACTTAATTATTATGGGCAAATTTTATTTTTATATATTTTACCGTTATTTATTATGTTATTCTTTCCTATCCATTTTAATTTTTATTGTTAGATATGTATGTGTGAGTTATCTTTATTGTATTTTATTTTTATGTAAAATATTGTGTTATTCTAATTTTTCTTCTTCTTTTGATATATTTATACAATATTATGACTGATTCTCTATTTATATATATTTACATATATGCGTGTTGTTTACATTTTCCCTTCTCCTTATATATTGTTTACATTTCCAATTCCCCCTTCCTATACATTTATTAATTTATATTTCAATTAATTTATTTATCTTCTTTGTATTATTAACATTATTATATATTTATTATAGTTATATAATATTTATTTATTTATATTACAAAATACTTATACTATGTTACTATTTATATATTTGATTTATATTATTTCTAATTCTACGTATTGTAATATATTATTTATGTTGTTTATATTTATACATGTTTTTTTATCTTATTTAGTTTATTTTGTTACATTTATTTATATTTATTTAATTTATATTACTTATTTTATTTATGTTATTTCTATTGTAGTATTATTTTCTCTATATTATTTATGTTGTTTCTATTATTTTGTTTTGTTTATTTAATTGCTTATGTGTTACTATATATATTTTATAGTTATTTATTTTATTTATTTATTTATACCATTTATATTTTGTTACTTTTATTGAATTTATATTTATGTTGAATATATATTGTTTATTTAATTTATGTTTTTATTATCATATTTTTTCTAATTAATTTTATCAGAATTCTAATTGTTATTATTATTTTAGTTCGATCCACGGCTAATCCGACGAAACTCGAGTTTACTGCTCTTGATATCTTAGGAAAAAATTATCTGTCTTGGGTTTTAGATGCTGAAATCCACTTAGATGCCAAAGGTCTAGGGAATGCTATTTTACCTAGAAATGAAGCAAGCAGTCAAGACAAGGTTAAAGCCATGATTTTCTTTCACCACCATTTACTTGAAGGACTAAAAGCTGAATACTTAACGGTGAAAGATCCATTAGAATTGTGGAATAATTTAAAAGAACGATATGATCACCAAAAGATAGTAATCTTGCCCAAAGCTCGTTATGAATGGTTGCATTTGAGGCTGCAAGACTTTAAATCTGTATATGAATATAATTCAGCTGTTTTTAAAATAAGTTCTCAACTGAAATTGTGTGGTGAAAAAATAACAGATGAGAACTTATTAGAAAAAACTTTTTCAACCTTTCATGCTTCAAATGTGCTCCTGTAGCAGCAATATCGTGAAAAGTGTTTTAAAAGGTATTTTGAATTAATCTCATGTCTTCTTGTGGCTGAACAAAATAATGAGTTGTTAATGAAAAATCATGAGATTGGTCCCATTGGATCAGCTCTATTCCCTGAAGTGAATGTGACTGAACGCACTAATTTTCAGGCCCATGGTCGTGGTCGGGTCGTGGCCATGGCCATGGTAGGGGACGTGGCAATTACTGTCATCATGGTGGTGGAAGTAATTATAATCTAAATACCCACCAAAAGAAGAAATATAATGAAGGGCAGAAAAAAGACAAGGGTGGTCCCTCAAAAACTGTGAAAAAATTATGTTATAGGTGTGGGATGAAAGGGCATTGGTCGCGTACCTGTCGTATGCCTGAGCATCTAGCAAAGCTTTATTAAGCCTCCATAAAAAAAAGAATTCAAAGAACATGGAAGAAAATATGACTTTCCAAGATGATGATATTGAGGCAAATTTTGCATACAAGAATGATGATACCAATGAGCTATATGATGACCTTGATGCTAAGGCACACTTAGAAGTGTCTAATTTCTTTGAGAATCATGATTAGAGAAATAAATTTAATTTATGTTTTATCTATATTTTATCTTAATTTAGTTATACTTTATGCTTACTTTTATTTTCTTCTTTTAAGAGCATTATTGCTAATAATATATTTTGATACATTTATTTTCTTTTGATGAAGAATATGGATGTTCCTCTCTCTTTTATTGGGCACAAGAATGAAGATATATGTCTTATAGATAGTGCTACAATATATATCATACTCAAAGATAAAAAATATTTTTCTCATTTGATAATGAATGGTGCAAGCATCAATACTATAGCGGGTAATACAAAACTAATTGAAGGCTCTGAAAGAGCAATGATAATATTACCCAAAGGGACAAATTTTGTAATTAATGATGCTTTATATTCCTCTAAGTCTCAAAGAAATTTGTTAAGTTTTAAAGATATCCACCGAAATCGGTATCACATTGAGACTATAGATGAGAAAAATATTGAACATCTATATATTATAATTTTTAGACATGGAGAAAAATGTGTTCTTGAAAAAGTACCTGCATTATCCTCTGGTTTGTACTATACAAATATTGGTATAATTGAAACAAATGCTACAGTAAACCAGAAGTTTACTGATAGAAATACATTCATTATTTGGCATGACCGATTAGGTCATCCCGGATCAACTTTGATGCGAAGGATTATTGAAAATTCACATGGACATCCATTGAAGAGCCAGGAGATTCTTCGATTTAAAGATTTTTCATGTGTTGCTTGTTCTCAAGGCAAACTAATTACAAGACCTTCATTAATAAAAGTTGGGGTAGAATCCCTTGCATTTCTAGAACGTATCCAAGGGGATATATATAGACCTATTCATCAACCATGTGGACCATTTAGATATTTTATGGTTTTAATATATGCATCTACAAGATGGTCACATGTGTGTTTATTATCTACATGTAATTTAGCATTTGCTAGATTACTTGCTCAAATAATTCGATTAAGAGCACAATTTCCAGAATATGCAATTAAGAAAATTCGTCTTGATAATGCGAGTGAATTTTCATTGGAAAAGTATAATGATTATTGCATGGCAACTGGAATAACAGTAGAGAAATCTGTTGCTCATGTCCACACTCAAAATGGTTTAGCAGAATCATTAATTAAATGCTTCTAATTAATTGTTAGACCAATACTTATGAGAACAAAACTTCCCATTTCAGCTTGGCGACATGCAATTTTACATGCATCAACAATTATATGTATAAGGACAACAAGTTATTATAAATTCTCTCCATTACAATTGGCTTTTGGTCAGAAGCCAAATATTTCTCATCTTAGAATTTTTGGATGTGCGGTATTTATCCCAATTGCTCCACCACAACACACAAAGATGGGACCTCAAAGAAGGTTAGGAATATATGTTGGTTATGAATCTCCTTCTATAATCAAGTATTTAGAACCGTTAATAGGAGATTTATTTACGGCACGTTTCGATAATTGTCATTTTGATGAGACAAATTTTTCAACATTAGGGGGAGATAATAAGCAGTTGGATAAAGAAATCACATGAAAAGCATTATCGTTGTCTCATTTAGATCCTCAAACACAAATATATGAGCTTGAAGTTTAAAAAATAATTCATTTGCAAAATATTACAAATCAACTGCCAGATGCATTTACTGACTCCAAGAGAATTATTAAATCTCATATTTCAGCTAAAAATACTCTAATTCGAATTGATGTCCCAGTAAGACAATTAGCAAGTGCAAATAAAACTAAACCACATTTAAAGAGTGGTAGACTAATCTGTTCCAAAGATAAAAATCCTAGAAAGAAAAGAGTAAACAATCAAGATGGTCAAATTGAGGAGGTTGGTCTTATAGGAGATACCCAGGACATAACAAATCAAAAGACCCCAGAAGAGGTCCAGGTACCTGAAAATAATGAAGAGATCTCGATAAGTTATGTCAATATGGGAAAAAGGTGGAACCGAGAAAATATAGTCATCGATGATATTTTTTCATATAATGTTACTGTTGAAATAACTAATCAAAGTGACGATCTTGAACCTAGGTCAGTTGAAGAATGTAAACATAGAAATGATTGGCTAAAATGGAAAGACGCAATTAAGCAGAATTGAATTCACTTTCAAAACGTGAAGTTTTTGGACCTGTAGTCCAAATACCGAATGGTGTTAAACCAGTTGGATATAGATAAGTTTTTGTGTGAAAATAAAATGAGAAAAATGAGGTTGTTAGATATAAAGTATGACTTGTGGCACAAGGCTTTTCGCAAAGACCTGGCATTGATTATGAAGAAACATATTCTCCTATGGTGAATACAATTACTTTCAGATATCTAATCAGTCTGGCAGTGCATGAAAAACTTGATATGCATCTAATGGATGTTGTTACAGCATACTTATATGGTTCTTTAGATATTGAAATTTATATTTAAATTCCTAAAGAATTTAAATTACCTAAAGCATGTAAGAATTCTCGAGAAAATTATGCAATTCATTTGCATAAATCCTTATACGGATTAAAACAATCTAAAAAAATGTGGTATAATCGTCTAAGTGAATATTTGTTGAAAGCAGGCTATAAAAATGACTCAATTAGCTTATGTGTTTTTATGAAAAGGAATATATCAGAATTTGTTATAATTGCTGTCTATGTGGATGACTTGAATATAATTGGAACTCCTAAAGAGATTCAAAAAGCAATGGATTATTTAAAGAGAGAATTTAAAATGAAAGATCTTGAAAAAAATAAAGTTTTGTATCAGTTTACAAATCGATCACTTAACAAATGGAGTTTTTCTTCATCAATCAGCTTATATTGAAAAAATATTAAAGCAATTTTATATGAATAAAGCACATCCATTAACTACTCCAATGGTTGTGAGATCACTCATTAAAGAAAAAAGATAAGAACTTCTTGGTTCAGAAGTACCATATCTTAGTGCTATAGGGGCACTAATATATCTTACTAATTCGACACGACCTGATATTGCATTTGTTGTGAGTTTATTGGCAAGATTTAGTTCTTCTCCAACAAGAAGACATTGGAATGGAGTTAAACATATATTTCGATACTTTCGAGGGACAATTGATATGGGATTATTTTATTCTAATGAATCCAGATCACAATTGATTGGTTAGGCAGATGCAGGATTTTTAGCAGATCCACATAAAGGTAGATCTCAGATAGGATATTTATTTACTTGTGGAGGTACATCTATATCTTGGCGTTCGATAAAGCAAACTTTATAAGCTACCTCATCAAATCATGCAGAAATAATTGCAGTTCATAAGGCAAGTCGAGAATGTGTTTGGCTAAGGTTAGTAATCCAACATATCCTAAGAATGAGTGGTCTACTTCTAGAACAAGAGATTCCAATAGTATTATATGAAGATAATACAGCATGCATAGCTCAATTGAAAGGATGATATATCAAAGGAGATAGAACAAAATATATTTCTCCAAAATTATTTTTCACTCATGATCTTATGAAGAATGGTGATATAGATGTTTAGCAAATTTGATCATGTGACAACCTTGCAGATTTGTTTACCAAGACACTACCAACTAAGCCATTTGAGAAGTTAGTGTATGGTATTGGAATGCGCAGATTCAAAGACATAAATTGACAACGTCATCAGGGGGAGTAAACAAGTACTTGATGTACTCATCATTTTAAGGATTTTTTTTCACTGGGTTTTCCTGAAGAGGTTTTTGATAAAGCAAACTAAATAAATATTGTATACTCTTTTTCCTTCACTAGGTTTTTGTCCCAATGGATTTTTCCTAGTAAGGTTTTAATGAGGCACAATATCTGTCATGGACATCCAAGGGGGAGTATTACAAATATTTTTGCACATGTGGATGTCCATATAACTTCTACCTCTTGGGATTCCTCTTAGGATTCCTTCTTCCCTTTATGCCATAAAACTATAACTTCCTCAATGAATGACTTGAGAGAGGTTTCTTGTGGTTAATGGCATTTTATTCATCTTTAATCCTTTGCAACCTTATGTTTAGTCTTTAATAGTTGTGGTCTATAAATAGTGGCTATGTAGAAGGTATTTGGACAAGTGAATATACAAGTATATGAGGAATACTCTATTGCCTCTCATTTCACTCTTTTGTCTTATTATTTCTTCTCCTCTTTAACTTCTCCATCTTCTCTTATTTTATAACAAGAATTATTTAATGAGATTACTCATTAATTATCATCATAAGACTTACAATTTTTTACAGATCAAAGTGGATATTGACTCGAATCTATTCAGATATATTTTTAATTGAATTAAATATTATAAGATTTTAAGAGTAAAGTAGATGATTGATGTATAGAAGCTAATTTCTTCTTATTATAAGAGAGTGCGAATAAGCCTTCATAGCTTTAACTTCATCTTGGGAAGATGTGTAACACTATCCTACATCAGCACCGTATATGTTAATTTTTTTTAGAAATTCAAAATTATAACTCATTAAATCATCTTCAAAAGAGATTATATTTTGATAAATTGAATTAGATAATTAAATGCAACTGAAAATAAAACACTAAAAGAAACAAGAGAAATTTTTATGAAGGGAAAATGTAAGATTTTCAAAAGAGACAAGAAAACTTGTAAGAGGGATGTAAAAACGAATCGTAATTTTATAAGAGTTTACCTTTATTAACAAATAACTATTGAAAGTATAGGGCATATTTGGTAGTATGAAAGTGGAACTGAAAATATAATCAAATATTTCTCTTGTTTGGTACAATAGAAGCCACTTTCACTTCTACTTCCAATATTTTAGGTTATTTCAATTCTACCAAAAAAAAGTTAGAAAATGAAATGGGAAAAGTGAAAGTAAAATATTTTAGACCATTTTATCCTAAATTATAAAATTTTTGGATAACTTTAACCCTTTTCAAAGTATAAAAATATATTTTGGATCATTTTATCCCAAGTTACAAAAAAATATACATCGATTCTATACTCATTCATAACATAGCAAATAAACTTTTAAAGCATATTTCCATCCTAATTCTTTTTCCATTTTCACTTCCACTTCCATTAAAAAATCTCCCATCCTACCAAACGTATAGTATGTGATTTAATAATTAAAATACAAAATTATAATGATTTGGTAACTAAAATACAAAATTATAATAATTTTATTTAAATATATTTTAATCTGAATAATTGAAATTAAATCTATCAATATTCATAATTATTATACTTAGCTTAAAATTTAACATCTGGAGAACTTAAAATGTAAAGAGTTATAACTACTAAATGAGGGAGTAAACATTCAAAATCTTCCATGTTTGTCAACTTTCAGCACTTTAAATATATTAATTCACTCAAAAAAGAGAAGAATATATTAAGAGAAAATACAATAAAAGATCATGTGAATTCAGAAATAATAATTTGGGCATATGAATATTTAAAAGAAAAAATTGGGTAGAAAGACCAATCGATCTGTTCTTTATAAATTTGGGTAAAAGGACTAAATTACCTCTAGAATTTTTTGAAGAAAAAGTGGGAGAATTATGCTTGAGAATGGAGAGCATATCCTCCTTGAAGCTTGAGACTGACTAACACCTCCCCTAAGTTACGCTCACCTCATTGCTGTCAAAGAGTGTTGGAAATTTGGGTCTCTCTGATGAATCTGTTTATCATAGCTATTTTTACTTTGTTTTTCATTTTTCATCTCAAATCAAGATTTTCTTGTTCCTAGATTGTTTGAATCTTAAAACAATTAAACTCATATATATGAGAATTCCAAGATTTGTCATTAATGCATTATAGTAATTGGTTGCTTGAAGCTGTTTTTTTTTCATAATTCTATGATTTTAGGAGGGAAAAGTACAGCATCTTACTCTTCTTATTAGTGGGTTCATTGAATTTGTTGAAGGTGTAAGAATGAGATCTTGATGAGGGTCGTCAGAATCAGTTTCTTTCTACTACTCTCATTGCCATGTCTTTTTTCTCTTCCATTTCTAAATGCTTAGTCATCTTCTTATGATTTATCAGCACGCTTATTGGATGCCATTCTTCAGGACTATACTTTTAGGGCCTTCAGTAAGCCAAGAACTGGGGTTACGATGGGAAAGCACCCTCTAACCTAATAGGAATTATCCTTATGACATTAAGGCTTAGGAATTAACTTTCGAGTTTGTAACTCCTCTAATAGAATTTGCAACTTTAACAATGGGATTTATAACTTTCCTTAAGACATAACTCTGTAACGAAGTAATTGCAATTGCTTTCAGGTTTGCAACTCCTCTAATGGGATTTACAACTCCAACAATTGGATTTGCAACTTTCCCTGAGACATTTATAATTCTGTAATGAAGTAATTGCAATTGCTTTTGGGTTTGAAACTCTTCTAATAGGATTTACAATTTCAACAATGGGATTTGCAACTTTCTCTAAAACATTTATAACCCTGTAACGAAGTAATTAAAATTGTTTTTAGATTTGCAACTCCTTTGCAACTCCTCTAATGAGATTTGTAACTTTAACAATGGGATTTACAACTTTTCCGAATATATTTAGAACTCTCAAATTTCAAGATATTGTTTTCAGGTTTGCAACTCCTGTAATAAAATTTGTAACTTCAACAATAGGATTTGCAACTTTTCTAAAGACATTTACAACAAAAATTGTAACTCATAAATAGTAATAACTTATTGCAAATTTTGAATACAAAAGTAGCATTTTCCTTATTAAACAACAACTTATTATCATTTTGAATACAAAAGCAGCATTTTATTTAATAAAAACAAGATTATCTTATTCAAGTGTTGCAATCTCACCATTGTGTTCATATGCGAGTGAAAATCTAGAACCAATATGTCAAGGAAGAACATTTCATGCGCCATCTAGGATTACATTCTAGTCCCAAACAATACTTGAAGCCATCGACAACTTGACGCATTTATGGGACAAGCATGGATATAGTTAGTGTGAATGACAATATTTTATATCTTGCAGTCAATTGATTTACTCATTAGGGCATTCCTCTATAGCCCAATCAAATTGAGCGGGAAAGAGTAGTCATTAGTAAAAGAGCAATCCCTTACTTTTTACATGACTTTTAATGTTTATAGTAAAACTTACCTACAAGTAATTAGACAAAGTAATTGTTGTCATGAGCAGGATAATTTTTTGTATACAAGGGTTTATTGCTAGCTGTAGACTCATAATGTCCATTGCTATCATTTGATTATATGTAATGTAATTACTGTCATGGTAGGATAATTTTTGATAAGTGCCATAAGTAAAGTGGTCAATGTTATTGAATAAAATTGTGTAATAACTTATGACTATTTATAAGTTACAATTTCACTTGTTAATGAATTTTAAAAAGTTACAAATCCTATTGTTAAAGTTACAAATCCCATTAGAGTAGTTACAAAATCTGAAAGCAATTGCAATCACTTTGTTACAAAGTTGTAAATATCTTAGAAAAAGTTACAAATCCTATTATTGAAGTTGTAAATACCATTAGAGGAGTTACAAACCCGAAAGAAATTGTAATACAATTTCAATTGTAAATATCTTAGGAAAAATTGTAAATCCTATTAGAGGAGTTGCAGATCTCATTACAGGAGTTACAAACCCGAAAGCAATATATATATTGCAATTTCATTTGTAAATGACTTAGGAAAGTTATAAATCCCATTGTTAAAATCGTAAATCCTATTAGAGAAATTATAAATTCTATTATAGGAGTTTCAAATATATCATATATGCAGCACAACCTCCCTACTACAACTCATTCAACATTATCAGCTAATTATTGCTGGATATTTAGAAGGAATTTCATGCTATTGGCAATAGACACTAAGGTTATAGCATGTATGGTCTGCATACTAACTAATCAAGGATACAAAGTTCAGCCTTGATAATACACCATTGTATAAGAAATTCCTCCATGTCTGGTCTGCATAGTAAGCCTTGATAATTATTTATCGTATATTGCTCTTCCCAATAAGATCATAAACCATTACATCACATTATTATTTATAATTGTGGCAACGAGGTCGATCATAGTCTACATTATATCTCTCTGTCGAACATCGATTTCCAGTTGCGAGCCTCCTTCCTTCATGTACATCTATCAAAAAGAAAAATATTGGTTAGTTTTTCCTCTTTGTTAAAATAAAGTTAGAATTATTAATATCAAGTTAGTTACAAGATAAGTAGTGGATTAAAAGAATTTACTTGTTTTGAATTTGATTGGAAAAATAATGCATTATAAAAATATAAGTTAAGTACTTACCTTTTTATCAAAAAATTTTTGTCTGATTAACCGCATTTTTATTACAAAATAAAAAATTATTTTGTGAATACTACAGAAAAAAAAAAACTAATTTGACCCGTTGCAACTTTTGCTATTCTCGTGGTTAACAGAGAAACCGTGGTACTGACTGACCAGAAAACCAAAAGAACAAAGATCAATCGTCGTATGCCCAAAAGTATAATAATACTCACTCTCATAATAAATAAAGAGTTAAATAATTAATTATATATATATATATTAAAAAATTAGTTAAGTTAGTTATTTATAAAAATATAGATTGATTTTTTTAAGATACCTCCTTCAATCATTTACATTAAAAATTATCTCATTAATAAAAATAATTATTTAACATGTACAATCAATATGAATAATTTTAAAAAAATATATATAAATTGGGGAGACAATGTTAGATGAAATTTTATATTTAGAACTTAAGTAAATCTCTTAATTGGGGAGACAATATTAGCTGAAATGTTAGCTGAAAAAATATTCATATATCTTCAAATATATCTTATAAAAAGGACTTGATTAATTCAAAAAAAATTGTAACTTATAAAACGGAGTGGAGGAAATATTACGACAACAATATATTTATAATTGAAGGCCAGATGGATTTAACGTAACAAGAAGGAATCACTCACCCATATGAAAATTGGAAGTACCACCAAGTTTCCTTGCGGATGCTTCAGCAGAAAGAAGGAACAAAACAGAAAAAGAGAGAATCATCAAAAGAAGAGAATGCCTCTTGAAAGCCATAATTAGGTTTGATGCGAATATCTCAATGCATAGCACATCAATTTATAACACAAATTAGTGGGTGTGTAACTGTGGCCACTTGAGCAATTTACATTTCTTTAATAATAAGATGCTTTAGTCAGGATACATATAGATTGACAATGATGACCCTGTAGAAGTAGTTATTAAAGAATTGGATTTGGTTTGATTAGATAATAACTTGAGTTAGATTAGAAAATTGTTTTTACGATTGAGCCTGGTTGAATCGGAGTTGAGTTGCTATCATTGAGTCAGAATATAGAATTGGAATGGAAATTGGAATAATTTTAAAAAAAAAGTAGACAGTTTTTGGGCATAATAAAAATAAAATACTGAAACAATATCTAAAGACTTAAGAGAGTGCCTCTTGGTGGATGCCATTGCTAGGTTTGAAGCCATGATTAGGCAGTCATAATGTATACACTGACAATAACGATGATGTTGCAGAATGTATTTGTTATTAGGCTAAAATACACAAAACTTTATAAATTTTATGTTAGTTGTGCATAATTTCCCTAATATTTACAAGTATGAATTAAAAACACTAATATTTCATATTTTTATTATTAAGTCATTGTCATTAAAATTGTCGTTAAAGTTAATATTTTTACCATGTTAATTTTTATATTTTTCATTATATCACGTTATTTAAAAAAGTAAGCACTTTGACAATTTAGATGTAGTTTTAAGTAGTTTATATTTTTTTTAATTAAACAATACATGCTCAAATAAATATTTTAAATACTTTTTAAAGTATTTTATATTCTTTAGGTATTTAAAATTACTTTAAATTATATGTTAAGTGTCAGTGTTATTTAAATATTTTATATTTTATAAATATTTTATTTTTAAGTATTTAAGAAAAAATTAAAATTATATGTGAAGTATCTAATATTGTATTTTAAATGATATGATATATAATAAAAAATATGACATGATGAAAACTATTAACTTAAACGGAAATTTTAACGGCAGAGTTTTAATAATCAAAATATAAAATATTATGATCATTAATTTAAACTTTTAGAGATTAGAAAAATTATGTATAACTGATCCAAAATTCAAGAGATTTTATATATTTTAGTCTTTTTGTTGTTATTATTATTATTATTATTATGAGAATCAATAACACTCATCCAATATTTAGTTGAAATTGTAAAGATATATCATATATTTGCAAAACATACAAAAATAACAAATAATTTTTTTATAATGTAAAATAATAAATTACTTGTATATTATATATTTACATCCATTAGCTTGAAGGAGTATATAGATTCAAAGTCACTAGGTGTTGGTGAGTACATCTATATATATATATATATATATATGTTTATGAAGTCTAAAAAAACGTTTATTATTCGTGACCCATAAATAAAGAAAAAAAATACATGATTTCAGTAAAATTTTACAGAGGTTAATTTATTCTCTTTTTTATTTTTTATTATACTAACGGGCATCAACTCAAAAGAATTAATCAAGAAGTAAATTGTAAACGTGGGCAACCCCTGCTAACTGGATACGGAAGGGAACTTAGACCAATAAGACAATAAGCCCCCGGGGATAGGCCTATCAAAGTCTTATTTGTTCACTGGGAAAATTAATCTCCTAATCCTTATAATTTCCTCTAGTTTTGAATTAGGTCCCTAGATTTTGTTTTCTTTTTTATAAGATGCTTTAAGTTTTCACTATTATATCCACAAGTCCTTCAATTCTGTTAAAAATTCCGTTGAGAAGGGGTACAGCCGGAAACACATTTTGTCATTATCATCCGACTAAGCATCCAGCTAGATTTCATCAGCCACCATTACTGTCCTCATCATCAGAGCGATCCCAACATCGACGCCTACATACAAAGAAAGAAAATTCAGAAAACAAATTAATATCCCAATTATGAAGGATTAAGAAATTTTAGATGAAAACCGTGTGGGGGGAAAATCAAAGGATGAGTCGAAAAAACACAAAAAGGATGAGGAGGTTACCTGATTGAAGAGAGAGAAACATAGAAGGGAATCAAAGCTGCAATCCACTCACTCTCTCTTCGCTACTTTAGTCGGGAAGAAGCTTTTCAAGATAAAGACCATACCTTACATACCAGAAAATTTAAAATAAAAGGCAAGATATAACCGATACTTTTACAATCGTGAACTGCACCACCGTTGAACTCTCATCGAAAACCAGACGCTAGCTGATGAAGTGGCTAGGACTAGCCGGAAAGAGCCTGCACAAGAGAATCACCGATGAAGTCACAACCACCGTGAAAGAAGAATGCGGGTTGACTTTCACGGTGCTGGAGAAAATGGCGTTGGTGAGGTCGGGGGTGTGGGAGGCGATGGGGATTGAGACGCTGGTGCCGTACCAGTACGGGAAGGTAAAGCCGTGAAGGAGGGTATGGTGATTCAGAGCAACGATGTGGTGCTTGTGATTCGCCTGAGTTTTTGCCCACATCGTTCCTCTCCAGAGATCTATCTGTACGCCACCTCACAACATTTAACGGAATTTTGAACAGTGGAATTTAAAGATTTAACAGTGGAATTTGGAAGTATCTTGTATAAAAAAAAAAGTCTAAGGACCTAATTTAAAATTAGAGAAAATTATAAGGATTGGGAGATTAATTTTTCTTTGTTCATTTGACTTTACTAGCAGACACTATATATGCGTGTTTTCCTCCTTGCTATTTACATTAATGACTCATTTTACAATGTTTCCATGCCTTTCACGTGTTATATGTAGTTGACCAATGACATTTTAGTCCGACCAAAAAAGTTACAGTTTTGTTTTTTTTACCAACAAGTTTCAGTCGACATTTGAGAAGCGCTTTACTTTTTCTAATTTAGCGTGACACCTCTCTCCCTCTACTTTTGGCTAGGATTAAGTTTTGGTAGTGAAGGAAGAGAGAGATGATATGGAGTGAGAGAGAGAGAGAGAGGCTGTGTGGGAGGAGCCGAGGAGGAGGGAAAATTAATTGTAGGGAGAAGAGAGTAATTTTAGAAAAAGAAAATGGCGGTGCTCACTCTATGGTTTTAGTTTGATTTTGCCATGTCAGATTAAAATGTCTCCAGTTGGACCATATCTAGTGAGAGAAATTCTTGTATACCCCCAGTGCACAACATTATCCATGCTCTCACTGTCTCACAAATGAAAACATATCCCATCACTAAATTTAATCCTACGTGTAAACTTATCTGGCAGCCACTATTGGAAACACCTGTTTCCAAATCTCAAGTTCCAATCTTGCCGCTGACAAGTCCCAATGCAACGATCTGCAAGATATTTTCAATAGACATCAAGTTATATTCTCACTAGAAGAGAGCGAAATTCGAATGCTCATCACATGACGTCTACCTGAGAAACTCGAGTCGAAGGAGATCTTCGACCACCGCCGCCGCCACGATTGAAGAAAAGATTGGAGATGAAGCGGCAAGGAGAGAGAGTATGAGAAAAAAAAGGAGAAAAGAGGAGAAAGACGGAGGAGTGAGTGAGAGTAGTTGACAGATAAGCTTACACGGAGGATTAAATTTAGTGATGTGGTATGCTTTTATTGGTGAGAGCATGGATGATGTGGTGCACTGGGTGCCTACAAGAATTTCTCATCTATTGACAGAGTTTGAATGAGGCGGCATCTAAGAATTCCTCCCAGCTGCAGCCCATTCCTGTACTACCTTTGCGTCGTCCTCCTTCTCTCCCCGAGCCCCCTTCCCTTATTTTTTTTTTATCTTTTTCTATTGCTTTTATCCTTTTCAAGAAAAAATTATTTTTTTAATGTCTTTACCATTTATATTTTCCTGTAAAGTTGAGTAATTATTTATTTTTTCTAATTATTCTTTTATCTTGATAAAACAAACTTGGCACTCCTTTTTATTTATGGCATATATTTCAAAGAAAAAGAACTACAGTGTTAAAATTTGCTATAGATTTTATATTATATATTGATATTTGATATATGTTTTGCAGTCCTTTTTAGAATAAATTAGAGAAAATTCTCCAATATTTCCAATAAAAATTTAAATGGGGCACTTTTCTCCAATTTTTTTAAAAAAATTTGCACTAAAGTCCCCAATTAAAATTTTTTTTATGAGAATGACATAAATCAGAATACTAATATTTTAAGTGTATAAAATTTGTAGAGTATTTATATTTTATATGCATAAAAATTATTAAGTCTTTTTTATTAATAAAAGTTTTAGTGTGGATTCCCCCCCCCCAAATTTTCCTTGTATTTAATTTATGGTTTATGTTCCTATTTTTCTAAATTGAGCTTAAAAACAAAAATGCACACAAACTTCCCATTCCTTCCCTCCTCACATTTTTCCTTTCCCCCTCTTTAACTAAGGTTGGTGAGACATGTGTATGCAGCTCATTCCCAAGATAATTAATATTGATAATGTGCTTTGAATTTTAGGTGGAGTAAGGTTTAATTCTGTGTTTAAAATATAATTATAATTCTAAGTATGAAGACTCTTAAATCTCAAGACCAAATTATGATATTTCTCTAGCATGATTAGAGTTTGCCCACCATGATTTATATTTTTTTTTTGCTAAACAGATATTCTCCTATTACCGACAATTATATTTAAAATATTATTAGGTATTAAATATGTATACAAGCCCTAACATGATTTAAATATTGATTCATTAAATTATGAGACACTGGTATTTTTTACTAAATTCATTTTCAATTGGATACTTTACACTCTTGCTTTGTCCGAAAAGACCAATACTTACTCATAAATGGTCCTACCATACTAGGCCCGCTAGAATAAGGCAAAGATGTGCTGTGTCCATTGTTAATGGGATTTCACTATTTTTTTTGGTACAATGGGCTTTCAATTATGAAACATATCAAAGTGAAGGACACAACCCTGGATCCGAATATTACAATTTAAACTTATGTTCTTTTGTATCATTTCGCTTGTCATTTTTAATAAATGAGGATAAGATAAATTTTTATAATTAGAATATCTCTTCTTGAAGTCGGTCCCATAAGACTTATCAATAATTGTATGATTTCATAGGACTTGTAGGGATAAATTCTTTTATGAGGGGCTTGAGTAGGATTCCCCTTTTTTCTTTGTACTTGTCTTGTTGATATGATTATTCTTTTATAATGGAAGTCAAACTTTCACTTATGCATAAACAACGTTTAAGCTTTATTGTTGATACAGTTTGTGAAGGATTATGTAGTCGTTGGTGTGTTTACTGTTAGAAAATAAACATCTCTAAAGTACTATAATCGGTCCAGATTATATCATACTCAAATATAAACTTATATGAGATGCAGCGGAAGATTTAAAGTTACCTCTTGCCATTAACTTGATTGATCTGAGGAGAACTGGAATCACAATAGGATACCTGTCAAAAGAGAACACTGTCAGATAAACAACAGGTTCTTCCAACTGGTGATTAGGCACAGTGATGGCAACTTGTTATTAGCCGTCACCAGTGGGGAACCTTCAAAAGTGAGCTGAAAACAGGGTTTCGCTCTGGACTCAAAAGAGAGATCTCACACTCAAATGAATTGTGTTATTAATTTCCACCATCAGGAAATTAACCTTAAATAAACTGAGTCAATAACCCTCCTGGACTGGGCCCAATGACTACGGGCCACACTCAGAAATATTTATTAATTATCCTAATTAATATCTAAATACGTTATAATAATAATAAATATCCAACATTCTCCCACTTGGCCCGTATACTCAATGTCATCACCCTGTCCAGGTAAACTGATGTCGCGCTACAAGAATCAAGGCGATAAGTCCCCTTTTATCGGGTATTACCTTCCAAGTATTACATGTAGCACCATCACATAATGGGTATCACAATATACATGAACTCAATGTTCATAGGTTCCTGTCTCAATATTTATCAATTCAATAACACAAATGTACACAATCACAAATTGAAATGATAAACCACAAAATATAATTTCATTGCTCATACCTCCACTAATCAAAAGTAGGACGAAGTCCCATATGAGGCACATGTGTGACAAAGATATTTGGCTTCAACCCTTTCGTCAAAGGATCAGCCAACATGTCTAATGTACTGATACGCTCAACTGAAACTTGGCCATCTTGAACCCTCTCTCTCAAGCAAAGGAACTTAAGTTCAATAAACTTGCTGCGACTTTTATTCCTTTTGTTGTTCGCTATGGCCACCGCAGCTGTGTTATCACAGTACATCCTGATTGGCTTAGAGACTGAATCCACAATCTTAAGCCCAGCAATGAAATTCCTTATCCAAATAGCTTGTGAACTTGCTTCAAAACACGCAATATACTCAGCATCACCGGTAGAAGGAGCTGTTTGAGTTTGCTTAGCGCTTCTCCACGATATAGCTCCTTCTGCCAATAGGAAGATGTAACCAGATGTAGACTTGTTCGAGTCTACGCATCCTCCAAGATCTGAATCTGAGTATCCAATCACGTCCAAACTGTCTGTTCTCCTGTATGTGAGCATGTAGTGTTTAGTGCCTTGTAGGTACCTAAACACCTTCTTTGCAGCTGTCCAATGTGCTTCCCCAGGATTACTTTGGTATCTTCCCAACATACCCACAGTAAAAGCGATGTCAGGTCTTGTACAAACCTGCGCATACATCAAGCTTCCTACCGCTGAGGCATATGGGACCCTTTCCATCTGTTTCCTATCAAGCTCGGTTTCAGGACATTGACTTAGACTAAACTTGTCTCCTTTTTCAATAGGAGCCACATTAGATGAACATTTCTGCATCCTGAATCGTTCAAGAATTTTGACAACGTAAGCCTCTTGAGATAAACCTACAAGACATTGGGTTCTATCTCTATGGATCTTTATGCCAATGACATAAGAAGCCTCACCCATGTCTTTCATGTCAAAACTCTTGAACAGAAACTGCTTCACCTCACGTAATAGTCCCAGATCATTGGTAGCAAGTAGTATGTCATCCACATACAAAATCAAGAATATGATTTTACTCCCACTAGCCTTGTGGTATATACAATCATCCATGATGTTCTCAACGAAACCAAATGACGTGATCACTTCATGGAACTTCAAGTACCACTGCCGTGAAGCCTGTTTCAAACCATATATTGATTTCTTCAGCTTGCACACCAATTGATTTTTACCTTCTGCAACAAAACCCTCAGGCTGTTTCATGTAGACTTCTTCCTCCAGTTCACCGTTGAGGAAAGCAGTCTTAACATCCATCTGGTGCAACTCCAGATCAAAAATGGGCAACCAATGCCATGATGATACGGAATGAATCTTTCTTAGATACAGGTGAAAATGTTTCACTGTAATCGATTCCTTCCACTTGAGTGAATCCCTTTGCAACCAACCTAGCCTTGTACCTATCGATGTTACCTTGTGAGTCTCTCTTGGTTTTGTAAACCCATTTACAGCCAATGGCCTTAGACCCACTAGGCAACTCTACAAGTTCCCAAACATGGTTGTTTGCCATGGAATTCATTTCATCAATCATAGCATCATGCCACAACTTGGAGTTCACACTCCTCACAGCCTGAGTAAACGACAAAGGATCATTCTCAACACTTACATCACAGTCAACCTCAGCAGAATACACTACATAGTCATCAGGTAATGCCGATCTTCTCTCTCTAGTTGACCTCCTCAATTCAACCTCTTGGGTTGAACTAGGTTGCTGAACAATGACATCCTCTATCACAGCTTGTGGTGATTCCACTTGTGTGATAGGTTGACCATCAGGTATGTGTCTATTTTGTTCAGCACCGTCAACTTGAGCCACAGGGTCCATGTCACGTTCAATGTCAATCTCAACAGTGGGATAAACATTGACTATTGACATCCCCTCATGAATGATATCAGTGGTTCACTCTATGTGATTATCTGACAGACAATCACTCCCACTAATCACATCATTCTCAAGAAACTTGGCATTCCTAGACTCTACAAATCTTGTAGAAGGTGGAGGACAATAAAACTTATAACCCTTAGACCTCTCCGCATAGCCTACAAAGTAAGCTCTGATGGTCTTAGGATCCAACTTCTTCTCCTGTGGATTATACACTTTTACTTCCGCAGGACAACCCCATACCTTGAAATGATTTAAACTGGGTTTCCATCCTTTCCAGATTTCAAAGGGTGTCTTGGATACTGCCTTTGTTGGAACCCTGTTCAATATGTATGTGGCTGTCTTGAGTGCTTCCTTCCACAGAGAAGACGGTAGTTTGGAGCTACTCATCATGCTCCTAACCATGTCCAGCAAGGTCCTATTTCTTCTCTCAGCTACACCATTCATGTCAGGTGATCCAGGCATAGTGTATTGAGCCACTATACCTTGCTCTCGAAGAAATTCAGCAAATGGACCTGCTGCTTGTCCTTCACTAGTGTATCTGCCATAATACTCACCACCACGGTCTGATCTCACAATCTTGATTGGTTTCCCAATCTATTTTTCTACTTCTACTTTATAATCCTTGAAAGCATCTAATGCTTCACTTTTATTATAAAGCATGTAGACATACATGTATCGTGAGTGATCATCAATAAAGGTGATAAAGTACTTTTGACCATGTGCAGTCAAATCAGGGCAACAAATATCCGTGTGTACAATTTCTAGCAACTCAGAACTTCTTCTAGCCCCTTTATGTGACTTATTGGTCTGCTTTCCCCTTATGCAGTCCACACAAGAATCAAACTCCGAATGGTTTAAAGATGGAAGAATTCCTTCTTTATTTAACCTTTTGATTCTGTCAATGGAGATATGACCCAATCTCCTATGCCACAGGCTATAAGAATTCTCATCGATGACACTTCTCTTAGTACCATGCGTAACAGAAATAGATTGAGGCGAATTAGAAACAATCTTGAACAAGCCATCAATCATAACCAAATTCGCAATCAAAACTGAATTCTTTGTCAAAGTCATACGTTTCTTAGAAAGAACTAGATGATAATCAAATGGAATGAGCTTTGACATAGAAATCAAATTCCTCTTGTAAGAGGGAACATAGAAAACATCATAGAGTTCCAAAACATTTTGATTTGAAAGATGAATGCGAAAGGTTCCAACAGCTTTCACAGGATCTCCTCTCCCACTGCCTGAAAGGACAGATTCCTCATTGGGATGTGGAGACCTGCTTGACATAAAGCCCTGCATGGTAGTTGAAATGTGGATCATCGAACCAGTGTCAATCCACCAAGTGTCATCATTAATGCTAGAAAAGTTAGACTCAAAAGTAACACACGATGAAAGCATACCTTTCATTTCCATAATATGTCGCCTCACACTGCCAATACCTGTAAGCCTCACAGCACATAGTTTAGACGTGATGGCACCACCCATCTGCTCGTCTGTTAGCTTGAATTGCTTGTCTAAGGCTTCCAGGTATCCCTTAGTTGTGTCGCATTTAGGGACTGCTGCCCTAATGCTCCTAGAGATCCTTTGTCTTATAAGCAGAAGAGATGAGCGGTTACTCCGCTCCCACATATTATACCTTTCCTTTGCCTCTATATCATTGGAGGCATCATCAGGTCTCAGAGGTTTATCAAACCTCAAGGCATAATCTAAGTCCAATAAACCAAGCTGCAACAAAACATCGTCTCTCCAGTCAACATAGTTAATGCTGTCATCTAAGACTATTTTGCCACTAACATCATACATAATCCTGGGAGCAGCAATTGGATCTGCAAAATGAGAACAGACAAACACAAAAAAAGGCTCACATTAATAATTTGAAGCAATCACAAGTCACTGTGCCATATATGCATGCTTAGCTCAAATGTAGCATGCAAGCAGTATAAATACGTATCACTAATGTCTACCTGTGGGCAAAGACATTAGCATAACCAGGTATTTATCTCAAATGGTAGAATTAGAACGCATTCGTAATTTTCCAATGCCTGTGGGCTAATTAGAAAATAACGAGGCCATTCTATCCCACCCTAATTAAATGTACAATTATGAGATATCTACCTGTGGGCAAAGATAAATCATAGATATACATTTAATTACAAATGATATTTCCAATCCAGATGTGATTAATAAATGCATGCAACAGATTCAATAAACAAGGATGCTGTGGCTACTCCTCAAAGAACTGCACGCTAATCACAAATATTATTCAAGTGCATTGAAAATCCAAATATGCACAATTTAATGGAGAAATTAATTCTCCCCTAATTAAATGTACAATCATAATATATCTACCTGTGGGTAAAGATAAATCATAACTATACATTTAATTATTATTGATATTTTAAATCCATATGTGATTAATTAATGCACGCAACACAAATAAATGAGGATGCTGTGGCTACTCCTCACAAAATTGCATGCTCATCACAAATATCATTAACGTGCATATAAATCCAAATATGCACAACAAAATGGAGCATTTAATAAATTAATATTAAAATTCTCCCACTATTTCATGCACCCAAAAATGTCTAACAATTAATTTCAACTCAAAAGATTTTTACAAAATTAAACCGTTAATTTAATTGCCAAGGGAGAAATTAAAAACAAAATAGGCAATTAAATAACATCAAAATTAAAATTTGTAAATACCTCTTCCCAAAAAATTAAAATAATAGAGAAATTAATTTAAACATTTACTGTGCATGAAATAGTAATAAAAAGATTTTCTGGAAAATCAAATTAATTGGCCAAAAATAATTTTCTGGAAATAAAACCAAGTGGGCCATACACAAAAGTCCAAAATTAGAGCCCAACAGAATTTCCAGAAATTAAAAAACAGTTATTAGGCTCAAAGACATTTTATAGCAAAACAAAATTGTTTCAGCCCAAAATTAAGGCCCAACACGCAGAAAGCCCAAACTAGCATCACTGTTCAAAAATAATAATAATAATGGTAGAATGGGCCCAAACAGCGAAGTGGCCCAGAAACAAAAAAAAAACAAACTTTTCTGTAAAACCAGCCCATAAACCGTACGGCCTAGAAGCAAACAGGAAAAGGGAAAAAAAAAACTACTGGCCCAACGCAGGCGGTCCAGCAGCTGATGATTTTTTTTTTTTAAATCAAACGGTGCGTAGCTTGCCATCGTGAGTCGGGTTAACCTAACCCGACTCACGACCCGTCTGGCCGCCGTGACCCGAGACAGCAGGAGATAGGGCGTCGCGAGCCTTTGCTGCAGAAAGCGACGTCGGCGATGTTCTGAAGGAGATTTCTGATGGTTTCAGTGGTGAACCCGAGGTCTGTTTCCAGTGGCTTGCGAGGTTGAATGGACCACGACAGCAAGCTGTTCTTCCACGGTGAATCCAACGGCAGTCTCAGGCGATGTTATCGCCTTCAGTTTTCAATGAGTTTCTCACCGTATCTCGCCGTCTGTCGCCAATCACCGTGGTCGCGACTCTCCTCCGCCGTCACCGTCTCTCGTGACAGATTCATAGAAATGTCTCGCTGTCCAAGCTCTCTGTCGCTACAGTAAAGACTCTTTCCCTCTCTCGTCGTGCAGTCAGATTCAATAACAGAAACGGTTAAAGGATCCAAAATTAATAATAAAATAAATTATAATTTCTTTAGGCACCTGGATCTCATATTCTATCTCATATTGCTATTTATGAGAACAAAATGATCAATAAGTAAGGTAGAGGTGATCTTAAACCAGGCTCTGATACCACATGTTAGAAAATAAACATCTCTAAAGTACTATAATCGGTCCAGATTATATCATACTCAAATATAAACTTATATGAGATGCAGCGTAAGACTTAAAGTTACCTCTTGCCATTAACTTGATTGATCTGAGGAGAACTGGAATCACAATAGGATACCTGTCAAAAGAGAACACTGTCAGATAAACAACAGGTTCTTCCAACTGGTGATTAGGCACAGTGATGGCAACTTGTTATTAGCCGTCACCAGTGGGGAACCTTCAAAAGTGAGCTGAAAACAGGGTTTCGCTCTGGACTCAGAAGAGAGATCTCACACTCAAATGAATTGTGTTATTAATTTCCACCATCAGGAAATTAACCTTAAATAAACTGAGTCAATAACCCTCCTGGACTGGGCCCAATGACTACGGGCCACACTCAGAAATATTTATTAATTATCCTAATTAATATCTAAATACGTTATAATAATAATAAATATCCAACATTTACAAGATACAATGACAAGTTCGGAAGCCATATGAGATATTCAGGGAAAGTCACAAGAAGCTAGTGACAAGCAGCAGAGAGTGGCTGCATAAAACCTCCCAAGCATGTTCTGCGGTGTCCTCGCTGATTGCTACGGTGTCCTCGCTGATTGCTGCGGTGGCACCTCCAGTGTGCTACCAACATTCGTCAGCCCCAACCCCTGAAAACAAGATAGGATTCATATGGTATGCTTGCTCATCATTGGCGGCCCTTTGCTTCTCCCTCATCTCCACCCTCCATTTCTTCTTTATTTTCATCGCTCACTTTCAACCTATAGGCTTCCAGATGAAACTTCCTAGGAGGCGTATCTTTTGCATGACCTTCTTGTTCCTCGACATTGCCAACATCTGGCTCTCTTTCTGTGTTGGTCATGCCTTCATGCTTGAGCAACACTTCCATAAAACTTATCCTTATGTTTATATGTTAGATTCATTGCTTGTCACTTTTTTTTGTTTGGGATCAGTTCCTCTTATACTTTGATCTTCTCACTGCCAATTTCACCAAGGTTCCATCCTCTAGCCACAAGGCCACCCTGCCATTGAGTTCACACAAATGAAGTTTTAGAAGCTTGTCTGTGAGTAATTTGATTTATATTATTCTTTAATTTGTACCTTGTCTCTACAGTATAATGTGTAGATGTTTGTTTCCTTTTGAAATGAGCTGGATTTCACGGGAGCACATACATGTTTGGTATGAAATATAGGCTTGAATTAGAGTAGAGTCATGAAATTCTTTGGATCATAGTCTTACTCTCTAACTCTCCATTACTCCATCCCTTCTTATTTTTATAAGATACTCCCTCCGTTCTTTTTTATAAGATACAAATTTTTTCAATGGACACTCCCTTCTCTTTCTCAATTAATTATATGCTTTGAAGATGTATAAACACTTAATACATTAGGTAGAGATATTAATTAGGAGGAAGTATTAAAATTTGTAAGACACTTTTTAACTCATCACACTCTCAATAACTTAATGGACCCACGTCTTTCACCTCCTACAATGTTGTAATGTGAGAATTTTGCGGTGCTAAACTGGGAAAAAAATCTGTGCAGAAAATGTCACTGGTTGTGATTGTTATTTCTTGTGAGAAATTTTCTGTATATTCTGGAATCATATGTTATCCATTATTGGAGAAATCAGTTTAATTGTTTTCTTTAGGAAACCAACTCTATAGTTCAACAAAATCAATCCACGGCTTACTACAGCCTAAAAAAAATGACTAGTTTGTAAACATATACATAAAAGTACTCCAACCACTTGTTATAGCAAAACCCATTGAGAAATCAAGCAAGCATGCTTAAAACAAGAAAACATAGAGTTGGTTTACAGCGTAAAGCCCCGCTAGATCCTATTAAATCTCAAGTTCAATTTTTATATGAAACATCTATACTATGAGAGATAGTCACGAATCCCAAAACTAGAATATCTGGTAATAAGATCCAGTTAATATTATTAAAAAATACATTGAGAAAACAAGCAAGCATGCTTAAATCATGAATCATGAGCTATTTCCATGTCAATCATGTGAGTTATGCTTCGCATAGTTGGTCGTGATTGAGGGTTTGTCTGTAAACAAGAAATAGCAAGATTACTAATCAAAGCCAATTCCTTCAAATTTTCTTGCTTTGTAGGAGCTGAAAGACGTGGGTCTAAAATCTCCTTGAAGTTGATGTTTTGAGCACCATATGTTTGTATGTGAGAAATTAGATCTCCTGGATGATTTCCTGTGAGAATCTCAAAAGCCAAAACACCGAAGCTAAACACATCACATTTTTCAGTCACTGCCTTTGTGTATGCAAGCTCTGCACCAACCAGTTGGGGGTAAATAAAAAAAAATCAGCCAATTACATTAATGACAGCAAGATATATGAACTTATATTGGTCAATTACTAAAAATAATCCATACTGGAAGAAGTTTAACAAAATAAAAATAGGAAACTATATGTAACTTCTCTAAAATATCCTTATTTCTCATTTGTAAACTAGAAGACTTTGTGAAATTTTGGATGATCTTTTATAATCTAACTATAACTCTCCCGTTTTAAGAACATATAAGTTGTGAAGGAGATTGTCTCAAGTTAATTTAAGGGAAAATTTACAAAAAACTCTGAAAATTAGTAAATTCTAAACTAAAATTTTAAATATTACAAATGTCAAAGAGCGTCAGGACCTAAATTGGGATTTTGAAGTTCAAAGCTAAATGGCTAAAAGGCCCTTAAATATCAAATATGGTTGACTTCTTTTTTTAAATAAAATAAGGGTCATTTTGGTCATTTGGCACTAGATATCAAAATCTCAATTTGGGTCCCGACAATTTTCTAGCATTTATAACATTTAAAGTCTCAATTTGGGATTACCAATTTCTAGAGTCTTTTTTAGAGATTTTCCCTTAATTTAAAGCTAAATAGAGTCTCACATAACATATGAATCTAACCTGGAGCTGCATAGCCATATGTGCCTGCAAAGGAAGTCCAAATACGTGAATCTGCCTTCAGGAACCTTGCTGTGCCAAAATCTGAAACATGAGCTTCCAAATTTTTGGACAATAATACATTCTTGCTTGATATGTCTCTGTGAATTATTGGTGGATTGCAATCATGATGCATGTAAGATAAAGCTTGTGCTACTCCTTTAACAATTCCAACTCTCTTTGGTCAATCTAGCTCAGTAGCTTTTTCGTCATCTCTCAGCATATAATTTAAATTCCCTCTTTCCACGTACTCATAAATCAAAAATGTGTGCGAGGGGTCTGAGAAAAACCCATACAACTTCACAATGTTCCGGTGACGTGTTTCGGTCATTGCTTCTATCTCACTTTTAAAGGATTTTATGCTTTCAATGTCTAAGTTGTCTTCCTCACATCTTAACTTTTTTATAGCAACTACTTGACCTCCTGGCAGCACCACTCTGTAAACTTTTCCTAATGTTCCCTCTCCAATGCAGTAGGTGTCATCGAAGTTCTTAGTGGCTTCAATCATGTCTTCATAAACAATTCTTCCATTGAAATACGATATCGAAAATTGGCTTTTTCTCTCCGGTGCAGAATTTGTTGCATAGATCTTCTCTTACAGCCAAAAACAAAAATGCAAACTAACAATGACGAAACAAGTAGTGCACCTCTCAAAGAAGCAACAATGGCAACTATAACTTTCTTTTTATTGCTTCCTCCTCTAGGTTCCACGTACGACACATTGCAAGGTTGCAGCCCTTGTATATTCCTGCATAACTCTTTGTTGTTACGCAAATCGACGGGATAGGAAGAATTAAATATGCCACTATTCGGTATAGGACCCCCTAAATTGTTGTAGGAGATGTTGACACTTGACAAACTCAACATTTCACCAAGGGAATCAGGGATAGAACCAGAAAGATTGTTGTGAGAGATATTCAAGCTTATCAAATTTTTCAGCTTGCTAAGATCAGCTGGAATTTGGCCAGAGAGTGAATTGTAACTGAAATCCAACAAATCTTGTAAGGCAGCCAGATTTCCAATTTGGTATGGGATTGTTCCGTTCAAGTCATTATTGCTCAAATTTAAACTCAGCAAGTTTGAGAAATCCCCTATCTGATAAGGGATTGGTCCTCTTAGCATGTTTGATGATAAGTCTAATTTTCGCAAATTCGACAACTTCCCAATGCTTGCCGGTATCAATCCTGAAAGTTTGTTGTTACTCAAAGATAGAGCGGAAAGGCTAGAGGAATTCCCTATTTGTTGGGGAATCTCTCCTGATATTTGATTGGAAGACAGATGTAGCTCTACAAGTTGATTCAGTTTAAAAATCTCATCAGGTATAGTACCGCCTATTGAGTTTCCAGACATACTAAGATATTGCAAGTTTTTGCAGCTTCCCCAATTTGAAGAGAGCTCACCTTGCACGTTATTGTAGCTGAAGTCCATGTAAGTAAGATTAGGATACACACCAAAATGTTGATCTGCATAACCCCTTAATTGGTTATATTCCAACCGAACCCTATACAAGGATGTGCAATCTCTCAGGCTTATTGGGATTGGGCCAGTGAAACTATTGTATGAAGCACTGAAATTCACAAGCTTGCTTTGCAAACTTGCGACGGTAACTCTCCGGTGAAGTTGTTTTCAGCAAGATGTAGGAGAGTTAAAGAAGAAGCGTTTCCTAAGTCTTGTGGAACAGGACCCTATAAATTATTTATGTGGAGGAACACCTCAGATAGATTAGTCAATCTACCAAAACTAGGAGGAATCATGCCTGAGAGCTTGTTTCCAGACATCCTAAAAACACTTTAATGTGTACAATTCCCTAGAGACGGGGGAATAGGACCATAGAAGCTATTCCCATCTAATGCTAACACAGTTAAATTTCTTATATTACCTATTTCATCTGGAATTCTACCACCAAGCAGGTTGTCCTGAAAGAGAAGTCTTCTGATTCCTATCAAACCTATCTTGGGTGGATCAGAACCATCAGGAAAAAGACGAGGGTCTAATATGCCGGTGATGCTGTTTCGTGAAACATCGAGCTCATAAACTTGAGTCAAATTAGCAAGAGAAAGAGGTAAAGTGCCATTGAGGCTATTTGTAGAAAGGTCAAGGTATTGCAGTTTAGAAAGCACACCAATGTTTTCTGGTATGCTACCGACGAGGTTGTTTGTTTTGAGATCGAGGCGGAGAAGATTCGGAAATGCAGAGAAGTTCAAGTTTTGGAGGGTACCTTCAAGACCAGTGTAAGCCAAGTTTATTGCAATCACACTTCCTGAGGAATTATAACATGTTATTCCACGCCATGAACATGGGCTTTGAGCTGCACTTGAGACCCATGACTCCAGAATTGGTTGATTTGGAAGACTCTGTTTCCACTTGAGAAGGGCCTCTGTTTCTGTCTCTCCAGAAGTTAAAACACAAAGTGCCAAGAAAATCACACATGTAGCTTGAACTGCAAGGTAAGCATCAGTTCTGTTATTGTTCATTCTTTTTTCTCTCCTGAAACAGGTTCTCTCTCCCTCTTATTTTTTTCCCTGCAATATTTATGCTGTTTTCCCGGGATTAAAACAGTACTCTGTTTCCTTAGATATATGAAAAGTGTCTATCTTGTTTCCTTACTTATGGAATATTATATATTTTTTATTCATATAAAATTTTCAAAAAATAATACTATTTATAGTTATTTAAGTTGTGAGTCGTGAAACTTATTCCCTTGCCTTTGTACAATACAATAAATGACACTTGCCAAATTTTCATATACTTTTTAGCTTACCATATTATTTATATACACTAATACCAATTAAAGTTGGCATGAATAGGTATTATCATCTTAAACAAATTGTTTGGAATTTGATTTCTAATTTCTGTATAGTCAATATGTCACTAATTTTCCTTTGAATGTATTATAACCAAGTTTTGAGCATTCACTACCACAAAATAAACTTTTTAAAATCTAATTTTAAAATCGATTCTTGCGGAAACAATTTAAAAAAAGTGACCGTTGAATTTTTTATAAATAAGGATAAAATATTTATCCCTGATGTACACGTGACTGGTATAAAAGAAATGAGCGGTGATATTTTTATAAATAAGGATAAAATATTTATATCTAATATACATATGACCGGTGTAAAAGAAATGAGCAGTGACATTTTTTATAAATAATGGTGAAATATTTACACTTGATGTACACGTGATTGATATAAAAACAAATTAATAGTGGCATTTTGTAAATAAGAGTAAAATATTTACACCTGACGTATACGTGACCGATGCAAAAGAAATGAGCGGTGGCATTTTTTATAAATAAGGGTAAAATATTTACCCCTGATGTACACATAACTAATGTAAAACACATGAGGGGTCGAATTTTTGTATATAAGGGTAAAATATTTATATATGATATACACGTGACTAGTGTAAGAGAAATAAGCGATGATATTTTTTTTTAAATAAGGGTAAAATATTTATACCTAGTGTACATATGATAAGTGTAAAAGATGAAATATTCTATACATGATGAAATGACATTTGATGTAAAATGTCATTGCTATTAAAAAAACTAACAAAAAGCCCTAATTTTTGCGCTTCCTTTTCTTTACAAATCATCATCGTTCATTGAGAAAACCAGACAAGTGAGAACACATGGTGACAGGAAGCTCTGCCTTCATAGCATGCTATCTAAAGCTCACCGAAGAAGAAGACCTAGATATGTGACGACCATACTCTTGCTCGTTGTTTTCTATTGTTGAAGTCTATCATTTTCTTCTCTAAAGCTCGCCAGAGAAGAAGACCCAAATCTACAATGATGAGTGTCAGATCTACAGCTCATCGTTTTAAGTGTGCCTATTTTGACACTGTTAAGGTAAACCCAAATTGTTTTTCATTGGGTCTTATTATTCTATTCTACTTTTAGAATGTCTCTTTAAATGATATGTGTTTTTCTGCAATTTGCTCACAGAGATTTGGCATAGAGATGGTATTTGGCATAGAGATGGTGCAACGAGAAAGGAAACAAAACTTGTGAAATACGTCTTTAGGTGCCAAATTTCGGTAATTCAATATCTGATTTTAAGTCGTAGCTGATAACAATAAAGTCCATATCATTTTCTCTATTTTTTTTAAATATAAATTTTGATTTTTTGTGTTTAACATTCATTATCTGCCTGTTTTGCTTAGCATATAAGTCACAAACTTCCTGGTTCTTATTCGTTCCAATCTTTATTTGCTTTGAGGAGTTTTATATGTGTAAAATTGGCTTTTAATCTTATATTAGTTGTCTATTGTCCAAACTTACAACTTACAAGAATAATGGACAAGGGTGATTCCATTTTTTTTTCACATTTTTTTTAAATCAGTTATAAAATAACCGGTGTAAAAATGATAATACAGAATGTCAAGACTTTTTATATAGACTGTATCAACATTAGACCTGAGGTCTGGTTTAGAAGCCAACTTTCTAGCCGTGATTGACCCAAGGTATATATGGCTTTTCTAATTTCTAGTCAAACCTAAACTAGCCGTACCATGTGCCCCAAGATATTTTTTTTAGTAAACTAAATATTATTCAAGTCATCATGGCTGCACCACGTTAGTTGATCGCACATCAATATGACTTACATTTTTCTTCTGTAAGAAAGCAATAGGCTTCACTATAAATTAATATGCTAGATTTGTTGGCCCAAAAATTAAGGTAAGAAAATTCAAACCCCTTAAACACTTGATAAGTAAGAATTTAAGTTTAATTAGGTTTTTTAGATTGATTTTTGACATAGTTATAAAAGATAAAATATTTTACACATGATGGAATGACATTTGGTGTAAAATGTCATTGCTATTAAAAATATAATAAAAAGCCATAATTTTTATGCTTCCTTATCTTTACGAATCATTATCGTTCATTGAGAAAACTAGACAAGGGAGAACACATGGTGACAGAAAGCTCTGCCTTCGTAACATGCTATCTAAAGCTCACCGGAGAAGAAGACCTAAATATACGACGACCATACTCTTGCTCATTGTTCTCTATTATTGAAATCTATCATTCTCTTCTCTAAAGCTAGCTAGAGAAGAAGACCCAAATCTACGATGATGAGTGTCGGATCTACAGCTCATCGTCTTAAGTGTGCCTATTCTGATACTGTTAAGGTAAACCCAAATTGTTTTTCGTTGGGTCTGATTATTTTATTATACTTTTAAAATGTCTCTTTAAATGATATATGTTATTTTGCAGTTTGATCACAGAGATTTGGCACAGAGATGGTGCAACGAGAAAGGAAACAAAACTTGCAAAATATGTCTTTAGGTACCAATTTTTGATAATTCAATCTTTTGAGTCATAACTGATAACAATAAAATCCATATCATTTTCTCTATTTTTTTAAATATAAATTTTGAATTTTTGTGCTTAACATTCATTCTCTACCTGCTTTGTTTAGCATATAAGTCATAAACTTCCTGGTTCTTATTCATTCCAATCTTTATTTGGTTTGAGGGGTTTTATATGTAGAAAATTGGCTTTCAATCTTATATTTTATATCCATTGTCCAAACTTACAACTTACAAGAATAATGGATAAGGGTGATTCTATTTTTTTATTTTTGTTTTTTATATTATCTTTTAAATCAATTATAAAATAACTGATGTAAAAATGATAATATTTTAAACCCGTTGTATGACCAGTATATAATATCAAGATTTTTTATATAGATTATATCTACATTAGAGTGAGGTACGGTTTAGAAGCCAATTTTCTAGCCGTGATTGACCGAAGGTACATTTGGCTTTTCCAATTTCTAGTCAAACCTAAACTCGACGTACCATGTGCCCCAAGATAATTTTTTTACTAAACTAAATATTATTCAAATCATCGTGGCCGCACCACGTTAGTTGATCGCACATCAATATGACTTACATTTTTTCTTCTGTAAGAAAGCAATAGTCTCCACAATAAATTAATATACTAGATTTTTTGGGCCAAAAATTAAGGTAAGAAAATTCAAACCCCTTAAACACTTGATAAGTAAGCATTTAAGTTTAATTAGGTTTTTCAGACTTATTTTTGACATAGCTATCTCATATATAATATTATTGGATAATATATATACATATGAATACTATCATATTGTGTTTAAGCATTGTCAAAATTAATTGTGAGAAACTCTTTTAAACATACTTTTAGTTTTCACATTCTCAAAAAGGTTATTTGATATGAGGGATTTAGAAGGGAGAGTAGTGGAAGATAATTTTTTTGAGTTAGATTTAAAAAAATCAGAAAAGTGGGGTTAAAAGATTTTAATTAGTTTTTCTTATTCTTTTGCCTTAGATCTTCTCTTTATTAAAATTTTATAACCTTATTTTTTCTTTCTTTTTTTTAAATCTAACTCAAAAAAATTTATGCTATTTATGCTTTAAATCTCATTACTTAAGGGACCTGTTCAATATTCTATTTATGCTAAAGGCAGCAAGAGTTGGTGCGTTTAACATACAGAGAAATGAATTCTGGTCATGAAATTCAGCTCAAAATTATAATAAGATAATTTAAAATAATTTATGGGAATTGCTTTTAAAAACCCTCCATTACAAAATTTATTGCTTATAGTTACTTGAAATTTATTTAAATACCTATATATATATATATTCTATCTTCAATCAGTACAACTTATTTTTAATTTTATATAAAATAAAAAATATTTACATATAACTAATGATATATTACTTATAGATAAAAAAAGAGTTGTACTCACTCAAAAACTTAAGTTATATGTGCCTTTTGGCATTACATTTTACAATGTTGAATTTTTCAACAATTGTTTTATAAAAATGAATTACATATTTTTTAGGTATTCCTGAATTTATGTAAACAATATACACATTTATATTCAAAATAATTACACTACCATTCCTTATAAAACTACTAGCTGAAAGTTATATTTTTTATTTGACATTTCTGATTCAAATAAAAATAATTAAAAATAAAAAATAAGCATTTCTAGACCATTTAATTTTCATGTGTGAATGTAAAACATGAGATGAAAACTTGAAAAATGTATTCAAATATCTCTCAAGATGTATTAGAAATATAAATTTTTACTGATATATATTGTTAAATGTAATGGGAAAAAATCTATTCTATTACTGTTTAAAAAATACATTTTTCTAAATGTAAATTGTAAATCAACAAAAATAAATTTTAGCAAAACAAAGTAATGATGAATTCAAATTTTAAATATTTTTAACAAAACTCCGTGAAAGCTCCCTTATTTTTTTTGCCCAGTAAACAAATCTCATTGACATGAAGACCAAGTCATCCGCGCAAGATATAGTTCTTTATCCAAATATTCCCTAGAAAGGACAAGTGGCTAATTTTAAACGCTCAACTAATTATATATTAATTACTTAGCTATATTACATCAAGAGATTAAGGCATTGTTTCTTTTTTGTTTTAGAACTTTTCCCTAAAAAAATTTAAGAAAAACTTATTTGATACTCCCTCCCTTGGTTGCTTTTTATAAGAAACAATTTTTAGATATGACTTGTTCCTATTTATAAAAGATATTTAGAAGTTGTCTCAAATTTTTGTTGTAAGTTTTCTATTTTACCCATATTTAGTTACCTATATTAATATCATTATATTTATTATCAAGGTAAAATGCCAAAGAACCTATTTTCCCTATTGATTAACTTTCTCTTTCACTCGTACACTCTCTGAAACAATCTCATATCTGATGTTGTTTTGGGTTACTTCAAAAATTTAACCAAAAATTATGTATAATATAATTTAGGATAGTTCTCTTTGAGGAATTAAAATAAAATTAAATTATTAAATAACTAGATAAAATACAACATAAGCTATAAAATGGGGTTTGATTTGAAATTTCAAGAATTAAAATCAATTTAAATAAAAATATTTTTATTATTTTTAATTTAATACTTCAATGATAGGTAGTAAATAGAATAAAAATATAAGTAATTAACAATAATAGAAGTAACCCTCAAACACAATAATATAAGCAATTATAGTTTCAACATATATGTGAATTAAAAATAATAAATAAAAAATTATAATTAAATTTTTAATATAACAATTGAGTCACCTCGAATTATTACAAAATATTCTCTAAAGTTTTAATATATTAACTGTCACCAGAATAATAAATTAAGACTAGAAATATTAAAAATTAATATTTAATCATAACCCAATAATTTATAAAAATAAGATTAAAACTGTAATAGCTTTAAAAATTTCGTAGATAGGAAATCAGTTTAACAAAGAATATATATTTGATTGTAGAAAATTTTAATATGGACGGAGTAGACAAGTGGTCAGGGACAGAGGAGAAATTCAGAGATGCCGCGTTTGAGCCCGGGAAACAGTAGAAGGTGAGGTTTTATTTTTGCTGGTGTATAAAATTACAATACTACCCCTCTTCCCTTTTTTGCAGAAACCGTACCCCGTTTCCTTCCATTTCCTCTGATCCTCACGGCGACACAAAAGGAGAGCAGCGGGAGCGCAGAGAGGAAAAACCTCAAGCCATCTATGCCGTATGACCAGATTTTGCTTCTGCCAGTATCACTGCGGTGATATGCCATCATAGCCTGCCGTCATTTTTCCTCTTCTGGGCTATATAACTTCGTCATTTGGCTTCAGTCGGCCGAGAGAGAGAGTGAGAGCAGAGAAATTATGCAGAAAGCTTTATGTCACTGAACTGCCACTGTGTGATTGACATTATTCTCTGTTGCCTGAGTCATTGCCACCATGGCTGTGGTGCTCTATAGCCGCTGTGGCTTTCTACATAATCTCTGTTGACGAGTGACGATGAGCAAGGAAGCGGAGAGATGATGGAGCAGGGAGAATAGAGGTGGTTGCTGACGGTGAAGAGAGTGAATGGAAAGTTGAGTCTTGTCGGGAATCAGTGGGGTGAACTCCGGTAAGTGTCCCGACTCTGTTTCTATATCTGTCACTGGGATTTTGGAAATTCTGGGGTGTGGGTCATTATGGCGATTCTTCTTCTTGGCTATGTCTAATTTCTGAGATGAAATCACTCATTAAAAACAGAAATAACACTTCGATTGTAGCAAACATATTACGGCATGCTTCTTCATGGTTGAATTGTGAGCTTGCCGAGCACATTGGCGATGATGTGCCTTCTATTCAGTGCTGTGAAGGTTTCTGTGTGTGAGTCTGTCTGTTGATGAGTGTATGTTGTTAGCTAGAAATTTGATCTCCATTGTTGTGCACTGGATGCCGTGAGCTAGGTATGAAGGATTTCCACTTTCTGTTGAGTGTGTGTATGTTATTATGATTCTGTGGAGCCTCCGTGGTGACTCTGAAATTGCAGTAGATAGGTATATGTATATATATGAATGTATGATGGAGGGTGCTACTGACATGAACAAACAATGGAAAGGAGGCTTTGAACATTATTGAAGGTATATATATATATATATATATACATACATACATATATACATATATGTTGCTGTTCTGGTTTTGAAACTGAAAAGAATATATATATATATATGTATATATATGTATGTATGTATATAAATGACGTTGCTGCTGCTGAATGTGAGTTGTTGTTGTGGGTGTGTATGAGTATAGGGAGAATGACTAGAATGATGTTTTGAAGCTGAAATATTGAAGCTAAAAATGGAAAATGTTGGCTGTTTGTGATAAATTATATATGGACACAAGGTTGGAAATGTTAGAGTTAATGGATGGTTATAGATTTTCTTTAAATTTCTCCAAGTACTAATAAATATAAATGTTTTTTTGGTGAATGATTATGGTGGTTGTAAAGATTGAATCTCTTTGAATTATGGGTCTAGAATGATAGCTTACGAAATATTTTATTTTAGGAAATCCAAGGAAATAGAGAGAATGATATTATGAAATTTTAGCACAAGAGTAAGCTATATCAAATTATTATAGGTGAGTGAATAACGTCCCTTAAAAATAATATTTTTATTAATAACTTATTATTTGATGTATTCCATTTAATGTGTTAATTTTTAAATATGATTTAATAAAAATAAGTTATATGAATTCATGTCGTTAATTGTTAGAAATGATTTTGCTTTCAATTTGGTTAATAAGTAACCAAGTTTATGTGAGAAAATGAATAGAGAGTTTTGGAAAAGATTGTTATAAATGTTATATTGAATTGATTTTCTCAAGAAAATATTCTTATGTGAATTTCATAATTTAGATCATTGTTTCGTATGCCTTAAATAAATCTCTTGATATTTTATTTTAAACGTTCATGCTGGGGTTTTGAAATTTCAAAGTATTCTTGCTTAAGATTATTGCATTAGAAAGTGTTGTGATAACTACATGTCAAATGGACCCCACACATGCTGGAAAGGTTTTAGAAAGGATTGAATACAGAACGTTAGTTACTAACAGCAGCACTGTTAGTCCTTGATGCACCATGGTTAAACTCGAGCTCGATGGATATTCGTGAGTCTCATACTCGCGCCGATTATTTGTGGGATTTATCCTTGCGCCTATTATTCGTGGGTCCCGTAGCTGTGCCTATTATTCGTGTGTCTCGTACCTGTACTTATTTCATGGCCTCATGCTATGCTTAGTTATTTACCCTCATGGACTGTGTGTCCATGCCTATTTTTGTGGCCTCCAGTCATGCTGGATTGGTTAGTTACCTTCGTAGATTATGTGTTCATGTCTGTTTTTGTTCTGTTGCATTCCTACAGAAAAATGATTGATTTAAAATGATTATTTCTAATGGTTTTTACTGAAATAAAAATGTTTATCGAAATACTTACATCAAATTACAAAATGTTATGATTTACATTTAAATATGTTGAAATTTTTTATTTTCGCATTTTAAATTATGGTTTTAGGTATTTGACTTTAGATAGTAAAGTTGACCTTATTCATCTAGTTGAGCATTGAAGAGCCTCACGGTCGATCCGAAGCGTTGATTTTGACAAATCCCCTTTTGGTGTAATGAAAAATTTCTAAAATACTCGTAATATTTTATTGAAAAGATCCACTTAATCTATAGATAAGATTATAGTTATGTTAAAAAAGTTTACAGATGATTTTGAAATATTCACAGTCTGTTATAAGATTATTGGGAGATTGATTACACAAGAATGATCCTGCTAAAATTTCTATAGAAAATTTGCTTTTTGATGAAAATACAATATATTATTATTACTATTTTAAATATTTTATTCAAGATTTTAGGTTTAAAAAATATAAATTTATTCATTTTCTTTACCTATCACAGTTTAAAATTTTAGGATGTGACAAAAGCTAGTAAGAGATGCAATCCATATTTCATGGCCACAATCGAGTAACTTTAAGCGGCGAAGTGCTATGGAAACCGATGCCACAATCGCTATTTCATGGCCAGCCATGGCTAACAACGAAGAGACTGTGTAGTCACTCTGTTCACGTCCGTTATGCCATCAACGCAGTCGTTGAGCTGCTGTTCTGTTCTGGTCTGTCAGTGTACGCGACGCTGTTCTCCCTCACTGCTATGTTGAACGTGCTGCCATCTTTGTTCTTGCTCACGTCTCTCGTCTGTACCGTCTGCTCTTTGTTTTGCCGTGTTCCCTTTCTCTGTACTCGTCCTGCTGCTGGGCCGATGAACTACTGTGGATGATGGGTGTGAGATGGAGATGATGTTGGTGGAGATGGATGAATGGATGGTGACGGCGTGGGATGATGAGTGGAGTCGTGGGTTGAGATGGGTGTGACGATGGAGTGTGGAAGTTGACGACAGCTTTTTGGTGTTGCGGCACAGTCTTTCCACTGTGCTGCTCCAGAATATATGCTACAAAAGAAAAGAATAAAAACTAATTAGCCAAATTGTAAAGTTTAGCAGATGTGTAATTTCTAAAATTATGGTCATTTATTATTATTTATAAATTTTTATTTTTTTTAAATACCTGAAATATATATCATAATCATATAATAATTTTTATTTCAAAAATAATTACTTTAGGTAAATTAAAAATATAACAATTATACCCCTATTAACAAATATGATAATATAGCAAATAAAAATTTGAATTCTTGTTAGAAGATATGTTTACATTCAATGGCTCGAACAAAATTATCTTAAATAAAAGAATAGTTCCGTTTAACAAAAAAACCAAGAGAGTGAAAGCATCACCCATCTCCATAAATGCCTCTAAGGGCAAAGGTATCCAATAGTATTATTCCGATCTTTAATATGATATTTTTAACTAATTTGATTAGATTAAGAAAGTTAATTAAATTAGTTAATATATGATATTTTTTTAAATATCCTAATTATTTTTCTTAACTCTCTCCCTCCCTCTCTTTCTTCATTATTGCTAAAAGAATATCAATAGGGATAGTCTAAAAAAATCATAAATATAGGAAATATGTTTTATATTTATAACTAAGATTAACTTTTTAATTAAGTTCTATGTTAATAACTGAGTATATTGAAATGGCAACAGATACCTTGTACCAAAGCCTTGATGAATGGCAATGAAGTCAGAAAATAACCACACCTCTCATCCTTTTACATTGTTGCTGTGAACTCACTAACAGAACTCACAGATTAAAGCTTGAAAAAACTAAGTGTTAATTGAAGCATATTATTCTGAAACTATAAAAAAACATGCAAACAAAGTAAAAGCAACATATATAACCAAAACAAACTTTGAGCATCCTTAAACAGACCATGACACTACCTATTTTATAGTTGTCATTAAATCTAGAAAGGAACCAGTCTCAATAATGGAACAACTAGGGTTCATGGGTTGTATTTTGTAGCCCGATGCCCGGCCCTACCCGATAAAAGTCCTAACAATTTTGGACTGGGCATAGGCGGGTTGGGCATGCCCAAGTCATGATGTCATGCTCATGTTATGAAAAAAATCTGCAATTATGAACTTATAAAATAATACCATATTCATGTATCTTCAAGAGTTAAATAATATCTATAATTCACTAAGAATAAGATAACAAAGATAATAATTAAAATCTTGAGATCCATTGCATATAAAAAATAAGCGTTGAAGTTTAAGTAGTTTGCACTTATAACTTTGTATCAATTTTCCCAATATTGACAAAGATAAAGCATCTAAAAAAATAAAATAAATAATTATAATTTGTAATATAATCACATGATAATTAATAAAGTTAAAAAAAAGAAGAAAAAATTAGTATAGTTATAAATATTAAAAGATATAACTTACCTACTTAATTACTTATATTTTTAAAATTACCTTATAGTCACCAGTAGCTATCATATTCTCCCTTCTAAGATGGATAAAAAATAAAAAAAATAAAAGAAGGGGTGCTCATGGGCAGGACAAGGCAGCCCATATGCCCGGTGCCCAGCCCAAAAAATGCATGGGTTGTATTTTGTAGCCCAATGCCCAACCCTGCCCTATATTTATCAGGCTGGGCAGGGCATTTTTATTATAAGTTGGGTGGGGCATACCGGGCCGTAGGCTTGTGTGTACAGCCCTAGGAACAACAATAGCACAGGGTTGAGGAAAGCTACAAAAGCCATATTGGGTTTTCCTATCCTAAATCCCTCTTGAACAAATAAGCATGAGAAACTGAGCAAACAAATAAGCACTAAGGTGAGAATCAAGGACAAAGATCAAAGAGATGAGGGCTATAAGAGGTAGATGAGAAAGAAAGAGGCTAATGATTTAAAAATGAAACTATACTGGCAAGAACCTAGTTCTAATCCGGTCGAAGCATATAAACTGACCTCTTAGAAAACCAATTAAAGATTGAAAAATCCGGTCAAAAACTGACAATAAAATCAGCTAGTTTTTAACAAACCAGTTTACTAATTTTTCCTCTTTTCCCCTACGTCTACCCTCTATTTATGAACTCCCCTCTTATTTCTCCATCAGCCTCTTGTTATGGCCTGGAAAAATTAATAGATAAAATAAATTTAACAAAGGGTTATATATATATTTGATACAGAAAGGTTTCAATAGAGAGGCAGTAGTCGAGTAGTTAAAGGCGAAGAAGTTATTCAAGTGTCCCGTGTTTGAGCTCTGGCCAGTGTAGAAGGGGAGTGTTTTTTTTCATTTTTAGAGGCAAAATGATGAAATTGCCCCTCGGCTCTTTGACCTAACTCCTAACCCTTTCCCTATTTCCTCTCTGCGTGCTAGCGATGGCAGAGGAGTAGCGTTGCTTGAGGGAGAGCAACGACAGATCAGCGTGTAGCACGGGGAAAAGGGTTCACGGCATGGAAGATCTGCTGTCTTCCTTTAAGTCTAAAACGCTTCTCTTTTTCTTCTCATTATGGGTTCACACGCGAGAGAGGAAGCAGAGTGCTTATGTTGGAATTTGTCGAGAGAAGTGGGGGAGTAGTGGCCGTGGTTTAAAGCCATGGATAGTTGATACTGCAATTTTTACCATTGTTACCGTCGTTGTACTGTGTGTCATCGTTGCCATCGCATTCCATAAATAGGGTACTGTAGCAAGTATTGGATTTCCATCTCTATCCTGCTGGCACTGTGGTCTAGTCTGTGAGGGTGTGGGTGACGTGGTAAGCTCCTTAATCCACATTCCATATTCAATTCCTTCCTTTTTATCTTGGGTAGATGCCTTGAGTGACAGAGCTCACTTTATTCTGTACTGTGTCGTCGTCGTCCCTCTATTTTAGGTTGTTGCCGTTAGTAATAGAGGAAGGGAAATTGAAGCTATGCACTAATATTGTTCTGCTCAGTCCATTGGTTCTGTTGCTGGGAATCCCAATTGTGAGAAGGGTGGTAAGTCTCACCCTTTTTCCTTGCCTTCTCTGTGGCCGTGTCTGTAGTTACTTGTACTGTGGACTCTGCTATTTTGACAATTTTGTATATTGTTTACTCTGTTGGGAAGCAAGTATGTGTGCATATACGTGTGTTGCCTTTGTTTTAGAAAGAAGAAGGATGAGAAACTGAAGGAAGAGAGAAGAGAAACAGAGGCATTTTTGTGTGTATATTGTGACTTGCGCGTGTGCTGTGAACATAAATGGATATGTGTGTGTGCTGTGATATTGTTTGGTCGGCCGTGAGGTTGTGGGAGGATGAATGGATGTATATGTATGCTCGATGATGATGCTGAAGGAATAAATATATATATATATATATATATATACACTGCACCTAAATAGCTGTGATAGTGTAGTATATATGTATGTATAAGATGGTTTTGGACAGGGGAATGTGGTGTGCAGGTATATATGTGTGTTAATGTTGTCAAATGATAGAGGAGACAGAAGCATGTCATAATGGGTTGGGTTAGTGTGGATGGAAAGAGTATATATATGCATATATCTTGCAATGGAGGCTGTTATATATATATGATGTTATGCTCAGGGAATGTGGCCGCTATTTTGGAACTGGTTAGTGTATATATATATGAAATGCTATTTTTGGATACACATAGATATATATATATATAGATAGCTACTGCCTTGAGAATTAATGTATGTAAATGTGCTGTTGTTCTGGTGTATTGAACCATGAACTTTTGAGACAAAAAGAATGAAGGTAATGAGCTCGCTTTGTGGTGTTTACAAGTGCTAAATGATTTATGTTAAAGAAAATTACTTGGGTATGCTTGCTACCTAGGGTGGTTAGAAGCCTGTATCGTATTGGTGTATGTTTATTTATTTGAAACAATGTCGAATGGTTAATGGTTTGTGATTAGTTGATGTATTAGTCCAAGGGTGATTATTTCTGATGAAACTTTGAATAGAACGTTAATATACTATTTTGGAATACCAGGGATTGATTAGTGAAAGTAATCGAAGAGGTTAGGCTGAAAAGAGTAACTGTTTAGGAGTGTGACATGTGAGTGAATAACGTTCCCTAAAATTTATATTTTCAAATGTATTGTCATTTCAAATGATGAATTTCAAAATAGATTTCAAAAAGAAAATTTTATAAAAGTATGGTTTAAATCGTTAGAAATAATTTTCTTTCTATTGGTTTACAAAAGAATTATGATTATGTATGAAAATGGATGAATAAACTTTTGAAAAGAGTTTGGCAAAAGTTGCATTGAAATGATGTTATTCATGAAATATATTCTTATGCAAATTTCATATGATTTTACAGTAACTTGATTTTAAATGTACATGCTGGGGTTTTTGAAATTCAAAATGGTTTTTACCAATGGTTAGAGCATTGAAACGGTTGAGATTATTATATGTGAAATAAAACCCATGCATAATGGAAATGTTTTAGAAAAGATGGAATACAAAATGCTGGTTGCTAACAGCAGTACTGTTAGCCCTTGGTGCACCTTGGTTACCCGAGCTTGACAGATATACGTGGGTTTTATACTCGTAATGGATATACGTAGGTTTCATACTCATAATGGATATACGTGGGTCTTGTACTCGTGACGGATATACGTGGGTCACGTACTCGTGACGGATATATGTGGGTCTTGTACTTGTGACAGATTGTGGCCTTGAGCCACCAGATTATTACGTGGGTCTCGTACTCATGACGGCTAGTGGCCTTGAGCCGCTAGATTGGTTATTTATCCTCGTGGACTGTGTGTCCACATCTGTTTCCATTATGTTGAAATCCTACAGAAATATTATGGTTTTGAAAGGATTGTTTTCCAACGATTGATTTGAAATGGTTATTTCAGATTTATTTGAAATGGTTATTTCATATTGTTATTTTTCTTGAAATACAAATGTTTAAGGAAATGTTTGCATTAAATTTAGAAATATTATGAAATACATTTTCAGCATGATTATGCATTATTGATTATGTATTTTTAATTATATTTTTGGGACGTTATTTATGAGTAGATTATTTTGACTTCAGATAGTGCAGGTGACCCTAATCCTCCCGTTGAGTAGTGAAGAGTCTCGCTGCCGATCTGAAGCGTCGTATTTGACAAATATTACCTTTGATGTAATTACTTTTCATAAGAACTTGAAATATTTTGAAAAGGGCCAAAGCTCCACATAGACCTTAGAAAAGAGTCTGTTTATTTTGAAAAATATTGTGGAATATTCGAATGTTTTAGTTACGGTATTAGGCTTTTAGAATGTGAGATTATCTATATTTTGTGCTGGTCATGATCTAAATTTTGGGACGTGACACCTCTTCTCCCAACTATATGAAAAACTTCAACACTGGCCACCTCTTAATACTTTATAAATGTATAGATGATTTTTTTTGTTTCATTTTAAAACATTATGTATCAATTAGTTTATTTAGTGTTCGATGCAATTGCTTAGTATTGTTTGAAATAAGTAGTATTTGGTAATATCTACTCATCATCAATGCATGAGCTAACAAAAAAAAATACTATTCAACTCGATCCGTATCTATTGCACAACAAAGCCATCAAATTAAAATTTCATAATATATAGTTTCTTCAAAACTATAACATTCAATTTGATAATAGATTCAAAGCAACATACTTATTTCTACGCAAAAATGTTACAATAAAGGTTAACAAAAACGTATCTAGCGAGCCTGTTATAAGTAAATAAGAATGGTGGCTGGTGTGAACTTTGATAACTGATGCTATATATCTAGAGCCGTTGGTCCCTGAAAAAAAATCAAATGAATTAGTGCATCATTAAAAATTGTGTAAAACAGATATCTATAATAAAAACATGCACAAGCCAAGCCAACATACATGAATCAGGATCAATGAATAATATCTATTTCAATCCTGTTGGCGACGCTTTTCATGGTTGGTCGAGATTGAGGGTTGATTTGTAAGCATGAAAGAGCAAGATACCAAATCAAAGCCAATTTCTTCAAGTTTTGCTCATTTGTTGATGATAAGCGAGGGTCCAGAATATCTTGGAAGCTGATTTGATTAATCCCATACATTTGAATACGTGATATTAGATCACCAGGATGCTCTCCCATAAGCACCTCAATAGCCAAAACACCAAAGCTGTACACATCTACTTTCTCAGTCACTTCCATTGTGTATGCAAGCTCTGCACAAAGTGCACAATATGGTGTAACTAGTGATTTGCAAAATAAAATTAGAATAATACATATATATATTTGTTTTAATCATAGACTCATTGATCACTTGGAGTAGTATAACCATATATGCCAGCACTCTAAAGTAATTTTTAGTAGCATATACTATTCTATAGTAATTTTTTATACACCAAGCTCCCAAAGTATTTTTCTAGTAGAATCTTGTATCACAAGTTTAGGGTGTTTGTTTCGGCTGAGAAAAATAATTAAGGTAAAATTTCACCAAAAATTATTTTATGATACTGAAAACTATTAGAAAAATTCTTTAGGGTACAAAATTAAATGTCAAGCATATATATATATATATGTGTGTGTGTGTGTGTGTGTCTTAATCATATTGATATTGACTCACCTGGAGCAGCATAACCATATGTGCCAGCAAATGTGGTCCAAATTGATGAATCCTTCTTCAAGAACCTTGCTGTGCCAAAGTCTGAGACACGGGCTTCAAGATTTGCCGACAATAAAACGTTGTTGCTTGATATGTCTCTGTGGACAATTGGTGGATTACAATCATGATGCATGTAAGATAAAGCTCGTGCTACACCCTTGATAATATTAAACCTCTTTGACCAACCCAACTCCAATGCTTTTGTATTATTTCTAAGCATATCGGCTAAGCTCCCTCTTTCCATGTACTCATAAATCAGAAATGTGTGCAATCTTTGTGAGCAGAACCCATACAACTTAACAATGTTCCTGTGGCGAGTTTCTTTCAAGGCTTTGAGCTCACTTTCAAAAGATTTTATACTCTCAAAGTCAAAGCTATTTTCTTCACATACCAACTTTTTTATAGCAAATACTTTATCCTCCCCTAGCATTATCAGTTTGTAGACTTTTCCAAATGCACCTGCACCTATCCAGTATTTCTCATGAAAGTTCTCAGTTGCCTCAATTATGCCATTATACATGATTTTTCCATCAAAGTGCCATATTGAGAATAGATTCTCTTTATTGGCTTTAGATTTGTGTTCAAAAGCTCTTGAGTTTCTCTTTCTACTGATGACAAAAATCCCAAGTAGCCCCAACAAAACAATTACTGCACCTACTACAGAAGAAGCAACTAGGATGATGATTTTCCTTTTATTACCTTCTCCAAGTGGTTTTAAAATTGAAACATTGCAAGGTTTCAAACCTTGGATCCTCCCACATAAGTTTTTGTTGTGCATCAAATCCACTTGATTAGAATAATTGAAAATTCCACTTTCCTTTATAGGCCCCTCTAGGACATTGTAAGAGAGATTGAGGATTGACAAGCTTTGCATTGTTGTTAGGGAATTAGGGATAGGACCTGACAAATTATTGTGAGAAACATTCAAGCTTATCAAGCTATTGAGTTTACTGAGATCCACAGGGATTTCTCCACATAGGGAATTATAGCTCAAGTCCAAAAAATCTTGCAAGTATTTAAGATTTCCAATTTGATAGGGGACTTTGCCAATGAAGTGGTTATTGCTCAAATTTAAACGCATTAAGTTTGAGCAATCCCCTATATGCGAAGGGACTTGTCCCCTTAGCATGTTTGATGACAAGTCTAAAGTTTGCAAATTTGACAACTTCTCAATGCTAGTTGGTATGTATCCTGACAGATTATTGCTACTCAAAGATAGAACAAAGATTCTGGAGAAATTCCCTATTTGGGGAGGAATCTCTCCAGAAATTTGATTGGAAGATAGATCAAGCTCTTCTAATTGATGCAATTGACAGATGTCAGCCGGTATAGTTCCGCTGATTGAGTTTCCAGCCAAGATAAGAGCTTGCAAGTTCTTGCAAGCACCCCAATTTGCCGAAAGCTTACCTAGCATTCTATTGTAGCTGATGTCAATGTAAGTAAGATTAGGATACACTCCAAAATCTTGATCTGCATAACCTGTCAGCTGGTTATGTTGAAGTCGAACTCTATATAAGGATGAGCAATTTTTGAGGCTCATGGGGATTGGACCAATGAAACTATTGTAGGCAGCACTAAAATTAACAAGCTTTCCACCTTTGCACACTTGTGGTGGCAACTCTCCGGTGAAGTTGTTTTCAGCAAGATGCAGTACAGTTAAAGAAGAGAGATTTCCAAATTCCTGAGGAACAGGACCATACAAATTATTCATGAGGAAGCGCACATCAGATAGATTACTCAATCTACCAATACTTGGAGGAATCATGCCTGAGAGTTGGTTTTCAGACAACCTAAGAACGCCGAAATGTGAACAGTTTCCAAGAGATGGAGGAATAGGGCCATAGAAGCTATTCCCATCTAGAGCTAACACAGTTAAATTCCTTATGTTCCCTATTTCATCTGGAATTCTACCACCCAGCTTGGTGTCTTGAAAGAGAAGATTTCTAATCCCAATCAATCCAATATTGGGTTGATCAGAACCATCTGGGAAAAGACGTGGGTCTAAGGTCCCAGTTATGGGGTTTCTGGAAACATCAAGTTCATAAACTTGAGTCAAATTTGCAAGAGAAAGAGGTAAAGTGCCATTGAGGAGATTAGTAGAAAGGTCAAGGAATTGTAGTTTAGAGAGGACCCCAATATTTTCTGGTACGCTACCAGTGAGGTTGTTTGTATTGAGATCAAGGTGAAGAAGATTTGGAAATGCCAAGAAGTTCAAGTTTTGAAGGGTACCTTCAAGACCGGTTTCAGCCAAATTTATTCCGATCACACTTCCTGTAGAATTATCACAAGTTATTCCACGCCATGAGCATGGGCTTTGAACTGCTTTAGAGTTGTTGAAAGGTGGAAGGACCCATGAATCCAATATTGGTTGGTGTGGGAGACTTTGCTTCCATTTGATCAGAGCTTCATATTCAGTAATTCCTAAAGTGAAATGACATAGAAACATAAAAAGAAAGCAAGTAAGGTGAAATGTAAGGGTGATAGAGATTTTATGTAGAGTTTGAGCCATTGTTGAGTACATGTTTTTCACTTCAAAGTAGAGTTCTTTTATATAGCCTTTGGGGCATCCCTTTGTTGTTCAGACATATTTTCAAGGTCATTTGAATGGGAAAATGACATTCAGAGTTGCGACTGTTAATAGAAGAAGACACAACATTTTAAATCCCAAATAATTAATTAAGACTGATGCAAATATTGGACCGTTGGGTACCATTTGTTAATATGCTAATGGACCAATAAAGTGGAAGACTTTTGTGAAAGTCTCAGTGCACATGACTTGCTTAATGAGTAGGTATTAATCCACTTAACGATTTGATGATATCAAACACCAATTGACCCAAGTCAACACGATGATGAATCAGTTTAATGAAAGGCAAAGAAATAGTGTTAGTATTATTAAATTGTATCCAAGTCAACATTAATTAAACTCCTCTCGTACGTTTATGTCATAATAATGGAGAGTTCCCCTTTTTATCATTTTAGAATTTCTTATAATTAGACCCTAGGGACTAGATGCTTCTAAACATGCAGGTTTATGGGTAATAATAAATCAGTCAATGATGTCTCTGACCATAACATCAACTTATTTTACGGGCGAGAATAAAATCAGTCAATTATATCTCTGACCAAAACATCAACTTGTCATTGCAGACACTTTCTACACATTAGTTGCATTTTAACCGGTTTTAAGAAAAGCAGGTGTAAGAAGGAGAACTAATGTTAAGACAGGATCTAGTAGTTCTACTAAGGTTCTTATTATATAAATATAAAATTTAGGTCATGTTACTTATATCTATTAAATTAAATTTTTAATAATATATAAACACTTAAAAACTTTTGCATTTTTATAATATATATTAATATTTATAAATTTTTATATAAACACCTGTTATTTTGTTATTGTTAATTGTTAAACTTAGGATTTATAAATTTATATATGGATACTTATTATTTTAGTACTATTAGGTGTTAAAATGCATGTATGCACTTATAAAATTATTTATGAACTTGACTTAATAGATATAAAGACCATAATATAACAATAGCATTAATGTTATATACACAAATTTAAAAGAGCCTACTCTAAAAGACAAACATATATTAAGAGAAATTAAAGAATTGCTAAAATTTTGCAAACCTCACTTCTATTACAAGTCTCCTTAATACTCATGACATCATTTTATAAGTTACTTCCAATATATTTTATGTAGCACAAGAAAAATCTTAAACATTATTAACTTTATCTTAAAATTTAATAATTTTTCAACTTTATCCTTGTTGAATATATATCCCATGAGAACAAAATCAAGCAAATAATAAATGAAGGGTAATATTATATATTCATGTGAATAATTTAATGATATGAATTATAAATAGGATAAAAAATTATTTCTCTCTCTACATTATAAATAGGATCAGAGGAATTTTTTTAAAGAAAATGTCATATAGATATAACTAGAGAGAATCATTCGCATTTTTCAATGGATATGCTAATGTAGTTATTGTGATTATTGGAGTAAATCACTTCAGACACGCGCGCGCGTATCTTTCCTAACTCTAGAGCATTTCTTTTATTTTTCCTTACACATTTTTTTCTTCAAAATTCCATAGAACTTTTATAATATAAAACTTGGAATGATTATATTTATGTAAGCGTTATTTCTCTTGCGCTGAACAAGGCAAAAAGCCAACTAAAAGATGCAAACTAGTTTTAAGAATAGAAGTCTTACACGTATGATGGCCAATTACTAACCCACTCAATCACTAGTCACTAGCAATAATAACTCTTGCATTTTTCTTCCTTCGAATTGGCTTACTTGACATTGGCATTTAAATGCCCACCCCACTGAGTTGTGGTGGAAAACACAGATTAGAACATCTTCCATTCTTGACAATATTATCTAAAATATATATATTAAATATTTTAATTAAGCTTCTGTGATACTTTTGATCCTTTATGAAAATATTATCTTTTTAAAACTTTTAGGTGTCACTAAAACATCTTTTGCATGGCCGTGAAAATAAATCTGAACCAAGAGATTAATGCCAATGGGCTTAAAAAAAAAGAACTTAAAAATAATGTCACAAAGTCACAAACAACAGGTTATACTAGCTTAACCAAATGTTTATAATTCGAGTCTTAGATATATAGGTATATTATATACTCATTTCAGTCATAAATATAAAAAACTAAATAGGAAGTTTATTTTATCATGAATATAAGATCACAATCTACTCTGTTTTTCTAAATTATAATTTTTTCATAAAATATCTATATATAATTGCACAAAATGAAAGGGTTTTTATCAAAAATAGTTTAAATGTATATGATTAAAGGGGTATTTTAGATAATCTAACATATAATAATTACAAATAATTAATTTAACTAATTTTTTAATCTATTTAAATTACTTAAATAAATATTATATGAAAGACTCCAGTGGTACTCATTAGGAGAACTTGCCATTATTGTGGTCCCACTCAACTTGACCAGACTAATGGTTTACCAAGCCCAAATGGGCAAAGAAAATCTCAGGAAGGGCGTATGGTTTCTATTTTACGAGTAACATTTTTTTAAACCATTACTACCATTTTCAATTTAGAAAAGATGGTCTAAAAGACCTTTCTTCTACTAGTGTAGCATGTCAACTAGGACTTAGGTGCCATGCTAGCTACCACATACTATAATGTGTTGACTTGAATGCCATGTAGGATGCAATTTTAATTTAGATGCAATGTTGAACACCACCTAGGATGCCACCTTGAACGTTAATTGGAATGCCACGTTGGATCACACCACTGTCCAATTTAGTTTAGTTCAGACTCAACACGACGTCGAACATAGCATGGTATATATACTAAAAAGAAGAGAAAGAAATAAGTCACTGATTTCAAGAAACATTTTATCAACATCACGTGATCATTTTTGAATATTTCCAACAAAGACTCTTTATTATATGTAATTGCGCCACAAGACTATATTAGTTGAGTTGACTTGGAAATGTATGTATATTTTTTGTTTTGCAAAACGATAAGATATCTATCTAGAAACCATATATTAAATTTCTCTTTTCACTTTCTAGCTGCTATCTCTAATCACAAAACTTGAATGTTGTAAATTCTTTTGAAATTATTCAGATTACGATATTTGAAAACTCATGATTAGTGTAATAATTCATGTCAAATGTTGTAAAACTCAGGAATTTAAAGTAAACATATGATAAGGGCGTAAATTCACATGGTGAATTCGAATAGCAAATTCATAATAATTTACCTTTATCAATAAATAACTATTAAAACTATATGATTAAATAATTAAAATAAAAAATAACAATAATTTAATTTAAATATATTTTAAATCTAAATAATTGGAATTAAATCCATTATCATTTATAGTTTATCATATTCATTAAAGAAATTTCTACTAACCGAGATTATGTTTAGCGAAAAGGGTTAATTCCTTACAATATAGTGAACTAATATTTGAATTTTTATTTAAAAAAGTGTTTCATATATGAAGTCATAAAATGTAATCAAATCCAAAGAACTAACATGAGTCTATGAGTAAGTTGATACGATTTTATATGTTATAAACTTGGAAAGTAAACGTGAGTTGAACCAAGTTTGCTCCTAATATGAGTTAAAAAGTAAATTGACATGATTTTGTAAGTTGAAAATATATAAGAATAAACTCGATGAGTCAACTCATGAATTTAACAAGCACCTAAACATTCATGTCATAATATGCAGATCTCACATTCAATCGTATATAATATATATGTTAATTAGAGAGAGAGAGAAGGAATAAACAGTTTTTTCATTAAAAAATAGCCATAATCTCAAGCTTATCTTATAAAAGTTACACTTTCACTTCTTTTTGTCCTTCAATATGATCAATCAATGCATCCAGTTTTGGAATTCATCTCAACTATTTCTTCTTTCTGCTAACTGAATCTCGACAATCTAGAGATCTAATTAATTATAATTTTAATAAAACTTGTTTAATTAATTATATTTTGGGTTACATATACCATCTTAGACCAATAATTGGGTAGTGAGTTAATATAACAAGCTTTTGACCAGTTCATCGATGATAATCCCCTTAAATTTAATCTTCTGTGTACGGAAAACAAAATCTTTGGCTGTTCTGGAAATATCGTAGATGGATATGATATTATGCTAATATTTTTATGTATACGGAAGTGATTTTGGCGCTTATCATGGGTGATAAATACTAAAATCTAGACCATTCAGATTTTATTTTTTAACAAAAACTAATTTTCATATGTATAGGATCTAAAATAAAATATAATATATATCTTAACAATCATTTTTAAAAAATACCTTTTATTTAAAAGTCATCAGTTGAAAATATTAAATTTATGTGTTGAAACTGTATTTAGATGATGACACCATAAATAAGCACTAGGGTGATCATCACCGAAACCGATTCCTATATACACATACATATGTGCACAAAGCCACAAAGTGACTTTCTTTTGTTTTGTTTTGCCACTGAAAATGACTTCAATATATAGATCATAATAAACCTAACACAATACCGTTGAAAGTTCAACACCAACACAGAATAATCATAATTCTACACATTAAAATAAGATATCTCACTTCCATGCTTTCTTTCCCTCAAATCCGAACATTTCCACTTTCTCCTCATTACATATAATATCCACAATAAGCCTCTTCACGACAGGTACCCTTCATATGGTTTGCCCCTGAAGTCTTAGTTGTGGTTGATAGGCCTTGCACTTGTATGAGGGAGATCTACTGCATTTTCATCCAGACAAAATCCAAGTGAATATCACTGAACCAAATAACTTCAAACCTTTGTCCATATAACCGTAAGAAAGGAACAAACATATACACGTCAAGACTTTAGACTGAGAATAAACATATCAATTTAAGTTTGAATAGTACTATTGGTATTGATAATTTTTATATATTTATATTGCAGTGATTGATTGATTGATTTTGGAATTTTCCTGAAAACCTCAATCAAATATTAACTGATCCAACGGGAATAGTAAATAGGAATTGGAGATCGGGCGATTGGATCTAATAAATAATCATCTCCATGACTATATATTTTGTTAAGTCAGAGAAATACGGAGATCTCACACTATCTGCACTAAAATTTATCAATTAACAAGGTTAAATAATCTTAGTAAATATCCCATTTTTTGCTAAACATTCTATGCATACACTACAAAAAAAATTAATTTTCAACGGCAACATTTGCACAAAAGTCGCTGCTAAACACCTTTAGCGACAACTTTTTGTTGCCGCTAAGTCGCCGCCTATGAGACTGTCGCTTATAAGTATTAGCGGCGACAATTGAAAGTCGCCGTTGAATGTCAACAATAATGTCGCCGTTGAAAGTATAACAAAAAGCTACAAACCAATGTCGTCACCAAAAATAAAGTAAGACGGCGATAAATGTCATTGCTGAAAGTGGAATCAACATAATTGTCGCCGCCTAATGTGGAATCAAAGTCAATAATTATTTTTAATTTTTTCCTAAATTTTTAAATGAAAACCTATAATGAGCTTATAAATATATAGATAAAATAATAAATAATTAAATAAACTAAAATTTAATAATATTAATGAATAATTCACATAATCTTTTAAAATATGAGAATACATCATTTACTAAGATAAATTTAAAAATAAAATAAAAATATTGATAAGAATCTTTCAACAATTGAACTCCAATCATTTGAAGAGGCTTTTTTAACTTCAACTTTATTCTCCTTTACTCTGACTACATCTTAGTTGTCTGCTAGTTTGACTTCTTCAGACTATTATGCTTCCTTCTACTCATCATTAGCTTCATCTTCTTCAACTTCTTTTACAGCATCTTCAACATCATTCGAAAGTTCAACTACTAGTTGTATATTTCTAGCATTGCTCAATGTAACAATCCATTAAGTTCTCTCTTGTACCAAAAAACTGAACCAGAAGAATCAATATTTGTCAACATATATTCAAAACCAGAAGAATCAATATTTGACTTTTAATGATTGCAGCATTTGTCAACATATATCAGGAGAACTGCAGCATCTTCATCTGCAAAATTGTTTTCTTGATTATCAAATTCTAAATCTTCAAGTGGGAATACAGTCATGCAAGTAGGGTAAACAAGACAAATGATACTTCCAACAGACATCTACATACATCTTCAATTTCCCTATATCCTTTAATTCAAACAATTTGCTTTCATATATGTATATATGTTTACGCATATGCTATCCATGAAATGATATTTTGGTCATGCATTTCATCAAAAAGCTTTTAAGCTTCATCTAAATGAGAGCATTTCACATATATGGTTATCATATTGTTTGCACGAAGTATACCCCTCAAAGAAACCAATATGCATCTCTTAACGGTAATTTTCTTAACTTAAACCCACACTACACCAATCTTCTATGTCCTGCTAGATTGTTTCATTTAATTATTTCTTTGGCTCCTTTTTCTTAAATTCCAACTTGTTGGAATAACTCTCACGTCTTTAATATATATATATATATATCCATCCACATATATACATATATCAACAACAACCACCTTCTCACCATCATTTTTTTCCTCAGCGTCATCACCAAATAAATATATGTATACATTCATCCTTTAAGTTAGCAACTACACACACATATATACACATGCTGTCCAAAAGTTTCCCTGCACACACACTCAATCTTTAAGACCTAAGTCACACAACAACACATCTTCCTTCTTTCTTCTCTTTAATTCTATTAACTTCCTAACTTCCCAATTCATCTATATATATATACATATCAGCAGCAGCATCTTCCCTTCCTTTCTTTGTTTTGTTTTTTTTTCATAAAGCAACACAATAACAGCAAGCTTATAGGTATACGTATATATCATTTCTTACTCTACCCAAAACCTAACACCCGATGACAAGCTCCTACTTCCTCTCTCTCTCTGTTTTCTCACAACGTAGCTACAGTGCACAAAATCATAGCCATTGCAATAAAATGAAGAGGCATTAAGGAAACTTACCACACATCACTCACGGCACAAACTCTAGCAGAGAGGAAAGGGAAGTCGGAGACTTGCTGCAATAAAAGTGATAAGTTCCGATGGCGACGGGGTAACAGATCTGAACAGAAGAAAGATAGATAAAAGCTTTCCTGATGGCACAAATCCGAGCTCAAAGAGGAAAGAAGAACAATAGCTGATGGACCAAGGAACATTTACTCATTTTGTCTCCTTCATTGCTACACACACACACTTGCAGAATGGAGGGAAAGAGCTCAAAGCATCAGCGGACAAAATATAAGGAACAAGAAGGGTGACAGCATTGAAAACAGCAACACAGTTAATGAGGTAGACAGAACTCACATCAGTAGTGGATTCTTGTCAAAGATCGAGAAGCTTCTCCTCAGATATCTCTCACTGGCGTCCAGACTAAAGCAGATGGAAGAAGTAAAACAAAATCTGAAATAAAAAGGTACGAGGGAAAAAATATATATCCAATCTTAAATAAATTATTTTCTTATCCAACATTTCCCAGGGTCATTACAGGCACTGAAAAAGTAAAGAACGGAAGAAGAAGATAAGAGTAAAGTGAAGAGAGCAGAGCAAATGACATGGTTTGTTTAGGAAAATAAATTGATCGTCAGCTGCGACATTTATGGTGGCCACTTATAGTCCTTTTAGCGGTGACAATGCAGTCGCCGTTGAAAGTCTTTTTTTTACCAAATAATTTTTAAGAAATAATCCACTTAATAAAATAATGATATATTTTCCCTAATAGATTCTTTAACTTATTTGAGATTTTTTTTAAATTTTCTGGGCAAATGATAACTTCTAACTATTTTTCTTAAGTTTTCTAAGAAAATAGGTATGTAATTCTCAAAAAATAACTATTAAATCATTTGGGTCTCTTTTGGGAAAATAAACTCTTTCATAATTTTCTAAGCCCTCAAAATACTCATTTTATGATTTTTTTCCTTCATTTTTCTTAACTTCAAAATATTTTTAATGATTATTCTTTCCTAAAATGCAGTAACAGAGGGCATATATAACAGTAACTAAGAATGTATATATGTATATATTTTATATCCTTTCTTTCTCCTTATCTCTCTCTCATACACACATCTCCCTCTCTCTAACTTCTCCCCCACATTATTTCTAACACACATATACTAACTCTCACACTCATTGACACACATTCATAATATCTCTCTTATGCATACACCCTTGCTTCATCTCATTCTTTCAAAGACATCATATTATTATCTGTATAATCTCTCATTATTATAATAAAATGTGAAATTTTTTTATTTATTATTTAAATATGACATCATTCAATAATTTAATTATATATATTAGATAGTTACTTAAAACCTATAAAAGTGTGTAAAATTGTAGGAAGACTTTCAGCGACGACATTTGTCGCCACTGAAGGTGAGAAAAGTCGCTGCTGAAACATACTTTCTGCAGTGACAAATTTTTGTCGCCGCAAAAAGTCTTACTTTCAGCGGCAACTGCTTTTGTCGCTGCTGAAAAGTGTAGACAACATTTTTTAATCATTGACATTCAGCGGCATCAAAATGCAGTCGCCACTGAAATTCTTACTTTCGGTGGTGATAAAATACAGTTGTTGCTAAAAGTCTAAACCTTCAGCGGCAGCGGCGGCAATCATAGTTGCCACTGAAAATCAACTTTTAGCGGCAATTTTTTTTATCGCCGCTGAAAAGTCATCACCAAAAGTCTATTCCTTTGTAGTAATAATACATACATATACGCATATCATATAGTATTAATGAACACTACAAAAAAATAAGGATTTGGCCACTACTTTTCAGCGGTGACAAAATATGTCGCCGCTGAAATTTGACTTTCAGCGACAACTTTACTTGTCGCCGCTAAAAGTCCTGAATATCTGCGACGATAAAAATATCGTCACTGAAATTAAGTCTTTCAATGGCAACTTTAATTTGTTGCCGCTGAAAGAGAGACTTTTAGCGGCGACTTCGCTTTGTCGCCGCTAATGCTAAAAACTCAGCACCACTTTTCTGCGATGACACTAATTGTCACCACAAAAGGTCAAGAATCTACGGTAACAAGTTTTTTGTCACCGCCGAAGAATGTATTCAGCGGTGACTTTAGATCCATTTGTCGCCGCTAAAAGTTTTAATACAATTGTTCCCCATTTCAATGGGTTTAAAACAATTATCTAATATATATAATTAAATTATTGAATAATTTTATTTTTTTAAATAACAAAAGAAGAAATTTCACATATTATTGTAGTAAAGAAATATTATAGATAGAAGGAGATGTATGTGTGAGAGAGATAAGGAGAAAGAATATGCTTTAAATACATATGAACATACATAAATTTTTAGTTGATGTTATATATGCCCTTTGTTGCTATATTTCATATAACATCTTAACTTTTATAAAAATAGTTTATAAGATATTATTGAGTTTAATTGTATTTGTCTGAAATTAAAAAGTGTAAAAAGTGAAATTTTAGAAAAAGAATGAATAAAATAATTGTCATTAAAAATATATTGAGGTTAAGAAAAAAATAATAAAATGAGTATTTTAGGGGCTTAGAAAATTATAAAAGAGTTTTTTTTTAAAAAGAGACCTAAATGATTTAGTAACTATTTTTTGAGAATTAAAAAACTATTTTCTTATAAAATTCAAGAAAAATAGTTAGAGGTTATTATTTATTTAAAAAATTTTATAAAATTTTTCCAATGAGTTGAAAAATTTATTGGAGGAAAAAGATAATTTTTGGTTAAGAGGATTATTTTTTAAAAATATTTGGTAATAGTCAGACTTTTAGCGGCGACAGAATATAGTCGCCACTGAATGGGTTTTTAGCGGCGACTTGTTTGAGTCGCCGCTAAAAGTGGACTTTCAGCGGCAACTTTGTTCTGTCACCACTGAAACAATTTATATCTTAGGGTTCCCCTTCTGTTCCTTATTTCTCGTCGACGCGAAAAGAGCACCGAGAGCGAGAGATAGAGGCAAACCACGAGCGAACGGCGGAAGGATTGTGACGTTAGAGGAGTGACCGGAGGACGGAGGGCGGGCTTGTGAGGTCATCGGCAATTTGAGGTGAGTTCTCCGACTGCTTCTCCAATCTGTATTTTTGAAGAATTTCAGGGACCATGAATTCATTACTGAAGGATCAAAGTTTCGTCAGTTCAATATTAAGAATTGGCCACCTTTGTTTACTATGCCAGTACCAAGAAAAAGGAATGACGGGGTAAAGGTGAAATTTCTTATAAGGCAATTCTCAACAATCAAGATAGCATCTGTTAAATTAGGAACTAAGTATTCTTATACAGTTAAGAAAATAAATAAAATTTACGGGGAGTTTCTCCATTACGGGAAATGAAGGTGGCACTTGGATAAAATGCGCTGCACCAAAGAATTCTATGACAGTATGTCAAATTAACATGGGAGTGTTGTATTTGAGTAGGTGATATCTGTAAATGCAAGATGCACGGAGAAATAAATGAGGAGGGGGGAAACAAATTCATGGTCGTGTTGTCATTTTAAATAAAATGGAGCCAGTCTGAACTGTGAAAGAGAGGGATAATGATATGTGGCTAGTCCATGCATTTTGGGAACAGCCCTGCATTACGTAGCCAGCCACAAAAGGTTAAGGAGTGCGCAGAAAAATTATGGTTGGTGTTTTGGTGGTTTATGAGGCGTGGTCATGGAGTTGGAGAGCAGCATAAAGAAGAAATACCCTCGATGCTGCCGAAAGCTGCAACCCAACAGGGTAAGGAAATGCAAACAACAAAAGATGTGAGAGCTTTGGCTTTTTTAACATATGCTGCTTTAATTTCTCAAAGGCTTGCTTTGCTCTCCCATGTCCAGATATAAAACTTATGCTCTGAGAGGAGAACTTTATACTAATGCTGATGCAGTAGTGGGCGTGAGAGTGATTAAGAAGGAATTGATTTGAGGAAATAAATGAGCTGAAATAGTAGGATGAAGCAAAACTCATTGATGAGGGAATATGGGAAAGTGGACCGGTCAAACTTCATTGGATACTGCCGAGTGTTTGTCTTTAGCTCAACTTCATAGGGAAAGCACATTTCTTATATCTGTTTTAGTTGCTGTGTTCTATTGCTGCTTAAAGATACTTTAAGTGGCATTTTTTATTCCATAAGTTATTCACAGAATGCCTTTGCTATACACCATGTATGTCTTCTACATTCAACTAAGTGAGGTTTCCTATTCTGTTAATTTTCATCGATTGTGGTTTGCTTTGATGACATGAGTTATTTATTATAATTAATAGTTCATGCCCCTGGGTTATTTAATAGTGATTTGTCATGTCATTTTAATTGGTACTTTTTCTATTTTCAAATGCAGCTATGTGAAGTATGCGTGATCTTGTAATGCTTTTCATTGTCATTTTGTGAGCTTTGCGTAGTATGATAGGGGAATCAACATGTTGCCCCACATTTGATGCACCAAAGTCAAACCTAATGAATGAAATGGAAGTTTGTTTTGTTAAAGGAAGTTTGTGTACTCTGAGGCATATATCGGGGGAACTCCACATTCTTTGATCCAGCAATTACTAGTGTTAACTCCCCTATGAAATGCATTGTTTTTTGTAGAATATGTCAATATTAAAGAGAGGTCGAGGTGGGAAAAATCTTTCTGCTACATCTCATGACAACACAAATAGCCGAGGTACATGCTCTACACCTCAATCAAGACCTGTTATTTCACCTCTATCACTGCAACAACAACTTGAGGAAATACCTATCAACTCTCCTCCCACTCCCCATACTCAAAATAGTAGTGCAGGTAAGTTTGCTTCAATTTTATAATAATTAATTTACATCGCATATAATATTTAATTGTTCTAATTGAATTTTAATGATAGGCTCTTCTACTGCAATCAACAAGTGCAGAGGAGTTTATAAATCTATTGACGTAAATTTGAGGACTGCACAAGGAGCAAAGATTCGAGTCAAATTTTCAGATTCTATGTCAAGAGCAATCGGTCCAGAAGCAAGAGACTTTTCTAATTATTGTGGTTTAACTCTTAAAACGACAGACTCTTTCAGGGATGGTGGAGGTAGCTGGAAGAATATGTTTGAAAAATATGGTCATGATATGATTTTAAAAATAAAGGTATCATTTATGTCAAATTTTTATACTTATTTTAATTTACTTATATTATTATATAAAGTGTTTATATTTATTTATTTCAGGATAAATTTGAACCTGCTGATGTAATTACTGAAGAAAAGTTTCATATAGCTATATCAATTATTTTACAAAATGCATTCATAAATTGGAAGAACAATTTGCATTCTCATTACAAGAAATATGAGAATGATGAGGATAGGTTGGCTGATCCTCCTCAAACTATTAGTTTTCAAGATTGGGAGTAGTTATTAATATATTTTAAATCTGACATGTTTAAGGTATCTCACTGTCCTTTTAAATAAATTATATTCTTTTTTTAATTATTAAATGCTTATTAGCTATTACATTTTGTTGTAGAACAAAAGTGTAAGGAACACGATAAATCGATAAAAACAAATAACTAAACATACTTGTGGTCGTCGATCATTTGCAGAGATTGAATATGCTACAGTAAGTTCAATTTATCACCACTATAATTTAAATTTTTAATCCTGTTTCTATTTTAAAATATAATCTTTTTATTTTCTTGTATGTTATTATTTTATAGAGAGATTCTACTACTGGACGACCGATCCCTCCTGACCAGTTGTGGGAGATAACGCATACTAGGAAGACATTAGATGGACAAGTAGTATGGGCTGATCCATACTCTGAACATCTTCATGTACGCATTGTTGTTTTATCTTATTTTGATTTAGTTTTATTTTTAATCTAATAGTTTTATATGTTTTTATTATAGAGTCGTATGCACGAACTTTCTCAACAATAAGATCAAGATTTAGAGAGTGATGCTCGAATGACGGTAGAGAAAATATTGTCGATAGTTCTTGGTGAGAGATCAAGGTATGTAAGAGGGAAATGGTATGGAGTGGAACCTTCAAGGAAGAGAAATCGCCCTCAATCTACTGATAATTCAGTTGTTGAGAGTGTGCGTGCCCAATTGCAGGAAGAGTTTGATAAAAAATTTCAAGAGGAGAGAGAAAAATTGGAAGCTGAGTGTGCAAAGATAGAAGAGCGTGAAAAGATGCAACAAGAGTGTGTGTAATTCGAGCAAAGACTAATGGAGCAAATGGAACAAAGGATACAAGCTCAATTCGCTACATTGATGCAGAAGGGACAACCACATACGGCTACCTCTTCTAGTCATAGTATTCGTCATTCTACATAAAATTTATGTACAAACTAAATAATTTTATTTTAATTTTAAATATGTTTATGTAATTGAACTAATTTGATATTTTATATGATAATTAACATATTTTTTAATATTATTAGAGTATAGTTTATTTAGTTATTTATTATTGAATTATATTTTTTCATTGAAATTATATAAAAGAATTTCAAAAAAATATTAAGTTTAGGAGGCGACAGTTCTGTTGCCGCCTAAACATCTTTACGCGGCGACTATTCTATCACCGCAGAATATTCTTTAGGCGGCGACTTTCACTTCGCCACAGAAAACTCTTTAAGCGGCGACAACGTGTCACCGCAGAATCCTCATACTTTAGGTGACGACTTTGAATTGTCGCCGCCAATATGTATAGGCGACAGTCTCATAGGCGGCAACTTGGCGACGACAAAATGTCACCACTAAAGGGATTCAGCGGCGACTTTTAACCTGTCGCCGCTGAAAACCAATTTTTTTGTAGTGGAAGTTTTAAAGGATGCATAAGTCAAATAAACCAATTCATAAAAAGGATAACCCGATAGATAAAGTAATATATATAACTTGCAAGTATTGTTCCTTTGAAATCTTGGAAAACCTTCAAGTTTCCTTGCGGATGCTACAGCAGCAAGAAGCAACACAGAAAAAGAAAATCACACATAGAACAGAGTGCCTTTTGGCTGCCATCATTAGGTTTTTGCGATAGATATGTACGCATTCACATCAGTTTAGAACACAAAGTGAGTGGGTGGTTGGGTCCATTCAAGCATTTTAATCTTCTTACCCTCCATCCCATTCTTGCTATTATTATTATTATTATTATTTGTGTAACTCAGTTTTTTTGGGGGGGAAATTTAGATGAATATATATCTCATATATTTTCAAAAAATAATCTCTTTTTTTAAAAAAAAACTGAAAAATAAGTTGCACAGTTTGTTCATTTTAAAACTATATATTTGGACCTCCCTTCCAAAATGTTCCCAAACCTAGCATGTTACCACTGTTACAAAATAATTGTATAGATATCGAACAATACGGGTTACTTGGATGAATTTGAGAGGTTAGGAAAATTTATTCCTATGTTTCAAGGAGCAAGTATATTAACTATCAGATTGTGATCTAATGGTCTTTAGAAAAGACTCGTTATAATTTTTTTTAAAAAAATATAATGGACAAAAATTTTGTTAATCCTCTATGATCAAATGTGCACTATCATGAAATGAAATGTGGCTCATTGCATGACACTGATCAACTGCACTCACCAAGGCACAACAAATTTGAAGAATTTTTGAACCTTGGAGATGGTGGGGCTTTGGGTAAAAAATTGAGATGCGGTCTTGTTCGGAGAAATGGTTCTTTGAAGAGTAAAAGTAGAAGATATGAAAAAGAAAGTAGTACATGACTTTTCAAAGCATAGCCAAGTCATAGCCAACAGTTTTCTCTAAGTTTAATTCGCCCCCACCTCTTCAGATGCAAATTGGGCTGTTTCCTTCAATATGAATTGTACTCCAAAAATTTAAGCCAAGGCAATAATAGTTTTTACAAAGTCATCATTTGACTTTATCTTTAGTGCACTTAAAATTATAGTGATCATGAGATGTAATATTTATAGACAATGAAGTGATATTTTAAAGTGGTATCTCTTGAACCAATATACGTCTTCAATTAAAAAATAATAATCTTATGTTCTTTCATAAATAAGCATAACTTTAATAACTAATGGTTTTTAAAAGTAATTTTTCCACGAAAAGTAATATCCTTCTTGAAGATTTTGGGCGTACCTGGAATCCTTTGCTTGACTTACTAGATACCCACACGTGACCGGAGCACCCTGTATAGACTCTGGTTCATTTTTACAACAAATACACCAGAAGAAAATGAAGAAGCTTTAGAAACAAAGGAGGAGAAAATATTTTTTCTGCAACAAAACTACACTCTCTCTTCTATCCGTGTATGCATATATATAGCCTGTGGGGAGGGGAGTTAGATAACCGTATCTAACTCCCTTGTTTCAAATTCAAACGGTTCCCTGCTTCTCACACAAACGGATTCCCTCCCCTACTCCTCACGGTTGGGTCTGATCCACTATGGGTGGATCGCCTATTTCCTTACACTTCTAGTACATAATCTTTCGCTAATATAGGTAGTGGTTGCCATATCTTTAATTATGACATTCCATAGGTGTCTTTAGGATCTAAAAAGATATGATATTGGTAATCCTTAGTGTTATACCCTTCGTATAAATTTTTTAATTTATAAAGACACGGCTTTTAAAAGAACACAACAATTCATTTTGAAAATATTAATTCCAATAATAAATTGCTAGCAACTGCATCTCTATTTTCAAAACTGTGGAAAGCAGGGATCCCGATCCTCAGTGGCAACTCCCTTAGCATCCCTCAACATGGTTCAGATTCATTTTTAATTTTTACTAGTATAATGATGTGGCACATTACGAGGTTTTGGATTAATCTGGATTTACAATATCAAAGGGACGCTGAGGGATCGAGCTGCCGCTGAAAGGATACGATTGTGAAAATCAGTCTTTCTCAATAATGGCATTGGTGGGACCTTGAGTTGAACCTTTTTAATTGGTATCAATTTGATTCACTAATCGCAATATCTATTTTAATTTTCTTAATTAGGCAGACCATTTCTATTTTGATGACTTTGTGCTGTCACCATATATAGTTGAATTGGAAGGGTGTTGCCGTATAATTTGATAAGCTTCCTAACGAAAGTTACAACTTGGTTGAGATTTTCTATATTTTGAACGAAAATATCAATCAAGCCACATAAGAGGACCGTATTATTTCCTAGCATTACATTGAAAAAAACAAAAAAATCAAAGGCAGGTTATTAATTTCTTGAGATTCAGGTGACAAAAAATCAAAGATTGATTTGAAAAATACATTGATCACGTCCCAATCTGTGCTGTCCACCACAACCAAAAAGAGAAAAATGCAAGACTTATGGCTAAAAATCAACAAGTCAACTAAAATATGTCAATACGGTTGGCTCCACTAGTCATAAACTCAATAAATGTCATGTCGCTTAACAACTTCACACTTTATTTTTGGACCAAACGAAACTGCCAAAAGTCATGATATTTATCTAGTGTCACACTAGTCAACAAGTCAAGTGCACAAAAATGAGCTTTTATAAATAATAATAATTTCTAAATTGGTCAGCAACAAGTTAATTGCCTCTAGATCTAACGAAGTGATGCCCAATGGGCTATAAAAGGACTACGTTCTTTTAGGAGTTGTGTTTTGGAGGAATGAAATAGAGTAACATAACTGTGTAGTGATTAGTCTTTTATAATATAATAAATTATAATTTAATTTTTTATTAATATATATACTTATATTTAACATATAACAATGTCTCGAACTAAGATACATATGTTTATAAAAAAATGACGAGGGATGGTCGATTAGCTCTTAAGCCCCCATCGAGGGTTCAAGGAAGGGTGGATGATAAGGAACAATTATTACAATTACAAATATAACTCCTTAAATCTTTCTCCACTTCTTCAGACAAACTCTTCCAGAACCTCTCCCCATCATTTCCTTTTCCACTCCTCTCCTCATCTTGAGATTTAAAATCTTAAAAAAAAAAACATATTATAATATTATATAAAAAATAAACTATTACAATTTGATCTAAATAATTAAAAATTATAGATTATTTAAGAATAAAAAATGATGTCTTTAAATAATATTGAATATTGATGCTCCTTTTTCAATTTAATGGTGGGGATGGTATGAGGAGGGGGAAAAAAAGAGAGGAGGGATCCAAATGCTACAAGTTGTTAAAATCTTAGTATTTTTCAATGACATTAATTGGTGGGACCTTGAGTTGGACTCTTTGTACGACTTATCTCAATTCTTCATTTTTAGTAGGATGAATTTGTGATATCACCATAGTTGAATAGCTTAGGTTGCGGTATAACATAAGCTTCCTAGTAAAAGTTCCGTAATTTGTGGGGATTATAAATAATTTTTATTAAAAAAATCAATCAAGCCAAACAAAAAGATGTTATTACTTCCTAACAAAAGTTAGGAGAACTTCTTAAGTGCATTTAGTGCAGCAGTTGAGGTTTGCCTTCTTTCTGTATAAACTTAAATAGAATTAATATAGAAATATATATTTTAAACTAAATATATTAATAAAAAATAATATGTATATATTATAAATATATTTATATCTTATAAGTATAAAACTAATAAAGTAATATTATTTTTTTTAATTTTATAAGATATTAAAAATATATTAAAATTAATAGGATAAAATATTAAAATTAATAAAATTATATTTTAAAGTACATATAAAAATATTTTTATTATATATGAATGATTTAATAATTTTTTTAATATTCACATTTAAAAAAATAATAATTCTATATAAATATTATAAAATATATATAAATAAAAAATAATAATATATTTATCAATTTTTAATTAACTTCTTTTTTATAAACTAAATAAAAAGTATTCCTCTCTATTCTTCCTTCTAATTAAATAAAACTTATAATCTTATATACTCTTCTTTCTTTTTCTTCGCTCTCCTCCTTCGGTTCGGTTGAACCAAACAAAACTTTATCCATTTCCCTCTCTGATCAGGTGGCAGCACTCTCCACGGCACGACGGTGACTATACTCCGTCGGATGTACGGCAACAATCCTCCACCAATAACCGTGGTGATTCTCGTCTTGAACCCAGCGTCCCTCATTGGCGGCGTAACAAAATCCATCTATAAGTTGTAGATCCGATTCGGCTGTGCTTTTTTTCCCCACTTTGAAGATCGGGATCAACAAAGCTTCTTCTTCTTCTTCTTCATTGTGGCCTCCGCTACTTGCGATGCTAAAAAATTATTTTCTCCTTCCATGTTCATTTTCTGGGTTCTTCAATGTTCACGAGTGTTCATTTTCCTTTAAGGCTTTGTTTGATTGAGGGTTTTGGAGGGGAGGGGAGAGGAAAATATATTTAGTTGGGAAAAATGGAGAGGAGAGGAGGTTAAAATTTTTGTCTTTTAGTGTTAACCTACCCTCCTCTACCTCCCCTCCAAAATTGGAGGTTTTTGGAGAGAAGAGAAATTTTTTATCTCATTATAACAAAATTGCCCATTATAATTTTTTAATATTTCAATGATACACTCCGGGAGCTCTTCTTTACAACACATAAGGCAGCTGCTGGGCAACATGTAAGGCAATTGTGTTTTTTTTAGTATAAACGTAAGACAACTATTGAGCGTTCAAGCAGAGGCACTTGGTTTTTGATAAATCAAGCAAAAAACTAATGACAAAAAAAGGGCCACAAGTATAGGCATATATATATATATAATAATATATATCTAAATGATATATAATGTTAAAATTTATCAAGATTTTCTAATTTTATTATATATATATAAATAAGGTAAAAAGTTTTTTGATATTCATAAATTAAGAAATAATAATTTTGATATAAATATTATAAATAAAGAGTAAATAAATTTAAATAAAGAGATAAGGGTATATTTGTCAACTTTAAATTAACTCCCCTTCCTTCTCCTTCTGAACTAAACAAAAAATATCATTAATTAACCTCCCCTACCTTTCCTTACCCTCCCTTAAATTAACCTAACCTACCTTCTCCTAAGGTGAACCAAATAATGCCCAAGTATTTGGTTATTTTTTGGGTTCTTCAATGGTTCCTGATTTCTGGGTTCTTCATTATTGCTGTAAATTAGTCAATGGTTCCTAGTGGAAAGGAGAATCAAATATATTTCGTCAAGCAAAAGGTGAGAAACAAAAGAGAAAGAGAAATGCTAATTTCCAATTCCAAAAATTTGGTTATTTGCAGGCTGAAATGTGCAGTGATGAAGGGAGACGGAGGGAGGAACATGAGTTGAGACAACAGAGGGATTGAGAATGAGGGGGGAGGGGCAACAAAGTAAATTACTAAGCTCTAACATTTTTTGGTTTTTAAAATAATAAATTAATGGAAATGAGTCTACGTACATTTGGATTAAAATTATTTGAGGTGGAATATTATTATTGGGTAGAGTTTAAATGAGCTGGGGTACTTGGTGTATCGAAGGATTTCTCCAAAAGTTACATCTTCTACTTTGTCATATTTTGATATAAAAGATGTTATCTATTATGTTCATGCCATTCAAATAGACAAGCAATAGCAGCCAAGATCAGTAACTGATTGGAAATCATATGGGATCATATAATGTTACCTCCTAACATATGAAAGCATGATTGACACAAAATACAGAGTAGCCTCATTTCATAAACTCGTTTAATTTACTATTTTCTATTTAAAAATTGGTAAAAATATCATTCATTTTCTTATAAAACTAGCAATAAGATTAGGAGGAGAGAAGAGATGGGGACAAGAAAATGAGAGAAGTATATATTATATTCTTTCTTCTTCTTTCTTACAACACAAATAGGCATAGAAGTTGAAGATAAAGAGTCTATTAATTAATAAGGAATAATGAAGAGTCTAATAATTAATGGAGGAATAATGAAAAGTCTAGTAATTAATGGAGGAATAATGACCTAGGGAATTTGAAGAGGAAAAGGAAGATGGAGATAGACATCCATATTCTAATATTCATAACACTCCCCCTTAGATGTCCATTCTTTAATAACGTTCCTTATTAAAAACCTTGCTAGAAAAACTTAGTGAGAAAAAATCTCAGTCAAGGGAAAAAGAGTACATCGTGCATCGACTCCCCATTTTTGCACTATCAATTGATATCTCTGAATCTGTGAAGTCCAATGTCATGTACGAGCTTCTCAAATATTACTGGAAGTGACTTGGTAAACAAATCTGCTAGATTTTTTTAGACTGGATTTGCTGGATAGTAATCTCACCATTCTTTTGAAGATCATGTGTAAAAAAGAATTTTGGAGAAATATGTTTTGTCATATCTCCTTTGATATACCTTCTTTTAGTTGGGTAATACATGTAGTATTATCTTCATATAGGACTGTTGGGATCATTTTACTAGATTGCAATCCACAAGTAATACGTATATGATGTATTATCAATCTTAACCATACACATTCTCGACTTGCTTCATATATTGCTAGTATTTCTGCATGATTAGATGATATGGCTGATATGTTTATTTCATTGATCGCCATGAAATAGCTGTACCATTACATGTAAACAAATAGCCTGCTTACGATCTACTAACATGTGGATCAGACTGAAACCCAACATCAGCATATCCAACAAAGTTAGTCTTGTGTTCATTCGAATAAAATAATCTCATATTTATAGTACCATTCAAGTAACAAAGAATGTTCTTAACCCCATTCCAATGTCTTCGTGTTGGTGAAGAACTATATCTTACTAGTAAGTTAATAGCAAATGATATATCTGGTCGTATGTGACTAGAAAGATACATAAGTGTACCAATTGCACTAAGATAAGGTACTTCTGGACCAAGTAGTTCTTTATCACTTTCTTGAGGTCTAAAGGGATCTTTATTTTTCTCCAGAGATCTTATAATCATTGGAGTGCATAATGGATGTGATTTATCCATATATAAACATTTTAAGATTTTTCTCGTGTAAGTTTCTTGATACACGAATATCCCATTTTTCATATATTCAATTTGTAGTCCAAGGCAAAATTTTGTTCTTCCCAAGTCCTTCATTTCAAACTCTTTCTTTAAGCAATTCACCGCATTGGAAATCTCTTTAGGAGTTCCAATGATATTTATGTCATCGACATAAATAGCAATTATAGCAAATTCATTTCTAGCTCTTTTTATAAAAATGCATGGACATATCTTATCATTCTTATATCCTTCTTTCAATAGATATTCACTAAGTCGATTATACCACATGCGCCCTGATTGCTTCAATCCATATAAAGACTTATTTAACTTAATTGAGTACTGTTCTCGAGAACTTGAATTGTATGCTTTCGGCAACTCAAATCCTTCAGGGAGACTCATATAAATGTCATTGTCAAGTAAGCCATACAAATAGGCTATAACAACATTCATTAAATGAAAATCGAGGCCTTCATTTGATGCCAGACTAATTAGATATCGAAAAGTAGTTGCATACACCACTAGTGAGTATGTTTCTATGAAATCAATATCAGGTCTTTGTGTAAATCCTTGAGCAACAAGTCGTGCTTTATATCTTAATACTTCACCATTTTCATTTCTTTTTCTCACAAAAAACCCATTTATATCTAACTGGTTTTACATCTTCAGGTGTAAGAACCACAGGGCAAAAAACTTTTCATTTTTCTAATGATTTTAATTCTGCCTCAATTGCGTCTTTCCATTTTGGCCAATCATCTCTTTGTTTGCATTCGCTAATAGACTTTGGTTCATGATCCTCATAATCATTTATTATATCAAGCCCTACATTATATGCAAAAATATCGTCAATGTTGACTTTTTCTCGATCCCATCGTATTCTATTAACAACATAATTTATTGAGATCTCATTATTTTCACATATTTCAGGTACGTGAATGTCTCTCAAAATTTAGATATTAGTGTTGTCAAAGGACTCTTCTGGAGTCACTAAATTTTGTTGAATATCCTCGACCTGGCCATCTATATTTATAGCTCCTTTTCTTTTTCGAGGATTTTTATCTTTGGAACCGATGGGTCTGCCACATTTCAAGCGTGTTTTTGATCTATTTGCATCAGTAGATTGTCCAATAGGGACATCAATTCTGATAGGAGAATTGGCAGCTGGAACATGTGACTTGGTCACTTTCTTGGGGTCAATGAATGTGTCTGGCAATTGATTGGATAAACTCTGTAAATGAATTATCTTTTAAACTTCTAGTTCACATTGTTTTGTACGAGGATCAAGATGAGACAATGATAATTCATTCCAACTAACTTTATTTTTCAGCTGTTTATTTTCTCCCCCTAATGTTAAAAAATTTGATTCGTCAAAATGACAATAAGCAAAACGAGCCGTAAATAAATCTCCTGTTATTGGCTCTAAATATTTTATTATAGAAAGAGATTCATATCCAATATATATTCCCATCCTTCTTTGAGGGCCCATTTTAGTGCGTTGTGGTGGAACAATCAGAACATATACCGCACATCCAAAAGTCCTTAGATGGAAAATATTTGGTTCCTGACCAACAACTATTTGTAAAGGGGGGATCTTAAGATAACTAGTTGGCCTGATACGAATTAACATCGCTGCATGTAAAATTGCATGTCCCCAAGTAGATATTGGGAGATTTGATTTCATAAGCAATGGTCTTGCAATCAACTGTAAACGTTTAATTAATGATTATGCAAGACCATTTTGTGTATGAACATGTGCTACAGAATGTTCAACATCGATTCCCAGAGACATACAATACTCATTGAAAGCTTGTGAAGTAAATTCACCGGCATTATCTAGACGTATTTTCTTAATGGGATAATCTAAAAAATGTGCTCTCAATCTAATTAGTTGAGCAAGCAATCTTGCAAATGCCAGGTTACGAGAAGATAATAAGCAAACCTATGACCATCTTGTTGATGCATCAATTAGAACCATAAAATATCTAAATGGTCCACATGGTGGGTGTATAATGTCAAATGTCAAGCAAAAATTCAATCACAATAATCCTCAATAAATACAAAATAAATTATTCTAAACATTCCTAATAATTATAAAATTAATCCTAAGACCTAGGAGTCATAATATAATTAGAGTAGAGAATTAGAGTAACTTATACTCCCATTTGAGATCCCAAGCTCATGCCCTTGCTATTGAATTAGAGAATTAGGATGTTTAGCCACGCATAGCCACAAAGATTAACACCAATTGCAAGAGCTTAGCCATGAATAATGCTGCTGCACAAGCTTCACCATGGTTTACTCCTAGTGTGAATGCTTTTTCTTCAATTCAATTTTGCGGTGTCAGCTCTCTTCAGCATCCTTTCCTTAATTCTTTCCTTCAATTCTCGCGGCGTGCTTTGCTTGTGTGTGTTTGTTCTTTCTTTCAGATCCCTTTGCTGGCAACCACATGAATTTTGCTTTTCAATTTGGTTTTTCCTCGCGCCTCCTGTACACCTCTTGTTATCTCAATTCTTTCTTTCAATTCTCACGGCCACGTCTTGTTCCCTGGGTGTGTGAGTGTTTCTTTTTCAATTCTTTTCATTCAATGCTCCCTGGCTGCCACACGCATGCGTGAATGCTGTTTTTTAAAAGTATTTTTAATAGGACAAAACCTAATGGGCTAAACTGCAAGGTTTAGCCCATGGGTCCTCATTTGTAATTTATGAATCTGTAGTCCTTTGTTGTCATTTGTAAGTTCCAATTTCTCCTAAATTCCTGAAATACAAAATTAAAATGATGTAATATATTTTCTTCTAAAAATAATTGTTTGGGAGAAATAATAAAAATATGACAATTATGCACCTGCTAAACACTAATTTAATGTAAGGTATGTTTATCCAAATCATGCACAAATAATATAATGAAGGACTAAAAAGTTGACAAAAATCTACTAAAATGATATGCATAAATATATAAAAATATGGGTTTGTCATCGGCCCACAAATATCTCCCTGTATATGTTCTAGAAAAATGAGAGACTTAGTTTCTAGTTTTATTGATGATGGTCTAATAATTAGTTTCCCTTTAGAACATGTAGCACATGAGAAAATATGGGATTGTGGAATTGATTCTCTTCTCAACGAATGTCCACATGAACAATTATTTTTCGCATCATTATTGTCACAGGATGGCCTAGCCGGTCTGCCAAATATTAAATTTATTCTTACTTGCAAACTTCTAGTTTGCAATAGCATGTGTTTCAATTGTACTAATAAATGTGTAGTACATTCCAGAGGAAAGAGCAGGGAATTTTTCCAGTGTGCATTTTTTACCAAAAATCATATCTGTGATAACAAGATATTCCTGATTTTCTCTATTTGTTGTTTCAATATGGTATCCATTTCTACGGATATCCTTGAAACTCAACAAATTCCTGTTAGATTTGGAGGAATAAAATGCACTATCAATGTATAATTGTGTTCCTCCAGGTAATAATATATTAGCTCTTCCAAACCCTTCAATCATCTTTATACTTCCAGATATGGTTTGGACATTGGCTTCTCGCATTACTAAAGATGAAAAATATTTTGCATTTTTGAATATTGTATGAGTTGTTGCACTATCAACGAGACATAAATCTTCTTTATTAATGTCAATGAGTACCATTCTTCACTAACAGGAACATAGCAAAAGAAACACAAAAAAATTAATGAAAAGAAATACTCATAATTTTATTTATAGAGAGAAATAACTTCATTATAGCAAAAAGAAAACATACATAATCATAAAACACACATAATCATAAAAGTTTAGTTTGTTTTTTAGACACTCTTATCACCAATTAGGTGATCAATTCTTCCGTTAGGATCGGCAAAGAAATCAACAACATATAAATAAGTTACATTCATGTTGCCATAATCAGAATCACTTTCTTCCCCAGCAAACTTTGTTTCTATCTTTGGCTCTTTGCCTTTATTTTTATTTTTCCTTTTGATCGATTCTTGGTATAGTTCAACCAAATGTCTTGATGTATGACAAGTACAAACCCAATGATCTTTTCTACCACAACAATGACATAAATTTTCAATATAATTATCATTCCCACTAGTTTCCTTTTTGTGGTTATCATCATTGTTTTTCCACCTTGAGTCATAATTACGACCACAGTCTCTTCTATAGTCACGGTCGCGTCTATGTCCACGTCCCCGAATATGGGATGATTCATTTGTCACTACATTCACTTCTAGGAATACAATAGAACCAGTTGGAGGGGATTCATAATTCCTCATTAGAAACTCATTATCTTGTTCAGCCATCAAAAGTATAACAAACTAAAGTAATGTTAAGAGCCACAAACTCAAGTTTTATAAGATTTGACATGATGATACTATCATAAAAGTATAACAAAAGTTAAATAGAGATTTATATTAAGAAGATTGAGTAATTAGAAAATAATGAAACTACAATTTAACATAAAAGTAATATAGAAACTCACCTTCCAATGATACATTTTACAATAATATCAATTGGTTAGAGCAATCCTGCTGATAACGTCTTATAAAACTAGCAATAAGATTAGGAGGAGAGAAGAGATGGGGACAAGAAAATGATATAAGTATATATTATATTCTCTTTTCTTCTTTCTTATAACACAAATGGCATGGCCTATTTATAAGCATAAAAATTGAAGATGAAAAGTCCATTAATTAATAGAGGAATAATGAAGAGTCTAGTAATTAATGGAGGAATAATGACCTGGAGAATTTGAAGAGGAAGAGGGAGATAGAGATAGACATCTATATTCTAATATTCATAACACATTTAACCTTTGTATACAATATTCAACAAAGATCTCTTTAAACTTTGGACTTCTAAACGTATTTGTGACAATCATTCAACCAATTTCTATAGAATATAAGAGCTTTTCTCTCAATATAGACACACGCACACAAACAAGGAAGTTGGCATCATGTCAGCATGTTTTATGAAGCAAATTTTTTCTACAAAAAAAGTAAATCAAATTTATCATAAAATTAGATTTTCATAATAATTAACATGATTTTCTAATAACTACGTTATCTATTCTACAATTCAGATGAAGAAGTTGGTTCATTTTTGCTATATGAAATATAAATAACTTAGTAAGTAAATGAAGTCTTATTATACAATTTATTACTAAAATAATTCAAGAGTATATAAATAAATGTATTTATTATAATTCTAATTCTTCAATCAAATCTTAATACTTGATTTTTTTATAAACATAATTATAGTACAATATGTTACGAGTAGCGTGAATTTTGGCGCTATTATAAGTCTAATATTTAATAGCGGTTTGAAAACCGTCATCATATGGTAGACTTACAACATTAGTTTTGATATTATAACCGCCGTTATAGTGTAATACATTAATGGCGGTTATATTATTAACTACCATTAATTTATAATTTTCCACGATTGTTAGTAATTATTTTTTTATTTATAAGCTTTACACGGCGGTTTTTCTTACAATTGATGTGGAAAGCTTTTTTTTAATCATTTCTTTTATTTATCATTTTATGTCACCCTATATTTAGTATAGTCAATATATACCAATTAATTCTATACATCAAAGTATGAAGTCAACAATTCCAAAATCTAAATGGTCATACAATTGTCTGAATTAGTAAACTTTCAATAAATCTATATATCTGTACATCATATATAAAAGAAGGAAATGATTGAAGATGAATCCTAAACAAACTAAAAGACAATTCAGATATCAAAATATAAACTGAAAATGTACTTCATCACATTTACAAAATAATAAGTAAATGTAAGAACCAAGAATATTATTCATGCAATGAATTAACTAATCAAAGGGATATTTATTATAACATAATAAACTATTTTTCTACTAGTTTGTATCTATCCAAATTCCTTCACAATGATCATCCCTAACAGCAAATTTATTATCTTTCAAATCAAACTCTGTTGTCATTATAGGTTGAGCAGTTGTTAAAGGTGGAGTTTCATCGAGGTTGAACCCTAAGTCACTGTCGTTACCAATCGCTTGCCTTTTACTTTAGAGCTCAATGGAAAGATCTTTATTTACTAAATCGGTGGCATAAAACCCTTGAATTGCTTGACTTGCTAAGATGAATGGCTCATCTAGGTATCAAACTCTCTAAAGATCAACTGAAATAAATACAAATTTCTCATCTACTTGGTTAATATTACTATTAACCCACGTACATTTCAAGACTGAAACTTTAAACTTGGAGTAACTAACCTCCTATATCTCTTCAATCACTCTATACTATAGCATAGACGCCAATATTGGTCTTTTATCTTTTGAATTAGCAAAATGTATCGCTTCAGCCACAACCATAACCCCACTATTCTATACTATACTTTTATCATCTTGAATTTTTTTGTAAAAAGAGTAGTCATTTATGCCATATCCTTCCTAACACACAACCTCAAAATAAGTCACTGCAGTTAACCTTTATATTGTCTTAGAAGTATTGTTATTATTTAACACTTCTTGCTTGAACCATTATGTAAAAGACCTATTTTGCTCATTAGCTAGTTACATATTGCTCTTTCTTGGGTTCATATTGTTGGAAATCGTGCCCTAGGGGCCAATCATTGTCGTATGAACATTATTGATTTATGAATTTAGTAATTGAATTATCATATTATTTGCATGTTTACTATGATGACCATCCTTGAATAATTCATGATATTATCCTAAATGTCCCTGGTCGATCATCTATATGGGAGCACAGATGAAATAAGACCAGTATGACTTTGAAGATGTATAGAGATATAAATCAAAGTCATAAGCACATGTAAGAGTACAGGGTGTTAGACCGACCCGCTATGAGAGAACTGCATGGGTAACGTCATAAGCTTCTCTCATATACAAACCATGTCAATATGCCCTTTGACCTGAGATCATCATGGATTCCTACATGACAAAATGCTCAGCTTTGACCTAGTCAAAAGTCACTTTTGACCGAGTGATCATAAAGACTATGTTCGGGCTTAGTGGTTTTTCATGCGGAGGAATGTGAATGGTCAAGATGGAATTTGTCCCTCACATTCGTGGAGAGATATTACTGGGCCCCTCGATGAGTGAGTCTGAGAAATGTATGGCCATACTGTAATGGAAAGGTAGTTCCATTTCTATAGTCAGACTACTCAGGGATCGAGAAAGTAACGGTCAGGAATATGAGGATGACATTATCCATGCCTCATCCATGACCAAAATATCGCGTGACAGAAGGGACATGATATGGTTGTATAAAAGGTTACATCGTTTATCGATCCTCATATGATTTGGGTAGTTGTTATGTCTTGCTAGAGACCGCTTACGACTTGTGGGCTAGTATAGCAAATGGCCCACTGCCAACTTCATATGGGCCTACAGGGTCGCACACAAAATAGCCCAACACGAGCTATGATGTCCAGATTCATTGAATCTAAGACATGTCTAGATTCAATGAATGATCCAGGGTGGATATATATATTTATTTATATTTATATTCGTATATATATAAATTCGTATATATATTATATATATGAGATATATGAGATTTAATTTATAAGGATAAATTAAATCTCTATCACGTTTGAAATTCGAAATTCAAATTGATAGGATATCTCATATAAGAGATATTTATAAGATTTAATTTATAAGGATAAATTAAATCTCTATCACGTTTGAAATTCGAAATTCAAATTGATAGGATATCTCATATAAGAGATATTTATAAGATTTAATTTATAAGGATAAATTAAATTCCTATCACGTTTGAATTTGAAATTCAAATTGATAGGATATCTCAAATTTGATTTATGGGAATAAATCAAATATAACTCAATCTCATCTTTATTTAAAGTTAAATAAATAGGTAATTAAATCTGTGGGACTGATTTAATATTATTTTATTTAATTAGTTTCTTATAAAATTATACAATATATGATATTGTATCAATTCGGAATTAATATAAGATTAACTCCAAAATCCAATTAGGTTAAGTGAAAAAAAACGCATAGCATCCTCTATATCTGATTGGAGGAGCTACGTTTGAAAATAATACAGAACACAAAAGGCCGAATGGAATCTGCAAAAGGTTTGCAGACAAGAAACTGCCGAAATAGAGACGGAGACTTGTGAAAGCCTTGGAGGGACAGGAGACGCTAGCACGTCGTTCGTGGTTGGAACGCTGTTCGTGTGGATACCAGTAGAGGAAGCCGACCTGAGGCGTCGACTTCTTGTGATCGGAAAGAGACCACCGTCCGCGGAGAGAATCTGTGAAGGTCGCTGAGGAACACTCCGTCGATTTCTTGCGATCAGGAAGAGATCACCACCCACGTAGAGAAGCTGTGAAATTCACTGAGCAACACTAAGGGTAATGATTCTTTCCACTTGACTTAAACATATACGGCAGATCCTGGCAAGGAATGAAAATTTTTAAAGTTTATTTCCGCTGCGTGTCTTCTAATTCCTTACACATATTCCTGAGCATATTCTTGTAAGCATCCAAGTATGGCAGAACTTCATCTTTATTGTTCAAAATATAAAGATTTGCTTGTATCATCAATTTGCGAGACATGCCCTTTACTTTGGCACCACGAGTTCTCCTACTTTTTTACCATGGTCATGCTGAGACTGAAAAAGTATAACTGCCTTTACCCTAGCAAGATATGAGTTATAAAACTAAACTGCCTCCTCAGCTATATACCTTTTAACAAGTGATGCCTCTAGTCGATAAGTATTTTTAGAATATTCTTTAAAAAATTTTATGTATATCTCAAATGGGTACATCCACCTCAAACACATAAAGTCACAAACTCTAATATCATTACCAGGTAAGCAATCAAATAGACCATGATGTCAAAAACTGCTGGTGGTAAGTACATCTCTGACTGGGAGAGGATAACATAACCTTCATTCTCCAATTCATCCAATTCAGTAGGATCAATCACTTTACTTCAAACATCATTGAAGAATATACAAAGTCTAGTAATAGTGCTCTTCACATTATCTTTCATAATGCCTCAAATAGCTACTGGTAGTAATTATATTGTTATATCAACATGTGACAATTGTGAGACTTCATCCTCGTTATCTTCAAATCTTGAATTGATACAAGCTTCCTAAAATTCATTGAATACCCTTGTGGCACCTTAATACCATGCAAACACTCAATAGATTTATTTTTTTCATATTTAGATAACGTGTGTGCAGCTAGGTACAAATAAACTCTGTTACTACCATCTCTTTGTTATAGATGTAAAGGTGCTCTTATTCCCATTTCATCTAAGTCTTGTTAGCATTGACCCTATCCTTACTCTTTCCACTAATATGTAGGAGTGTGCCAACAAGGCTCTTACACAAGTTCTTCTCTACATGTAGGACATCTAGACTATGTCTCACTTCAAGACTTCGCCAATATGGAAGATCAAAGAAGATTGATTTCTTTTTCCATCTATTCATTTCAAGTTCTTTCTTCTTATTACTTTTACCCAAGGTAACATGAACACCCTACAAACGTGGATATACTTCTTCTCCAGTTAAAGGAACATGAGCTATTTCATATTCTTGTGAGCCATTAAATGCCTTCTTCAACTTATAGTAAGGGTGATGTCATCTTAGAAACCTTTTATGGGATTCCTTACTAAACAAAAATAGATTATCATTTGAATAAAAAAGTATCATTTTTTTTACCAAAGAAAAGATTATCTTATTCAAGTGTTGAAGTCTCGCCATTATGTTCATATACGGGTGAAAATCTAGAACCAATCTGTCGAGGAAGAACATTTCATACACCATCTGAGATTACATTCTAGTCCCAGACAATACTTGATGCTATCCACAACTCGACACATTTATGGGACAAACATGGATGTGGTTAATGTGAATGACAATGCTTTTATGTCTTGTAGTTAATTGATTTACTCATTAGGGCATTCCTCTTTAGCCCAATCAGATTGAGCGAGAAAGAGTAGTTATTAGTGAAAGAGTAGTCCCTTGTTTTTCACATGACTCGTAATGTTTATAGTAAGACTTACTTGCAAATCATTAAACTAAGTAATTGTTGTCATGGGCATGATGATTTTTTGTATATAAGGGTTCATTGTTGGTTGTAAACTCATAATGTACATTGTTGTCATTTGATTACATGTAATGTAATTGATGTCATAGGCATGATGATTTTTTGTAAATGCCATAAGTAAAGTGGTCAATGTTATTGAATGAAATTGTATAGTAAGTTATAACTATTTATGAGTTACAATTTCAGTTATAAATATCTTTAGAAAAGTTACAAATCCTATTATTGAACTTATAAATCCCATTAGAGGAGTTGAAAAAACCCGAAAGCAATTGCAATCACTTTGTTACAAAGTTATAAATATTTTAGGAAAAGTTGCATATCCCATTATTGGCATGCCCTAAAAATCTAAGGGTGACCGGTACAAAATATGAGAGAACTCACATTCCATAAGCCTTTAAATAATATAATTAATATATAATAATCTTAGACATGTATAATCCATTTTATTATTTATTATATATGAATATATTTATACCTTCAAAAATAATAAATATCATACCATGTACAATTATTTATACATCTCAAAAAGACTAAAAAGGACAGGAATCCTGTCTATAGACTATGTGGATCATCTACTCTACAAATTTTGAATGGCTTGAGGGCTTTCTCTATTTCGTTGGGGAGCAAGATCATCAGTGCTGTCTAAGGCCAAAATAATCTTTCGATGAATAACGTCCTATTAATAGAAATAAATAAATTGAAAAAAGCAATAATTTAAATCATATCTAACTTTGAATAATAATGCTTGATGATAAATCTCAATTTATAAATAATAGAATTATAGTAAAAGCGAATCTGCATAGAAATCATTAATCAAATCAAGCTAATACTCAATAAAACAGATTGTTTAAAGAAACAAGTTTAAAACGATAATTTTCAAATCTCATCTTTTCGTAGGGCTTCAAGAGAACAAATTATTTGGCATGGATATACAATCCATGAGGATAAATAACCATTTTGGCGTGGCTAAAAGCCACAAAAATAGGCGCAAGTGTGAAACCCATGAATAACAGGTGCAGGTACAAGACCTACGAATAATAGGCGCAAAAAAAATCCAACGAATATCAGGCATGAGTATTATACTCAAGAATATCCATCGAGCTTGAGTTTAACCATGGTGTAACAAGGACTAATAATACTGTTGTTAGTAACCAGCATTCTGAATTCAATCCTCTTCAAAAACATTTCCAAGCATGCATGGATCAATTAAACATTAAATAAAAATAACACTTTTCAATGCTGAAATTTCACTAAGAATATTTCATAATCATGGATTCCAGCATGAAACTCAAAATAAAATCTCAAAAGATTTCTTTTGACATTTCCATACATAAACATGATAATATAATATTCCACTTGAAAGGAAAATCAATAATAATAATCAAAGCCTTTAATTCGTGTAAACATACTTTTAGTAAATCATTCTTAAAAATTGATACTTTAAATAAAATGTATCAAGTAACAAGATATTATTAAAAATATCATTTTAATGGGACGTTATCTACTCAGCTGTGAGTTTCCAAATATATGACTTACTCCTACCTAAATGCTTCCCAAATACATATCACTTCCTCTTATTCAGCTGCTTCTGACTTATTTACTTTCCTAATGTCCCAAAACATAAATGTTATTACTCTCATTACAACTTTATATAACATATTCATAGTATCTAATTTATTGTGATTCTTAGTTTGTTTATTATATACTCCATACCCATTTTAGTTTATCTCAAAGCAAAATTATTGCCATTACCTTCAATGAATTATAAAACCAAATTATGCTATATAAGAGTGCATTCAATTAATTCATGCACATTACCTTATAATCAATATATTAATATTCTAACTCAATCTCATATTCTCTAAAATCATCTATTGGAAAATTTCAACATCTCTGCAAACACCACTAAACATCTTACATGCATTCAAGATTAACATTCCACTTTATTATCCTTAACACTTTCTATTGGCTTTTAGACATGGCTTAGGTGTAGTAAAACAATTTCTAAGACCATTCAAAACTCATTTTCCAACACCACAACATCATGTATATATATATATACATATATATGATTAATAATAAACTTAAACTTCCATTCATCACTATAACAATTTAACTTAAGCCAACAAATCAACTCTTCATCTACTTAATCATATCTTATAATATGAAATCGCCAGCCTAAACAACATCAATCTAAACATTACTTTAAAGCCTTTATGCTTGCTTTATAATCTAAGACTCTATTATCATAACATAAGCTTTCAAAACAATTTCTTAACCCAAGAAGAATGCCAAAACAGCAAATTCTTCATCACTTGAGACTAAGTATAGAGAACATAATAATCCCCCCAAACATTATACATATCCTACATATGTACCTTAACCATTAAAAGCCTTACTTGACAATTTCTTAAAAACAATTAAAAACAATGGGTATTTACTTCCTATCTCAAATCAGATTTTTCATCCTCCAAAAATTTTGTTACAACCATAAAACTATTATCTACTTTATATTAGTTGCTAATTGTATGGAGGCAAGAACAATACTTTTAAATAAAAAAAAAACTCTTAGCTTGCTCCATTTGATTAGTTCTTTAAAAGCCTTGCAAAAGAGTATTAAGAGTAACATAATTGGGTTTTATACCCTTATATAACATATCATCATTGATCCTTAGTGCCTCGCTCATTCATTTTTTCCTTCTTGCAACATACATCATCACACACACACACACACACATATATATATTGTTCATTAAAACCAGAACAACAACATCCTTTTATATATATGTACATATATATCCTTTCTAAAACCTCAGTGCCCAGTATAATCGATAGCAGCCTGACTCTCTCTCTCTCTCTTCTTTCTCCGATAGCTATAGTACACACAGCCAAAAAACTTATAGATCGAAGAAACTAACGATAGAAGAGGCTTTAGAGGACTCACCTCAGGTGGTAGACGGCACTACAAAGCTTCCTTTTCTCCACGTCTGACGATGGTAGCTCAGCTGACGATAGATAATGGAATCTTAGTAGCAGCTGAGATCTTCATAGAGAAGAACGACGACAGACAACTATGATACAGTCATCGGTGAGCATCACAGACGGTGGGAGCTGACAAAAAACATGGCAATAGGGTTCTTGGTCAAGGGTTCATGAAGGTTCCTCCTCTGATCTCTCCCTCTCACTAATTGTCGATGAAAATGGGAAAAGAGTGTTATGTTTTTTTTTAAAAAAAAATAGAGGGACAATTTAGTAATTTCATGTAAATGGGCTGGAAAAAAATTCCTTTTGCAGAGAGCTAGGATTCAAACCCTGGATTTATTACTCATTCCACCATCTCCAACCTCTTAACCACAAGCTTCCCTTAATGCATAAGTGTAAAATTAATAAATGTATTATTAAAGTGGTGTTATTTACCTATTTATTTTCTAGGGCCATTACAATTGTTGAAGTTACAAATCCCATTAGAGGAGCTGCAAATACCATATTACAATTTTAGTTATAAATATTTTAGGGGAAATTGTAAATCCTATTAGAGGAGTTGCAAATCCTATTGTAGGAGTTATAAACCCAAAAATAATATCTTGTAATTTTAGTTGTAAATGTCTTCGGAAAGTTACAAATCCCATTAGAGAAATTACAAATCCTATTGCAGGAGTTACAAATATATTCTATATGCATCACAACCTACCTACTACAACCTGCCTATTGTAGGAATTTCACGCTATTGGGAATAGATACTGAGGTTACAACGTGTCTGGTCTGCATACTAACTGATCAAGGATATAAAGTTCAGCCTTGATAATACACCATTGTATCAAGAATTCCTCCATGTCTGGTCTGCACAGTGAGCTTCGATAGTTACAAGGTGTGTGTTATATTTGAGCTTAGATGGTGATATAATTATCTCTGACATTCTGCGACGGCAATGAGGCAAGCGCTATGGAGTAGGAGAAGCCACCTACAACAACCACCCAATGCTATGGAGTCAAAGAACAAGAAGTCTAGCACTATCTAGCGTGTCAAAATTGGATCAATTTGCATTTTTCACTAATGCAAATTCTTCTTCCCGTAGTACCTATACATGGATACACAATATCCATAAGCAATAGTATACTACCCTTAGGCGCTCAATGCCATTAGTGACTTGGTTTAGAAAATCTTGATTTTTCTGCTGGTTCGTTCTAAACTTCATTCTCTCACTTTTTCTTCAAATGCTTATAAGGGTAATTTGTTCTTTTGATCCAAATTTGTAAAGGATAAATTGGGCCTCCTACCCAATTTATTATTTTAGATATTCATATGCTCAAATTATCATTTTTAAATTTATATAGTTGTTTATTGTCTTTTTCCTATATATTAATCATCCTAACTCATCGTATAATTCTATCCCTTAGCCATGCAATTAATCAATTACAAGAGCGCTATAAGCTATTAGACTAATCAATCTATAAGCTAATTCCATACATATAATGCGACGAATAATTGGAAGAAACATACGATGTATTTGTCGAAATATCCATGAGGGATGTGGCCTCTTGGAGTGCTACATTACTGTTTTACTCAGACAGGTTTCGTCGGTTGGGTTTCTTGTTTTCGATAAAAACAATTTTCAGTTGGTCGCATTTGAACGAAACCGATTCCTATATATACATACATAATAAACCTAACACAAAGTCACAAAGTGTCTTTCTTTTTGTTTTTGTTTTGCCACTGAAAATGACTTCAATAGATCATAATAAACCTAACAAAATACCGTTGAAAGTTCAACGCCGACACAGAATAATCATAATTCTACACATTAAAATAAGATATCTCACTTCCATGCTTTCTTTCCCTCAAATTCGAACATTTCCACTTTCTCCTCATTACATATAATATCCACAATAAGCTTCTTCACGACAGGTACTTTATCTTGTTCTCATTTTCGTTGACCCTTCATATGGTTTGCCCCTGATTAGTAGTTGTGGTCGATAGGCCTTCCCCTTATATAATTGAAATGAGCTGCGTTTTCAACCAGAAAAAAATCCAAGTGAAAATCGCTGAACCAAATAACTTCATAACGATAATTAAAGAGATAATTTCTCCAACAAAATTATAATTAGGATCTTCTAATGAAGCATCTTTCAAACCTTCGTCCATATAATTGTAAGAAATGAACAAACATATACACGTCAAGACTTTAGACTGAGAATAAACATATCAATTCTATGTTTGAATAGTACTATTGGTATTGATAATTTTTAACTATTTATATTGCAGTGATTGATTGATTGATTTTGAAATTTTTCTGAAAAACTCAATCAAATGTTGACTGAGCCAACTAGAATAGTAAAACGGAATTGGAGATCCGCTTATTGGACTAATAAATAATCATCTCCATGACTATGTATTTTGTTATGTCAGAGAATTACGGAGATCTCACACTATCTGCACTAAAATTTATCAATTAACAAGGTTAAATAATCTTAATAAATATCCCATTTTTCTAAACATTCTATGTATAGTTTAATACATACATATACACATATCATATAGTATTTATTAAGTTTTAAAGGATGCATAAGTCAAATAAACCAATTCATAAAAAGGATAACCCGATAGATAAAGTAATATATATTTATATATATAACCTACAAGTATTGTTCCTTTGAAGTCTTGGAAAACCTTCAAGTTTCCTTGCGGATGCTACAGCAGCAAGAAGCAACACACAGAAAAAGAAAAGTATGAGTTAAATAAAATGTGCCCAAAAGTATAATAATACTCACTCTCATAATAAATAAAATGTATGAGTTAAATAAATCATTTATATATATTAAAAAATTAATTAAATTAATTATTTATAAAAAGTATAGATTATAATATTTTTAAGATATTTTCTTCAATTATTTACATTAAAAATTAATTATTTAATATGTATAATTAATATAAATAATTTAAAAAACATATAAATTGGCGAGACAATGTTGACTAAAATTTTATATTTAAAATTTAAATAAACATCTCAATTGATTTTTACATTTAAAATTAAAATAAATAGTATGTACTTTAGTTTGTCCTTTTTATAAGCAACTTAAATAATGAATTGTGTAGATTAAAAAGTTAGTTAAAATTGGTTAAAGAGAATAAACAAATAAAAGAATTCATTTCCCTAAAACACTTTTATTTAAGGAGAGGGTAAGTTAGAGAGAAAATGAATAGGAAAATAAATGAGGGAGAATAAGTGTTAAAAAGAGATGAGATACATGTAATTAATTGAGGATAAAAATAAAAAAAATTAAATATTCATATATCTTCAAAATATATCTTATAAAAAGGACTTGATTAATTCAAAAAAAATTGTAATTTATAAAAAGGAGTGGAAGAAATATTAGGATAACAATATATTTATAATTGAAGACCAGATAGATTTAACGTATCAAGAAGGAATCACTCACCCATATGAAAATTGGAAGTGCCACCAAGTTTCCTTGAGGATGCTTCAGCAAAGAGAAGCAACAAAACAGAAAAAGAGAGAATCGCCAAAAGAAGAGAGTGCCTCTTGGAAGCCATAATTAGGTTTGGTGCGAATATCTCAATGCATAACACATCAATTTATAACACAAATTAGTGGGTGTGTAACTGTGCCACTTGAGCAATTTACATTTCTTTAATAATAAGGTGATTTAGTCAGAATACATATAGGTTGACAATGGCCGTAGAAGTAGTTATTGAAGAATTGGATTTGATTTGATTATTTAGATTAGAAAATTGTTTTTACGATTGAGCCGGTTGAATCGTAATTGAGTTGTTATCATTGAGTCAGAATATGAAATTGGACTGAAAATTAGAATGATTTTAAAAGAAGTAGACGGTTTTTGGGAATAATGAAAATAAAATACTTAAACTAAGAGAGTGCCTCTTGGTGGATGCCATTATTAAGTTTTATATTTTGATTATGAAATTTTTATTGTAAAAATTATCGTTAAAATTAATAATTTTTATTATGTTATAATTTTTATATCTATTATTATATAGTATATTATTTTAAAAAATAACATTTTAACAATTTATATATAATTTTAAATAGTTTATATTTTTTATTTAAATAATACATAGTTAAATAAATATTTTAAATACTTTTTAAAGTATTATATAATTTTTAAGTATTTAAATTTAAGTTATATGTTAAGTGTCAAGTTTTATTTAAATATTTTATATTTTATAAGTATTTTATTTTAAATATTTAAAAACTTTAAAATTATATGTAAAACATCAAATATTATTTTTAAATGACATGATATATAATACAAAAATATAAAAATTATGATATGCCAAAAACTATTAACTTAAATAATAATTTTAACAACAGAATTTTAATAATCAAAATATAAAATATTAATATTATTAATTTAAATTTTTAAATATTATAAAAGTTATATGTAATTGACTTAAAATTCAAGAAGTTTTATGTATTTTATCCTTGCTATTATTATTATTATTATTATTATTATTATTAATATTATGAGAATCAATCACACTCATCTTATATTTAGTTGAAATGGTAAAGATATATCATATGTTTGCAAAACATACAAAAAAAATATAACTTTTTTATAATTAAAATAATAAATTACTTGTATATCATATATTTACATCCATTAACTTGAAAGGAGTCTATAGATGTCAAAGTCACTAGACGTAGGTGAGTACATCTACATCTATATATATGTGTGTGTGTGTGGGGGGGGGGGGGTGTTTATGAAGTCTAAAAACAAGTTTATTATTCGTGACCCATAAATAAAGAAAAAAATACATGATTTCAGTAAAATTTTGCAGAGGTTAATTTAGTGTCTTTTTTATTTTTTTATTATACTATCGGCAATCAACTCAAAATAAATAGATTTTAAAAATTAAAATATTTGAATGATTAGTAGTATAATTATTTTTTATATTAGTAAATTACTAAAAATATATGATTTAATTAAAAATATAAAAGATGAGAGATAATAGAGAAGAAAGAGGAGAGAATATAGAGAAGAGAGATGATAGAGAAAAAATAGTAGAGAAGAGAGATAAGAGAGGAGATAGGGTGTAAAAATAATAAAAATAAGATAGTAATTAAATAGTCTATAAATTATTTTATTGTTCTAAAAATTAATTTCAGTAGTTTATTTAAAACTATAGTTTTAAACTATAATTTTAGCTAAAATCACTTATAAATAAATATAGTTGTTTATTTAAAAATTCTCTAAACTAAAATTTTATCCAATTTTTTTTTTTAAACCAAGGTGCCAAAGGCAATTAATCAAGAAGTAAATTGTAAACGTGGGCAACCCCTGCTAACTGGATACGGAAGGGAACTTAGACCAATAAGACAATAGGCCACTGGGGATAGACCTATAAAAGTCTTTTTTGTTCATTGGGAAAATTAATCTCCCAATCCTTATAATTTCCTCTAGTTTTCAATTAGGTCCCTAGATTTTGTTTTTCTTTTTTTTAAGATGCTTTTAAGTTTTCACTATTAGATCCACAAGTCCTTCAATTCTGTTAAAAATTCCGTTGGGTGGTGTAAAGCCGGAAACACATTTTGTCATTATCCTCCGACTAAGCATCCAGCTAGATTTCATCAGCCGCCATTACTGTCCTCATCATCAGAGCGATCTCAACATCGACGCCTACATACAAAGAAAGATAGAAAACAGATTAATATCCCAATTATAAAGGATAAGAAATTTTAGCTGAAAACCGTATGGGGGAAAAATAGAGGATGAGTCGAAAAACCACAAAAAGGATGAGGAGGTTACCTGATTGAAGAGAGAGAACATAGAAGGGAATCAAAGCTGAAATCCACTCACTCTGTTCTGCAACTTTGAGCTCTTCTCCTTCCAATGTCAGAGCAGTGTCTATTCTTCGCTACTTTAGTCGGGAAGAAGCTTTTCAAGATGAAGATCATACCTTACATCCCATAAAATTTAAAATAAAAACCGAGATATAACCGATACTTTTACAATCGTGAACTGCACCACAGTTGAACTCTCATCGAAAACCAAACGCTAGCTGATGAAGTGGTTTGGACTAGCCGGAAAGAGCCTGCACAAGAGAATCACTGATGAAGTTACATACTCACATCCACCGTGAAAGAAGAAGGCGGGTTGACTTTCACGGTGCTGGAGAAAATGGCGTTGGTTAGGTTGGTGATGTGGGACGCGATGGGGATTGAGCCGCTGGTGCATTACCAGTACGGGAAGGTGAAGCCGTGAAGGAGGGTGTGGTGATTCAGAGCAACGATGTGGCGTTTGCCGTTTGTGATTCGCCTGAGTTTTTGCCCACATCGGTGCTCTACTGAGATCTGTACGCCACCTCACAACATTTAACGGAATATATAACGGAAGGACTTAAAGATCTAACAGTGGAATTTTAAAATATCTTATCAAAAAGAAAACAAAAAAAGTCTAAGGACCTAATTTAAAATTAATGGAAATTATAAGGATTGGGAGATCAATTTTCCTTTATTGATTTGACTTTACTAGCAGTTACTATATATGCGTGTTTTCCTCCTTGCTATTTACATGAATATTGTATATTTTTGGATAGATTTTTTTTAAAAAAAATTATAGAAAATTTTTTTAAGCAATTTTTAAAAAAAATTATAAAAAATAATTATGAATAAATAAATATGTAGATACTTATTACTAAAAAAATTTTTATTAGAAATTGTATGTTTTTATTAAAAATAGGAGATAAGAGAGAGGGTGAAAAAATAGAAGAAAAATGAGAAATAAGGGAGGGTAGAGAAGAAAGATAAAAGAGGAGAGTGGAGAGTAGAAAGATGATGTAGAAATTAGAAGAGAGAAGAAAGAGGAGAGAATATGTAAGAAAAAAATAAGAATAAAATAATAACTGATCAGATTATAAATTTTTTTACTATTTTAAAAATAACTTTTATTAACTATATGAAATTATAGTTTAGAATTTTTTTTAAATAAATATAATTATTTATTTTTAAAAAATTAAACTAAAATTTTGTCTAAAAAATACTTCTAAAACCATAATCTGCTTCTAAAACCATAATTTATAGGGTTTTAAACAGGCCAATTACTCATTTTACAATGTTTCCATGCCTTTAGCGTGTTATATGTAATTGACCGTTGACATTTTAGTCAGACCAAAAAGTTACAGTTTTGGTTTTTTACCAACAAGTTACAGTCGACATTTGAGACTTATGAGCCATAAAAGCGCTTTATGTTTTCTAATTTTCACGATTGAAGAAAAGATGGAGAGTATGATAACAAAAAAAGAAGAAAAGATGGGGAAGACGGTGACGGACGAAAAGAGGGAGAAGTGAGTGAGAGTAGTTGACAGATAAGCTTACACGTAGGATTAAATTTAGTGATGTGGTATGCTTTTATTGGTGAGAGCATGGATGATGTGGTGCACTGGGTGCCTACAAGAATTTCTCATCTACTGAACAGAGTTTGACTGAGGCTGCATCACATGGTACCTAAGAATTCCTCCCAGCAGCAGCCCATTCCTGTACTACCCATGCGTGGTCCTCCTTCCCTCCCCTACCCCTCTTCCCTTATTTTTTTCTCTTTTTTCTATTACTTTTATCCTTTTAAAGAAAAAAATAGTTTTTCAATGTCTTTACCATTTATATTTTCCTGTAAAGTTGAGTAATTATTTATTTTTTCTAATTATTCTTTTATCTTGATAAAATAAACTTGGCACTCCTTTTTATTTATGGCATAGATTTCAAAGAAAAAGAGCTACAGTGTTAAAATTTGCTATAGATTTTATATTATATATTGATATTTGATATATGTTTTGCAGTCCTTTTTAGAATAAATTAGAGAAAATTCTCCAATATTTCCAATAAAAAATTAAATCGGGCACTTTTGCCCATTTTTTTAAAGAAAATTTGCCATAAAGTCCCCCATTGAAATTTTTTTTATGAGAATGACATAAATCAGAATATTAATATTTTAAGTGTATAAAATTTGTAGAGTATTTATATTTTATATGCATAAAAAATATTAGGTATTTTTTATTAATAAAAGTTTTAATGGGGATATTTTCCCCAATTTTTCCTTGTATTAAATTTATGGTTTATATTCCTATTTTTCTAAATCGAGTTTAAAAACAAAAATGCACACAAACTTCCCATTCCTTCCCTCCTCACATTTTTCCTTTCCTCCTCTTTAATGCAGCTCATTCCCAAGATAATTAATATTGATAATCTGCTTTGAATTTTAGGTGGAGTAAGAGTTAATTCTATGTTTAAAATATAAATCTAATGCTAAGTATGAAGACTAGTTGGTTCTTAAATCTCAAGATCAAATTATGACATTTCTCTAGCATGATTAGAGTTTGCCCACCATGGTTTATATATATATATATATATATATATATATATATTGCTAAACAAATATTCTCCTATTACTAACAATTCTATTTAAAATATTACTGAGTACTAAATATGTATACATATCTCAATATGATTTAAATATTAATTTATTAAATGATGAGAGACTAGTATATTTTACTCAATTCAATTTCAATTGGATACTTCACACCCTTGCTTTGTCCGAAAAGAGCAATACTTACTCATAAATGGTCCTACCATACTAGGCCCGCTAGAATGAGGCAAAGATGTGCTGTGTCCCTTGTTAATGGGCTTTCACTATTTTTAGTTGGTACAATGGGCTTTCAATTATGAACCGACTCATCTTCTAATTTTGAACCTGTTGAAATGGATCCAAAATAAAGAATCTTCATATCAAAGTGAAGGTCACAAGCCTGGATACGAATATTACAATTTAAACTTATGTTCTTTTGTATCATTTCGCTTGTCATTTTTAATAAATGAGGATAAGATAATTTTTTATAATTAGAATATCTCTTCTTGAAGTCGGTCCCATAGGACTTATCAATAATTGTATGATTTAATAGGACTTGTAGGGATAAATTCTTTTATGTGGGGCTTGAGTAGGATTCCCCTTTTTTCTTTGTACTTGTCTTGTTGATATGATTATTCTTTTATAATGAAAGTCAAACTTTCACTTATGCATAAACAATGTTTAAGCTTTATTGGTGATACAGTTTGTGAAGGATTATGTAGTCGTTGGTGTGTTTGCAAGATACAACGACAAGTTCGGAAGCCATATGAGATATTCAGGGAAAGTCGCAAGAAGCTAGTGACAAGCAGCAGAGAGTGGCTGCATAAAACCTCACAAGCATGTTCTGCGGTGTCCAAGCTGATTGCTGCGGTGGCACCTCCAGTGTGCTACCAACATTCGTCAGCCCCAACCCCTGAAAACAAGACAGGATTCATATGGTATGCTTGCTCATCATTGGCGGCCCTTTGCTTCTCCCTCATCTCCACCCTCCATTTCTTCTCTATTTTCATCTCTCACTTTCAACCTATAGACTTCCACATGAAACTTCCTAGGAGGCTTATCTTTAGGATGACCTTCTTGTTCCTCGACATTGCCAACATCTGGCTCTCTTTCTGTGTTGGCCATGCCTTCATGCTCGAGCATCACTTCCATAAAACTTATCCTTATGTCTATATTTTAGTTTCATTGCTTGTCACTTTTTTTGTTTGGTATCAGTTCCTCTTGTACGTTGATCTTCTCACTGCCAATCTCACCAAGGTTCCATCCTCTGGCCACAAGGCCACCCTGCCATTAAGTTCACACAAACGAAGTTTTAGAAGCTTGTCTGTGATTAATTTGATTTATATTATTATTTAATTTGTACCTTGTCTCTACAGTATAATGTGTAGATGTTTGTTTCCTTTTGAAATGAGCTGGATTTCATGGGAGCACATACATGTTTGGTATGAAAATGTAGGCTTGAATTAGAGTAGAGTCATGAAACTCTTTGGATCATAGTCTTACTCTCTAACTCTCCATTACTCCATCCCTTCTTATTTTTATAAGATACTCCCTCTGTTCTTTTTTATAAGATACAATTTTTTTCAATGGACACTCCCTTCTCTTTCTCAATTAATTATGCTTTGAAGATGTATAAACACTTAATACATTAGGTGGAGATATTAATTAGGAGGAATATTAAAATTTGTAAGACACTTTTTAACTCATCACACTCTCAATAACTTAATGGACCCACGTCTTTCACCTCCTACAATGTTGTAATGTGAGAATTTTGAGGTGCTAAACTGAGAAAAAAATCTGGGCAGAAAATGTCACTGGTTGTGATTCTTATTTCTTGTGAGTAATTTTCTGTATATTCTGGAATCATATATTATCCATGATTGGAGAAATCAGTTCAATTGTTTTCTTTAGGAACCCAACTATATAGTTCAACAAAATCAATCCACAGCTTACTACAGCCTAAAAAAATATGACTAGTTTGTAAACATATACATAAAAGTACTCCAACCACTTGTTATAGCAAAACTCATTGAGAAATCAAGCAACCATGCTTAAAACAAGAAAACATAGAGTTGGTTTACAGCCTAAAGCCCGGCTATCCCATTAAGTCTCAAGTTTAATTCTTATAGAAGACATCTATACTGGGAAGAACAGTCACGAATCCCGAAACTAAAATACCTGGAAATAAGATCCAATTAACATTATTAAAAAATACATTGAGAAAACAAGCAAGCATGCTTAAATCATGAATCATGAGCTATCTCCATGTCAATCATGTGAGTTATACTTCGCATAGTTGGTCGTGATTGAGGGTTTGTCTGTAAACAAGAAATAGCCAGATTACTAATCAAAGCCAATTCCTTCAATTTTTCTTGCTTCGTAGGAGGTGAAAGACGTGGGTCTAAAATCTCTTTGAAGTTGATGTTTTGAACACCATATGTTTGTATGTGAGAAATTAGATCTCCTGGATGATTTCCTGTGAGAATCTCAAAAGCCAAAACACCGAAGCTAAACACATCACATTTTTCAGTCACTGCCTTTGTGTATGCAAGCTCTGCACCAGCCAGTTGGGAGAAAATAAACAAAAAAAAACAAAAGAAAATCAGCCAACTACACTAATAACAGCAAGACATATGAACTTATATCGGTCAATTACTAAAAATAATCCATACTGGAAGAAGTTTAACAAAATAAAAATAGGAAACTATATGTAACTTCTCTGAAATATCATTATTTCTCATTTGTAAACTAGAAGACTTTGGGAAATTTTGGATGATCTTTTGTAATCTAAATATAACTCTTCCGTTTTAAGAACATATAAGTTGTGAAGGAGATTGTCTCAAGTTAATTTAAGGGAAAATTTACAAAAGACTCTGAAAATTAGTAAATTCTAAACTAAAATTTTAAATATTACAAATGTCAAAGAGCGTCAGGACCTAAATTGGGATTTTGAAGTTCAAAGCTAAATGGCTAAAATGCTCTTAAATATCAAATACGGTTGACTTCTGTTTTTAAATAAAATAAGGGTCATTTTGGTCATTTGGCACTAGATATCAAAGGCTCAATTTGGGTCCCGACATTTTTTTAGCATTTATAACATTTAAAGTCTCAATTTGGGATTACCAATTTCTAGAGTCTTTTTTAGAGATTTTCCCTTAATTTAAAGCTAAATAGAGTCTCACATAACATATGAATCTAACCTGGAGCTGCATAGCCATATGTGCCTGCAAAGGAAGTCCAAATACGTGAATCTGCCTTCAGGAACCTTGCTGTGCCAAAATCTGAAACATGAGCTTCCAAACTTTTGGACAATAATACATTCTTGCTTGATATGTCTCTGTGGATTATTGGTGGATTGCAATCATGATGCATGTAAGATAAAGCGAGTGCTACTCCTTTAACAATTCCAACTCTCTTTGGCCAATCTAGTTCAGTAGCTTTTTCGTCATCTCTCAGAATATAATTTAAATTCCCTCTTTCCATGTACTCATAAATCAAAAATGTGTGCGAGGGGTCTGAGAAAAACCCATACAACTTCACAATGTTCCGGTGACGTGTTTCGGTCATGGCTTCTATCTCACTTTTAAAGGATTTTATGCTTTCAATGTCTAAGTTGTCTTCCTCACATCTTAACTTTTTTATAGCAACTACTTGACCTCCTGGCAGCACCACTCTGTAAACTTTTCCTGATGTTCCCTCTCCAATGCAGTAGGTGTCATTGAAGTTCTTAGTGGCTTCAATTATGTCTTCATAAACAATTCTTCCATTGAAATACGATATCGAAAATTGGCTTTTTCTCTCCGGTGCAGAATTCTGTTGCATAGATCTTCTCTTACAGCCAAAAACAAAAATGCAAACTAACAATGACGAAACAAGTAGTGCACCTCCCAAAGAAGCAACAACGGCTACAATAACTTTCTTTTTGTTGCTTCCTCCTCTAGGTTCCATGGACGAGACATTGCAAGGTTGCAGCCCTTGTATATTCCCGCATAACCCTTTGTTGTTACGCAAATCGACGGGATAGGAAGAATTAAATATGCCACTATTCGGTATAGGACCCTCCAAATTGTTGTAGGAGATGTTGACACTTGACAAACTCAACATTTCACCAAGGGAATCAGGGATAGAACCAGAAAGATTGTTGTGAGAGATATTCAAGCTTATCAATTTTTTCAGCTTGCTAAGATCAGCTGGAATTTGGCCAGAAAGTGAATTGTAACTGAAATCCAACAAATCTTGTAAGGCAGCCAGATTTCCAATTTGGTATGGGATTGTTCCATTCAAGTCATTATTGCTCAAATTTAAACTCAGCAAGTTTGAGAAATCCCCTATCTGATAAGGGATTGGTCCTCTTAGCATGTTTGATGATAAGTCTAATTTTCGCAAATTCGACAACTTCCCAATGCTTGCCGGTATCAATCCTGAAAGTTTGTTGTTACTCAATGATAGATCGGAAAGGCTAGAGGAATTCCCTATTTGTTGGGGAATCTCTCCTGATATTTGATTGGAAGACAGATGTAGCTCTACAAGTTGATTCAGTTTAAAAATCTCATCAGGTATAGTACCGCCTATTGAGTTTCCAGACATACTAAGATATTGCAAGTTTTTGCAGCTTCCCCAATTTGAAGAGAGCTCACCTTGCACGTTATTGTAGCTGAAGTCTATGTAAGTAAGATTAGGATACACACCAAAATCTTGATCTGCATAACCCCTTAATTGGTTATATTCCAACCGAATCCTATACAAGGATGTGCAATCTCTCAGGCTTATTGGGATTGGGCCAGTGAAACTATTGTATGAAGCACTGAAATTCACAAGCTTGCCACCGTTGCAAACTTGGGACGGTAACTCTCCGGTGAAGTTGTTTTCAGCAAGATGTAGGACAGTTAAAGAAGAAGCGTTTCCTAAGTCTTGTGGAACAGGACCCTGTAAATAATTTATGTGGAGGAACACCTCAGATAGATTAGTCAATCTACCAAAACTAGGAGGAATCATGCCTGAGAGCTTGTTTCCAGACATCCTAAGAACATTTAAATGGGTACAATTCCCTAGAGACGGGGGAATAGGACCATAGAAGCTATTCCCATCTAATGCTAACACAGTTAAATTTCTTATATTCCCTATTTCATTTGGAATTATACCACCAAGCAGGTTGTCCTGAAAGAGAAGTCTTCTGATTCCTATCAATCCTATCTTGGGTGGATCAGAACCATCAGGAAAAAGACGAGGGTCTAATATCCCGGTGATGCTGTTTCGTGAAACATCGAGCTCATAAACTTGAGTCAAATTAGCAAGAGAAAGAGGTAAAGTGCCATTGAGGCTATTTGTAGAAAGGTCAAGGAATTGCAGTTTAGAAAGCACACCAATGTTTTCTGGTATGCTACCGACGAGGTTGTTTGTTTTGAGATCGAGGCGGAGAAGATTTGGAAATGCAGAGAAGTTCAAGTTTTGGAGGGTACCTTCAAGACTAGTATAAGCCAAGTTTATTGCAATCACACTTCCTGAGGAATTATCACATGTTATTCCACGCCATGAACATGGGCTTTGAGCTGCACTTGAGACCCATGACTCCAGAATTGGTTGATTTGGAAGACTCTGTTTCCACTTGAGAAGGGCCTCTGTTTCTGTCTCTCCAGAAGTTAAAACACAAAGTGCCAAGAAAATCACACATGTAGCTTGAACTGCAAGGTAAACATCAGTTCTGTTATTGTTCATTCTTTTTTCTCTCCTGAAACTGGTTCTCTCTCCCTCTTAATTTTTTTTCCCTACAAGATTTATGCTGTTTTCCCGGGATTAAAACGGTACTCTGTTTCCTTAGATATATGAAAAGTGTCTATCTTGTTTACTTTGCAATTTGCACGAGAACAATGCAGCATTTGCTGTCTATCTCAAACTGATAGACACAGGACAATATAATTTTTGAATTATTTAATACTCTATATTGGACCATTTTGTCGGCTCTAATGGTTTTGGACATTCCCTCTGTTTTAATATTTTTCTCATAAACTAAAAGGGTTTGCATTTGTTGAATATTCTGTCATGGTTGGGTTTTTGGTCTTAGCATTGATTGTTATTAAGTGGGCATGATGAATTGTATTTGACTTTTAGCCTGTAGTTTAAAAGTTCAAGGGTTCAACTTTCACCTTGATGGCACCATCCATTTCCAGACACCATGGATAACAGAGTACACTTGGTAATTTTTATATTGAGGTAGATTAGATTTTATTATTGACAAAAAATATCTTAGTGTCTCTAAAAAAATTTAATAAAATAAATCTACATCTAAATTATGTATAATTAACTTTTTATTCCATGTCTTTTTCTAAAATAAAAAATTAGTAATAATATCAATTTATACACACAAAAATATTTAAAACTCAATTGTCAAGTTCTAAAGAGTAAATATCTTTGCATTATTTATACATATATAAAATTATAATAATTTAATTATGTAGTATTCACAAAATTATAAGTAATTTTTGGAGAAAATTAACATGCAATCTCATAAACAATCTAAAAATTAAAAAATATTATGAATCGCCAATATGTCATGACCAATTATTATTCATTGTATTGAATTTTATCATTGTTATTATTATGTTAACTTGTGGGACTTTTTAAGTAATTAATTTTTCTTGGAATTTATTATAACCAAGTTTTGAGCATTGACCGAGGGTATATATGGCTTTTCCAATTTCTAGTTAAACTTAAACTAGCCGTACCGTTCGCCCCAAGATAATTTTTTTAGTTAACTAAATATTATTCAAATGAACGTTAGTTGATCGCTGATCAATATAACTCCTACATTTTTCTTCTTTAAGAAAGCAATAGTCTCTACAATAAATTAATATACTAATTTTTTTGGGCCAAAAATTAAGATAAGAAAATTCAAAACCCTTAAACACTTGATTTAGGTTTTTCAGACTTATTTTTTACTTACATTTTAAAAAAATAGAAAAGTAAGGTTAAAAGATTTTAATTATTTTTTCTTTTGTCTTAGATATTTTTTTATTAAAATTTTATAACCCCACTTCTTCCATTTTTTTTAATCTAACTCAAAAAAAAAAAAATTTATATCCCCTCTCTTCCCTACTAATCCTTTATGCCAAATAGCATTTAAATATCATTACTTAAGGGTCCTGTCCAATCTTCTATTTATGCTAAAGGCAGCAAGAGTTGGTGCGTTTAACATACAGAGAAATGAATTCTGGTCATCAAATTCAGCTCACAATTGTAATAAGGTAATTTAAAATAATTTATTGGAAGTTTTTTAAGGACTCAAGTCCTAGATGCCTTTTGGCAATACATTTTACAATGGTGAATTTTTTCAACAACTGTTTTTTTAATAAAAATGAATTACATATGTTTTAGGTTTTATTGAAGGACATACATTTTTTTATGTAAAAAATATACACATATTTATGTTCAAAATAATTACACTGCCATTCCTTATAAAAACTATTCGCTGAAAAGTTATATTTTTTATTTGACATTTCTGATTCAAATAAAAATAATTAAAAATAAAAATCTATTCTATTGCTTTTTTAAGACATATATTTTTCTAAATGTAAATTGTAAATCAATAAAAATAAATTTTAGAAAAACAAAGTAATGATTAATTCAAATTTTATTTTAAATATTTTTAACAAAACTCCGTGAAAGCTTCCTTATTTTTTTTTCCCAGTAAACAAATCTCAAGGAGCCTAAAAAGAAAAGTATCATCAAACTTTTGTGACTTCATATTCATAATAAACATCACATTGACATCAAGACCAAGTCATCCACGCAAGATGGTACTTTGTCCAGATATTCCTTGGAAAGGTCAAGTGGCTAATTTTAAATGCTCAACTAATTATATATTAATTACTTGGCTACATTACATCAAACTCCCCTACGTTATTTTACATTTTATGCCGTGTACAAGTAACCCTATGACTTCCATGAGCTTTCATGTCTGTATGGATAATCTCCCCAATTATTAATTATAAGTTGTATGCGAATAAATAATATATAAAATTAATTGTATGAGATTTATTTGCATAAATCATTTTATAATAAATTGTCAGTTAAAATACTATTTTTATTTTAGATTACACATTAAAATAATTATTTTATTAAAAAATAAGCAGAATTATCCAAATTGGATTTAGAATGATGATGAACTCTCTTGATGCTCACCAGCTTGTTTAGTACAAAAATAGAGTCTAAAATATTTTCTTGGGATGTTTAAACTATTCTCCGAAGTAAGTTAGTTAAGAAAATAATTATTCTCTAAAGGAGTATCAATAGTTTAGACCAGACCCAACTTAATTATTATGTAAGAAAATAATTATTATGTCAAAATAATTATTTTGTTGGGATATGTTTACACCAAGCCCTAAGCGTGACCCAACTTAATCTACAAATGTTCCTTTGTTTAAACCCAATCATATTCAAGAGTATAAACTATTAATACTCATATGATCCTTAATATAAGATATAATAAGAAAATTAATTTTGATACTAAATATAAAATATATTTTCTATATTTATTGACTTTTTCTAAATTATCCTTATAGATACTTCATCAACAATAATAAAATAAGAGGAAAATAGAGGAAATTAAGAAAGATGATTAGGTATTTTAGAAAAAACTATTATATTAACTAACTTAACTTTCTTAATTGATATAATCATATTAGTTAAATATATTTTATATTAAGGATGGAAGGAGTACCACAAGTGTCATAATAACCTAACACAAATGAAATACCATATACCAACAGCCGTTAATTATAGTAGAAGGGATTTTAGCAGCTTAAGCACGAAATTTTGAGTTCAAGTCTATGTAGATTTAGAAAATACTTTTAAAAGAATTATTTCAAATTAAGCCTGATAATGTTTAAATCTAACTTGATCAAATAACTATATATAAAGTCAATGCATACATATCAAGTTAATATATACAACATTCTAAATCATCTCTTAATCTTTCAATTGATCCAATATCACATCAAAGACCCACAAGTGCCAATTTCAAAGTTAACCAAAAAGTTTCCTATGAGTAAGATTTTTGAGTAAATCGTCTAAAGAACTTGTAACAAAGTTTAATTCCCATGAAATTTCCAGATACAAGACCTCTATTACTTAAAGCTTCGATTCAACGATAGAAACTCATTATCTAAACAACGATTCAATTGCTTGAACAAAAACGATCGGAATAAATACTCCATAAATTCAGGAATCAACATTTATATATTGCACATCAATCATATATAATCAAGTTCTAATAAGCATTTCAAGGATATCTATGGAAAATAATTGAAGTTACAAGCCAGAATTAACATAAAAAGCTGGCATTTCCCTTCCTATAATCTAGGGTTTGAGAAAAAAAGGTAGAATCAAGAACAAACTAACACGTAAAACATGAACATAATCAGATTTCAAGCACCAAATGCAAGTCAGAACAAGTAATTAAACCGCAATCCAATGATATTAAGAATAATCCAAGCTTACCTCAATGTTTGAGAGCATCAAATCATGCCAAAAATCCTCTAAAAACACACCATAGCACAACCAAATTAAAACCCTAAACAACGGAAACGCCTCAATTCTGCTATGCTCAACATTTAAATAAACCCTCAATCTTTTTTAATTTTCTTCATCCTTATTTCTTCATCTTTTTCTACTCCTATCACATCCCGAAATTTGAGCCGTGACTGATATAGAATATGAATAAATTCATATTCTTTAAGCTTTAAACCTTAAATGGAACGTTGAAAACAATAATCATAATATATATTCTATTATAATCAAAAGGCAAGTCATCGGCATAAGTTTTGGTAGGATTATCTTTGTATAACAGACTTTTCAAAAATTCTACAACATACTGCAATTATTTCAAATCATATCCAGTCATTTCCCAAAATAATTTATACTCATACTTTGACAAAATAACACGAAACTAGAACATTATCTATAGACTAGGTGGAACATCTAAACTTAAAACAAAATAATATAAATATTTCTTAAGTTTATAATTACATTATAAGTAGGTACCCTTAAAAGGATCAGTACTTTGGATAAAAAAGAGGCTCTTCACTAGTCAGCTGGAGGAACAAGGTCAACAGTATTATCTGAAGCCAAAATAATCTATTGGTGAATAACATCCAAAAAATATAATTTAAAGTGTAGAAAGAAACAATTTAAATATATTTAAATGTAAATAATAATACTTTGTAATTAAATATAAATTTTTCAATAAAATATTTTATTTAAAGAAATCCATTGAAAACCATAATTTCAAAATATTCTTTTTTCGTAGGACTTCAACAGAACAAAAATAAGCGTGAACACACAGTCCACGAAAGTAACTAATCAATCTGGTGCAGCTTGAAGTCACGAAACAGGCGCATGTACAAAATTCAAGAATAACAGGCGTAGGTATAAGACCTACAAATAACAGATGCGAAAATGAATCCCACGAATATCTGGAATGAGAACGAGACCAATGAATATCTATCGAGTTCAAGTTTAACCATGATGCACCAAGGGCTAACAGTACTGCTCTTAGTAATCAGCGTTCTATATTCAGTCATTTCTGAAATATTTCCAAATATGGGTGGGGTCAATTTAAAGTTAAATAATCATAACGGTTTTCAATACTGGAATTTCAACAAGAATGTTTTACAAGCATGAACCCTAACATGAACATCAAAATAAAATCTCAAAAGATTTCTTCAATTTATATAAAATAATTATTTAAATAATAAAATTCACATAAGCATATTTTATAAAGAAAATCAACTCATTATAACATTTATAAAAGTCTTTTTTAAAAATTTCTTTATTCATTTTCATACATAAGCATAATCATATAATTAATCAATTGAAAAGAGAAACTAATAATCTTAATTAAAGTCATTAATTCATAAACAAATTATAATTAAAAATTAACACTTTAAATAAGACATATCAAATAGAAAGTTATTATTAAAAATATTATTTTTATGGAACGTTTTTAAGAAGACATATCAAATTAACAATTTTGCCTCTCACCATAATTAGTTATACTTGCTGAATATAATTTATAGTACATAATATAATTCCAAAATAGTGGATATGCTGAGATCTTTTTCTCTCTCTTTTTTTCCCTTACAAATCTTAGCTCCAATCCCACGTATCATCAATTTTTTTTTCAAACATCAATCAATATATATACACCTGCTAAGCCTTCCGACTCTACTCTTCATTTTTCCCCTTAAATTGATTAACTTAGCAATCGAAGATAATAATGTTTTTCAAGTTTCTCTTCCTTCACAGCGTCATCAACCAGGGAAGCAAGGAAAGTTAAATTACCCAATCTAAAGCTATAAATGATCTATAGAGAGGGAAGTGCTAGGCTTACCATACACACACTCACGGTGGAGCTTTACAGCAACAAGGAAGAGGGGAGTCAGAGATTGCAATAGTAGCAACAGTGGAGCTCCGACGGTGACATGGATGACTGACCTGAACAGAAGAAAACAGAGAAAAGTTTCGTAGAACAACGGCCACCCAACACTGAAAGAAGAAGAGTAATGGCGGCAGTGCTACAGTTGCTCAGACTACATGGTTGCAGAACAAAAAATGAGGGAGAAAAGCTTCCTACAGCTGAGATCTAAGCAAAGAGGAAGTCCACGGTGACGGGAATGGTCACTAGTGACAATGGCACGATGGTGAGAGCTGACAGAAACAAGGCAACGAGAGTTCTTGCGAAGCTTCTCGGTCCTCTCTCTCCCGCAACGCCGATCGAAAATGGGAAATGAGAAGCAGGCTGAAACTAAAATTGCCAAGTGGCATTTTTGTAATCTCACTTAATGTCTATAGGAAAAAAAATTCCACTTAGCTTGAGCCAGGATTCGAACTAGGAATCTCTTACTCCATTCCACTAACGCAAACACCGCTCAACCACAACTTCTCTGAGTTCTTAACTCAAGAAATAAGGTATATATTTAGAGGATATTATTTATCTATTTATTTTTCAGGGTCATTACAGCTCCAATTTCCTAAATTTTAATCCAATATAATTTTCTTGATTAATGCTCCATATTAAACCTTAAATCACTTAATTGAAAGCTTGGGATGTTACAACAGAGGGATAAAGAGCAAGCATAAGTGTAGAGTTATTTCACAGTCGTGAATTTAATTAGATAATTTTGCGAAGAAGGAAGGGTAAACAGGTAACATAAAATAGTAACAGTTTATCTCTTATTAATAAAATGATTTAAAAATAAAATCACGTTATTGAAATATCGTACACAATAAAAATAATATATAATTATTTTTATTTTATAAATATAAACGAACATTTTAATGGAGAACTAGCTGCTATCTAATAAGTGATTTTTTTGGTAAAATCTAATAAGTGAAATTTATTAACAAAAATTCAATATTTAATCATTTGTGTGATGATAATAAAAAAATACACATTAAAGGGAATGAAAAAATTATTTTAAAATAAAAAGTATACTAGACTGCATCATTAACAACAGCACACACTAACGGATAACAAGATTAGTTAAAATATCATAAAAACCTAGAATAATTAAAATAAATATTACAAAAAGATTTGTCACCAAAAACAAATCTGAGCGGCAATTTTTCCTTCAAATCCCTGGGGGATATTAGTTGCATATCCTCAGTTGAGACCCCTTCTACTTGTCAATTTTTCTCTCCTTAAATGTCTTCTTTGTGATTCTTTATATCATTAGCTTCTATATAAAATGAGAGTGATATTTTAGTATTTTACGGGGCAAGAAATGGGTCAGTTTTAAATTTTTAAGATTTTTAAATATTTAATGCTGTTAAAGGAGTAGGGATAATATAATTTAGAAAAAGAGTTCGATAGTAGTTGATAATATTAAAGAAAAATAATATTGAAGTTAATTTACTAATTTAAATAGATTAAGTAGTATATAATATGAATTTATTTTGTGAGTTTGGATTTAGTCATAATTAATTGATTTATTTGACTTTTTAAATCTAATTAAATTGGTTAACTAGTTCTTATATTAAATAACAGAGTGAGCACAAACCTAGCTAAATAATAAAAGTCAAACAATTAGGCTAATGTGAAATTGATAGTTTGACAAAGTTGATTTATTTTTTTTTCAAAAAAATCGTCACAATCTTGCTTTACCTCCTTCCCCTCCGCAGATTCCTCCTCTCCAAGGCATAAACTTTGTGTTTTGTGAATAAAAAAGTCATGTTTGCGCTTGAACTAAATCAAATTCAAATTAATTTAAATATAAGCTAGTTTGTTAAAAAAATGAAAATATTATATTGAACTCTCAGGCTTTTTCGCCCCTTTTTGGCCAGTGATTGAATGCTCCGTTGACATCTTCAAAATTGACTTAATGTTCGAATTGAAATTCATGTGACATTTGACTCGTTCATCTCTGGTATCAAGGGAGGAAGTTGAAGGTGAGGGAAGGAGTGGAGGAGGATGGAGGGCACTTTTGTAACTGCGTTAATTGTGTTATACTCCCTCCGGTCTCTTTGGCCCTTCTAGAAAGAATTAATGGTTCTAAATATTATCTCTATTATAACTTATAAAGAGGAAACCTGTAAGTCTAATGATGTACTATTTCTATGCTCTTCAAGAGGTAAAATTAGAAAGAATTTATTATCATCACAAAATTAATAATGAGTCAGGGAGTATATTTAAATAATTTCATCATTAATCTCTAGATACGTGGGTTCAAAAAAATTGAATTTATTCATATGATTTTTTTATTATAAATCGTTTCTAATATATTTTATCGAAATTAAAGAAAATTTTAAATGTTAGTAACTCTATCTTAAAATTTGGTAACTATTTAACTTTACACTTATTTACTTTAAAAATATAAAATCAATGCAATAATAAATAAAAAGTAATATCGTACGTTCGAATGCTAAAAGATTTAATAATATAATTTATAAATAAAATAAAAAATTATACACTTTCTACCTTATAAACCGACGAGATGAGCATATGGCTAAAGTTGGTATAGGAGACTATTTCATCTTGTATTGCACGCAATTTGAGGTGAGTTACGTCATTTAGATAAGATTTATTAATTATGAATAGTCTTCTTGCTATGGGTTATGTTTTATATCTAAATTGATTAATGATATTGATTGTTTTTCTTTTATATGATAATGAATAAGCCTGTAGTTGACAATGTGAACATAATGTGAAAATTTTATCATTTAGTCAAACATGTGCATTATGTCTTTTTTCTATTAGAGCGGACGTAAGAAGACTATAAATTTAAGAGTTAGTTGGTATGAGGGATTTGAATGAGAGGTTATGAAAGGGAAATTTTTTCTGAATTAAATTTTAAAAAATTTTAAAAGTGGAGTTTAAAGTTTTTAATTATTTTTTCTTACTCTTTTATTTTACATTAATCTTTATTAAAATTTTATAACCCCACTTTTTTAATTTTATAACCCCTCCCCTCTCCTCTAAATCTCTCCTACGGAAGAGTCCCTATGGTTGAAAAGTAGAGCAAGTATGGATTAGATTGACGAATAATGGACCTAACGATTGTAATTAAGAAACATAACCTAAGCTTTTAGAAATAGTTCGGTGTTTTGAAAAAGAAATTAAATGACAGGAAAAAAAATGAATTGCACTATTGACATCTTCAAAATTGACTAAATCCGAACATTAAATTTAACACGCTTTTGACTTGTTCATCTTTACTTGGTTCCATGTTTGACTTCTGATTAAAAGAGAAACTCATTTTAATTTTAATTAGGGAATCAAATATAAGTTTGACCCAGCAAGCGTAATTAATTATTAGTCTTTGTTTTCTTAATTATTATGTTCAATTAACATTATATATATTCAGGTCAAAAATTAACATTATATATAATGAAACATTTGTATTTTAAATTTTCTACCACTGAGTATTATAAATGTAATTGTTACATAATTAATTTATAGTTTCCTTACCTTCGTTCTGAGGAAAAAGAAAAATCACAACACGCATATTTGACTAAGTATTACCTTCAAAGATGCCAGTCCAGTATATATATATGTATGCCAGAAATCTTCCGAAGTTGTGCTTACTTCTCATATCAGTTTAATTGAAGCATATAATAAAGTTCTTTTTTATATTCATTTCTATTTTTAATAGAGATTTTGCAGTTGATCGAAGAAGATGGTTGATATGAAGAAACTGATATTGATATTGAATCTTGCTTTGTTGTTTGTTCTTCTCTTCTCCGGGAAAGTTGTTGCTCGGCCACCCGCAGGTTCGAGATCTGATCATCACATTGCACGTAAGTGATAAGGAACTATAAATTTTGCGCAAATTAATTTAAATTTTAGTTTTTAATTTAAAACATTCTCAAACACAATTATACCATCAAATTTGATTATATTTCTTGTACATGATTATCAATGTCTATTAATTATTATTTTTTGAAAATATTAATATATAAGTCCCTATAATTTTACCTCAATTTTAATTAAGTTTTTGTAGTTTTTTATTTAGTTTATATAATTTTCTCAATTTAGGTATTAATTTATATACTCTTAATACGTAAGAAAAATAACGTTAATAGTCTCACTCAGTATACCCCTGAATAATTTTACCACAAATTTAAATAAAATGAAAATCAATTATATTACATAATAGATTATATATCAATGCCAGAAGACATTTATAAGTATAATAGTTTTTAAGTTGATAATAAATAAAGTTTACTCTATCATTTTATTTTTTAAAAATCTCTTTCTTAATTTATATTTTGTAATAACTTGCATATTGCCACCTAGCATCCGCATCCACCAAAATTAATACATTATGAGTATAGGGAATAATGCCCATGACTAAAGAAACTATAACAATCTAATAAAAGAAGAAAAGTGATCATAGAGAATACCTAATTAAAAATAAGATAACTGACCAATTAATTTTTATTTATTTATTAATATTGACATCTAAATTATTATTGACTTTTTCTTTAAACTAATTCATGTTGCTCCATCAATGCCCAATACAGAACTCAAATTTGAAGCCATGTTTTAAATTCAATTTACTTTTAAAAACTATCAAATTTAAATAATCAAATTCCATACAACGTCCAAACTTGCAATATAAGGGCCAATAGGGAAAGAGAATTATGAGTTGTTGAGATAATCTTAAAATATTAAAAGATAATGAAAATAAATCAACTAGATAATGTTTCATTAATATATTGATTTGATATATTGTGGTAACAAATTTGGAAACCATTAATTGGATAAACGTAATATACATAACTAAATATAAATATTGTATTATTAATTCATTTTCCTTCTGATGCTCCTCAATTTAGAGCTATATATATACATACGTATTTACGTACATACATAATACGTGTATTAGAGTGTGTGTGTGTGTGTGTGTGTGTGTGTGTGGGTTTTGTGATTTTTATTGAACTGTCTCGTAAAATAAATAATGCAGATTTTGGCCGCGTTCACCTTGATGACCCTCGGGATCACCACTATCGTCGACGTTAGACGCAGAGAAAACTGCATCTGCTTTGTGTGTTTTATTTGAAGAAAGTATTCCTTTGTGTGTTTAATTTTAATGATACAACTAAGTATATGCTATTTTCATACTCTATGTAATTAAATTCAATTAATTTATGCTAATAAAAATTATAGATTGATAAATATGACTTGTGTCCTTGTATATATATATATATATATATATATATGCTGATACTATATTTACACTTAAAAGTCGTTATTATATTCTCTTAATCTTTAAGGATCTGATCAAAATAACATAACATTCATGAGCTGTTATAAATTTTATATTTTACTCTTTACGTGGTCTAAAATTATAAGTGTGTTTCTAGGAGTAATTAATGGGTTTTTTTTCAAAAAGAATGTTAATGAATATTTGAAATTAATGATATTTTTATGTGTTTTTGGTATACAGATTTTCAAATTTATTTGTGGGTAAGTTACCCTATTAAATAAGGGTAGAGATATAAAGAGTAGGTAGCTTTTAATGATGTTGACTATTCTCTCACTCACACGGGGAATAGAGGGTTGACTTTTCCTTCGCCTGTTCTACGTAAGCTTAGTGCTCAAGCCTGTTATCATGAATTCCAGTTATGCCAGATCTATTATATATCCTCGGGTGCTATGTGTCGATACTTATTATTTTCTATGTCATAATACAGAATGGAATTGTTTTTCAAAATGCTTTATTGATTTTCAAATAAATAAAATTCTTTAAATTTATTAGTATTTGGCTAGAGTTACGTTTGACTATTTAAATTCACGTCAAATTTCAATCTAATCTTTTAAATTTTAAAAGTATATTTTTAATTCTATAAACTTAAAATACTTATACTATTGACTCAGTTATTAAATACTTATAAAAAATTGTAAAATGCAACTTACAAAGATGACTAGCTCTACCGAAATTTCTGAAAAAAGCTTAATATTTTGATTATAAGGATATGCTTATAAATATGAACTAGGAATAATATATGCACGCTCAAGATTATAATATTAATCATGATTTGTGAATGCTAAATTTTTATTTCTGGCATTTGATTATATGTTTTGAGACTTGAAGAAATATGAAAACGGTCACACCCCTTTACTTTGGGGGGATCAGTGACAAATGAAATCATAATATAATAAATTAATATTTAAATTTTAATTAAAAGAGGTATCCATATTTAATATTAGATATTGCCTCGAATATAATTATTTTCAATTAGACGATATATATAGAGAGAGAAAAAAGATAAATAATCAAGCTAATGACAAACTGAAAGTTTGGTAAAGTAAACATATGAAAATATAAAAAAAGGTCACAATCTTTAGTTGGTCTTAATTTTTTATAATGATACATGACGTGTAAGCTTACATTCGTATATTAAAATTTAGGCAAGTGGAACAATTAATTATGAAACATGACCACTTGTCTATTATGAAAAAACAATGTTTATTTAATCAAACTCGAACTTAAGCAAGTACATGATACTCCCACCGGTTCTAAACAGTGGCGGAAATAGAAATTTGATATAAGAGGGGCGAATTTTTAATAAATATTTTATCAAATGAACAAATAAACTACTACCTCATCTCATTGATTTATGATATACTTAAATAATTTAGATAGATTAAAAAATTAGTTAAATTAGTTATTTATAATTATTATGTGTAATTTTCCCGAAAATACTTTCATTTAATCATGTGCATTTTAATTATTATTGATAGAAATCCCTTAATATATGCAACCATATACCTTTTGAGAAAATTATAATTTTAAGAAATAAAATAAATTGTGATATTATATTTAGAATCAAAGTAAGCTATATCTAACTTTTATGTTTAAAACTGGAGGGAGTATAGTGTTATAAATATAATAATTTTAGTAGATAAAGTATATAGAGGAATTCAGGCGAACAGAAGGGGTGGCAGCCCCTTGCCCCTTCCTTAGTTTCACCACTGGTTCTAAATATAATAGTTAAATAAGATATTCCCTTCAGTTCTAAATATAAGACTCTAATATACTTTGTATAATATTTTACCCAAAGTATCAATATTGATTGTACATATTAAAATGGCTCTCAATCAAAGAGTAGTTCTAATACACATTCTTAAATAGGGTATTTTAAAAAAACTACGATAAATTACTACAAATAACTAATTTAACTCATTTTTTAATATTTATAAATTAATTATCTAGATCTTAGATTAGAGATAAAATAAACAAACTAGAGAGGGCATGGGATTAAGTACATTATTGATAGTCAAGTGTTAGTTAATCTAGAGAAAAGAGAGTAGGGTCGGAGAATATATATATATATATATATATATATATATATATATATAATGGTTCATTAATTCAATATCAAGTTTGTTTGTATATGTTCTTAAAATCCAATGATATAGATCTAAGAAGATCTTGTTGGATATAATGATCTATAACATTATACTTAATATAAGTTTAGCATCTTCTAAATTTACATCAAAGTTCAGTTTAATCATTTAAATTTATAAAATATGTTTTTAGTCATTTAATCTTAATATAGTTAATCTAAAAAATATTGACTCAATAAATTTAAATAGTAATTATACAATTAAATATTAAAAAAACATGCTTCAGTTTTAAACTTTTAATATAATCATTATATTTTAAAATTTAAATAAATCTGTTGGGAAAAAATACAAAATATCAATATAATTATTTATATATTTTAAAATTAAAATAAACCCACATTGTTAGTATTCAATTTTAATTTTTAAATAAACTTTATTTAATTTTAAAATATTAAAATGACTATATTAAAGAATTAAAGTTTAAACATGTTTTATTAGTCTTTAATTATATAATTATTATTTAAATTTATTGAGAGATTGTTTATTAAATGAGACAAATGGTGTTAAGATTAAGGAACTAAAAATAGATTTTATAATCTTAAAAAATTAAAATAAAATTTAATGTAAACTTAACGGATGAAACGACTCTTTAGCTTATAAACTTTGGTGATAATAAATATTAGAGCAGTTAACAAAATCTAAACTTTATTGATTTTCATATATATATTTGTAATTAACTATAACTATAGAGTAAGTATTTTAAAGTGTTTTTTATTTTTTAAGTATATGTATAATTGGAGATAATTTTATTCAAGGCATTGTAAAGTACTATATGTAGTTAACGATATTATTTCATGAGAAATATTTATATACTCAAGGAGTGCTACATCAACTAAATTTTATCAAATCAAAATATAACAATTCAACATATTTTAATCTTAGTTGATTGATAACTCATATAAAATAATTTTTATTTTATTTTATTTTTTCAAAAAAATAAACCTCTTAATTGGATTCAAATGAGCTTTTATTTTTTTAAAATAAAATATTTATTTTTTAAAAAATAAAATTAATCATGAACTTTTTTAATTAAGTTATCAACTGAGTTGTTATATTTTGATTGGATAGAATTTAAATGATATTACATTCTTAGAGTATATAAGTATTTCTCATTATTTCATATCATATATATTCTGAGAGAAAATCTTTTTGCACTAAAACTTTTTTATACATTTTCAAATCATAAATTTTGTAAGTACAAATCCATAATGCTTCTTTTTTCTCTCTTTAATTTTGATGATACTTATCTTTCTATAAAAATAAAAAAGGACTGAATGATATGTATATACAAGCTTACATAAGTGATCAAACAAAAAAGGACTGAATTTTATATAATCAAACTCAACATTTTCTGCATAACATAACGTTTAAATTGTTACAGCTAAATTTACACAAGTTACATGGAATGTTTGAGAAATTTATTGCTAACTGCATTAGTAGTTATGTCCTCTTGGAAGGTCTCTAGTTGTAACTGTTGGAGCTGCAAAATATACGAGACCAAAATCATAGAGAAAGCTTAGCTCAAATTGTTTATATTTACGAGGTCAAGTTCATATGTCAATTTATAAATTCACATACATATTTTAAGAATTAATAATAACAAAATAACAAATATCTATATAAAAATTTACAAATCCTAATTTATATTATAAAAGCTTATATAAATTAAAGGCTTTTAAGTGTTCATAGATCGATTTGTATGTAACATGCATATTTTAACAACTAATAATAATAAAATAAGAAGTTTGATTGAAAAATTTGACATAATAGATATAAATAACTTAATATAAGTTTATTTATTTATTTTATTATTCTAGCCCTTTATGGAAATATTGAATTCTGATTAATTATTATTATTATTTTACAGTTTTTAGAATATGTAGTCTAGTAGATGTCGGAATAACGACTAACTGGGTATCCGATTTTTCTTTTTAATTTCCAAAACTTAAAATCAAACTAATAATCATATCTTCTATCAAACATTTTTGTTCCGGAAATCAAAATCAAGTTAACAACTAAGAAAATCAACTCATATAAACTTCCAAGTTCAGAAAACCTTGGATAAAATGGAAGCTTGAAAGAAGAAAAAACAAATCTTTTTAAGTATCTAATTGAAATTAATTTTGAAGGTACAAAACCACGTTTTCCAGAAGCAAAAAGATTGTTGCTTTTCACAAAAACGTGATTTTGCAATCATCCCAATATGATTTCAAACATAGCATCTATACATTTTAGCTTGAAATAAATTCCATTAATTAAGAAGCAAAAAAATATGACTAAAAAACTGTCAACTTACCAGAAATTTGTCTCTGGGGTTTACGAGTGCCACTTTCAGCCGAAGGCTTTGCCTTTGTGAGAACCATTAAAAGCAAAACCAGCAAGGAAGCAATGAAAAATAGTAAAATAAGCATTTTGAAAGATGATATATAGCTTCTTCCTTTCTCCAGAGGCTTTCGTTCAAGAATATTTAGTTGTTCAAGCCTATATATATATATATATATATATATATATAATTGCATATTTTTGAAATCAAAGTTCTCAACCTCAATATCCAAATTTATAGTATGTCAAATTGTAGTTGCCGTTTCATTTGAAGTCAACTGTCTGGTTTTATCAAACTGCTCTACACGGTTATAACGACCATTTCTTTGATTCTGATTTATTTATAATATGAATGCATGAATAATAAAGAAGACACAAGTAGGAGTTTATTTTAATTAAAATATCTCACTTGATTAACACGAGGGAGCGATCGAGGGAGGAAGAAATATTGTTTGGTTTTAATCAGTTGGTATAAATTATTCGTTTCTTTTTTTTAAAAAAAAAGCAACAAAATATTGAAATTTGTTAATTTACTGTCCACTTCTTTAAATTGAAAAATTGAATTCTCTGACCATTTCAAAATTTACAAATCTTTATATCGCCATTTCAAAAGTCTTTATAATTATATTCATTAGCAGATGGTCAAAACTTTTTATACGTGATGTCATCTAAAATATAAACTTCGCACATGTTTAATTAAACAAAGAATAAGAGAGTTAAAAGTAATATCCATAGCCGTAGTCATTTTCAATATTTCAAATCACTGACCAGTACGTTTATTCAGGAAAAATATTTCTTGTGATGTTTTCGAAACTGTGAATGACTTTTTAGAAATAATCAAATGCAAAACTTTTATGGAAAAAAAAATATCTTCATTGTGTTGTAAATTTTGAAAATGAAGAGTAAAGATATATACAATTTAGACCATTTGTATTTCTTTGAAATTATACTGCTGGTCTAGCAAACTGCATGTTGATTTTGATTTATTCAAAATTCAATCAAACGGCAAGTCGCATTTTCACCTAACTCGTTTTCACAAATCCATCCGTAGGTTTTGACCATTGTTCATTGATTTTGAATTATTCAACAATCATAACTGTATGAATGCAAGAATATCAATATAACAATCTTTAATCCTTGTCTTAGAAGGATAATTGAATTCCAACATTTGTTTTTGTTCAATTTCAAACAGTAATTGAGTAACTTTTGTTAAGCTTTAGTTCTCCGGATTCCATTTTAATATAACATTACGGCCCCAATATGCTTTATATATGTTGTTAAATTGTAATTGCAAGTTGGAGTTTCATCATTGTTTGATAAAAGTCAATTTAGAAACTTATAAATTTTTAAAAATGCTTCATAATTTCTTTTTCTCTTTTCAATTGAAATTAAATACATGGAGTTCTTAGTTGAATTATATATTATGATATTTTCAAGTGACGACATTTTCCTTTTTTTAGTATATTATTGTTACATCTGATCGATCGAGTCTTCTATAGCAGGCACAAGACTAAATTCTTATGGATACTGAGTTAGTGAACTTGTTGATTTTGAAATCAAAATTAATATATTTAGTATACGGATCATGTAATATTCAACTTTTTTCCAAATTTAGAAAAATGAGTATATTATTAGTGAGATAAATTATACTCAGTTCAATTATTTTGGTCAAAAAGTTTCTGTTTGATAAATTAATTTTTCAATAGAATATAAAAGATAAAAGATAAAATTGATTGCCTCCACTAAATTTAGATGACATGCCATTATATATATAGAGTTATTACAAATGCAAGTGATGAATTGTGGCATTCAAGTGACTCACTAGTTTACTCTTTCCCATTCAAATTTTGCCAGATATGTTTTTTCAACACTTCAATGTTGTTTTGCTAACATCTTTGTTCCTCCCTATATTTCTTCATAATTCATATTCTTCTGAAATTTTTGTGAGTGCAAGTAATACTCCTAGTTTTAATGACAATGATTATCTTGAGTTCCCTCTGAATTTGGAGTATTTGGAAGCAGAGTTCTTTCTTTATGGAGCTTTAGGGTATGGTTTGGATAAAGTGGATCCAAAGCTTGCTCAAGGAGGACCCACACCCATTGGTGCCAAATTGGCTAAGCTTGATCCATTCACTAGGGATGTCATTTTGCAATTTGCTTTGCAAGAAGTTGGACATTTGAGGTTCTTTTTCTTTCTTTGATTCTGTCCTTTAGAAAAGAACATTCATGTGTGTGAAATCTTCAAGGTACTAAAATTTAGTTCGATGAAATCTTGGGTTGACTGGGTTAATCCGGTTCACTCAAATCCTGATCTAATCAAAATTTTGAACCTATTAAGGGATCAAGTCAACCCGTCAGGTTGGTGCTATACATGGAAATCTTACCTATGGTAGTATTAGTATATAATTTCCTCATTTGTGTGGAAAATTAACGATAATAACATCAATTTTTTATATCACATATCAATTTATTTGAAATTTTAACATATAGATCTCCCCAAAAGAAAGTTAACCATTTTTTGTTTGTTTTACTGAGAATATCTGGAAATAAATTTATAAGAACTAAATTTCTTTAAAAAATTTTAATATAGGAATCTCTTTAACATAAGGAAACAAAAGCTTGGTTTGTTAAATGTTAACAGTTCTATTTATTTATAATAGTTAATGATCAAGATTTATTTATTCATACACAATAAATATCAATATTAAGGTCAAATACCAAAATATAATTAAATATTTGATTTATTGACAAATTAAATAACAAGTGTGAAGTTATATTATTGTGATATTATTGCAGGGCCATAAAGGAAAACGTAAAAGGATTTCCAAGGCCATTACTTAATTTAAGCAGTGAAGCATTTGCCACAATAATGAACAATGCGTTTGGAAGAGATTTAGTGCCACCTTTTGATCCCTACGCCAATTCAATTAACTACTTGCTCGCTTCTTATGTCATTCCTTATGTTGGTCTCACTGGCTACGTGGGAGCCAATCCTAAGCTTCAAAATGCCACTTCCAAAGAGGTAACTTTAAATTTCCCCTAATTATTAAACTTGCATATTTATTTGCATCTTTCAATATTGAAAAACTGAATATGCTCGTTGATATAATTTTACCTCATTTTTAATCAAGTCATTGTATAGGTCTTTGATGTTTCCTCAATTATAGATATTAGTTCCTATTCTCATAATTTATCAATTTATAAGAGAAATGAAGTTAGTGGCTGATGACTTGACTCTCACTCAGAATGCTCTTAGATTAATTTTGTCACATGGATCTAAATAAAATAAAAGCCCACAAGATTGAGTTACACGTGCAAGGAGATGGTTATGGGTATAATAATTTTTTATTTTAATTTTGATAATAAATAAATTTTATTTGATCATTTTATGAGAATATGGAGACTAATTGTTGTAATTAAAAAAAAACTATAAGAACCTAATACAAAAGAAAAAAGTATAATAACTTAATTAAAATAATGTGAAACTATAAGAATTGATGAATTAATTTTTGGCTTCCCTTCAATATATATATATATATATATATACACACACACATATATATGATGAATTGGTGTAAATATATGTACAGTTAGTGGCAGGGCTTTTGGGAGTAGAGTCAGGCCAAGATGCAGTGATTCGAGCGTTATTATATGAACGTAGATCTCTACCAGTGTTTCCATATGGAGGGAATGTTGCAGAGTTTACAAATCGCGTTTCCAAACTTAGAAATAAGTTGGGGCAAACTGGTTCAAAGGATGAGGGTCTTGTCGTCCCCAGAATCGATGGCGCCGAAAGCAAAGTCTCTGGCAACATCCTCGCCGCCGACAAATACTCCGTCTCCTATTCTAGAACACCGGAAGAAATTTTGAGGATTGTATATGGTAGTGGTGATGCGCATACCCCTGGCGGTTTCCACCCTAAAGGAGGCGATGGTCGGATCGCAAAATATTACCTAAAAAATTCAAAATAGTTTTTAGCTTAGATATAAAGTCTGGTATGTTCGTTGTAGGAAGATTGAGATGTGTTGCCTTGTTCATCACACATGAATCATGCGACTTCCTATAGCTAGTGCCATATTTTTAGTTTACGTTCCCTTTTGTAGTATCATTTTGTTGTCTTTCCCATGCTTCATATCTTAATAATAAGAAAAAGAAGGAAAAAAAAGTCTATTTAATCTCTTTACAATTTTCTTTCTATATTGATGCTTTAATTTTAATTCTCTCTCCCTCTCTTTCTCTCTATAATTAACTGATATAATTGATGGGAAATAAATTCAAATGGTACAATTTTTTTAGTTTTTTAATTCTAAAAATAGGACGCATGACAAAATATGATGGGAAAGCTTGATCAGTAATTTGATCTAAGTTTATCATTTTTATATTATCCCATATGCCAATTTTTGTTTAAACTAATACAACTTTAATAATAATCAAAATATAGCAGGCAAATTATTATAAGATCTGAAAGAAAAGATTTAATCGCTAAAAAATCTTATATAGAATAAATTTATTGTCAATTCTTATATTAGAATTTATCTTTATTTATTTCTCTATTGTCATTAGGAATTCAGAGGAATTAAGTCCTTTATTTAGAACTTCATAATAATTTTTCTAAATATAAAAGGTTCCAAATGAATGAATTTGGCATATATGGGTACCATACAACATAATTAATTAATGAAATTACTTGTTCTTTGGTTCTTTGACTTTCATTCATTATTGTACGATTGAAAATGGATAGTTAAATAATATGTTTATCGAAAACAGAATAAAAGAAATCAATAATTTTTACATTCAAATTGAAAAGTTTTATTTGGCACAAAATATATAATTAAAATATACTATTGTTGAAATCTAATAATGGACAAAAATGAATACACCATATCAATAAAATTATATTTGGTCAGAAATATTAGTTGATAATGGATTGAATAATAAACAAATTTTGTTTACCAAAATTATATATGTTAAATACTTCATAATGACGTCCAATGACACATGCTCAAATTTTTATATAGAAATTAATCAAGTTGGGAAAAATTTAACATAGGAAAAGACGCAATACATTCCTGCTTTGATCTTCCCCCATGAAGGAGGAAAAGAAGCATGAAATAAAAGAAAAAAGCAAGCCAACAAAAAAAAAAAAGAATTTTGGATTCATCTTCTTCGCCTCTTAACTATTGCACATAACTCCTTGCAATAAGCAAAAAGTGGGGGGGGGGGCAATGAAAGAGAGGCTGCATTGAGTATAAGCAACTCGTGGCTATGAATCATCACCAACAAGCATCATGTCACCATCAAGCACCAACAACTCATTTTTCACATGAGGCTCTCGGACTTCTTTGATTCATCATGCATCTATCTGCACATCATCATTTTGAATGATAAAATCTTAAGTAACATATGATAACATCATCATTTTAATACGCTAAGAATCAATACAAGAACCAAACATATTTTAGAAATATCGTATAACTTGTGCATCAATTTCTATCAAGTAGGAGAGTAGCTTCAAAAAAATGTGCAATACTTTCCATTCAATGTATTTAGCTAATTCAATATTTGAATCAATGTTGCAATAAATTCATTCTTTGGTCTGATTTCGTGGCCTGTATATGAACAACATTTTGAATAATATATTTTGTTCAAAATATAACTGTACCAGGCTAGATTAATAATTTAGAGAAATTCATCAGGGAATGACCTCACCCATAGAGAGCACTCCTAAAGTATCACTGTAGTTTTACTGTTTGATAAGACGTTTTCCATTTACATGAAGCTTCAGTCCCATCATTACTGCCCTGCCAATTGCCAAATGATAGCTAGCTTGAGCTTTATTAATTTGTAATTATCATTTTAAATATAGATATCTTATCTAGAATCAAACTAAATATCTAAAAAAAATCTAGGGGGGCTAACTCTATGTTGGTCTCAAACAACTTGTTTCATAAAAATGAATTTCTTAGAAATGTCATAGGTCCATTGTCCATACCTCTAATCAGTCTCAGAATCTAACCACTTTTTGTCCATTTTGATCTTCAACCTCTATGTTGAAGTCTTCCATACGTAATGAGCCATGAGCCACAAAAATTAAAGATGTGAATGAGACGATAGATAAAATTTTGCTAACATAATACATTTGATACAAATTTAAATGAAATTTTAGATCAGACAGCTATACTATAGGATCAAAATTATTCATGATCGTGACTCGGGCAAGTCTCGACTGCCTTCTTCAGCACTGATTTCAGGCCTATATATGAGCAATAGAGAAACTTATCATATGTTATAAATATATTTGTTTGAGATTAGTCAAATGAATATGACAACAAAACAATAGCAATTGATACCATGAAGACTATCTATCTATTGAGTTTACATTATAATATTTCAAATTAATAATATATATATACCTAGACAAGAATCAAGAGCTTTTATAAATGTGTACCCATTTGAGATGAAATATCTATATATATATACATATATATATAAATTAATATAGAATAGTAATACTAACTAATATATATATCTTTGGTATCGTTGATCTGATAAACACTGATCGATGAATATGACATAAAACTTAATGTAGTATTTTTTTATTTTCTTATTCTTCATCACTGTCAGAAGTTTTCTCGAACTTCATAGTTATCTATCAAAGAGAAAATAAATATCAGCATAGTCGATAATTTTTTAATCAAATTAAGCTAAACAAAGTATACGAGTAAACACAAGACAAACACAATAATCTAGATTCAAACAACACAAAGTCCTACTCGAACTTTCTAAAAAAAGCCAATACTTAAAACTAAAAAGATCCCAAAATGACAAAGAAAAGTAATACGAGATCACCGTAATCTCAATGAGGAAGCTTATAGATCTCCACAATCGCCACTCTAATGATCGTGCCCTACCATTCCTAAATCAAATTTGCCGGACTAGATCGCTCACTACATACAAATTAGTTCAAACCTGATATAAACAAAATTCCCTTAATCAGTAATTATAAGCTAAACAGCCCTCCATCGTGACCAAAAAAGGCTAGATCTAAATGATAGACCAACAGTTCAAAGTGTTGAAAGAAGCTGCATCACCACTCCTAATAGATTATCGTTACTGACACAGAGGGCAACATAATAACCCACTCACACACCTCAATCTCTCACCAAAGGAAGACTGTCATGTCTTAAAATTTAAGTCGTGATCGACATATAATATGAATAAATTCATATTCATTAATCTTAAAACTTTGAATAAAACATTTCAAACGATAATCATAATATATTACAATTTTAATAAAAAAAGCAAGTCATCTGTAGAGATTTTGGTAGGATCATTATTGTATAACCGATTTCCCGATAATCCTACAATAAACTACAAGCATTTCAAAATCACCTGTAACATTTTTCAAAATAACTAGAATCTTATCCATAGACTAAGTAGAGCATCTATCCTTTTAACAAAATAACACAATTATTTCAGAAATTATCATTACATCAAAAGAAAATTTGCCAAAAAAATTAATACTTCGGATCGAACGAGAGGCTCTTCACTGCTCAGCTGGAGGAATATGATCAACTGTACTATCTGAAGCTAAATAATTTACTCATAAATAACATCCTAAAAACATAATTTAAAATGCAAAAATAAATAATTTCAATATGTTTAAATGTAAATCATAACATTTTATAATTCGATACAAATATTTTAGTAAACATTTAATTTTGGGAAAACTATTTAAAATAATCATTTTTCTGTAGGACTTCATCATAACGAAAACAGGCATGGACATACAGTCCACGAGGATAAATAACTAAGTGTAGCATGAGGTCACAAAAATAGGCGTGGACACACAGTCCACGAGGATAACTAACTAATCCGGCGCGGCTTGAAGTCACAAAAATAGGCGCAGGTATAAGACCCACAAATAACAGGCATATGTACGAGATCTACGAATAACAGGCGCAAGAATAAATCTCACGAATAACCAGCGTGAGTATGAGACTCACAAATATCCATCGAGCTCGGGTTTAACCATGGTGCACCAAAGACTAATAGTACTGCTGTTAGTAACTAAAATATTGTATTCCGTCATTTCTAAAAATATTTTCAACATGCGTGGGGTCCATTTGACATTTAATAATATCAACACTTTCCAATACAACATTATTTTCACTGAAAATACTTCATAATCACGAAACCCCATTATGAACATTGAAATAACTTAACAAAAGATTTCTTCAATTCATATGATTAGTTATTCAAATAATAAAATTCTCATAAACATATTTCATGAAGAAAATTAACTCAATATACATTTGCTAAAGTCTTTTTCTAAAACTTCTTCATTCATTTTCATACATAACTATAATCATTTTATAAACCAATTGAAAAGAAAAATCAACAATCTTCATCAAAGTTATGAATTCATATAAACATGCCTTTAACAAATTATACTAAAAATTTATATTTTTAAGTTGAACATATCAAATAGCAAGTTATTATTAAAAATATTATTTTTAGATGACATTATTTACTCACCTATAATACTTCAATATAGCTTACTCCAACTCTAAACTTCAGAATAATACTCTCTTTTTATTTTCAAAAATTTCTCAAAATAAAACATTCCATCAATAATTACTATTCCTCTCTTTTATACTATATACCATTTATTTTCATTGATAAAAATAGGACATTTACCCACATGAATTTCTTTTCTAGCAAACATGACACGTACAATCATAATTAATAACCTACTAAGAATTTCACCTCCATTAGTTTCCCAATTCATTTATACACACACACACACATATATATATATATATGCATATCAACATCAATCCCATCTTCTTTTATTCTTCTTTCTTTCTTATTTCTAATTCATAACAGCAGCATATATATTTATATAAACAGCACGTCTAACCTTCCTTCTTCTTCTCTTCTTCTATATATATATTTTTTCTTCCTTCTTGCCATAGCATTTCCCCACATATATATATATGCTTATATCATTCACAGCATGGGCAACCCAAAACAATAATCTCACTTCCATACGGCAGTTATATATATATATATATGCCATGTAACTTCCCAAACAGCAACACCAGATATATATATGCATCAAGACAGCAGCGACCACACATTCTTTCTCCTTCCCTTTTCTTATTTATATTGTTCAGATAGCTACCGTAGCCTACTGAAACAGTACAGATCGCAGAAAGCAGAAATGGAGAGACATCGAAGAAGCTTACCAACCACACACGGTGGTTACTCAGCAGCAGTAAGGGGAAAGGCACGTTGGAGGCGTCTACAGCAAGAATGGGGAAGCTCCAACAGAAACAAAATAACCAGCAACACACACAGACAGCTTCCAGGTGCAACCACGGTTTCCTTCTCACTGCACAACTTAATCTTATGCCCTCATTTCCTTCACAGACTCGGCAAACAGAGGAGGAAGGAAATGAAATCTTTCCACCACAACTGATAGGAGTCAACTGATAAGAGAGATGTAAAGCTCACCACATTCATTCATACAGCGACATTCAGCAACAGCAACAGTGAAGAACGTCAGAGATCTGAGATTGCTACAGTAACGAAGGAGGAAACACGACGGCAACGCTTGACAACAGCAACGTTGTGCACGTCGACTGCGCCGTTAATGACAGAGGACTAACACTGACGTGATTCTACAGCCACTGATGAACATTCCGCCCTTACCTCTAGCAATCCATCGCTGCTCGACGTCACTGTTGAGAACCAGAAAGAAACTAAGCCACTGTCTGCGCAAGGGAGAAGAATACGCCGACGGGAAGTTACCAGTGATAGTGACACGGCAGTGGAGAAAGATGAAGTCACTGTAGAATAGATCCAGAGTCGGGAAGCTTCTCTGTACCTTTCTTCACTCTTCTGTCGACGGAAAATGAGGGAGGAAGAGTGTTTAGTTGTAAAAATAGGCAGAAGGGCAGTTTGGTAATTTCACGTGTCTGAAAAGAAAATAAAATTCTAATTCTCCAGATGCTAGGATTCGAGACAGAGGACCTTAGTTTAACCATCGTGCCATCAACTATTCAACTAGCCATTTTCTCTTTTAATTTTATTGTAAAAAATAATATATATATATACTTTATTAAATTGGTTTTATATCTTAGCATTTACTAGATAGATAGTGAAGTAAGTTGATGAGAACCACCAAGCCACAGAGTCAAACCAAGGGACAAATGCTCTCGCTCAAAAAAGATAACCAAAAGGGAATTAATTAAACCCCTTGCAGCAAAGTCAAATTATTGAATCCTCTCATCTCTCTAGAGAATCAATCAATGATTTGTGAGTGAAACCTTAAAAGAAATATGTGTATATATACACATGCCATTAATAAGGTCAGGGTTAAGACTTTGGAGGATGATTTTGTATTAAAGTAGTATACAGGCTGGTTTAAATTTCTACACAATGTATCTAATTATTCTAATTTTCAATTATACAATATATCTAATTGGATACATTGCATCTATTTTTTTCCTTTCCTTAGAGTGTTAGTGGGTGTCAGGGAATTATGACAAGTTCATGATGACATAATGAAGAAGATTTATTTTCTATTTTCTATTCTATTTCAAAGAAATGAGTTCAAATGGTAGTTCAAAACAATAATTTAACGTAAATATTTCATATTGGGATTCTAAAAACAGAGCTTGAGATTTTGTTTTGAGATTTGCATCATTTGTTAATTCAAAAAAAATTGCATCATTTGTACCATTTTTTTTTTGGTTTTGCACCATTGATAGGTTTTTCATTTGAAATTGTCATTAGTTGTTGTAGGACTATGTGAAAATCTTGGTTTTTGTCAAGGGATGTTACATTCTGCCTTATTAATTGCACTTGGAAATTTTATATATTATTTGTAAATTATTTAAGTTGTGAGAACTTGTAAATGATCATAGGATCTCATGTTCACACACCACGTATTTCACTTGTGTAAATTTTGAATGATCACTTATAAATCAACTAAGAGGAGTTATTATTTTCTTAGGGCTTAAAAATGATATGGCTCCATGTTTATACCTCCAGAAACTTATTTTTTCTGTGTAATTTATTTTTTTCATGGGTTGTTAAATGTCATTTCCCCTTGAAAATTCATTAATTTGAATGGTTGACATTTGAATCTATTGCTCCATCAATTTTGTAACAGGAAATTCATCATTTCATATAATTGACATTAATTTGAGTCTTTTGCTATATATACCATTAATTTTTGCGGCAGAAAAGTCAACCTTTCATATATTTGACATGTGAATCTTTGTTCAGTAGGCATTGGAATAGCTAGCTAGTAGGAACAGACATTTTATTTCAAGTCCTTTTTGGCATTTGAGCCATTTTACTCTGTAGTTCTTTGAAATAATAAGCTTTCCATTAATTTTATTAAAAATGTCATTATTTCACATAATTGAATCGGTCTTTCCATTGAAATATAGAACATGGCTTTAATAATGTACATGTTAGCAAGGAAATAGCTTTAATTTTATTTACCATGTATATCATCACAAAGTATTACAACATAAGCAAAGGTCCATGATTTATCAGTTGTTGGCTAATTAGATTCATGCCAAGGTAACAAGACTAAACATTAACCAACAACACGCAATAATTATGCACATAAGTTAACAAAAACTTCAATCAATCAGAACCACTTCCTTCATCAACTTTTGCTGCTCTTTAGGAGGTGATAGACATGGATCTAAAATACTATTGAAGTACAATTAAATTGTTAGTTGAGATAGTAAGTGATTCTATCCTTATAAAGAAGATAATACAAGTTCAAATCTTGAGAAATATATTTGTTAGGAGAGGTAATAACCTTTACATTCTAAATCTCAAAAGAGATTATTCTTAAAACTAAAGTGACTTGGGGATACTTTGATGAAATAAAAAAAAAATCTCATTGAAGTTCATGTTTGGAACATCAATGGATTGTTGTATATGGGAAATTAGATCACCAGGATGCTTTCCCATGAGAATTTCAAAAGCCAATACACCAAAGCTAACTACTTGCCGAATGATTTCTAGGTTCTTCCTTCAAGCGATATCACCATAATAGTGACATCATAATGGTACTTCCTCTGATCTCCTTGTAGAATATCTAGCAACTCATGCACATCCATTCCTACAATACTCAACATCACGATTATTAGAATATATCAAGTCCCATATCGACTAATTGAAATGCTAATGAATTAAAAGTAGATAACCTTGAAATGAGACCTATCAAATATATACCTAAACCTAATATATACTTAATTCACTAAAATCTAATAACTATAACCTCCCCCATAAGTCTAAACTCTACATGTTCAACCTGAGACTATGAAACAAGAGGAAAATGAACAAGATGGCAAATTTTATTTACCAGCTTTGTTGGCTGCACGGAGGATTGGCTACTCGATCAAATGCTGGGCAGGATCTCCATCTAGAAACTTGTCAATCAAGTTCTCAACTTGAGAAACCACTTCTTGATTTTTCAGATATTGATATAATCCTTCATATGATGAGAGGATTAAGAACTGATCTCTTTGGTTTAATGTATGGTGGTATAGTGAAGGAGAGCAGGATATATATGGAGCAGTGCCAATATAATCAGCACGAAACATTTCCAGCACTGCATCGTTCCACTTTAGCGGCACCAGCATGCAAATTAAAACATCATCAAAGTATAAATGAATTAATATAAAAAAAAACTTCAAAATTAGGCAGTGACAAATAAGCATAATTGTATTTTAGAGCCTGCAGGAACATGGGCATTTGAAACAGTGTCACAAGCTAGCTTTTTGAGCTCAGCTATACCTCTCTCTAAAGCCTAGGACCTCACAAAGTGACAATGAGAAACAGAGTTGTGAACTGCAAAAGAAATTCAGTTTTTGGCATCTCTATAGAGCATGAACTATAAGGAGAAAAGATATGTGATAAAAATGCATGACATTATTGTTCATATAAAGAATCTTAAAAGAAACCTGTTCCAAAAATCCTGCCCCAAATGCTCTGCTGACCTGAAGACAGCCTTCCACCCTATCATAGATTAGCTGATCATATCCATGCACCTGATCTGCACATCATCATTGTGAATAACAAAGTCTTATAAACATAGGAAACTAACATCATAATAACATAAATAATCGTATCTGTAACAATGAAAATTCATTTGCTAACTTAGGGAAATTGTTAATTAGTAACTCGTCAACAAATTAAGCCTTCAATTCAAGATATTTATGTTAATTCAATAGTTTTGACCATTGTTTATAATCAATCGATAATGTAATATAACATCATTCTTTAATTTAATTATTTCATCATGACATATAAACAGAATTCTGAATAATTATAATAAATTAACAAAGGAATAGCTAGCTAAAATAATAAAGGCTAAAAAACGAATGCATGAACTTTATATCCAAAGGATTTCACCATCCAAAATCCTCCTATGGTTATCTAATTATAGAATAGTAATACTAATATATTTTGGTACTCCATCAATCTGATAGACAATGGTCAACATGCCACAAAATTTAATATAATATTTATCCTCTTGATCTTCACCATTGATTGCAGCTTTAGCAAACTTCATGGTTATCTATGAAGAAATAAACAAATATCAACAAAGTCAATTATTATAATTTTTTGTCAAATGAAGCTAAACAAAGTATAAGAAAAAAAACGAAAGACAAACAGAATCATAATGACTCAAATAACACAAAATCCCACTTGACCCTATAAAAAGACAACCAATACTAAAATCCAAAAAGATCCGAAAATGACACAATGCAAAGAGTAATTGATATGGCACCATCACAATCTGATCTAGAGTTGTGTAAGGACCATATTGGACTGGGTTGGGCATCAACCCGAGGTCTAGTTAAGAGAAGTTCGCAAGATGAATAAGATAGCTAGTCTGGTTTAGCACTAACCCAAGGTTAGGCTAGACTAAACTTGGTCCATTAGTCTATGACCTTAATTTTCCTTCTTTTTTTCTCTTTTTGGGAGGCAAGATTTTTACCTAATAAATACAATTAAGAAAAATAAAAAATACATATACTCATATAAAACTCATCTCAAAATATTAAAATTTAATAATAAATTCAGAAGAATCTCCAACAATATTCAACAAAGCAACATATAAATTACAAAATATTTAAAAATTCAGCCGAGCCAAACCATACTAAACCAAGGGGTTGATCACTTGGTCTAGCACTTTATCAAACCCAACTAACTAGTCCAATCAGATTTTATTATATGGCTTATTTGAATTATTCCAGACCAGATCGAACTACCTTGAATTAGACCGAGTTGGATTGAATTAGTAGATTAATGCACACTCCTAATTTTTGAACGATGAAGCTTGTAACAATAATCAGCCTAGACCAAACATCATCAGCCCTCCAAATCTATCACTACTATGAACATAAACTTCTTTGAGGATATGGCTTCAAAGAACCGACTCATCGATCCCATCCTCATCACTCCCTCCCCTTGACAATCTCTCCACTCGATCTGAAATACTCTTAACTGCTCCTCCTAAATCAAATTGGCATGACTAGATTGCCAACCACAAAGTTTACAATGTTAATAATGGATTATAAGCTAAACATGCCTCCATTGTGACTTAAGAAGGCTAGATCTAAATGATAAAGCAACAATTTACTAGGAGTATGTATAGTGACCATATGCCCAGTGCATCCACCCAAGTTCGGGAAAAAATTGCCTAAGCCGGCCTAAAAAAATTGTCTAAAATATAATTGGGCAGGATCGGGTGGTGTTAAGTTGCGGGCAGGGTAGGGCATCGGGGCGAGCTATGCCACCCAGCCCTATATATATATTTAATTATTTATCCTAAAATAAACCCTAATAAGGGCTCATGCGTATTGGTGTCCATATCCACTTATGCAGAATTCCATTCTAGATCTTGCATCTCCGACCAGCCCACAGCAAGTCTCTGGCCAGATCTACAATTACGACTCCGCCTCAAACTAGTGAGCCATGAGTCTCCAACCAGAACACAGTGGTTGTTTGGCTTTGTTTTCTATTTCGTTCTGATGCAGTTTTCTATTTTCAAGCTTGTTTGGCTTTTGATAGTTTCATTGAACTAGTTCTACTCATGTAGCAGTTGTAAATTTCTCAAATCTTGCGGCAACTAGTTAGAATATTTCTCCTAATTAATTATTCAAGAAGGGAGCTAGGTGTTAGCTATGTGAAGGTTTGTCCTTCATTGGAACCTTTACTTCTCGCTGATGTTATTCTGTTTATCATTTGTCAGTTGGTTAATTAATGTCTTTCATTGCAAGTTGACAATTTTGTGTTACTTTATCCACTACTTGCAGGATAAGAGGCTAAGAATGAATACGGGACTTAAAAGGTTGTGCGAGAAAGTGAAGAGACATCAAGAGAAAGTGGGAGAGAAGGTAATTTTGTTAGAATTTGCTCTGTCTGTGCAATTTGCATCATTAGCCAATGTGTACAAAACTGGACTGCACCAGCCAGTTACACAATGCCAAAATACTGCTTCATTTAATCCTTAAAACCAGAAAACAACTGGTTGAAAATTGCCTAAAACAATCAACAAATAGTAAAATATGGGCAAGTCAACATGCCAACCAGTTTTCAGAATTAAAACAACTAAAATTTTATAACCATGGGCCATTTGACTCGGTCCAAGAAAGTAAGCTGTGACATTGGTTTCCTTGGCTATTTAAAATAAGAGATTCTGCTCCTATCAAGAACAGACTTGTAGAGTTGAAGTATCTTGAGATTATGAAGAAAATCAACTGAGTCAAGCCTAACCTAAACTTGTCAACTTTGGGAAGATTAATACAAAGTTACAATTATAAACTACTTAGATTTTAGAGTTATTTTTTGATATGCAATATATTTTAAGACTTTAAATATTATCTTTTTTTTACCTTATTCTTAGTAAATTATGGATATTATTTAACTCTTGAATATATATGAATATAGTATTATTTTAAAAGTTTATAATTGTAGATTTTTTTTTCACAATATGAGTATAGTATCACGACTTGGGCATGTAAGCCTGCCCATATCTAGCCCAAAATAGTTAAGAATTTTATCGGGCAGAGCCGGGCATTGGACTGCAAAATATAACTCATACTTTTTTTAACAGGACATCGGGTAGGGAGACTGTCCTACCCATGCACGCCCCAGTTTACAATGTTGAAAGAAGATGCATCGATCACTCTTAATAGGCACCATCATTCACACACATAGCAACACCCACATCCCTCAAACTCTCTTACCAAATGAACATCTGGAGTGAGTTGATGAGAACCACTAACTACAAGGTCAAGCCAAGGGGCAAATGCTCTAACCAAACAAGAGAACAAAAGGGGACTGAGCCGCTTTCAACAAACTCGAATTATTGAATACTCTCTGGCGAATCGACCAGTGATTTTTGAGTGATACCCTAAAAGAAAGATGTGTGTGTGTATAGCCGCCAATGTGTGTGAAAAAGGTTAGGGTTAAGACTTTGGAGGATGATTTTGAATTAAATTAAAGACTAGCTGGTTTAAATTATAAATATGCAATTACAATCATAGAATGTATCTAATTGGATAAATTGCATCTAATTCTTTCCTATCCTTATTTAGAGTGTTAGTTGGGGCCAAGAAATTAAGACTAGTTCATGAATGGCATAGTGAAGATTTATTTATTTTACTTCAAATAGATTAGTTTAAATGATGGGTCAGAAAATGACTTAATTTAAATATTTGATAGGGAAAATTAGGGAGAAGTACCTACAGAAAATTATATTTATTAGAAAATAATTATTTAGAAATACCAGAAACTAAAATATAAATATATAAATACCAAATTACCCCTAACTAAATTCCCTATATTCCTTCTAACCATATCTTAAATACTTGATATTTACTATAAATATCTTCTCACCTGTTTTAATTAATCAAAAAAAAAAAGCTCTCGATTTTTTTTTTTTTAAAAAAAGTTTCCTTCAGCTACTAAAGCGAGGGCAAATTGCTCATCTCTGTCTCTGCTTCCTAAAGAATTTCATGCTATTAAATACTACAATATAATAAAAATATTTTTTTGATTATATTTAAAAAGTAGTTAATCAAAATCAAACTATTTTTTATTTTTTATAAAAATATATTGACAAGAATGACTTATTATGGAAATTTTAAAGTAATTTAAAATTGACTTCTGTGGTGAAAAGAACGAATGAGGACATGGATACTATATATACACCTACAAATGTTAAGGACCAGAGGCATAGTTCATTAGAGTTTAGAACACAATGATTATCGAATCTTAGTGGTCAAATTTGAGTGAACATTAGTATATATAATTATATTATAAATTTTCTATGATGTATGGATTAAATAAAAGAATAATGAAAATTGAAGACAACGGAGGGCTACCCTACTTTTTAGCTAATAACCGTCAAACAATTGAGATATGTTTAGAAGAAATGTAGAGGTTAGACATGGTTAATGTATGTTTATATATTTATATTTCGGTTTTTTAGTCCTTTTAAGTAATTATAATGTTAAAGATCCTCCACAATAAAAATTATTCTTATTAGGTTCTTTGTTCTAATTTACCCTATTTCTATTTCATATTAGGAGTCTAAAATGTAGATTTTCTTTCATTTGACTGGGATGTTTACTGATTTTATGCTATGTTAATCATTTCTCTTAGTTTTTGTTTATACAAATAAATTTAGATAGGTTCAGCACCAGTCCTCCACCAAGGTTCAGATAACGTCTATAGGAGACTTACGAGATTGCCTATCAAATGAGTTCTTACAATGATAATGAAAATCGAAATCATATTTTTATGAGATACAAGTCTGTCAACTATCATTGGTAAAGATGATGCTTTTGTTTGTTGTTTAATATTTTGGACTCAGTTACAGTGGAAGTCCCCTTTGCTAGTAATTGGGCTTTAACTTTTGTTGGGTATATGTTAGACTCGTTGGGCTGGATCTTGAGTCTTTGTTTGGGATTTTCGCGTCCTTCACAAGTTTTTGTTGTCGATATGCTGATGACTTGGAGGGTTTATAAATATAGTTTATTAATGTTATAAATACAGAAGTTTTTAAAACTATCATGAAAATTAGAAATTCAATATATATCTAAAGATAAAAATTAACTTGCAGATACTATGACTAAAGATAAATTGATGATTATAAAAATACACATTCATGCCCTTCTCATTTAAAGTCTCTTGTTGACAAAGAGTATTTAGGATTCAATTCTAATATATTAAATTTTATTTAGAGAATATTAGCCCTCTCTTATACTAAAAAAAGTTTGTTTAAAATTGTCCTTAGGTGTTGGAGGCGATGTGCGTGTTTGAATTATGGAACAGTAAACCACGTATGAACTAACCAATTACTATATTACTCCTACTTTTTTTTACACCCTCTCTCATCTCTCCTACTTTTTCTCTATTTTCTTTCTTATACCCTCTCTCCTCTCTCCTCTTATCTCTTATCTCTCCTCATTTAATACTCATACCCTTTTTTGTAATTTACCAATAATAAAATTTCTTCTATAAATAACTATCCAAACACTCATTTATTCAAAATTACTTTTTTTTTTCATAATCTCTTCTCCAAAAGCCCTTTTCTATAAGCTGTTTAAAAGCCTTTTTTCCATAAACTTGTTTTTAAAATTCTATTCAAATGGGCCCTATGTGAAAATCAAAATCTTGGATTGTGTTAAGGGATGTTACGATCTACCTTATTAATTGGCCTTGTGAAATTTAAAGGATAACTTATAAATTATTTATGAAAAGTTGTTAACTCCTTACGATAACTTGTAAAGGATAGGACCTCTTGTATATTCACACACGGCGTATTTCACTTTAGTAAATTTTGAGTGATCCCTTATAAATCAACTAACATGAGTTATTATTTCGGTAGGAGTTAGGACTAACAAACGATAATACCCTTGCCGATTGTGAAAATTCATTAATTTGTATGGTTGATATTTGAATTTTGTGACAAGATAAGATATCATTTCATATAATTATTTGACATTTGAGTCTTTTGCTATATCATTATTAATCGAAATAGACATGCTTTTCATCCATTTTTGCGGCAGAAAAGTCAACCTTTCATATATTTGACATGTGAATCTTTGATAAGTGGTAATTGGAATTAGCTAATTAGTTGGAAGAGACATGATATTTCACGATCCGTTTGACATTTGAGACATTTTGCTCTGCGGTGCTTTGAAATAATAAGCTTCCATTAATTTTAGCATCTAACAACTTAAACTAATTTTAAAATAATAATTAGTATTCTAAAGTGTTACATTTAAATATTTTATGATACTAAATGCACTTTTAAAATTAGTTTGGGGTACTGATTACATATTTAATATTAGTTTTATTATAAAAATATCATTATTTCACATAATTGAATAAGTCTTTCCATTGAAATTTAGAATGTGGTTTTAATGTGCTTGTTAGGAAGGAAATAGCTTTAATTTAATTTAATTTACCGTATATAATAACAAATTATTAAAAATAAAATTGATATCTGATGGGCAAATTAAAAAGAAACTATTAAATCTTTAAAAAATTATAAAAAATTGAAAACTGCACGAACCTGAAGTGACAATATCACTCCAGGCAAAAATATGTATTTAATCTTTTATCTTCATACAAAGTTTTATTTTAGTCTTTTAATTTTAGAAAGTGTCTTTTCAATCTTTAAACCCTCACGCCCTTAAGAAAAAAATGTTGATATTTAGATTTTAAATATTGATAAAATATTCTCAAATGACATATTAAGTTTAATTTTTAAAATAACAATAATTGTAACAAAAACATTATTATTTGAGGCTAATGGGGTGAGAATTAGAGGATTAAAAAATTAATTTATAAAATTCAGGATTAAACTTGGATGAGTAAATATACTTTCACTTATACACCAAAAATTGGGTCCGTTTGATTGGAGAGAAATGGAAGAGAGGGGAGAAAAAGGGAGATATTTTTTTCCTCTCCCTTGGTAACATAAAAAATTTAGGAAGGGAGGAAAAATTTAAAAAAAATTCTCTTCCCCTCCCCTTATAACCCTCCCCTCCAAAATTGGAAGAATTTGGAGGGGAAGGATAATATTTTAATTTGTGTAGAATAATATACCCATCAAAATTTTCAATATTCCTACAATATCCTTTTGACTTTCTTCCTCATCCTCACCCACTCCCTAATCTTTATCTATAGAGTCTTTAAACTCTCACTAGCCACTGTTATTTATGACCTATAGTTATGATTATCTCCCCACTCATCCCAAGATTACATAACATTACCTCTTTTTTTAAAAAAATATTTTTTTATTATTGTATATATTATAATTATAATATTTGTAATTATTATATATAAATATAAATATATTTATATTTATTCAATATTAATAATTATAAAATTATAATTTTATATAATTTATTAAATATTCTAAAAATTTTAAAAAATGACTTAAATAAAATAACAGTAAAGTTATCCATATAAAAATATTTTATTTCCCCTCCACTTATAAATTAAATAAAGTAATATTAAAATTTCTCCATTCTCTTCCCCTCAAATCAATCCAAACAAAGTAATATTAACATTATTTCCCTCCCCTCCCCTCCATTAAAATTCTTTTCCTTCTCTGCCTTTAGTTGAACCAAATAGACTTAGCTAACATATCTTTGATTAATCGACAAAGGTACAAAGACTAAAAATTAAGCTGCATGCCACAGTAGCATTATTGACACAACAATATATAATTATGACGAACAAGCTAATAATTACAAAAACTTCAATGATGAGCAATATCCATTTGAGCCATTTGATGAGTGATGCTGCGCATGGTTGGTCTAGATGAAGGGTTGGTTTGTAAACAAGAAATAGCAAGATTTGCAATCAAAACCACTTCCTTCATCAACTTTAGCTGCTCTTTAGGAGGTGATAGACGTCGGTCTAAAATCTCATTGAAGTTCATGTTTAGAACATCAATATTGGATTGTACATGAGAAATTAGATCACTAGGATGCTTCCCCATGATAATCTCAAATGCCAATACACCAAAGCTAAACACATCACATTTCTCAGACACTGCCATTGTATATGCTTGCTCTGCATCAATTACAATTAAGTGAACGCTTAATTGACACATCAACGACAACAAGAAGCATATGCTATTATTCCTTTTATATTGATTGAAATACCTAAACAAAACATAAGTATCATTCCCATCCTAAATATAAAAGCGAGATAATTAATTTATAAAATTTAAAAAAATTAATTAAATTTGTTATTTATAATAAATATTAGTTAATTTCTTACAATATCACTTTTAATCATTTGTATTGGAAATTGGCTACATTTGTGAAAATCCCCTTTAGTATGTACAAGCTTATTTAGGAAAAATTATAAATTTTATAGGATAAAGCGGATTGAGTTTTTTTTTTTTAACTTTAACATATCTAGATAAATGAAAAAGTAAAAAAGAAAAGATATGGATTTGCATGAATAAGTAACAAACTTGGAAACTAGAAATAGAGTAGTTAGACAAGGCATTAAAGTTACCTGGAGCAACTTTAATGTTTCAGATAGAGTTAAATATGGCATTAAAGTTACCTGGAGCAGCATAGCCATGTGTGCCAGCAAATGTTGTCCAAATTGATGAGTTAGCCTTCGAGAACCTTGCTGTGCCAAAATCTGAGATATGGGCTTCAAGATTTGCAGACAATAATATATTTTTGCTTGATATGTCTCTATGAATAATTGGTGGGTCACAATCATGATGCATATAAGACAGAGCATATGCCACGCCTTTGACAATATCCACCCTCTTAGGCCAATCTAACTGTAATGCCTTTGTGTCATTTTTCATAAAATCAGCTAAAGACCCTCCTTCCATGTACTCATAAACAGCAAAAGTGTGTGATCTTTGTGAGCAAAATCCATAGAGTTTCACAATGTTTCTGTGGCGGATTTCTGTCATAGCTTCAATCTCACTCTTGAAGGCTTTTAAACTTTCAATGTCTAATAAGTCATCATCTTCTTCTTCACATCTAAACTTCTTTATAGCAAATTGTTCTCCTCCTTGCATGACCATTTTGTAAACTTTACCAGAAGCTCCTTCCCCTATACAATACTTGTCATCAAAGTTCTCAGTTGCTTCAATTATGTCATCATACAGATTTTTTCCATCAAAATGAACAATTGAAAATGGACTTTCTTTCTTGGTTCCTGAATTGATCCGTTCTAAAACTCTTGATGAGTTTCTTTTTGAACAAATAACAATAATCCCAACTAACACCAATGAAACAAGTAGTACACCAGCTAAAGAAGCAACAATAGATATCAGAACTTTCTTTTTGTTGCTTCCCTCATGTGATATTGAAACATTGCAAAGTCTCAAACCTTGCATTCTCCCACATAAATCTTTGTTATTACTCAAATCTAATGAATAAGAACTGTTAAATATGCCATTGTTTGGAACAGGACCCTCTAAATTGTTGTAAGAGAGGTTGATGCTTGACAAGCTCAACATTGTACCAAGGGAATCAGGGATAGAGCCTGATAGATTATTATGAGACAGATTCAGATTCATCAAGTTGTTGAGCTTACTAAGATCAACAGGGATTTCTGCAGAAAGTGAATTAAAACTCAAATCCAAAAAATCTTGTAAGGACTCAAGATTCCCAATTTGATATGGGATTTGGCCATTGAAGTCATTATGACTCAAATTTAAATTGAGCAACTTGTACCAATTCCCTAATTGATAAGGGATAGGTCCACCAAGCCTATTCATTGACAGGTCTAATGACTCTAAATTAGAAAGACTTCCAAAGGTTGTAGGTATCATACCAGAAATATTGTTTCTGTTTAACTTTAGAAGATATAACATGGAGGCATTAATTCTAATTTGTGTTGGAATCTCGCCCGATATGTTGTTCAATGACAAGTCAAGTTCTTGGAGTTGTTTCAATTGAAATATATCACCTGGAATATTCCCCTTGATTGAATTTCCAGCCATGATGAGAGCTTCTAAGCTTTTGCAGGCACCCCAATTTGCAGAGAGCTCACCTTGAACTCTGTTGAAACTGATGTCAATGTAAGTGAGATTAGGATAAACTCCAAAATCCTGATCTGCATAACCTATTAATTGATTATGTTGAAGTTGAACTCTGTATAAAGATGAACAGTTTCTCAAACTTATTGGGATTGGACCAGAGAGACTATTATAAGCTGCAGTGAAATTCACAAGCTTACCACCTTTACACACCTGAGGTGGTAAATGGCCACTGAAGTTGTTATAAGATAGATGAACAACAATCAAAGATGAAACATTCCCAAACTCTTGTGGCAAATCACCATGTAAATGGTTTCGATGAAAGCGAACAACAGTTAGATTGTTCAATGTACCAATACTAGGTGGAATTATGCCTGAGAGATTGTTTAAAGCCACTGAGAGAACACTTATATTTGTACAGTTACCTAGAGATTGTGGTATAGACCCAGAAAAGTTGTTTCCATCTAGAGATAGAAATTGAAGCTTTGAGAGAACTCCAATGCTTTCTGGGATACTGCCACTGAGTTTGTTATATTGAAGATTAAGAATAAGAAGATTTGCTAATGCTGAGAAGTTCAAGTTTTCTATGGTACCTTGAAGACCAGTATTGTTCAAGTTCAGTTCAATCACACTCCCTGAAGAATCACAGATAATTCCACTCCATGAACATGGGGTTTGATCTGATCCACTAGAGTTATTAGCTTGTGGTGGAGAAACCCATGAATCCAAAATTGGTTGGTTTGGGAGACTCTGTTTCCACTTCAGAAGAGCTTCAGTTTCTGTGAGTCCTGAAGCGATGGAGCATAGCGACAAAAGAACTAAGCAAGTAGGAAGAAGGAGAAAGAATATAAAAATTTCATGTCGGGCCATGTTTATGAACGTGCCGGTTTGTATGTTTAAATCAAAGTTGCTTTATATATAAATATATATATATATATATATATATATTGCGTCATTGGCAAGAAAAGTTGACCTTCCTATAAAGAATTGTGGACAAATTAGTATTAGAATTTTACCTTATTATTTTATTAAGTCTTTGTAATTTTTTTCTTTTTTATTGGATGCTTATAGTTTATTAAATTATAGGGATTATATTTGTACTTATAATTTATTAATTTGTAAAAAGATACTAGTGATTAATGATGTGGTTCTCACACAGGGTACAATAACATCAATCAAATTATAGCTTATATATAGATGCAAAGATACATTATGAATATAATAATTTTTTTAAATTTTTATGTGGAAAATTAATAAATTTTATTTTATCTTTTTATTTTTATTTTTTACAAAATCTCATTTTTATTTTGTATTTTCTGTCAATTTATATATTGTTTAGTTAAAATCTACATTAGTCATAATTAACAAATTATCTGTATATAGACTAGTATATATAATTAAGGAAAATTTAAAATATTAACAAAATAAAAAAATAATTACAAAAATTTGGTTAAGAATTAGGTGAGACTATAAAGAATGATAATTAATTTTCCTAAAAAATTAATAATTTAAATTGCGTGCAATCTATTTAATAAAAAATATTATAAATTGCATGTGATCCATTTTATAAAACGTATCGTACATAATTTTAGAATTGTTCAATTATGATTGGCTACCCTTTTTTCTCAATGTTCTTGTATTTTCAAAGTAGGGTTCCATTTTATATTCCATCGCCGAGATCAGACTTTTGATTCCCTTTAAATAGTTGATTAATTTAAAATTATATAAAAAAATTAATTAATATCACATGATTTTTTTTAAATATTATAATTATCTTTCTTAATCTACTTACTCCATCCCTTATTTAATTATTATTAAGAGATTATTAATAAAAATAATTTTAAAATATTAATTAATATAAAAAATAAATATTATATTTAAAATTATAATTAATTATGTCTATAATACAAATTTTGGAGTAGTTTTTAGGTGAGAATGATTTGAACGTAAAATATAATTTATCGTCTCTTTCAAAGTTAGCAGCTGAAATTAATTTATTGTCAAACCCAAAAATATCTTTCACTATTTTAGTTTATGTCTAGAGATTTGACATGTAATAACAACTAGCCGAACTATAAATCTTGATTCTTCAACAAAGCTTACAAAAAATGTCATTACATGGCGGCTTTATGAAAAGAAACGAATTAATAAAGGAGAATGTTGTTAGACAAGACAACATTATGATGACAGGTTGACAATTTGGCTTCGTTTATTATTATTTAATTAGTTTATTAATTGAATTTCATTATTCCTCAACCACTTTCAAGTTGCGCATGGGGTTGTAATTATTCGGCAAAGAAAAAACTGGTGGCAATTGTGTAAATTTGTATTTGTCAAGATTCCCCCATCATGGTCAAAAGCTGCAGGTGATGAAAGGGGGGAGGCGAAAATTTGACCATCTAATTAATCAACTATTACAAAAAAGACTAACAAATATAGATATCAAATATAATTATCAGATTATTATAGAAAAATAAATAATCCTTCAGATTTTAACTAATTTATAAAAATTAAAAAGATATTTAATTTAATTATTTATAAAAAATTATTTTGAACTTAATGTAAATTTCTAATGACTGTAGCTGTAAGGTTGCATTAATATTTTAAATTTTATATCTCATTGGTTCTTTTGCTCTTTAGGGGATAATTACTAGCAATTTCTGTTAATGATCTTCCAACATTTTTTAACGTTACTCGTGCCAAACTATATCGCCCTATTTCTTTTGTAACCGTTGCTCTTAATTAGAACATTGATATATACTCATAAAAAAAAAAAGAACATTGATATATAACGTGTTCTACTTGAATTTGTTATAGATGATTACTGTATATTCTTAAAAAATAATTAATTATTGAAAAATCTCACAAAAAATGATTAGCAAATACTAAATAATAAAAATGACAACTTGACAAGATCAAATACTAAAAAAGACAATAGTTTATGATATATTGACAACTTAAAAAATTTTGTAAAAATTAAACTACATAATAATTTTTCAATTTATTATGACATTTTTAATTTCCTTTTAAAATTTAACTTATAAAAAGAAATGGATGTTTTTTTTCTCTCAAGTCTCAACCTTGTAAAGGCTTAAGATATACTTTAACTTTTTCAGTGGTTTCTTATTTCTTTATTTTGTTTGGAAAGAGTCTAAAAGATATTCTTCAACCGATAATTAAAAATTAATCTTACTAAGTTGCATTGATTATTGTAGTAAGTTTTACTTATTTCAATAAAATATTTTTTATATACGTTGCCTAATTTAAACTTAAAATATCAGGTTTAAGAAATCTAATCATCTACTAATTATGTTTAATTTTATTAATTATTTCTTTATTTGATTATGGGGAATGATTGTTGTTCACTATTACATAAACGCTAAAATTTGATGGTTACTGTATCCAATAAAAGACGATATATATTGAACTGTCATTCATAGAACTGTTATTTATAAGGGCATGTTTTATTTGATATTACGTAAACGTCATATAACCTTACATAAATATGACGGTTGAACGGTAAACATCAAATAATTTCTATCCAGATTTAATCTTTAGGTCTAGAAAGGGAAATTTGACGGTTATTTACAAATAATTATATTTGAGTAAATGTAGACCGTTTTAACCATTGTATAAAACTCCTCTCAACAAGGCATGAGTAAAAACAAGAATTCGGTTACGTATGAAGTAGTGCTTTTTTGACATTGCTTTTGCAGGCTTAAAACTGACTTTCTAATCCAAAAAAGCTAATTGAGGCTCAATATTTGGTATGGCTTTGAGAATAAAGAACTTTTTGGCTAAAAATTAAAAAACAGAGCTGGTTAAAGTGGGTTTTGGTTTTTGATGTTTTCTTCTCTAGATTTAGAACTTCAAAAACTGGATTTTCAAATAGATTATTTAAAAGTTTCTGTCTGACTTTTTTTTTATAAAAATATAAATATTATATTAAAATGACTTTTACACTAACTTTACCGCTAAATCCAAACTTTTCTTTCCTCATGCTGGTCCTCTCTTGAACAGATGGGATTATCAAGTTTTTAACTAAGATTGCATAGCATCTACAAAATTTGATCACCATAAAAAACTGTCCATATAAACAAATCAATATTATGTGGTGGAAACCAACTGCTTCTCATATTTTTGGTGGCAGAAGAGAGTTTTAAACGGGGATCACTCAAGTCGCTACTATTTATTGGCACAAGTTACTGAGATTTTTATATTTCATATGCATGCGTTTCTTGTGTATTTTGATTTTGTCTTCTTGCTAACTTCAGGGTATAAAAAATGTAGAATCCAGTTGTGAATGAATTACACAATGAAAGAGGAGCTGGCTAGAGTTTAAGTTGAAGAAACTCATGGCCATGGATCAGGTCATTTCCATAAATTGTCAGTAAAAGTTACAACCCACTTGTTCAATAGGCAAAGCTCTCCTTTGATATGAAACAATATCTCGAGTTCATTGATTTGGTATGGCGATTTCTCTTTTCAACTCTATACACGAATCACTGAATCCAAGTATGATTAACATATACCAAGCAAATGAATCTGTGCAATTTAAAGTTAAAACTTGCAACCGCGAACATGCTTGCCCTGTGCATGTTTTACCAAAAGAAACCTTTATCTAAAGCTCTCTAACTACTGGCAAGAATATCAACGCCAGCCACTTTTTCAATGCTGAGATCCTCTCAAATTGCAAAATCATCTTCCTCAGCCCTCATGCAGTCTTCAAGAAAGTTTATTACTATAAGATTTGTCACCTTTTCATACTAAAATAGGTTGATAGTTAAAACTCGAGAGATTCTAATTTATGAAAATCTTCAACAATGTACAGGATTGATAGTTTTTCATACTAAAATTTAATAAAATTTGTCACCTTTTTTATTTACTTTCCACATGCCAGTCCTCTCAGATGGGATTATCAAGTTTTCCATTTCTGGGATTATCAAATTACATGAGGAGGCTAAGCTAAAGAAATGGAAAAGGAACCTTCATAACCTTCTTTCTGAGTTTGACAATTTAAACATCAGTAATAGCATTGATTGTAAGTTTCCATATTAATATTTAACAAGATTTGTCGTCTTTTTTCTTGATGAAGCAATTGTATTTTCAAGGAGTGTTTCTCAATTTTGCAATGCATCCTTCTCAATCACAAGTTTCAACTTGTGAACGAAGAAGTTAGCCTGAAAAATGGGTTGTATCATTCTTGTACCCTAAAGACATAGTGAATTGCTAAAACCATCATAAGAAGTCAGAATTACCGAAGGAGGGTGACAAACCCATATTTTTATATATTTATTCATATCATTTTAGTAGATTTTTTGTCAACTTTTTAATCATTAATTATATTATTTATGCATGATTTGGATTAATATACCTTACATTAAATTAGTGTTTAACATGGGCATAATTGTCATATTTTATTATTTCTGTCAAACAATTATTTTTAGAAGAAAAGGTATTACATCATTTTAATTTTGTATTTCAGGAATTTAGAAGAAATTAGAACTTACAAATGACAACAAAGGACTATAGATTTATAAATTACAAATGAAGATCCATGGGCTAAACCTTACAGTTTAGCCCATTAGGTTTTGTTTCATTCAATTTGCTTTAGAAAAGGTGATTCACGCAAGAAAACAAGGTGTGCTGCGGCGGAAATTGAATTGGAAAGAGAAAATTGAAAAGCAAATAAGCACACACACAGAAACCACGCCACGGAGAATTGAATGAAAAGAAAAGGAAAGGCACGCATACACGCATTGGAGGCCACAAGGAATGGAAGGAAAGAAAGAAATTCACGCACAGGCAATTGAATTGGAAGGAAGGACGCAAGCCACGCCGCGAGATTTGAAGGAAAGAATTGAGAGAACAAGAGGCGTACAGGAGGCGTGATGATTGCAGATCTAAATTGAAAGACATCACTGAACAACCACAGTGAAGCTTGTGCAGCAGCATTATTCATGGCTAACATCTTGCAATTGGTGTTAATCTTTGTAGCTATGCGTGGCTAAACATCTAAATTCTTTAATTCAATGGCAAAGGCATGAGTTTGGGATCTCAAAGGGGAGTATAAGTTACTATAATTCTCTACTCAATAATTATATTATGACTCCTAGGTCTTAGGATTAATTTTATAATTATTAGGAATGTTTAGAATGATTTATTTGTATTTATTGAGGATTATTGTGACTGAATTTTCGCTTGACATTTGACATTAATCTTTAATTAACTTTAATTTCATTTACTTTGATCTGGGTCAGACATTGTATTGAGATTATCGTGAATATTTTGTGATTTTTCAAGGTGGCTTGAATTATTGGATCATTGTGTCTCTTGTTGGTTTAAATTCTATTTTATGAATTATTAAGTTATAATTAAGCATTGGTTTTTAATATCTTTAGTCCTATTTTATTATTCTGGTAGCAGTTAATAAATTAGGACTTAGAAAATATTTTGTAACAATTCGAGGTGGTTCGGTTGTTGGATTAAAAGTTTAATTATAATTCTTAATTCATTATTTATAACTCCCACATCTGTTGAAGCTAAGATTACCTGCGTTATTAAATTGGAGGATTGCTTTTATTATTATTAATCACCTTTGAATTTATTCTTTTCACTCATTATCATTCATTATTCCCTTCTTTAAACTAAAAATACCAAAAATATTTTATTTAAATTTATTGCATTTAGTTGTTAGTCAATCAAAACAAATCCCATTTTCTAACTTAGGTTGCATTGCATTTAGTTACTTAGAAATTTAATTTCATATTTTGGCTCCTCAGAGAGAACGACCTGAGGTTGCACTATACGCAATCCTTAGTTTAAATTTTTGAAGTAAACCCAAGGCAACATTAGTTTAAGGTTGTTTCAAGTGGCACCGGTTCCGGGGATCGAACCCGGGTCACCCGTGTAACAGGCGGGAATACTCATATTTGTGTTGCCATTGCTTCTAACTTTGCAGTAGGTGCTATGCTTGGTCAGAGGGTGGGTAATCGATCTAGAGTGATAGCTTATGCCTCCAAGACACTTGACCCCGTTCAAGTGAATTACACCACAACTGAGAAGAAATTTTTTGCTATAATCTTTGCTTTAGATAAGTTTAGACAATATCTGATAAATTCTCGAGTGGTTGTTTTTACAGATCATGCAGCGGTATGTTACTTGTTCAAGAAGCCCCAGTCTAAACCAAGACTGCTGAGATGGGCTTTATTGCTACAGGAATTTGATATTGAAATTAAAGATAAAGCTGGAGCAGAGAATCATGTGGCTAACCACCTTAGTCGGTTACCTGAAGGCATCGAAGGAGTTGACTCCTCTGATCTTACTATTGATTCCTTTCCTGATTCTGCACTCTTTGCCTTAGCTATTCAAGAGCCTTGGTACTCTAATATTGTTAACTATGTTGTCACTAATCTTGTACCTCTTTCTATGTCTAAGTTTTAGGTTGATAAGCTGAAGAGGGAGGCAAGATATTACATGTGCAAAAAGGGAAAATGTGCAAAAAAAGAAGAAGAAGAAGAAGAAAAACGTTGAAAAAAAAGAAGAGAGAAAAAGAAAAGAAAAAGAAAAATTTGTAATAAAGCATCCTTTAGTAATTGAAGATTAAAGTTTATTGTTCATTTGATAGTCACATGTTATCTTACTTTGAGCTATTTCTTAATACTCATGCATTAAACTTATTCTACATTTCATTCCATCCATTCATTAGCATTTTACCAACATTACAACCCAATAAAGTCCCCTTGATCATGAGTCTATGGTATGTTAGTAGTGGAGATAGTAGATTCTTTACAAGCCTATGGTAGGTGCTAATTTAGGTGGATTGAGTGAAAATTCCCTATACTTGAGAGTTGAGTGAAACACTTATACCTACAAGAGATCTATTATGTTTCCCTTCCTCTATCTTGCTATATCTTATGTTACTTTCCGTACATCGAAGCATTCCATCACTATTTATTGATTAAGGATAGAAGTTGCTGGAGTTGATTATATATTCTTGTCTTGACATCTTTATGTTTACTTGCATTGAGTTTAACTGTTGAAATTCTTCTGACTAATATTTTGCCCAGGAGTGCAAAAGGCTAAGTGTGGGGGAGTTGACAAACCCATATTTTTATATATTTATTCATATAATTTTAGTGGATTTTTGTCAACTTTTTAGTCCTTAATTATATTATTTATGCATGATTTGGATTAATATACCTTACATTAAATTAGTGTTTAGTAGGGGCATAATTGTCATATTTTATTATTTCTCCCAAACAATTATTTTTAAAAGAAAAGATATTACATCATTTTAATTTTGTATTTTAGGAATTTAGAAGAAATTGGAACTTACAAATGACAACAAAGGCTACAGATTCATAAATTGCAAATGAGGACCCATGGGCCAAACCTTGCAATTGAGCCCGTTAGGTTTTATTTCATTCAATTTGCTTTAAAAAAGGTGATTCACGCAAGAAAACAAGGTGTGCTGCGGTGAAAATTGAATTGGAAAGAGAAAATTGAAAAACAAACAAGCACACACATAGAAACCATGCCGTGGAGAATTGAAAGAAAAGAAAAGGAAAGGCACGCATACATGCATTGGAAGCCGCAAGGAATTGAAGGAAAGAAAGAAATTCACGCACAGGTAATTGAATTGGAAGGAAGGATGCAAGCCACACCGTGAGATTTGAAGGAAAGAATTGAGAGAACAAGAGGCGTACAGGAGGCGTGAAGATTGTAGAACTAAATTGAAAGACATCACTGAACAACCACGGTGAAGCTTGTGTAGCAGCATTATTCATGGCTAAGCTCTTGTAATTGGTGTTAATCTTTGTAGCTATGCGTGACTAAATATCTAAATTCTTTAATTCAATGGCAAAGGCATGAGCTTATGATCTCAAATGAGAGTATAAGTTACTCTAATTCTCTACTCAATAATTATATTATGACTTCTAGGTCTTAGGATTAATTTTATAATTATTAGAAATATTTAGAATGATTTATTTGTATTTATTGAGGATTATTGTGACTGAATTTTCGCTTGACATTTGACATTAATCTTTAATTAACTTTAATTTTATTTACTTTGATCTGGGTCAGATATTGTATTGAGATTATCGTGAATATTTTGTGATTTTTCAAGGTAACTTAATTATTGGATCGTTGTGTCTCTTGTTAGCTTAAATTCTATTTTATGAATTATTAAGTTATAATTAAGTATTGGTTTTTAATATCTTTAGTCCTATTTTATTATTATGGTAGCAGTTAATAAATTAGGATTTATAAAATATTTTTTGACAATTCAAGGTGGCTCAGTTGTTGGATTAAAAACTTAATTATAATTCTTAATTCATTATTTATAACACTCTCTTGAAGCTATGATTGCCTACGTTATTGAATTGGAGGATTGCTTTTATTATTATTAATCACTTTTGAATTTATTCTTTTCACTCATTATCATTCATTATTCCCTTCATTAAACTAAAAATACCAAAAATATTTTATTTAAATTTATTGCATTTAGTTGTTAGTCAATCAAAATAAATCCCATTTTCTAACTTAAGTTGCATTGCATTTAGTTATTTAGAAATTTAATTTCACATTTTGGCTCCTCAGAGAGAACGACCCAAGGTTGCACTATACTCAATCATTGGTTTAAATTTTTGAAGTAACCCCACTGTAAGGAATTAGAAGACACGTAACAAAAATTAACTTAAAAATTTTTCTATTCCCTGCCAGGATCTATCATATATGTTTAAGTCAAGTGGAAAGAAATATTACCCTCAGTATTCAGTCGTGACTTTCTCAGCTTCTAGTTGCGATGTCTACAACTTCTCTCTGCGGTCTCTTTTCGATTGCAAGAAGTCAACGACTTAGGTTAGCTTCCTCTACTGGTATTCACACGAACAGCGTTCCAACCACGGACAACGTGCTAGCGCCTCCTGAGCTTACTCAAGCATTCGTCCTCTCCGTCTCTATTTCGGCAGTTTCTTATCTACAAACCTTTTGTGGATTCCCGTTTTTTTCTGTCTCCTAAATATCATATATATCGGATGCTATGTGTGTTATCACAGATTTGGATTTAACACAAACACTATTTATTTAATTAGTTTCATTCAAGGTTGTTTCAGAGGGGGTGACTTCAGAAATTGTCTTTCCAATAAAAAAACTTATCATTTGTTATAAATATATTTTAGTTTAAGATTAATCAGATAAATATGATGCTTATTGCACTAGAAAGACAATCTTTCGAGTTTACATGATAATATTTAAAAAAAAATATTATGTCAACTAGTTATATATGTAGAAAAGCATCAAAAGCAGATAGTTTAACCATTTGATTTGAAATACATGAATATATACACACACATACATATACAGAATGAAGAATATGTGACACTCACTAATATACCTTTGATATTCTATTGATCTGATAGAAAATGATCGAGATTCCACAAATCTTGATGTAGTATTTATTGTCCTCTTGATCTTCATCATTGCCATTAGCTTTCTCAAACTTTATATATAATTATCTATGAAGAGAAAACAAATACAATCATTGTTTTTTTTTATCAAATTAGGCTAAACAGAGTACAAGAGCAAACACAATGATTCAAACTCAAACAATACAAAATCCTTCTCGGCCCTATTAGAAAAAAATTCTACATCTCAACAATCAACCCAATAAAGCAATCACTTCCATGAACATTACCTTCTATAAGGATATGGTGTTAGAGAATCTTCCCCTTGATCCAATCCTCACCATTGACGAGATATAATAATAGTTCTAAAACACTTGCCAGAGATCTAGGTAATTATGGGGATCACCATAGACTCCTTTAGGCCAAGCAATCCATTGTGACTTATATAAATAAAACTGCATTAATCAATCATTATAAGCTAAATATTAATTCGTCGTGATTCAAGAAGGCGAGATCTCAATGATAAACCAACAATGCACATCCTTGAAAGAACATGCATCCACTACTCCTAATAGACGCCAATACTCACACACATAACAACAAAAGCGCGCGCACATACCTCAAACAATATCACCAAACCAACTTCAATGAATGAGTTGATGAAACCAGTAACTACAAAGTCTCAAGCCGAGGAACAAATGCTCACACAAAACAAAGGAACGAAAAGGGGACTCAACCACTTTCAACAAACCTAGTTTATTGAATAATCTCTTGTCTCTAGAGAATGGATCAATGGTTTGTGACTAAAACCCTAAAACAAGATGTGTAAATATACAAACCGGCGTGTGGGAAAAAGTCAAAGATTAGGTCTTTGGAAGATGATTTTCATTTAATGAAAAGCAGCTGGTTTAAATTTCAAATACATGTACAATGTATCAAATTATTATAATTTTTCAATTATACAATGTATCTTATGATTGTATACATTGCATCTAATTTATTCAAAATTTCAGTTATACAATGTATTTGATTGCATACATTGCATCTAATTTATTCTAATTTTCAGTTATATAATGTAATTGATTGCATACATTGAATCTAATTTTTTTTTCCAATTTGTTCAGAGTATTAGAGTGTGTGAATGCCAAAAATTATGACTAGTTCATGAATATAATGAAGAAGATTTATTCTCTTTTTTTTTCCTAATTCAAATAAATAAGTTTAACTGGTAGTTGAAAAAATAAGTTAATTAAAACATCTTATACTTAGGATTGTAAAATATACATTCCCTTTCACTTGAAAGTTATAAAGGGACAAGAATTGTAAATTTAACTAGACATATATCCTCATACGTTTCATGGGCAGCATAATGTATTTTAGTTCCCTTTGACTTGTTTTTGAATTGTTATTTTGATTAGTTATAAATTTCTTATATAAAGTTATGGTTCAAATTTACTTTTAATCAAATCATTAAAAGAAACTATATTTGTTTTACAAGTTAAAAATAATAGAGTTAAACATGAAATTTTGCCATCAAAATTGTCACGTAAAAATAATATTACCTTAAATATTTTTTGAATTTAATATGATTTCAAAAGTGTTAAAAGAATAAAATTATCCTAATTATTAAAAGATAATTAACTATTAAAAAATTAATATTAACTAATAATATTTTTAACGATTAATAACCTAAAATAATATTAGAATTGTACTACTCGTTATTGAGAACTATATTTACTTATTTAACTATTGCATTGTATATAAAGGTACTATCAAACCCATTATCATACGACTAATATCTTTTTTAATAATCACACATTAAAAATGATTCTAATTAAAATAATCGAAACATGCTCCATTTTGTTAACACCACTTTTAAACTAATATCAAAATACAGATTGTAACATCTCAAAATTTAGATAAAAAATAATTAAAAAAATTTAGAGAATAAGAATATTTTTCTAGAATTAAATAGGTTTAAAAAAGAATTTTAGAAAAATGATAAAAAAAAATAGATAATTTTAGAAAAATATTGAAGACTTAGAAAATTTAAAAATGATAAATTGAGTTTTTAAATATTGAAAATGACATATTGGGCAGAAGGCTCAATCTATCATTTGCAAATTTAAGTGCAAAGACTAAATTAGCCTTCACTTTTTTAATATTTTGACAATATGATTTACAACTTTCCCAATAGTATTTATAACTCTGACAATAGTATTTGTAACTCTTATAATAATATTTATAACTTTGACAATAGTATTTACAATTTTGACAATAGAATTTGTAACATTAACAATAGTATTTGTAGCTTTAACAATGGTGTTTGCAACTTTGTTAATATTATTTGTAACTCCCATAGTATTATTTGCAATTTCAATAATAATATTTGCAACTCCCTTAATGGTATTTGCAACTCCCACAATAGAGAAGAAGCAACTTTGTCAATAGGATTAACAATTTTGCTAATATTATTTACAACTCTCACAATAGTATTTGCAACTTTGTCAATGATATTTGTAAGTTTATCAATTGTATTTATAACTCCTAGTATTTGCCATTTCTATAATGGGATTTTCAACTTTACCAATGGTATTTACAACTCACGCAATGATATTTACAACTCCCACAACAGAGAAGAAGCAATGGTATTTATAATAACTTCAACTATTGATCGACTGATGTTCGTTAATCACTTTTCAATGTACAATTTTTGTAAAATTTCCTTAAAGAATGAGATTTATAATAATATTTTAGTATTCAATTTGGCTAATAGTATTTACAACTCTCCCAATGGGATTTGCAACTTTATCAATAGGATTTGTAACTTTTCCTATGGAATTTATAACTTCACCAAATGGTTTTGTAATTTCTCCTACATGATTTGTAACTTCTTATAATGGGATATGTAACTTCGTCAATGGGATTTGTAATTTCTCCAATATAATTTGTAACTTCTAGCAATGTGATTTATAATTTCACTTGAGGGATTTACAATTTCACCTATAGGATTTGCAGTTTCGTTGATGACTTGCAAATAAGTCTTATTATAAACATTTTGTCATTCAAAAAGCAAATGTCTACTCTTTCACAAATAACTACTCTTTCCTGCTCAATCTGAATGGGATAAAAATGAATGCCCCAATGCAGAAAGCAACTATTTATAATAGTGTTCCATCTTGAAGGCTCCTATTTTTCACATGTATTTCTAATCTCCAGGCTTTACTGGATAACAAAACGAGTTGGTGAAAGGCAAGGCAGTGGGCTGATGAAAGCAAATGCATGGCATCATCTTACCGATGCAATTTCATCTGTAGTTGCTCTCATTGGAGTTGGTAAGGGACATATCTTTTGAAATATGGCTTAATTTAGTTATTTGGTATGATTTTCTATGATATTAATTTCTAACACATGTTGCATGATAAATCAACTTATATTCAAAACCTCTATCCTTATATTCCATATAAGAGGAGTATAGGTGCTGTTGGAATCTTAAGTAGCCATATAGTCACTTGCCACCAACTCTTCAATGTGATTTGATTTTGTAACCAATGGAATTAAATTTATTCTGACTAAACCTTCATGGCTAAAAGAAAATTTTCCTCATTTGGAAATATTTACAACCAACTCCAATTAAGCACAATCCTTAGCTCTAATACATTTTTATTAATTAATTTGTAGCATCATGGAACTGGTGGATGCTGCAATTCCATCCTAGCAATTGGATCCTATTAAACAAACAATATTGCAAGTTGAAGGTGTCAAGGTATTTTTTTCTCACTTTTACAAACACCCTGCCAGTGGTTCAGTTTATGATGAGTCTTTAATTTGTTTTTGGCATCAGTCGGTCAATGGTTGAAGTTATTACAAATACTATTGCTTATTCTCTGTTGTGGGATTTGTAAATATCATTGCGTGAGTTATAAATACCATTGGTAAAGTTAAAAATTCTATTATGGAAGTGGCAAATACTAGGACTTATAAATACAATTGATAAACTTACAAATATCATTAGCAAAGTTGCAAATATTATTGTGAGAGTTACAAATAATATTAGCAAAGTTGTTAATCCTATTGGTAAAGTTGCTTCTTCTCTATTGTGAGAGTTGCAAATATTATTGTTGAAATTGCAAATACTACTATGAAAATTATAAATATCATTGGCAAAGTTTCAAACACTATTGTCAAAGCTACAAATACAATTGTTAATGTTATAAACACCATTGTCAAAATTGTAGATACTATTGTCAAAGTTATAAATACTATTATAGGAATTACAAATACTATTGTCAGAATTATAAATACTATTGGCAAAGTTGTAAATTTTATTGTTAAAACATTAAAAAAGTGAAGACTAATTTAATTTTTGCACTCAGATTTATAAATGACAGATTGAGCCTCATGTCCAATTTATCATTTTTAATATTCAAAAACTCAATTTATCTTTTTAAAATTTAAATAGATATTTTTTATATTTCTTCCTTAAATAAATTAAGATAGAATTTTTAGTTATTTGAAGAGTTTTTTTTAATTAAAAAAATATTTAAAAATTATTATTTATCCTAAAAATTTTAACAAATTATATTGTGAATAAAAAAAGCTATAAAAAAATCTAAATTTTGACGTAGAGTGCAATTTTAAAAGAATTTAGAGTATTTAAAAAATTTTAAAAAGAACATGATGTAAGTATAAAATTAAAATAAGAAATAAATAAATGTTTAATGTTAATTAAAAGATTAGTTGTCACTTATCTAAACCTGAGGACACGTGTCACCTTCACACCCGACATATCTTACACCTACCGTCTTAGAGTGCCTCTGTGGCCTACACCTCACCCACACTCTATTTGATACGTGTCTTGTCTCTCTGTCAAGCACCAGCCTTCCCTCTTTATGTCTTCAAAGCCGTGCCTCACCCTGCAAAGGAAAGAGAGAGAGTGTGGATCCATTCTGCAGAAAAAGAAGAGAGTAACTGAGACTGTGCAGACGCGAGAAGTAGTGTGAGTGTGAGAGTGCGACGGAGAAAGGAAGAGAGTGCAGCGGAAGGACGTGAGCCAGAGGAGGCTAACGGCGACGGAGGAGTGACGGTGAGTTGGAGACAGACAGAGCGACGGTGAATGCAGCGTGAACCAAGGAAGGAGAAGACAGAGGCGTGACGGAGAGAGTGAGAAAGTGACAGAGCAATGTGAAGCGAAAAGGAAAACGAAGGGAGTTTGCTGGGAAGAGGGGTAAGTCTTCTAAATTCTTTCTAACTTCAGATCCTTCGTTCTTGCTACTGTGGGGTAGGGGTTGTTTCAAAGCTGAATATTTGAGAGTGTAAATGTCTGATTTAGTGAGGATAAGCAAGAAATCAAGCCTCTTGAAGTAAAATCTAACTGAAATCATAAGCTTTTGTTGCTGCATGTGTTTTCTCTGTGGGATGGCGATTTCAGAGAACAGGAAAGCTTATTGTTTAAGCTTTATAGTTTCAGGTTCCATGAAATTTGTGGTTGCATGTGATAACCTTGAATCTAGGAGTAAGATTTCGAAACTGAAATTTGAGAGTGAGAAACGGAAAAGGAAAATGAAATAGTTGCTGTTTGGTGTTTTGAAATCTGGTTTTAGTGAGAGAAAAGGGAACTATAAGTAATGACGCTGTATGTTCCGTGGATCGGGGGTAATTAATGACTTCTGGAAATCTGGGAATTTTCCAGATTTTAAATTGAGTTCATACGAAATATGATGCAAGGTGAGAGGTTGCCTATATGTTTCTAAATGAGAGATATAGGTATGTATATATGTGTATGTGTGGCGCTGACAGCTTGATGAGTATGAACTTTTGAAGCTGAAAGGAATATGTAAGGGGCTTACTGTTTGATGTTTATGCTGAATAATTATTGTAGGTGGTAAAATTGATTACTTAATTCCTGTCATTGAAGCTAGAGATTGTCAGAATATAACCGTCCGAATTTTTGAAGGAGCTAATGTACCTAGGAGTCAATGGTTATATATCCCATAAGAGTGGTATTAGGCGTGGAGAGGAAAATTGTTGAATTCTAATTGGATGAAGAATCTTAAATCTGGAGAAAAAGTTCCAGAATAATGCATAAGGTGTTCAATAAAATAGGAGAGTGTAAAATGCTTGAATGGGATATTTTTAGAGTTGTATAGATGTTATTAATGGAGGTGTAGATGTATACCTATTAAATTAGAATCTTTAAAAGTTGTAATTTAAGGGCGATGCTCACTGTTTCGGTACCGTAGTGGAATTAGAGATTTAAGGTTATAGCTCACGCTTGCTATATATTTAAAGGGTCCCCATGTTGTGTTGGTAACAAAAGAAATTGTTTAATAACGTATAGAATTAATGTTGGGTCAAGTTTTGAAAGAGGGAAATGCTAAAGGGTGAAGTACGAAAGCTATAAAAAAATAAAAGGGGAACTTTTATAGAATATAAATATATTGTTATGATGTATGTAGTGTCACGATCAAGGGAACAGTTTTGGAAAAGGTTTAGAATTTCCTAAATTCTAAGATTTAAAAGGATTTCTGCAAGTAAATTTTACGAAGGAATTATTAAGACAAGTATAAAGTCGGCTTTGTTCAAGTGACTAATCTCTTTCATAATGGTAGAGGGATTTAAGGGAGACAATTAAGTTATCACATATAAGTGGAAAGCTATTAACCTACCCTTATAAATATAATATATAGGATTTGAAGTGTGCCAGAGCCCACCAAGGAAACAAGCAACAAGGAAATGAAGAGGTAATTTGGAAGTCGGAGATCCAAGTAATAACATTTTCTTTTTTAATATCTATATATATGTGATGTTCTGCATATTGGTTTGTGATATAGGACCTATTTGGAATTATTGAAAATCATGGTTTTAAGAGGGTTTATGGTCAAAACTTTAGTTTAGAGAAATTTTAAATTAAACAGCCATATTTGTCTATAAGTGCTTCTGGGCAAAACAATGGTTTCAGATAAGCTGATACGATTAGCTTTTGGAACAGTAAAAGGGTTTTTGGAGATACAAATATCAATTTACCCTTATTTTTTTCCCTCCCTACTGCCCGAGACATTCATTACGTTGCTCTCACCTGTCCTTTTACCTGCTTTTATACCTAAAGCTCAGATAGAGCTTCCTTTAGCTTCTTTTCTGTCTTGCCTTGTCCTTCTGAGATAGGAGTTGAGAGCTTCAGACAGCACCACAGCCTTAGGTAACACAGGTCACAGCAAGACTTCAATCTTTTGACTTTCTCTTTCCAGCATCTTCACATTTCTCTTCTCCTTCCAGCTTCATTCTTCAGTTTGCATCTCCTTCACTTTGCTTTGCTTCTGTGCGTGGTGACAACCTCTCACCGGTGACTCGTCGTAGACCAAGCTGTGCTCATCTATCATTTTGTTCATAGCTCATTCTCTCCTCCCTCGCGTCATCGTCGTCGTCACCTCTTGTTCGTCGGAGATCTCACCGCGCGTCGCCTGCTTGCGTTGTTGTCGCCACCGGTTCACTTGGAGATATCAGCGCTCGTCACTGTCGCTGTCGTTGTTGCCACCTGTTCACCGCAGATCTCAGCTCACGTCGCGTGTGTCGCGTAGTTGTTGCCATCTCTGACTGTTCATCTGTACATCTCAATGCTCATCGCTGTCGTTGCTTGTTCACCTGCAGCTCGCAGTCAAGACCCCTGTCTCTCGTGGTGGGTGAGTTCCATGGAAGAAATTTCTCAGATGTAGCTTCTTTCACCTGGTTGTTTTTTGTTTTCTTTCCACTTTACGGTTTAGGGTAAATGAATTTGTTCTGCTGTTTGGTACTTGTAAATTAGTTTATTTTGGTTCTTTCCTATTAGAGTAGTTTTCTCCGTGTTTGGCTATTGGTTTTTGTTAATTCCTTCTGTTGTAAATCAATGTTGTCAGTGTGTGGCTGGATAGTATGTTGGTGAACATGATAGTATGCCTTTAACTGCAATTTTTGGATGGTTGTCTTCATGATTCACCTGATTTTGTGTAGAGTAGTGATGAAATGTGTAAAATATTCTGTAGAGTTGTGTGCATCAATTTGTCACACCTATAGAGAATTTTTTTTTAGGAAATTACAAATATACATACTGGAATATACATAATTTTGTTATTATTTATTTGAAATTATTATTTTATAAGGTTAAAATGAGGAAAAATAACTTTTAAAACAATGATAAAATATTGTCCTATTTGAATGTTTTGATATGAAGTGGGAGTTCACGAATTCAGTCTTTCTCGATTAAAAAATATATTCATCTTAAAAATATTATGGAGAAGGTTATCCCTAATGGGATGAACGTCTGATACTTTTTGTGGTGGCTTTATAGCATTATGAGCATATCAAAAGTATCGTGGGATAATCATTCAAGTAAGTTATTTATTGACTTATGTCTGCAACAAATTTAAGAAGGAGAAAGAAAAGGGAGTAGTATAACAAAGGTTAGTTGGAAACTTATTGAGCAAAGATTCAATCTGTGCATAAGCAGGGACTATTCTAGGGCACAGTTAAAGAATAAGTATGATGCTTTACGAAAAGATTGACAACTATGGAACAAATTAAAAATTTATAAGACAGGGTTAGGATAGGATGACCAAAAGGGGCTAATAGTGGCAGATGATGAATGATGGGCGAGAATGAAATTGGTATGATGTATTTTGTTTGTTGATTTAAGTTTTTTAAAAAATTATAAATGTAAAAAGTAATGCCTTACTTATGCCATTTGTTGTTTTCTTAGGAAAATCCGTGTCGAGAAATTCAGATTCAGAGGGCTACAGTTCTTAGATGAGTTGGATCGTTTATTCAGTAATGTCGCTGCTATAGGGTTGCACATTTGGGTACCTTTGAGCACTATGCCTGAGCCAGTGTACGAACAAGTATATGGCGATGCTGATGCATGTGTCTAGAGGAAGGTTCTGGTGACTCTGATGAAGTTACAGAAAATCCAACTGGATGTAGCGACGGTTTGTATAGGGTGACCTTTGGATCATCCCATGGTGGCAGTGGGAATGTTCAAAGTGTCAAGGGTAAAGCACCAGTATCTGTAGGCAATACATTGGGGATTAAAAAGGCAGGCGGGGGAAAATGGAAGGGAAAAGGACATGTAATCTATTTAATAGCAGAAGCCCTACATGATTTGGTTGGGATACAGAAGTCTGCCATGGAAAATGCAACGCAGGTAGTACAGCCACTATCACCATCAGTAGCCATTCTGTCAGCGTCAACAATAATTGCTCACATGCGTACAATTGACCAACTAGTGGAAAATATTGACTTATTTCTCATAAGCATGGATGTCATGAGAAGTCTTGGAACTAGAGAGTTATATTGGGCAATTAAGAATAATGTTAACTTACTTTTACCGTTTTTGTACTACCAATGTTACGGGGGTAAAATGTAGTAATGGTAATTGGATGTTGCACAAATATTTTATGTGTTTTTAGATGTTTAAATTTAGTTTTATTTGTAGTTAACTGGTTGCTTGTATGTTCAGTTTTAACTTTGAAATGTTAAATTCAATAATGATTACTTAATTCGTGCATGTTTTCTTTTATAAAAATGGACCTATCAACGAGTACACAATAAAGTTAGGATGAAGGTCAAGACACAGATGAAGAAGTTTGTATTCTAGTTGGAGTTTACGTCGGACTGAATATGTCTAAGGAGCATGTGCGTACAAGTGATATAACTAGTTTCATGTTATTCGGTGAATGGAGTTTTATCTGATGAAGGAGTTAGATGTTATGAACAATTCTAAATATATCCTAGTGTGTTCCTAGAGCTTTGTAATGTGTTGGAAAGCTATGGCCTCAAGGAAGGGAGGTGCATGGAAAAACATGAAAAGTTAGCAATATTTTTGTGAACGGTTGCACATATAGAGACAAGTAGGCAATTACAAGAAATGTTTCAATATTCTGGAGAGACGATTAGTAGATACTTTCATGAGGTCTTAGGCGCGTGTTGTGAACTTGCTAGAGAGAACATAAAACTAATTGATCCTTAGTTCACCCATGTTCATAGTAAAATCACTCAAGATCGGCTATATTGGCTATTTTTTAAAAATACAATCGGAGCAATAGATGGCACACATATCCCTTACGTTGTCCTTACAACAGAACAAGCCAAATATTTTTGCAGGAAAGGTTACACATCACAAAATATCATGGCAATTTGTGGTTGGGGCATGTACTTTATTTTTGTCTTGGCTAGTTGGGAAGGTAGTGCTCATGATGCCTGTATATTCAGCTATGATGTGACAACACAATCTATAAATTTTCCACATTCCCCTCAGGGTATGCCTCGTCGTTGCTAAAATTATTTATATTTATATTTTAACGAAGAAATCCAAAATATGATAATCTCTTTGATCCAGGTAAATACTATTTAGTCGATTCTGGCTATCTATCGGTGGCAGGATATCTTGGTCCATACAGACATGTCATTACCATTTGGGTATTTTTTGTCAAATATCTAGCAGGCAACATACAGCTGACGAAGTCTTTAACTTTGCTTATTCAAGTTTAAGATGCACAATTGAACGAACTTTTAGGGCGTGGAAGAATAAGTTGAGAATAGTACGCGAAATGCACAGCTTTGATTACCCAACTCAAGTAAAAATTGTTTGCGCAATGATGGCGATACATAATTTTATTAGAAGAAATAATATTTTTGATCTTGATTTCGTGGAACAAGAACAATGCCTTTATGATTCAGAAGACGATGATGATGATGAACATGAGGTTTCACAACATTCTTCTTTATCATCTTTACGTGCAATGGAACATTTACATGATCAAATTAGAGAGAAAATTGTTCAATATAAACAAGTCTAATAGTTATCTATAATACATATGTTTATACTCAAATGTGTACTAGATATGACTTGAATATGTTATAAATTATTTAGTATTAATTATCATATTAACTAAATATATGTATATTATATATTATTTTCATATTATAAAAAATTATAAGTGTACGTATGCATATATACATAAAAAATGGAGTAAGTATATGTATATTACTTATGGTTCCTAGAGTTGTATGATTAAATATAAATATATGTATAATAAAATAATTTATAAATAAATTACCTATTAATAATTTATTACTCAATATTTCTTCTTAGCTACGATTTAAAATAGTAAATATATATATATTTTACTATTTTAATATCACACATAAAATAAAAATAATTTATTTTATTTTATGTAATTATTATTTTAAATTATATTTTTTTTTGTAATTTATTAAACACAAAATTCCTTTTACTAATAATTATCCAAAAATTTATTTATTTAAAATTATTTTTTTATAAAATCTTTTTAAAACGTTTTTTTTAAAAGTTGTCTATAAATTTTTTTTATAATTTTTTTTTAAAAAATCTCTTCCAATCAGGCACATAGTGATAGGCATTCCAAGCGGAGGACGTGCAAGTGTGGGGAATTCTTGTAATTTGGGATGGCTGGAAGCTTCTTCATAAGGGTTCACAGTTGCTAATGTAGGGTATTAGAAAAGGCTTGAGTTTATCTAAGTAGGTAAGGTGAATTTTTTTTTTAAATGATACTAATGTTAGACAAGATAAAATATTTATTATAAGTGTTCATAAAGCCTGTAGCCCAGTATATCCACCTGAGTTTGAGAAAAAAAATTCTGCCCAACCCAATAAATATAAGACAGGACATCGAGTTATAAAATATAGCCCATATTTTTTTTAACTAGGCATCGGGCAGGGGGTTGCCTTACCTTGCCCATGGGTACTTCTTCTTTTATTTTTTTTACTTTTCTCCATAGATGCTACACTCGAAAGAGATAATATGATAGTTACTGGTGACTAAATGACTATTTTATAAATATGAGTAGTTAAATAAGTCAGTTGCGTCGTTTAATATTTATAACTATGTTAATTTTTTTCTTTAACTTTACTAATTATAATATAATTACATTATAAATTATAATTATTTATTTATTTTTTTAAAAAATATTTTATCCTTGTCAACATTTGGAAAATTGATACAAAGTTGCAACTACAAATTACTTAGACTTCAAAGTTTTTTTTTATGCAATGAATTTTAAATTTTTAATTATTATCTTTTTGTTGCCTTATTTTTAGTGGATTATAGATATTATTTAACTCTTGAAAACATATGAATATAGTATTATTTTAGAAGTTTATAATTGTATATTATTTTCCACAACATGAGCATGGCATCACAATTTAGGCATACCTAATCTGCCCACATCTAGCTCGCCAATGGCCAACCTAAAATAGTTAGGGCTTTTATCGGGTAGGATTGGGTATCGAGCTATAAAATATAGCTCATGCTTTTTTTGAACAAGGCACCGGATAGGGGATTGTCCTACCTAACCTTACCTATGAACACCCCTAATGTTTATTATCTTCAATTATAAATTTAGGTGCTCGAGGGATAGGATATCTCTCTAAATATTGTGATTGAAATTATAATAAAATAATATTTTTTTAAAAATTAAATATATTTTAAATATTATATAATTTACACTTTTATAAGTTAAATATATGGACAATGAGTATTTTTCTGACAATTGATATATTGGAAGCATGTCCCCAAAGCCCACCAGGAGGAGGCAAATGTTGAAAGAGGGTAAAATAGACATAAGCAATGGGCAATCATCAGACGCTTCGTCAATCAGAGTGATTAGATCAAAGTCTAGGCGTTATGTAAAACCCATAAGCAATATATACGGATACATTATTCCAAACCAACGAATTTTGGCCTTTCTGGAAAATCACCTTTAAAAAATACTTTTACGCGAAACTCTTCTTCCATATTTATCTAAAATAACTTCGCAATATGGATAAATTACAACATATAGATCCGACACGTTGATATTGCTCCCAGCACTTAACCAGATAAAGGCCCTGAAACAAAAGGAAAACGGTTTACGCTAATGCAAAGTGGTTTAAATTTCCAACGTCCAAAAGAAGTCCCAACGGTACTGTTGTACAAAAAACGGCATGGACGGGAAAGATGAGCTGAAAGATACTCGTTTTGTTTCTTGATCATACAACTTTATGCTGCTTAGCTTCTTTATTTAGTTATTTCATAGGACATTAATACTTCTTTGATTCTTAATATGAGTTAGTGAACTTTTGTATTTTTTGATAAATTATGAAAGTTAAATAAATTAATTAATTATAATTAATATAATAATTAATTAATTAATTTAAATAGATTAAAGAATGTATAATATGAATTTATTTTAAAAATTAGATTTAGTTATAATCAATTGATTTATTTAACTTTCTTAATCTATTAAAAAAAATTAACTAACTCATATATTAAATATCGAAAAGAGTTCTATAGAAACTATTATAGTATATATGATATAGATGCAATGATAAAAATTCATATATGAATATGAAAAATGTGCACCCAAATACATAGCAATGGCGTCGAATGGTTTTTTCACCTTAATATTGGTGGCTATAGAAAATTTATTATTAGAAAAAAAAAATTATAATCACAATTAAAAATAATTTTTTAACGATAGTTTTTATAACTACAGTGACATAAATTCTATTATAGTTGCAATCTTACCTTTTAATGATAGCTTTTGTAACTACAATTAAAGGTAATTTTTTACGGCAATTTTTATAAAAATAGCTATTAATTGCTTGGATTTTTTTATTTGTTTTAACTTTTCTCAGCTTATACCTACCATTAGTCACCTATTTAATCACACTCATCAAAAGTATCAGACTAAATCTAGAGAGAAGAAATCAAAGATTTTGTGAAGAAATTAAATATCTGAAAGCTTCTTTTATTAAAACTCTTCAAACTCTTTCTAATAAGATCTATCTGTCACCATTCACTATTAGCTACTACTATCAGCCTCACTAAAAGTATTGGATCAATACGGAGAAAAAAGTTACAAATCTAACATAAAAAGGTTGAAGATGAAGTCATTCAAGTTTATCCCCATTTTGTTAAATCTAGCTCATAATAGTCTCACAGATGAAGCATTGAACCTTGGATTCATCTTCTTAACCTCTCCACTTGAGTAAACGACGTAGATCCTCTTAACCATTTTATAGAACTCCTTGCAATCCACAAGGCATCAAGTCATGTTCATTGTGAGTAAAAGTTACAAGCCACTTGTTCTATTGGCGAAGCTCTCTTATGATATGAAACGATCTCTCGATATTCATTGAATAGCTCATCATACCCTTTCAACATGGTCAAGTCACGTCTACACATCACCATAGTGAATGATCAAACCTTAGCAACATAACAGGATCATAAACCTTATAAACTAGGAAACTAACATCACGGTGCACTATGATAAACTGAACCATACTTAGAGGGTTCTTGGTTAAGGTCTGGTCCTAGGTTTTCTTGGTTATCCACATCATCACCTGGACTTAGTTAAATTCAGCTAATCTAGGTTCTCTTCGAGCTCTTTCTCTAAAAGATAATCCAAACCATGGATCTGAGCTTTCTCCAGAATTTCTATTTCTTTGACCTGGGGTAAGCTGGTTGATGAATGATTGAGAGTCGTTACGAAGGATAATCTGTCTCCTCATTATCCCTGCAAATAGATATCAAATCAAGAGCTATATACACTTCCTTTGAAATTGTGTGTATCTATAATCTATTAAACCAATTCTTCGCAATGAAACAGAGCTTGACCGAACAGGGGAGAAAAGAAAATTCATGTATTTAACTCCCTTTGCTACTAATAAACTTTGTACAGAACTCTCTAGGCACACCTTATGTAAGATTTAATGGCTTGAATTTTGAAACAATTACCCATCTTATAACACAGGTTTTTTTTTAATCCTGAATGCTCTAAAAGTTTGAGTTTATCAAGCATTCATCTCATACAACTAATTTGACATCTCTTCTAAAATCCCATTGACATTTGAGCTTTGACATATTTCTTCTTAAAAGTGGTCAGCACCTTTTCAAGGGTTTTAAACTTCAATTTAAAAGAATATCCTCCCAACAACACAAAATCCTCTGTAACCACGTGAGGGTATTTCACCTTATCACTAATTATCTCCCTTTATGGAAACAGTGGCTGGCCAAAGCAATAATAGGGAGAAAGCTTATGAAATCCCATTTATTACTCCATATATTGCATTAAGGCTTACCATTACTTAATCTATTATAGCCCCACTTAAAATGACTTTTAATGCTTTAATTAGATACCAAATCAGTGATTTATCATCAGTTTCTATTTCCAAACTCCCTCATCACGCCACACAAAAGCATAGGTATATGTTTATATTCCATTTATAGGTGGCGTGACCCTATGTTGAAGTCTGAAAAATTCCAGCTTCATAAATATCAATTTAATCATCATTTAAATGTCCTAACCATGATGTATATTTCTAAGACACTTATTTAATGTAAGGAAGCGTCAAACAGAACTTTTGCACAGATTCATAACCTAAAAAATTCACCTCAACACACCACAGCAGGTCACCCACATGTGCGTCAGAATATATGTGCATGTATCGTGTTCTTTCCTTCTCTTCCTACTTAAACGGTTAAACCCCACTGTACACACCAGAACAGGGAGCATTGGGTTCGATAAAATTGAACAACAAGTACATCCATATAATCCTTATAATTTTAACATCTAGCTACTTCTACACAATCCCCAAAAGAGAACTGAACAGAGCACCTCTATATCAGTAAGCTTTAAAATCAAAACTGCAGTTACAGCCACAGATATTCACATGCAAATCGAAAAAACATATATCCCTTAAATCTATAAAAGCTTTTCACGCATGGTCCACGGGTTCTTCGCTCTCTTTCTCAAAATCAGATTTTCAGCTCCCCATATCTCACAAAAAGACGCAACAACAGAAGAAGTTGAAGATAGGATGATGTCTAGGAGGCTTACCTCTACCTCGATACAAGCTTGCATGTGGTAGAACTCTTCACGGATATCCTTTTCTTCCTCTTCGTTCACCTCTTCTTCGCTCGGTATGTCTTGCTCCTTTCTCCGTCTCTCCTCTTCTGGTGCGTTCAATAAAATGAGGAGGAAAAGGCTGGGCAGATTGGTTTAATATGCCCATTTGACCATTTTACCCTTCCATTATAATTTGCTCTAGATTTCATCCCTTGGTTATTGCCCGGAAACAATCAAATAATTCTTATAAATTAGTTCTTCATATTTTATAAGAATTTTATTTCATAATTAGCATTTCCCCCCCTATAAATTAATTTTCTTAAATTTTTTCAGGTCAAACAAAAATTTCTATCTATTTTTTTACTTTTTTAAAGTTTCAATTAATTTCTTTAAACCTCACAAACACTTTAGAAATCTCTAACTAAAGCATTTACAAATTGCAACACTTATTAAGTCCTTTAAAGAAATAGGTAGGATTTGCCTTCCCTTATATGATGACTAAACATAAGAAATTATTTGCATTATCTATAAATTATAAATAATACATCTGACTATAAGTTTTATACTATTATATTGAAATTTATTTTTTACAATATTGAATCCTTAAATCACAGACATCTTATTTTGTATTATCGACATTTGAAATTAAAAATCTTAAAAGTAGAAAATGAAACTAATAACTTCATCAATCATTTTATATTGAATCTAACAATAAAAAAAGACAAGAAACGAAAAATATCTGAGAGGTTGAGGCATTACAAAAAGTATTAGAGAAAGTCACATTAAATTCCCAAGCCTTAGTCTATCATGTTGATCAACTTATCTATATCCCTATTCAAACAATCTTGAAGTCGAAAACTTGATAATCTTGTAAATTCAGGAGAGCACCAGCATGTGTAAGTTTGGATTCAGTGATCCAATTATAGAGTTGAAAAGAGAGATCATTTCCTTTTTGATATTTTTTTAATAAATAAATGCGGCACAAGGGTTTAAATGATCTCCTGCTTGAAGTTCCACTCCCTTATTCTCTCTTCACTTTTGTCATCCACCTCCACATGTGGTGGTGACAAAAATAATATCAAAATAATCCTGCAGTTGTCCCATCCTTCTTAATATTAACAAGATAATCCAGACTTTGAACAAAAAATAAATAATAGAGGTGATCAAAAATATTTTATGTGTTAATGTCTGTAATTTTTCCATCTCAAAATATTTTGTATGTTAAGGTTGTTTGTTCTCTCCCAATATTTATTGTCCAGTGATGATAAGGCTCCAAAAAAAACAACTTTGTTAGCATTGTAATTCTTTTGAAGGATCCTGACATTAATTTGGCTTTGATTCTAAACACAATGTGAAACATGACATTAAAGAGTTGAAGATGAATGCGGTTGCTTTAGTGGATCTTAAGATACTTTGAAACTTAAAGAGATGTGTTCGATCTTTGACTTTGATAGTTTATAGATTTGTTTTAAAATTTACGGAAAATCTTCTATACTTTATCTAAATTTTTAATTTAGTATTTGTATTTTTCTATTATTAAATTCTTTAATTTTGCTCTATTGACACTGTTAACCTATATAAATTTACTTTGTTAATCCTTACATAGAAGTTAATTGTGCTAACTGAACAAAATTAAAGGATATAATAAGAAGAAAAATAAATAAATTAAGTACCATATTAAAAATTGAAAGAAAATATATGTAACTTCAAAATGGTTTTCCCTAAAATTTACAAGTATTATATTTAATAAAAATTAGAAAGTAAATACAAAGGAAGAACTAGCTAAAATAACAAGGGCTAAAGTTTGACAGATGAAGAAATATAGTCAAAAGTCATGCATGTGTGAAAATAGTTTTGTGCCAAAGGACTTCCTTCCCCAGCCAGCCCCCACAGCACAGATCTTACAAGGTTTCAAATTGATGTGGGACAGATTTTCTTTTCAGTAAGCCCACTACTACTTTTGTGTCCATAATAGAGAAACTTATCAGATATTATAAGTATATTCTGTTTTTTTTTAGATTAATCAGACGGATATGACAACAAATTAAAACCAGAACAATTTATATTAATTAGTTGAATGATCCTTTTACCGTGTTCAGTTTGATCATACCTCAAAAAAATATTGTATCAACTTTATATATACATGAATCAAGAGCTATTATGAATGTTCAACCATTAGATTTTTTTTTATCATTTAACCATTAGATTTGAATATCAAAATGATTATAGAATAGTAATGCATACTGTACTTTGGTATATCATGGATCTGATGGACAATGATCAACTTTAATGCGGCATATTTTATCCTCTTGATCTTCATCATCACCATCGGCTTTCTCAAACTTCATGCTTATCTATAAAAGAGAAAACAAATACCAACATAGTCAATTATTTCTCTTACATCAACTTTGCTAAACATAACGCTGGAGGAAACACAAGACAAACATAGTGATTCAGACATAAACAAAACAACCTGCTCGATTCTTAAAAAAAAAAAAACGAACCCAATAAAAGAAACTAAAAAAAATCCCTAAACGAACACTTGCCAAAGATTTACCAAAAAAAACTGGGATCGCAATAGACTTATTTTGGCTAAGCTTACACATATCACTGGGCAAAAACACTAATAGCCACCACTCCCTCCCATGGACAATCTCTCCAATGTATTTACTCTTAATTGTACCCGTACCATTCCTAAATCAAATTTTTATGACTTGATCGCCAACCCCAAAGTATTTCATACCTTGTTCAAATAAAATTGCATTAATCAGTAATTATAGACTAGATATGCCTCCTTCGTGACTCAATAAGGTTAAATCTAAATGATAAACTTACATGTTTGAAAGAATATGCATCCTCTACTCCTAATACACGCTATTACTCACACTCATAGCAACATAAGCGCAAACGCATACCTCCAACTCTCTCACAAACAAGCACTAAGGAGTGAGTTGATGAGAATCACTAACTACAAAGTCAAGCCAAAGAACAAACGCTCTAACAAAACAAGAGAATGAAAATGAATCTCAACCCCTTGCAACAAAATCAATTTGTTGAATACTCTCTTCTATCTGAAGAATGGATCAATGGTTTGTGAGTAAAATCCTAAAAACAAGATGTGTATATGTACACACACCTGTATGTGAATAAGTCTAGGGTTAGGTCGTTGGTGGATGATTTTCAATTAACGAATCCATTAATGAAGAGCAGGTGGTTTAAATTTCAAATACATGTACAACGTATCAAGTTATTCTAATTTTCAGTTATACATTATGTATCTGATGGTATGCATTGCACCTAATTTATTCTAATTTTCAGTTATACAATGTATTTGATTGTAATCCATTGAATCTAATTTATTTCCTTTCCTCGTATAGAGTGCTAGCAGATGCCAAAAAATTATGACTAGTTCATTAATCTCATAATGAAGGATATTTATTTTGTTTTTTTCCTACTTCAAAATAATGAGTTTTAAATGGTGGTTCAATAAATAAATAAATTTTTAAATGTTTCATATTGGGATTCTGAAATGTACACTCTCTTTCATTGCCTAGTTACAAAGGGATATGAATACTAAATTTAATTTCTTTTATCTCCTACAATTTTTCTCCCACATGGCACATCATTCTATCTAAAATATTTCAGTGCACATTAAAATAGAAGTTCTCACGAAAAAAAAAAGTAAGTTCACGGGGGAAATTTTTTTGCGACATTAATGACCATTACTTGATTAAAAAATTGAGAAAACAAACACATTTTGATGGAAAATAAGAACCAATATATAGAGATCAAGCAAAATTTTAAATGCAAATCAATTCTTTGCTCTGATGAAAGGTTCCTAAAAGTATGTGGTGATCATATTTGTGAAAATGTACATACTTAGATCTTTGGTGTGGTTATAGAAATAAGATCTACAATTGGTAAAGCAAAGATATTACTATTGATACTCTTAACCATGCCCTACAACTCCACAATTCATATGTATTGATTTAATTGATCGATTTTAATATACTAATTATATTAAATTATGGAGGAGAAGGGGGTTAGTCATGCGAAAAGGGAGGAGATCATAAAATCATTAAATATATCGTTAACTCTTTCTTGATCAATAGAAAATGTTTTAGAAAGAATTCAAATTCAAAAAATGAAGCAAATGAAGAAAGAAACAGAAACTGGGCATTCGGTACACGGTTTACTAATTAATTAAACTATATCAATTGAGAAAACCAATGTCCTACATCACTTTTCCTTTATGGAGAACATCCTACGCCTTCTAAGAAGCTCAATATCATCTTAATTGGAGTAGTATAACTCAAGATATGAATTTTACAAGTTAAAGAAGGGAAATCAGGATCCAGTGAGGAGTTCCAAGATAGCATCATATTTATTGATTAAACTATACAGTTTAAGCCCGCCATGAGTTATTGGATTTATTATTCCATAAAAAGGTTTCTCTAAGATTTATTTAGAGACCAAGAGATATTATCCCTAAAGGAGTTTTGTTGAATTCGTTATTGATTATCAAAATTAAGTCATGCAATTGATTAACCAGGTTGCAAGCAACAATATTACAAAAAAAAAAATAGAGAAATTGCCACACCAGTTAAAAAGAAACCAATGTAGAAAGTAGAAATAAGCTCAGTACCCAAAGGACTTTCTACTCTATTTTTGCAATTTTAATTCGTGTAGAAATATGCATGTTAAAATTACAATTGATAAAGAAAGTCACAAAAATTCTGGAAAACAATCATTTACTTTTTACTTTGATGGCAAGTAGAGCGTAGTTTCCTACCATATTAAAAATGATAAAAATTAAGTAAGGTTATTTATATCTATTTAGTCAAGTTTATAAATGAATTTATAAGTACACATAAGCATTTTAACAACTAATTCACAATAACAAAATAAAAAGTCTCTCCATAAAAATTTATTAATCATAATTTTAATAATTAACAATAACAAAATAAAAAATGACTATATGAAAATTTACAAATCTTTATTTACATTGTAAGAGCTAATACAAAAAAGTTACAAATATTAGTTAATTTATAAGTGTACATACACATTTAAATAACTAACAATAATATTGAAGAACTTGACATAATCCATTCAAGCAACTTGCTCATTCTCATCATTATATTGCACAGAGAGGAGAAGCAGGACACATGAGCTGAATCAGTAATCATACAAGTTCCATTGAGCCAATGTAATACCTACGACAGGTGGTGAAACTGTAACTGAAACTGAAGAACCCAGTCCATTTCCATTGGATTCGAACCTCTTTATATAAAAAATGTGGGTTCTTCCCCTAAAGTCTTTCGAAACACCCTGCAAATCATCCACTCGTTCTGCAAAAATCATACCAAATTTAGGTGAACAAAGTATTGAGCCAAAATCTCAAGAAACAGAGAAAAGTAAAGTTGGTACATTTACAGTTCTGGAGGAGTTTTGGATACAGAATTTCCATCTAATATATATTCATGCATGACCTAGTTGGTTTTTTCTCCCTTTGATAACAAATGCTAAAAAGGAATACCTAAATTGTATGCCCAAGGCAAATTTGGAACAGTTTTTCTTTCGAGATCCATTGCCCATTCTGTGCCCAACCAATAGAGAAACTGTCAGATGTTATAAATATATTTTGTTTGAAATACACACACAAATGATTATAGAATAGTAATACTCACTGATATACTTTTGATATTCTATTGATCTGATAGACAATGATCAAAGTGCCACAGAACTTAATGAAATTTATTTTATCCTCTTGATCTTCATCATTGCCTATATCTTTCTCAACCTTCATGCTTATCTATGAAAAAGAAAATAAATACCAGTACAGTTAATCATTTTTTATTAAGCTAAGATAATCAAAATACAATCGGAAATACAAGACAATAACACAATGATTCAGACAAAAAAAAAAATCCTGCCCGACCCTATCAGCAAGAACCAAAGGGATCACGAAAAGACATAAAGCAAAGAGTAATATGCCACCAGCACAAACTACATGATCAAGGAGGTTTCTAGATCTCAAGAATCACCGTCCAAAATACCAAACATGGACGACCCTCCAAAACTATCCCTGCCATGAACATCATCTTCTATGAGGATATGGTCTCAGAGACTCTTCTCATTGACCCAATCCTCACCATTGAGGTGATATCATGGTAGTTCTAGAACGCTTGCCTGAGATCTATAGGAAAAGTGGGATCACCGTAGACTCCTTTTGGCTAAACAATACCCATATCAACTTTGAAGTACTCTTAATCAAGTCCTAGCGTTTCTAAATAAATTAAAATTTGCATACCAGACCATTAATCCCAAAGTATTTCATACCTTATCTAAATAAAATTGCATTAATCAACACAAACGTACAAGCATACCTCAAATTCTCAAACCAAACGTACACCAAGGAGTGATTGATGAGAACCACTAACTATAAAGTCAAGCCAAGAAACAAAGGCTCTCAAACAAGAGAATGGAAAGGGTACTCAGCCCCTTGCAACAATGCCAGTTTATTGAATACTTTCTTCACTCTAAAGAATCGATCAATGGCTTGTGCGTAAAACCCTAAAAATGGATGTGTATATATACACACGCATGGGTGTGTGAATAAGTTTAGAGTTGAGCCTATGGAGGATGAATTTCAATTAATGAAGAGTAACTGGTATAAATTTCAAATACATGTACAATGTATCGAATTATTCTAATTTACATCTGATTTTGATTGTATACATTGCATTTAATTTTTTTTCTTATTTAGAATGTTAGTGAATACTAAAAATTACGACCGGTTCATGAATGACATAATAAAGATTTATGTTATTTTTTTTACTACAAATAAACAAGTTTAAATGGTTGGTGTAACCTCCCAAATTTTTATAAAAGCTATTTATAAAGTATTATTAAATTTAAGAGTATTTTTTTAAAATTAAAAAGTTTTAAAGGTGAAATTTTAAAAAAAAATAAAAAAAAATAGTCATTAAAAATGTTTTGGAATTTAAAAATTATGAAAGAGTTTATTTATTAAAAGAGATTTAAATAATTTAATAGCTATTTTTTAATAATTAAGGTATATTTTTTTAAAAAATTCAAACAAAATAGTTCCAAGTTACCATTTGTCCTAAAACTTTTAGGAACATTATCTTATAGAAACTATTGAAGGAAGAAAATATTTATTGAGGATTATTTTTTAGGAATTTGTTAATATTTCAGAAAATAAGGGAAATGCTGAAAATAAATAATACTGAAGGGCAAATTGGTATTTTACTACCTCACCCTCCCTCACACGCTCCCTCTCCCCTAAAACACATCGGCTCACTCTTCCCTCTCATTCAACATAGTCTTCTTCGTCAAGCAGGGTGGTGAGAGCGAGCAAGCAAAAAGAACCAGAAGGAGCGATCGTTGTCGCCGAAAAGAGAGGCCGGAGTGCTTATGTGGAGGTGGATTCTGACCAAGGTAAGCCTCCTATGTCTTCTCCTATCTTCAGTTTCTTCAATCTCAGCGTTTTTGGGGATGGGTTGTCCAATCAAGGTTGAGTCTTTGGGTGAAAAAAGTGTCGATCTGGTGTAGATAAGCAAAAATTTAAGCTTTTTAACTTGAAATCTAACTTAAATCGTGAAGCTTGGCTTTTGCATGTGATTCCTATGTCTTGGGTCATCATTTCTGAAAACAGAGCTTGTGATTCCGAAAGGAAATAAAAAACAGGTGCTTGTTGCTTTAGTATGTGTGACTTTGGATTCTTTGAAATCAAGGCTAAATATAGTATAATTTTCCTAATGATGTATCAATCAATGTTTGCTGAAAGTATAGTTGTATGGGAGTCTGAAAAATTGAAGCTTGATTTTAGAAAAGTTGGCTGTGCATCCTATCTCCCTGTTTTATAAAGGTATAGTGTTAGATGATGAGTTTTATTTAGAAGAATGATTTTCGAAATCTGGAGGCTGAAAGCTCAAAGTTTCCTCATTGTTTTGATGTTTGAAAAGGTTAAATAAGTATCCTAAATTATTAACTACGTTTAGAGGCTCCAAAATTCATGGATAAAATCATAATTCTTGAAGCTGAAAATTTATCTGAAGTTCTCTATTTTGTGCCTCTATTGTAGTAAATTATTTTAGTTAAGTAAATTGTGTTTAGAGGCATTGCGGGATGATTCTAATATCTATATATATAAATCTGGAAAATATGTTGGGAATTAACATAAGTGCTGTTGTTTATTCTAGGACATCATAGAATGCTTAAAATGATCATAATAATTATGGTACAAACATGATTGAAAGCTTGATGGATTCAATATTTTTGAAGAAAAACTGATCAGAGCTCACGGTTTTGATGCTCTTGGTGAGGAATTATAAACTTGAATTTCATAAGCTTTTCTTGTATGATTTGCTCTGGCAGCCACCATTTCTTTAGAAAGGAGATCATTTTTGGTTAAGTTAAAATTATTAGACAAGAACAAAGCAAAAGATCTAAGTTAATGAATTGGAGTTTGGAGTTTTCAGAAAGATTGTTTATGCCATTTGAATATATATATATATATATATATATATATATATAGATGTGAATATATGTATATATATAAATATATTTGTCCAGAATGACAAACTACTTTATATAAGGCTAGTGCTTGGAAAGAGATGGGATTTTAAGGGAAGTTACTTAAGTTACAAATTATAAATGGAAAGGTATTAACCTACCCTTATGTATATGTATAATTTATAGTCTTTGATTTGTACTAAAGCCCTTAAGGAGATATAAAGAGGTATTACCAAAGAGGAGAAAATTAGAAGTATTTTAATCATTTATCTCTTATATTTTTATGCATTGTGCATATGTATTTGTGCCATTTTCGTGTTCTAGTTAAACATGAGAACATGTAAACTCCTTACTCTAGCAGCAACCATTGACATGTGCATTATTCAAATCAATTAGTTTATTCAATTGTGAGGTATTGTTCTCTATTATTTATTTTGCATGTGTAGATAACCTTGTATTAATATATTGAGATGATGAGTTTGCTATTGAGATTCCTCTGAATCTCACCATCTTTTCTGCATTGTACCCACATTAGGAGCAAATACCTGAGGGGGCAAGGTGAAGCTAGTGGAGAATTAGTACAGATGGTGGAGATTTGTAGAAACTAGCTTTACTTATTTTGTTAAATATATGATTCTTCTGTGGTTGTAGGCTAGTTTTATATATGTATATAAATAGTTATTTATTATGGTTTACAAGCAACCTCTCTAAGGAGGATAAGTCGTACTAGTTTCATATTAGCATTCCAAAATGTACATTATCTTTCTTTCACTAGTTGCAAAGGACAACAATATTAAATTTAATTTCTTTTTATCTCCTACATTTTTTCTCACAATACTCTATGTAAAATATTCAATTCAATGTACATTACAATAATGAAATTCTCACAAAAAAAAATTATTCTTATGAAATCTACTTGATGAGATATTCTCACAAAAACTCAAGCAAACATTAGTAAGTCCTTAATGCTTTATTTTTTGCCTTGCAAATACTCTCTCGTAGAAATGGTAAGGCCCTCGTGTTATATTTTTGGCATTAACGGAAAGGTTTGCAAAAGTTTATAGAACTTAAATCTAGTAAGTCGTACTCGGATCTTTGGTATGACTATAGAAATAAGAATATAATTGGAACTTGCTGCTTTTTTTTTTTTTTTTGAGAAGGTTTGCGATGTGTGTGTGAGTTGTTCTTAAATTATGTGTATTTATTAGAATTCTCTTATATATTAGAATATGAGAAGTGCAAAAATAATTGACAACCTTCTCCAATTATCCTTCAAACGCAAAACTTCATTAAAAAAACCGAACAATCTAAAAACCTACTAAGGTACGGCTAAAGAAATACTCATACTCATTATCCACCTTAAATCTATAAGTTCCTGTAGTTCTCATATCACAATACATTGCTACTTTCATATTCCCCTATGAAGAAGAAGAAAACAAAGAAAGAACTTCACTATCTAGGAGAGAAAATGAAGTCATTTAAGTTTATCCCCATTTTGCAAATTCAATCTCATAATAGTCACCGCTGCTGTAAGTATACTTTTCAATAGTGACATTTGTCATCACTACAGTTACCTTGAGCAACGTCTAATGTCACCGACAAAAAAAGTAGTAATTAAACAGAGGGATTGCTCCACCTCGTCACTGAGATCTGTTGCAATTTCCAAAACAGTGACATTCTCAGAGTTCCACGCGCGAGCAGAGCAAAAACAAAGGCTGTTTTAAAACTCTAGTTAAGTATTAGACTTATAAAGATGATAGAATTTATGTTACTCTAAAAATTGTCATAAACTATTATTTTTAATTGCTATTAATTTTTTTTCTAATAGTGACATAAAAATATATATAGATACGAACATATAGATATATGAAAATGATTATAAAAGAGTAATACTTACAAATATGTTTTGTTGTATCGTTGATCTGATTGGCAATGGTTAACGTGCCCAAAATTTCATGCAACGTTTTTTATCCTATTGATCTACATCATCACCATTGGCTTTCTCAAACTTCATAGTTATCTATGAAAGAAAAACAAATACCAACATAGTCATTTTTTTATCAAACATATATAGTGCAAGAGGAAACACAAGACAAACATAATGATTCATGCTCAAACAACACAAAATCCTACTCGACCCTATTAGAAAAGAAACCTAGTACAAGAAACCAAAAAGATCCCAAAACGAGATAAAGGAAAGAGTAATATGACTCCAAACTGTACAGTACAATTGGAACAAGGAAGCTTCTAAATCTCATTAATCCCCAGCATAAAGATCAAATATAATCAGCCCTCCAAAGCTATCGCTACCATGAATGTGATCTTCCATGAGGTCCCAGAGAATCATCTCATTAATCCCATCCAAATTTAATTTTCATGACCAGAATGCCAACTACAAAAGATTAATACCTTATCTAAATAAAGTTGCATTAAGAAGTGATTATAAGCAAAACATGCCTCCATCATGACTCAAGAAGGCTAGATCTAAATGATAAAACAAACATTTTTCAGGTTTTAAAGAAGTCATATCCACCTCCCCTAATAAATACCATTACTCACACACATAGCAATATAAGCACACCTCAAGCTCTCTCACCAGACGAACCCCGAAGAGTGAATGGAAGGGGAACTTAGCCTCTTGAGACAAAGTAAGTTTATTGAATAACTCTCTTCTCTCTGGAGAACTGATCAATGATTCGTGAGTAGAATCCTAAATGAAAGATGTATCTATATATGCCTCTGTATGCGTGAATGTGGCTAAGTCTTTGGAGGATGAACCCTAGACCCTAAATCCAAAGTCATTTTCTATGTTTAAACATATTGAAATTCGAAACTTTGTACTTAAAGAGTCAAAATACCTTTTATTAATACCAACATAATATTTATTTTCTATATTTTTTCTCACTTCATTTTATCTAAAACATTCAATGTACATTAAAATAATGAAATTCTTAAAAAAAACAAACATTTAAGTTCGTGTGGGAAAAAGTTTTGCAGCACTAGGATAAAAAAATTGAGAAAACAAAGAATACATATTTGGTTAAGATCTCCGTATAGGAAGAATGAAACAGAAATTTAGAAAGATATAAAACTTCAAACTCTAAAATCATACCCGATGTGATATGGGAGATCTGAATTATAATCTAAAATCTAGAATCAAGAATAAATCCAAAAAAATCATATTATAAATTCAAATAACAATCATCCATAATGAATTAGGCAGTTATTTTTTTTTATTTCTAAAATTTTAAATATAAATAATACATACTAACTTAAAATTTCCATAAAAGAAGAATGAAATGATATATATAGAGAGAGAGAATCATACTTGATGTGATTGGAAGATTTGTGATAATTTAAAATCTATAATCAATAATAAATTAGGATACCATTGCATCACACACAAGTTAATTTAAATAACAACCATCCATCATGAATTATAATGTGAGTGCTTTTTTGTCCAAATTTCAAATTTGAAAATCCTAGATGATTTTACAAACTTCAAATTGTAGGAAGAACAAAATTGTTAAAGAAATCGACGAAAATTTCAAACTTTATTTAAAAAAATATTTCATTTTATTTTATTATAGTATCATAAAAAATTGCAAAAAAAATAAAGAAATCAATATATATATATATTAAAATGTATAATATTTTAATATCTAGCAAATGTTTCCTCAACTATATAAATTTTTAGATATTTTTTATTAAAATATTTTAATATTTTAATTGCAAAAAAAATGTATACTAAAATAATATATTTTTTCCGCTCAATTATATAAATTTTTAGACATTTTTATTTGAAATTAAAAAAAATACAAGGGAATTTATAATAACGAAACATTAGGAAATTATAAATATCCTCAACCAACTTCCTCCCGTTACAAAATATTTGAAAATTCATAATATTTTAATTATTTTTATTGAGTTAAGTGCAGAGAGGCAACCACATGGCAAAGCCGTAAACTACCTCTGTTTCACGGATTACACCCAATCACGTCCTAAATTCTCCCCTCCTTCCCCAATTTTGAAATGAAATAGACCGTTATTCGCAGCGAGAGACCATCGGAAACTTCCTAAGACTTCACCGTGTGCGGTCACCGTGTAGGAACCACAACCATTCGCCGGTAACATTTCCGTAACTTATTCGCGTACAGTGACCAAGGAAGTGGACTCTGAGTGGCTTGTGTTCCTTCGATTTTGCATTAAGTCCTTCACTTTCCCCATTGTTGTACTGTTTTAGCGTAGTTTTTTTTATTTGTTTTATGTGTTAAAGATTAGTATCTTGTTATAGACTTGATTATCTAGAGATATTGCTCTGTTCGCCTTCTTCTTTCTGTCTTGTTCCCCTTCTTCTATTGTGCTTCCCCTGCTATTCTTTGGCATGAAGTGTTAACAAATGCTTTTATTTTAATGAATTACTGGTATGGATTCTTTCACATTGTGAATTCTCGCTCTTTACATTTGACTCACTTGGTTGGTTAGTAATTTTACAAGGAAAATTTTGATGGCTTGAGGACCTTTGGTCCTTAACTGAAATTTTAAAATATTTTGGTCTCTTATTGAAATTAAACATTTCTTTTGGTCTTTAAGTGTCATTCCCTCAATATTAGATTATTGTTAAAGTCTATTGTTAGATTTATTTGCTAGAAGAGGTGATAAATTTCCAATTCAAACTGGAAACTTCAAATGTAAATTTGTCTGTCCTTAAGCTTAAATGTAAATATAAAATAATAAGAATTAATTTTTTATAATTAATATTGTCTGATTTTATTGGGATTGTAACTTTGAATAAGTGATAAGGGGCTCCTTATAAGTGATTTTTAGATAATTTAGAGATTATATATATATATATATATATATATATTTGTAGAGTCTTTTTGCGTCTCTGGAAAACACAATCTCAAACAGAAATTTAAGTGACCGGCTGTAATGCCTGGGACAGAAGTAATGCCGGAGACAGAAATAATGAAGATTTTCTGTTGCTTCCCTTATACAGGTAAATAAATATACCTATAGTCTATAGTCTTCAAGTCAATTTCAAATACTGCCAAATGAACTAAATTATTTAGTTGTATTTTTCTGATAAAAACAATATGTTCCAGGAAGAAAAGAACCGCCTAGTCAATGCTTGCTCACAATCAATTCCTTCTCTTTGCTTTCAAAGGCTTCATTAGAAAAATACACTTCGGAAGTATTTGAAGCAGGGGGATACCAATGGTATTTTCTTATGATCTTTTTCATTCAGACTTGTGTTGGTCCTATGCTTTGCTCGGAGTTTCAAAGTTGTTAAGATTTTTATATTTATGTATAATATAACTGGTTTGAACTTTGATTTTTACTTTTTCATATTTGCTTGTAGAAAATGATAAATCTGTTGTTATGGTAGGACCCTATCTATATATCCAACTGGGAATGGTAAAAGGGATGGACGTGATCATATCTCAATATATCTGAACTTGATAGTTGAAGACTCAAATTTGTTTCCTGTTGGTTGGGAGATCAATGCCATTTTGAATTTGTTTGTATATGATTTCCTTCACGATGAGTATCTTTCTACTCAAGGTATTTTTACTTCATTGACCAGTTTTTCGCATTTTATGTTGTATTGACATAGTCTATAGCATGGAATCTGACATTGGTGTTTGCAGATGCGAGCATAAGGCGGTTCCATGAACTTCAAACAGAATGGGGTATCCCGAAATTCGTCGATCTTGCCTCGTTTAACGACCCTTCAAATGGATATCTAAGGGATGATTCCTGTACGTTTGGAGCTGAAATTTTTATTGTCAAGCCCACCAATAAAGGATATTGTTTATCAATGATACAAGAACCTCCTTCTCTTTCTTATAGGTGGAAATTTAATAACTTTTCAAAAGCTAATTTTGAGAAGTATAACTCTGAACCTTTCCTTGCTGGGGACTACAAATGGTACGCGAAGTCTGAACCTTCTTCCTAAAACTTCCTGGTCTTCACAACTTACTAACTGTTGGAATTCTCTCTATTTCTCAATTGAAATTACTTCAATAGTATTACGCGATCTATATACCTGATCTAACTTAGTAGGATAAAGTTTGTATTTGTTGTATAATTCATGTATTGAAGAATATGTTCCAATTGAATGCGAGAAAATAATAGATTTTGGTTTTGTTGCAGGAATCTCACTTTCTACCCTAACGGGCACCTAAAGGGCAAGGGGAATTGTATCTCCCTATTTCTTACAATCGACATCTCGTCCATTCCACCAAACACTAAATTATGTGTGCATGGCATTTTGCGAGCCAGGGACCAAATCAATGATCAACATGTTGAACATGAAAGTAAGATTGACTATGTTTTGAACTGAGAACTTCAATTAACCATATCAAAATGTCGGACTTTAAGTCTATGAGCTAATTTTGATTCAAGTATCCCAAGTTTCACAAGGCTCAAATAAGATTTTTTTCTTAACGGTTGTTATTTAAGTTGCATATCACTCAGCACTTCTTATAAATCCAAAAGATATTTCATTTGTTGTTTTCCCCCCATTTTACAGTCTATGCGCACTTCTCAAAGTTGATGCCGTCCTGGGGCTCAGGATTGTTCATGCCATTAGCCAAACTGATGGACCCAACCAAGTGCTTCTTACAGGGAGATAGTTGTGTATTTGATGCTGAGTTTAAAGTTTTGGCCTTGATCGAAAGTTCTTCATGACTAAGCCTTAGATAAATAATTCACATTGCAACTATCATTAGCTTCTCCATGGCAAAACCACGCTTGGGGTGTGTTTTATTAGCGGTGGAAGGAAGAATATGTTTTGAATAAAATTGATTGAAAATTATGATTTTGAGTAGAATATATTTGTTTTTATCCCTTTCAAAATTTAAAGCGTAAATAGTTTTCACCCTCCGAACAACTATATCACTTCACAAGTTTCGAACTAGTGTTCTCCTTGTAGGAAAGGCCACTTACTATCTCCTAACAAGAATACTTTACAAGTTTGGAATTGTTTTGTGAGGACATGATAATGTTTAGAAATTGCTTTTTGAAAAGTGATATTGATACGATTAAAATTGTTTGGATGATTGTAATAAAAAATTATTTTTGTGTAAATTATTAAAATAGACATAAATTAATGTGATATTTTTATAAGCGACAAATAGATGGAGGTATTTTGGTATTATATGCATTTTTTACAGCCATTATTATTTTAATGGTTAGAATTGATAATCCATTAGGGTTTAGGATGAATAATTGATAATTCATTTTAGGATAATGGCTTTTTGTCAAAACCAAAGTTAACTATATATAATTGATAATTGATTTTAGGAAAAAAGATGAATATATTATTGATGAGATAGAGTACCTTTGTCAATATTCTCTTTTCAAGTACACATGGCATGGAGCATGAATCAATTTTTTTGTTGCTAGAAACTATAAAATTGTCCTATTTACTAACCTATTTTATTACTCTAATTAACTCTTGATTTTTTTTCTTGGTTTTTGAAATAAAATACTTCATCTGAATATTATTTCTATGAAATAGACTTTAATTCAAAAGTTACCAAATCACATTGGACATGCTTTTACTAAACTGGATTATCAAAAGCAAACCAAACAAAAAAAAAATTGCCAAATTAGATTAGATATGAGATGCAACCCATCTTTGTGCTTGTACGGATAATTATGTATTTAAAACATGTAGCTAGTTAAATAAGATTCCATGAGTAAAGGAAGAGAACAAAGGAGATCCTAATTAGGATGGGGATTATGAAACTCCGTTTTATTGGATCATAAGACTTGGTCTATGCTAATGGCCTTATAGCTAATGATATGAAAGCTCCTTTATAAGTAGGAGGTCATATATGCAATCCTACTTATAACCTTAAATCAGTATTTTCTTCTCTAAGAAAAATGCTTTCACAAAGATTAATATATGTGGAAAGAGAGTTAGGAGGCAAAGTGAAAGCAAATTGGGACTAAAGTGGAAATTTTCATGATATTTTATGAAATTACTAAGTCATGCCTTTTGTGATTGTGATTGGGTGGATCATGGGACACACTAATTATGATAAATTAGTCCAAAATATATTCAAAAGACACAAAAGATTAGTATTTTGAGAAAGAAGTATAAAGAAAGGAAATGAATATTTACAGTATTTCATTAAGTACAAATTTAGGTGTCCTTTAACTCTAATTAAGCTTTGATTTTTGTGAGGAGTGAGACATGAACCGAAGATATGGATTTCAAGGTTAATGGAACCTCTATATGGAATTATATATGGGTAAGTATGGAACACTAAATTATAATAAAATAATTAATTGCTATGCTTACGTGACTATTTTGCTATGCTATAGTTAGTATAGAGAAAACCATTGTTCTATTTCGTTTTTTCTTATAGAGAAGATCCTACGCTTTCATAAAGGCCCAAGATTAATCTTAATTACTCAACATATGAATTTTGCAAGTTATTAAAGAATGGAAATCTGAATCCAGTAAGGAGTTCCAAGATAGCATTATATTTATCGATTAAACTAGACAAATTTAGCCACAATGAATTGTTGGGATTATTTTTCCACAAAAAAAAGGTTTCTATAAGATTTATTTAGAGACCAAGATATTACCCCTATTGTTGAATTAGTTATTGATTATCAAAATTATGCATATAACTTGACCAGGTTGCAAGCAACACTGGTTAAAAAAGATTTTCACATTACTTACATATATAGAAACTGATGTATAACTAATAAATTGTTAATTGAGGTAGTAAATGACTTTACTCTATTTCTAATATCATGCTAAGAATAGCTAATATTTTCATAAACGAGAAACAAAAGGGAATATAAAAAATTTTAATGGTTGAAACAGAAGCAGCTATTTTCAAAGTAAAAGAAAGAATAGCCAACAATTAGAGTGTGAGTCAGTCAAGAAGGGAATTAATGTTTGTATCAAAAAATTTTCCAGTACCATCCCATTTTGAGGACTCACAAAAATCCCTCCGATCGTGTTGAACCACTTCAACAAGTTTGCATGTAATATATCTAGCATCTGATGTAAGATATCCATCATCTGATGTTTGTACAGTTCAAATCATGAGAATTTGTTGGGAATGGCAAAATCTTTTTACGTTTTAAACCTCGAAAGGATAGAGATATACATTAAAATAATGAAATTCTCATGAAAAACTATTTCAAGAGAATGCCACATCATTCTATCCCATTGCAACTTCAATTAATGTCCAAAATAGGGTTGAATTCGGGCTTGTGAAAATAAATTAAATTATTTAGCCATGAATGTCACAATCCTTGAATGACCTTATTTTTTTCCTTTATTACTTCCAGATATGTCAGCTTTGAAGATTTGTCTCTGATAAAGACGTGATTCATGATATTATTGGTAAAGTTGATTTTTTTCCCCAATATAGGCTAACTTTTGATGGTGGAGTTGGTACACTGTTATAGACTGATTACAACAATAAACTTTTAACTGATACTTGAAAATTGGTAATACATTCAACCATTTATGTATAATGTAATTATGTTTTCCTGTCCATTAATATCAAGTGGATAAAATTGTGTTCACAAAGGAAGTTGATTCATGATTCATATTTTAGTTCCATTGCTTTATGTATAATGTAATGTTTTCAAAGATTTTGTGTTTTCATAATATAATAAAACAAAGTTATTAAAATACAAATCTAGCATGCTATTAGTTTTTTTTTCTTTTTATTTTTAACTCAAGAGGAGTTGTTTCAAGCTTGAGAATCAAATAAAATATAAAATATAATTTGTTTGATATATCTAAAACTCTTGACCAAATTGATTAAGGTCAGATTAGTTCATTACTTGACAAGTCAACCAAAATTGTGTCTTAATACTATATGAAGATTACCATTTATTGTTGTGGAATAGAAGTTGAATTTGGTGTTAACATATTGGGGGGGGGGGTGCACCGGTGGTACAAGTGCACAACTAGCAGTGACTTCTTAGAGCCGTTGACTTTCAATGGCGATTTTCTTGTGTCGTCATTGATAGTATGCCTTTCAGCAGCGATTGTAGAAGTAGCCGCATAAAAGTCTTTTTTCTTTAGTGTGATCACTTTGGACCAAGTTAGGAAGGGTCAAAATGATTAAAAATTAAAGGAACAGTCAATGGTTGACTTGAAACTTGTAGAGTCAAAGTGGCATTAATTCTTGAGTGGTGAGAAGAAAATAGATATACCCTTGTTATTATTCTTGAACGATCGATTGAAGCATACAAATTGAAATGAATGAAATCAGAGAATTGCAACATTATTAATAATCTGACTGAACGTGCAGTGGGGATGTTAATTAATTAATGAATTACAACATGACCAATTGTTGAATGTTAATGGGATAACTGTAAGATCGAGAAGTGTAATAAAGCTTGGCAAGTAAGATGTTGGCGGCCTCAGTTGGATGGAAAGCATCCCAGAACAAGTACTTGCCTCTATCTTCACATGGTTGTTGCAATGGAAGGCATGTTATTTGTCCATTATTTCTCCCCACTCCACAGCATCCCTTGTCTATCACTTCAAATCCTGCACATTATTAATTAATGATGTATTTACCATTTTAGGATTCAAAATCTTTTAAAGATCAAAATGCAATCATTTATTGTGATTATTGATTATAACTTGTAGACAAAAGAATTAAAAGTATTAAGTCAAATTGATCCAAACTCATTTTTAACTAAATTTAGCGTTATATGATTTTAAGAGTAAAGTTAATAGTTACTCCCTCTAATTCTAAATTTAAAAATAATTAATTAAATAAATTATTTATTAAAAAAAAGTATGGCAGTTTTCTTAAAATACCTGAAATTACCCTATTGGTGGAACTCCCTTTAATATATGAAATTAATAAAAATAGTTAAAAAATTATAAATTTAAGAAATAAAATATTACATTTGGTACCAAAGCACATCTTCAACTAGTTCCTACATATACATGTCCAACTCACTTGTTGCAACACTTTATAATTCTATACCTCCGCATATATTCAATTTTATATTTTTTTAAGAAAAATTGTTAAATTATTATTTCTTTTTCAAATTTAATTTCATCATAATTCATTTAGGGAAAAAAGTGTTGAAACTTAATATAATTAAAAACGATTACAAATCTGGATTATCCAAGATACATTAAACTAGTTCAAATGAAATAATGTACACCAAATCCATTTCCATTGATAATTATTGATTGGATTTAATTCAACCTTCCTATATTCACAAAAGTAAATGCCTACAATTTGAAGGATATTGAAAGAGAACAAGAAAATTATGGGTGCTTTAATGCCTATATTCATTTACAGCTACGTTTTGAGATTCACAACTACATGTTATAAACACGAGTAATTGGGACAAAATCGCATTACGAATACATGTATAAATGTAAACTATGACTTATTGAGGAGAATTAGCAAGAGAGAATTACCATATGATGATCCATTGAGTGACAAATCTTGACTGGTTTGATAGAAATCCAAGAACACAAATTTGGATCCAGGAAGTCTGCCATTATTGAAAGTCTGAACGAGTTGGCGAAGGCCGGTATTGAAGAAGGAGATGGCGTTGTTGAACTTGTCATTGCATTTAGTCTCGTTGTTGTTGCTGTGGAAACGAGCAAGCTGATATGGAATGCACCCTATTTGCCCTACTGCTGTTACTATCACCTTGCGAGCTCCCAGTGAATACAATTGCTGAACAATCCAACATATGAATAACTGTACATATATATATGATTGGATCCAATCTAGTGCTGTTTTTATGTTTCAACTTGAGATTTTTCCCGTGCATTACACGAGGAGTGAGGAAAAATAGGTTGTATTATGATATTCAAAATCTTTTAAAATTCAAAGTGATTTATAATTATTATTATGAATCATCATTATATTTAAAAATTTAAAATATCATATAATCTAATAATGAGATTAATGATTAATTATTATCATGAGGCTTAAAATCATTCAAAGATCAAAGTTAGATTAGGTGTTGTAAGATTTTAAGAGTAAAATTGATGATTCATATCTAATTATTGAAAGTATTTTCATCATTCATTTTGATCTGTCATTTATCATGTTGTCTACTGTAATTAAGATATATCATTTGATTAACCCAGTCTTCAAAATGACACATTTCACTTAATAATGTAAAGGGATATTGAAACTTTTGGTACCTTAAGTTTACCTCACCAAACCTGAAATTTAATTTTTATCTATTAAGTTCCTAAAGTTTAATAATTAAAAATAATTAATCCTCTTGGTTTCAAGAAATATAATCCTAAATATACATGTGCTCTAAATGCTAACTGCCTTTTCATGGATTTAAAAAAAAAAATTGTTGGAATGATGAGATCAAATAAAATGGATAAAAATTAAAGTTGAGGGACTTAATTGATAAAAATTAAACTTTAGGGACTAAATTGATAACGTCTGAGATAAACTTGAGCAACCAAAGTTTCATTATCCCTAATGTAAATTATGTGACCAGAAAGCACAGGACATGTCAAAATGAACAATTAGACTAAAAATGAGGCATTATTTTCTAGCAAATATTCAGGTGACATCATCTAACCCAATCTCCAAAATGACATATTTTAGTTAATGCAATGGATGATTTCACAAGGAAGCATACAACGGATCAGAAAATGAATGATTCAGACAATCATAAACTAAGAAAAACAGTTTTCATCTGTACATATAATTATCCAACTCCCTCTTTCTCCACCACTGGTGACATTTGTTGTGTAACATAAACGGAATCTACACTATGACTCTATTTCACGTGGGTTGTTATAAACTACCTCATCGGATTTTAAGGTATGTTCATTTTTCTATAAATAAAAATTGAATACGTACGGTTAGCTGGCGAGAGTAATCTTGAAGGAGGAGATTGGCAAAAGCTCTGGCAGTATAATCAGAACTTGTTGTATAGAACTCAGGCATGAAATAGTTGTTAAGGTAATCGTTGCTTCCCATGCCAGAAAAGAATATGCATTTGCTTAAGTAGCTATTCATCGAAGCGTTGTCTCCCCTGAAAAACCTACTTAACTCACCCACTGAGTTGGCAAAATTTGCCACTTGCTCATTCATTGATGTGTGAGCACCCTGCAAAAATATATCATTATTATTATTACACATGCATGATATAAGAGTTAAATATAAAATCCCTTTTAGTTTGTGCAATCAATAAGATTGTTTAAAAACCTGTAAATTTATAGGGTAAAATAGTTTGAGGTTTTATATTTACAACATAAACTCTTCAACTAATTTCTATAGTTAAGATGGGAGAGAATATAAAACTACAAAAGTATAGGATAAATATAAAATAAAATGAAGTGAAATAGCACTATATATATATATATATATATATATATATATATATATGAATGTATGCATGCATGTATATGAATGTACCAGATTGGAGCCAGTTTCATCTCTGATGCCTGCGGCTCCAGAAGCATAATTAGCCCCTCTTAATAGTTGAGGTCCCCTTGTTCTTGAATATGGTGGAATGTAATATGGAAATCCCATAAGCTGAGCTGTATCATTCATATACATAATTAAAAAAAAATTAAAGTAGATTTGTGACATAAAAAGAAATAGGGATCCGAATTCATGCTATTTATTTTAAAAAATGATTATAAAGTCATCCGGATTAATATGATATCTGAACTGTCCAAACTAATTTCAGACAGTCCAAATTTTTATAAACTTTTCATTCTTAATCTGTTAAACCAAAATTTTAATGGGATAATTACATTTAAGTCTCAGAAAAGACAAATTATCACTATCAAGTCATATGAAATTATCAAATTGATATGAAGTTCTAACAGATTTACAAGTGATTTATTATAATTATAAAAAGATAAATTTATCTTACTTAGAGGTGAATCAGAATAACTCAATTAATAAATCAATATTTTACTAATGACAGGTTAAGGCAAAATAAATCACAATGCTACTAATGACAAGTTGAGGGGGAACAATTGATAAGTCAAGGCATGATAAGTCATGATGCCACCAATTATAAGTTAGAGTACCTCATTTGATAAGTCTATATGCTACTGATAATAAGTTATAGTAAACTCGTCTTTTTATAATTGTAATAAATCTCTCCTAAGTCCTTTGGAATTTTATATCAAATTGATGGTTTCATAATACTTAATAGAGATACTTTATCTTCCTTAGAAATTGAGGGTAATTTCCCCAATTTCAATTTATTTATAAATTTGACAATGAAGCACAAAAAGTATAAGCTACGTATACGTACCTAAGGCATCAACAAAAGTTCGACCATTGGTGAAGCGACCAGTGGGGCCCAGAGGGAAGTCAATGCCATAAGGACGATAATTAGCCCTAGCAAGAGTGAGAATGCCATTGTTATTGCCATTGTCAACCAGAGAATCTCCAAATATGAAGAAACATGGAACTTGCTGCTGTGGTGGTGGATTACTGATCTGTGACAATCCTCTCCCACTTAGACAAAGCCACGTACTCAAAACCAAACCCCAAAACACAATCATCTTTCTCATCTCTTAATGACACTGATCGATCGATGTTGAAGAATATGTAATAATAATAGTTCAGTTCGTACACTGTACACCACGCTATAAAAGAACATAATGTTAGAGTTCTTATATGAGGTTCTGGTTTGAGGGCATGTTGTAGTAATGGCGTTCATGTGATGTAAGTTAATGGGTTTAGGGATGAAAAGAAGAAGAAGAAGAAGAAAGAAGAAGCTTTTTTGGTTGGGTTTCACGTTAGGGTCGGTGAATGGATCGGATATGCGCTATATCATGTGATTTGATTGACTGGAAATTACTCTCTGGAACATACATACCAGAAGCATGCAAAGTTTTCTGTTGTTGGTGACGATGACTGGACATATCTATTAATGCAAACATGTGAGACCCTAATATACACTCCCATTTCACAATATAACTCACTTCAACTAATTCTCACTTTAACTAATTCACTTGAATAAAAAAATGACAGCTACCTCATTTATCATGTCTTAAATTGAAGTGGTTCCCCAATTTTACCATCATGGACTAAAAATGATAAAAACAAAATTCTAATACTTTTTCTCTCACCTCTGTCTGCTTTCTCAGTGTCTAAGAAACACGATTGTGGAAATGAATATTAATTATAGGGGTAAAATTGGTAATCAAGCATTCATTATCATGAAAGTGACATATTTTAGACCAAACTCTTTTACAAGAGGTGACTTATATTGTAGACTAGAAGGATTATGTTTTGATTGAGTTCAATTTATTTTATAATTTTAAATTTTTGAATGATAGAGAGAGAATGCTTAAAAAGAATTTTATATAATTTTAATACTTCTACAATTCTTAATATAAAAGCTATTTATCTAATATGAATAAATTAAAAAAGTTAAATAAATTATTTAATTATAACATATATGATATGCTTATCATAAAATACTCATATGTAATATTAGATTATATATATCGGTTTATAAGTTAAATAAATTAATTTGAGAAAAAATATTAAATATAAAAGATAAATTAAATTAATGTAATATTTAAAATCATAATTCACCTATATTTAAGACAAAAGAGTATGGGCCTGTTTGGATAGGATCCAAATTGAGATTTTAAAAAAAGTTTTGGTTCAAACTTTAATTTAAAATTTTTTTAAAATAAATCGTTATATTTGTTCAAAATAGCTTATGAATCAAATTATAGTTTTAGATAAACTATTGGGAATAGCTTCTAGAACAGTAAACCATGGTTTTAGACTACTCAATTATCAGTTTACCCCTATTTTTTTTACTCTCTCTCCTCTCTCCTCCCTCCTATCTTCTCCGCCGCATAGCCTTTTCTCCGTCGCTGCTCACTACCATCACTGAGCCTTCCATCACAGCTCACTGTCGTCGTGAGTCTATCTTTGCTCATTGTCCATGGTGGGATATCGTTGCTCACCATTTGTCGTGGGTCCATCACTGCTCGTTTCCTTGAAGGTCGCTGCTTCACCATCGTCCATCGTTCATCATGGATTGTCTATTGTTAGTGGTCTGCTTGAAGGTCGTTGGTCATTCGACAGGAGAGGAAAAAGAGAAAAGGAGATGAATAGTAGTCATAAACAGTGAAATACTTTGTTTTTACCTTATACTTTTTCTAATAATTTATCAATTATAAAAATCCTTCTAGTAATAACTATCTAAATACTCATTTATTTAGAATTATTTTTTTATAAACCTTTTTCTAAAAACTCTCTTTTATAAGCTGTTTAAAAGTTCTTTTTTTCTTGTTAAATTTTTTTCTAAAAATCTATCTAAATAGGCTCTATAAATCAAAGAAATTGTAGTTTAATACTTATTTTAGAGAGGTCGCTGGAACAGATGCGGTAATAGAGAGCGCCAACCCGCCAACGCGCCAAAAAGTATTAGGTTGAGTGTGCAAAATCATAATCTTTTGAGACGGTTTTTTCTAGCCTAACCTCTAGCATGTCAAGGGATCGGTTTACTAATTTACTTTCTATTTTACCTATTCTGTAAATTCAACTAATAAAAAAAAAATAAAATATACAATTATCTAGAACGAATTTGATCTTTAGAGAATATTACTTTATTATAATTCTAATAATAGTACTTAGATAGACATCTTAACTCTTAAATACCTAAATTTAAGTATGAGGGTAATTGATAACTCGTCTTACTTGATATTCATATTATTTAAGAAAAAGAGAGATTTTATCTTATCATTAAATGAAGAATAAATTTAATTTTTTTTTAAAAAATTTTGTACAGAAAACAAAATTTCTTCCTCTTTTTAACATTAGCCGATCCGCGGGTTGTTTCCCTACTTAGCAAAGTAGTTTATTTATTTTGAAAAAAACCCACGTCGTTTTCTGTCCTTTACGTTGACGACCAACCTAGCTTTGCCACCATGACTGCAATTTGCCTCACGTGACTCCCGGTTGACAAGAAATTCTTTTACAAAAGGGATATATCTTTGTTAGTTGTTTACCCTCAAATAATTTTTTATTCTTCTTTTTTGTCCTGTTTTCGTTTGAAAACCACTCGTTATTTTTGCTCATTAAATGGCTTCCTTTCCTGTGTTTACAAGTTCAGCCACTCTCTGGTTATCTGTAAAATTTGTATCACATGATTCATACCAAAAAGAAGATGAAGAGCATATGCTTTTTGATGTGATGATACGTGATATAGGAAAACTTTTAAAATACAGACATGAAAATGTTTTTTTTGTTTTTTTTTATGGAAATGTTATATGTCTTAGTTAATAATATTCGATTATATTTCTTGGCTTTCAAATTTTCTGTTGGATGTAGTGATCATTGAAGCTATAAAATTAAAAATGAAATTGACAAAATGTCAAGATGTAATTTCATTAATATTAGTAATAATAAGAAGAAAGTGGTGTGGATTATTAACACCGGCATAAATTATTTTTTATAAAATATAAATATCTTCATATTAGAAACAATCACATTCGAGATACTAGATATAAGTATATCTTCTATCAAGAATTTTAACATTGAATCATTAAATTACGAGGAATTAACACTTTTTTTTACTAAACTCAACCCCTGTTGATAACTCCTGCATAAATTGGTTATAAATAGTTATGGGAAGCTAACAAAAGGTTGATCCAGTTAATAAAAAATTGATTAATAATCTATAAACTCATAAGTTTAAATTCTACTATTAACATAAGGATATTATTGATAAGCGATCTATATATACCTCTCTTAATACTATGAGTCTAAACACATATTGTAGCTTTAATGAGCTAGCAAAATCCAATTTATCTAAACTCTCTTATACCAAAGAAAAAATAGTTATGGGAATGTAAGCTCATCGTTTGGACGGTTGGGTTGAAAAAAGCTCACTTGATGATTCAATTATATTAAATAAATAATTAATATAATATATTTTTTATAAAATATTTTAATTATTTTTAACTCATTCTCTCTCTCTTTTACTTGATTATTATAAAAAAAATATTGATATGAGTAATTTAAAAAAAAAATAAATATAATAAATAAATTTTAGCAGAAGTAATATTGTAGTATTTCCAACTGAAAAACACAACTTAATAACATAATAAAATTTTTAACTGTAATTAATACTAAAAATTCTCCTTTGTCATTTCATGCGTTATCCTATTCATAACTTACTAATGGTATAATTTTCTATCAATTATATATTAATTACTTCTCCTAATACTTAATATAAGGTTTATTTAAAAATTTTAATTTTGTCCTAAATATGATGGCACATTCCCTCTAATCTTCTATATTGAGTGTATTTTTCATAATGCCCTTACTTTTTAAGACATCTATATTTCTATGCATTAAATTTAAATCAGTGAAAATAGTCACATATTCTCTACATATTAATTATAAATAACTAATTTATCAATTTTTTTTATTCTACCAATTATTTAAGAAGACGGTATATTTAGGAAGGGATGGAGTATAACCTGAGAGAAAGACCTGGAACTAAAGGTTGCAGCATTGTATGCAAATGAATTAACCAAATTGTAATGCCGCTCAGCTTGTAATGTTACATTGATTAACTTTCACAAAAACAAAAACTAATTTGACTGTTCATAAAGTCATAAAATAGGCGAAAATAAGTCACAAAATTCAGGATCCATTGCCACTAACCGGGTTCTTTTTTATCATTCTTTATTCTTTTTCATCATCTTTCCCAACTGTCATATATTTCAACGAACACGACGGGCTTTCTCTTCCTGTCCTATGCCAAGGGATTTCTGGGCATTTGCAATGCCTTCAGGATCTGCAGAATAGAAAACCACACAAACCATATTACAGGGCAATTTCTTCGGCCTTCAATGAGATTGACTACCCCACATATCACTGTTTTCAGAAACTCCCTCCACCTTAAATATAAAAGCTAGATAGAAGTCTTATTTTAATTCTAAATAAAAAAACTCTATCTTATTTGTCTCCTAAATTTATAATTTTTTCAAACTATCTTTATTGATTGTACATATTAAAGAAATTTCTATTAAAGGTAGTTCTAATCCAAATGATTAAAGAAAATATTTTAAGAAAGTCAACACAATTTTTTAACAAAAGACTAACTTAACTAATTTTTTTAATTTCTAAAATTAATTATATAGCTTCTATACTGACTCTAATAATATCATGATATGATATCTCAAAAGTGTTATCTGTATAGCAAACAATAAAATTGCTGAAACTGCTATTAGCTACGTATTCATAACAGAGATCTGGTGGCACAGTAAAACAGGCGACTTAGGTTCATCATCTCCCAATGCCAAATATCTTAAGGCAAAAATATCACAGCAGACTAGTGAGAGTAGAAAAAAGATCTTCATAGAAGATAACTTTGGGGTATGTTCATGTTTGCTGTAAACAGAAACTGTAAACTGTTTTTGCCGACTAATAAACAAGAACACTAACTCTATATAGTTAATTCAGTGGATATATCCGAGAATTCCCAGTCAATTCTTGAATTTACAATTCAATAATTTTGAGACGCGTCTAATTATGAAAATCCCAGCCTTTTGACATGTAAACAATTCCATAGAATTACAAATCTGCTGAGGAACAAGATGAGAGGAATCCAACTTACCAAAGAATTGTGTGAAAATCCGTGTGAAGAAGTTCAAGTTGCGAGAAACATTGTATGCCATGGCAGGTGGAAGAGGCTTCACCAATGTGTCAATGCTAAAAACTCGTTGAACAAACTGCAAGTCAAAATACATATATTCATTTAAAACTTGGGAAGAAAGTAGGCAGATACTCCACTAGTTGCCCAGAAAAGTAAAGATACGCAATCATTTAGAGTGAAAGAAGTAAAGCAGCCATACATGAAGCCGTTAGAAAAGAATGCAAATTGCAATCTGTGTGTCAGACACAAGTGACATTTTCACTAACCTTCTCAGGAGAAAGTTAGCTAATTTAATATATTACAATTTAAGATAACCAGTTAAAGCTAAAGGATAATCCTACAGCATTCCTGGTGTATGATTCTAAATGGTGAATCCAGATAAGAAGCAGTCAAGGCTGTACACCTTCCAAACAGTTTATCACGAGAACAATTAACCATATTATGCTATTATCTAATCTTTTCAGAGTCAATATACAAGCAAGCTTTCCCAGTCATATATGCCTTATGAGAAAAACTACATCGTGCATTACATCAAGCATAGTTCAGAAAGGAAACAAAAATTTCAAATGGAAATCAACAGTTTCCCAGGGCCCCATACCAGCTATCATTTGACTGACTATAGAAGTACCATTATAAAGGGAAGGAAACTTGTGATTTTCAAAAACCCTGCACCTGCCTTCTATTCAACTATCCAATCTGCAATGACACTAACCAACAGAAATGACAAACAAAATTGGGGTATTAAAACCAAACACCAAGCAATTAAGGAACCTTACTCTGAATCAGGAAGTTTCAAATTATCCATTTCTAGATAATAATATGTTACTAGTGCTGAGTAACTAAAAAACAATCTTGAAGATGGGCGGGAGATAGATGGGCCTCACTCCACAACAACAACAACAAACCTTATCCCATTAAATGGGCCTCACTCCACAGAATAAAAATTCCTCAGGGAAAAAAATTATAATTAGGAAGACATGAAGGCTGTAGCATCCATTATATATGAAGGAATCCCTTATCTTTCTAAAAATACACATGTCAATAAAATAGTGGATTTTGCAAGACGGATGAGAAAATAATAATGAATAAAAGACTTATATAGTTCACCAGAGCAATCAAAGGTATAAAATATGGTTCCATTTCTATACACTTATCTGGTTCAATTTCAAGAACAGTAAAATTTAAAGTTGACAAAGATAAAACTTCCAAGTGAAGCACTCAGAATATTTAATCACCTCTATCAGTCAAGTAAACCATGTAAGATCTACGTGTCAATTACTACTCATTGTGAAATAACTACATCAGATATGTGGCTTGAATAAAGTGAGTTGCATTATACATCCCAGATCTTTATAAAACCAGGTCAAATCAGCAGGAAAAACAAGTATTTATTACTCTGTTGATGGCCACAAGCATATTCTTTGCTTGTATGGAAAACAGAACATGTAGCATTGAACTATTGTTGAATTTGTCGGTTTGGTTTGGTTATTTATTTACCTGAATTTGCAAAAGCCTGATCCATTCAACAGCTAAAAAATATTGTTGGAGAAGGACAACCCTTTTACGCACAAGCCGGCAGTTGGAAGTGCAAATAAGTATTTGGAACAAAAAGCGCTGTCAAATGACAGAGTGCAAATGAATGAATAAATGGACATGAGTGTTTGAGGTCTACTCATAGATGAGCATACGGCAGCCACTTCTTATTCTCCATTTTCTTTTGTTTTCATTTTACATCCACCTAATCAATGGATGGGACTGTTAAACTACAAAAACAAAATTCCTCCATCATCTAATTTAATTATTATCTTTCTAGTTTTGGATTTACATCTACATGCAACAGCAGCATCACAGTCAAACCTTAATTCCTTTCTTTTTTATAACCGAAAGTTCGGATGAGTAGGCTCCCAAACGCTTACTATAAGAAAAGTCTCAACCCTCATGGCTCAAGCAACGCTTGTAGTGGTACTTATATTACACACTAACAAGGTCATTACTTTGGCAATGGGATTGGAATCCACATTCCTATAAGATATGAGTTACATTCTTACCAACTAAACCAACCTTTGTTGGCAAAATTAAACTCTTCATTCCTAAGACAGTGCATGAGAATTTATGAGATTGCGCATGAGATAACTGTAAACATGGGAAAACTAACAGGCTATAAGGGAGGGAAGGAATTTTATGAAAGTTATCCCAATAAAATCAGGAGCTTCTGATTTCTCTATGAAGACCACGGAAAAAACTATAAACATTATTACCAGGAAAAGAATAACATCAAAAAAGAAAGAGCATAAGTGCACAATCTTCATAATGATTCATATAAATGGAATTTGTTTATGAATCACCAGATCACCACAATCAGATATCTTCAACAAGGATGATCTCTCACTATCTTAACACACTTTAAAGTGCTTTGCAATTTCACTGCTAACCAAATCACAAGGCACTCCAAATATAAAATATAGGTCGAGAGTTAAGAACTTTTTTCCAATGTAAGGATTTTTGTGCTCATCTTGTTACTGCTGCGTTATGCTACCCCTTCTTGTAAATTTTAAAAGAATACGTTTTGATTCATATTGAAAGAGATTTGAGTTACAATAAAGCTTCAGGACTAGGTCTAGGATGATAGTGTTTCGATGCCCATAGTATAACATAAAGCTCCATTTAGAGATTTGCTTGCTAGGCTTTTCTTTGATTAGTGCTTTTAGAGTTATAGCAACTATATATTGCTGTCCTTATATAGAAAGAAGCCTGAATTCTTGATAAATTATTCCAAACCCTAAGAAATCAAGCTACAAGAACTATATTTGATTGGACATAATGGTCTCCCTTAGACCAATTATCAAATTTAAAATGTCATCCTTCGTTTAAGGGTCTGCCAACAGTAAAACGTCATCTCACAATTTTCTAGAAAATTTTAGCCTCAACTAATAAAGCCTTAATGCTTCTGCTGTGTAAACTACTATTTCAGTGCAAATCTAACCAGCTTCCTATTCATGCCCTTAAGCTTGTACAAAAAAATGACAGTCAAGAAGCTCTGTTACTGGAGCAAGCACAAGATGGGTCAGTCAATATAGACATTAATAATAGATCAAGTTAAAGATGGACCCTGGGAAGTGAGCAGACATAAGTATTGCATAAATTTGGCAGATACTCACAAATTCCACTTATTAGGAAGAGCCACATCAATAATCGGATGTTAAATATCTAAAACTTCAAGCATTCTATGATTGGACACATTTAACCAAAAAATAATTACTAGTATATAGCTGGAACGAAAGTGTGTTTGCACAACTTAAGCAAGCCTCTAACACCTATCAGCAGATGAAACACCAAAAGGATAAAATATAAATTGGTAAGAAAATAAAACTGGTTATGTTTGCCAAAAAAAAAAACATGCATGCCTAGCTCTGAGGAAACTGAGCTATCATTTGGAACTAATTGATCATCGTAAAGTTTAACAATTATATTATAGACTAAATTATAACTGGCAAAGATAAAAGAAAAGACAAAGTTACACAAGAAAATACTTATATCCACTTAGGTCTAAACCAAATATCAAGCACGAATGTAGAATTCTGAAGTGGAGGTCAGTTTGCTTTCAAGATTTGATAGCAATATAAAGCAAGGGAAGTTTATGTTAATGAAGCGTAATCTACATAAGATAAATTAAATTTTCAGTAACCTAACTAAGAGTACAGAAAATCCAAATTGCGAATAGAAAAGATGCAGCCAGCACGATGATTCCCAAATGCCACCGAATCATCAAGCTTTCACAAGTTATGTATAAAGGTAGAAACACGCATCAATGAATTTGCAAAAAAAAAAATCAGGAAGAAATAACTCGGTTTATCCAAATAAACAAACAACATCATAAGAAACCAACGGGAAATCTAATTGAACAATGTCATCCGATAAATACATGAACACTAAGCACTACCCATCTGAAAATGGACAGAGCATGTTAACTATGCAAGCACTGGACAATTAATTTGAGAACTAATTGAACAATATAAATTCAAGAGGAGCTATCTACAGATGAAAAAAACAAATTCAATTCTCAGTAATTTAATTAAGGGTACAAATAATACAAAACGCGAATACAAATTAGCCTGCAAAATGATTCCAGGATGCCACCAAACCAGCAATCTTTCACAAGTTATAAGGTAGGAAAACAAAAAGTAATGAATTTGTCCAAATTATACTGGAAGCGATGATTTAGTAAACAAGAGTAAAACTAATAGAATTTTTTTGTCCAACAAATGGACAGCATGATAACTATGCTAGCACTGGACACTTAATTTGAAACTATAAAATAAAAGAAGAAATGGGTATTAAACCCAGAATTGTTAAAAGAAAAAAAAAATATTAATCCAAAGAAATTTGACCAAAGGGAACCTTGAAATTGCGCTGGAAGCTGTAGCGTAGCTCTGGATCAATCTCGAGGGATTCATCGTCGTCATCGAAGTCGTTATCACGCTTAGCCTTCTTGCGAGGGACGTGCATAGTTGGAGTAGCACCGGGTTGATTGGTGACTTTGAGCTTTGCGTCTGGGAATTCTTGCTTATCATCTTCTTCGCCCCTCCATGGAGCTGAAGACAATAGCTGCTTCTTGTTCTTCGCCATTTTTTTCAGAAACTCAGAATCAACCACGCTTCAATTATCTGCGTGAGATTCTGAGTGAGGTTTGATGAGATAAGATTATGAGGGCGCTGGTCTCAGTCGAGTCCGGTCGCCCTTGGAGCGGATTTGGAATATGGATAGCATATGAGATAACATTTTAATATTAAATTTTAAAAATATTTTTTAAAAGTATACATGAAAAATTAATGGAAACATTACATTTAATCCCATGTAAAAAATATTAAAAATTATTAAATTATTGTAAAGTTCTATAAAATTTAAAATTAATTTTTTTAAATTGTAAAATAAATATAATTATTTAAAAAAATAACTCAAATAATAAGAATAATAATTTAAATAAAAAATAATAATTTAAATAACGATAATGACATATTCTAAAAGAAATAATAACATCTTAAAAATAAAATAAATAATAATTAAAATATTTTTTAAAAAAATAATTCTATTATTTTATAATTAAAAAAAATTAATTTTAATCTTCACAAGATTTTATAATAATTTAATAATTTTATGAGATTTTTTTATAATTAATTTTTTTTTGTGAAACTAAAATATAATTTTGTCAAAATTAATGGAGAAAATCCTATTTAAAGCCCCATGAAATAGGGAAATCCAATCGATTGACAAATGTAATAAATCCCTAATTAGGTCATCATGAACCCAATTTGAGATTTGTGAATGTTGGGTATTCTACCCTGTTACCTTTCAATTTTTTTCCAAAGCCGCCACCGTTTTTTTGTGCAAAGCCACCGAAGCTCCGTGATGGGGATTATTTTATTACAAAAGTTTTGTTATGAATAATTAACATAGACTCATAAATTGTTAAATTGAATTTATTAATTTTTATAACGAGAAAAACTTAAAAATTTAAAATTCTAATTTAGCAATTCACAAATCCCATTGGTTATTTTATTACAAAATTTTGTTATGAAATTGCACTCTTTAATAAATCTTTGTTGTTATTTAACTGTAATACAATCTTAGAAATTAACTAATTCAATATAGTAATTCACAATGCTCCATTAGCTATTCACAAAAAAAAAAAAGTTTGCAAATAAACGTATGTTGTTAACTTGTTATTCAATCGCAAGGTAGGTTTGGAAATTAACAAATTTAATTTAACAATTAACTATTCATCAAATGTGGGAGAAAAATATAGGGGTTCTAATGTGGGAAATTTTATAATTTTAAATTTTTTTTTTTTAGTATTTGGTCCTTCTAAATAATTACCGTTTTTCCCGATCATTATCAATAAATATTATTTACTATAGGTTATTGTTCTAATTTTTCCTTATTTCAATTTATTATCAACAATATTTTAAAATGATTTATAATATAATCATTAATTAAATTAAATTAAAATGAGATATAAATCATGGATAATAAAACAACAATAATAGAAACATATATTTATTAAAATAATCTTATCGTGCATTTTATAAAGTGTGCAATATATATATATATATATATATATATATATATATATAACAGCGTATGTGTATCTTCTCTAGTCCCTAACCCTAGTCCTCGCATCTGTGAGATTCCTTTGTACCATTCGAGCACCATGGATCAGATCGTAGTGGGGAACGACCCGCCATATCTTCCCCAAGAAATCATCACAAATATTCTTGCACGAATTCCGGTAAAATCCGTAATCCAATTTCAAAGTGTAAGAATTGGAAGAATCTCTTCAAAACTCCATCTTTCATCTCAGAACACCTCCACATTATTCTCAGCAAAACACTTTTCTTATTGTATATAGCAAACGCTTGTGTTTGCTCGTTGAATTTCAGAACCCACCTATCATTGATTACTCAGATCCAACAAGTGCCAGAATCTCTTCACAATTATGAGGATGAGTGTGATTATCTTTCTCTAGGATTTGGGTTTAGCCCAATTGTTAATGATTACAAGATTGTGAAACTTTGTGTGGTTATTGATGATTTATTTGAAGTGCAAGTGTATGCATGCATTAAGGACAGGGTTATAGAGAAAAGTTGAACTGAGGAATCACTACAAAAAAATTGATTTTTCGCAGCTGTCTTAAAGTCGCTGTCAAATCACCGTCTATGAGACTGTCACCTATAACTACTTAATATCAACAATCTATGCCGACAGAATTGTCACTGCTAAAAGTTGAATCAGCGATGACAATTTCGTAGCCTCTGAAAGTTCAATCAGTGGCCACTACACCAACCAGTGGCCTCTCACAGGCGGTGGTCGTGCTCCCAGTCGACAGTCACTGTCGTTCGCGAAGTCGCTCCTCATTGTCATTGTGCAAGTCGTCATCCTTCCTTGACGAGTGCGAGTTCCCCTCACCGTTGGCAGTTGGCACTCCGTTGAGGCTGAAATACACGGCGCTCCTCCGTCGCGCATCCGTCTCTCCTTAGAGTCGCTTCGCCTGAAAAATTGGTCTCTTCCCTGTTGATCACCTCAGACCATCGGCGTCATTCACAGTAAGTACAGTAATTTTCACCTCAGTCGCTGTCGGGAAATTTGGGAAATTTGGGAAATTTTTGTGAATTTGGGAAATACACGCATTGTGTTGTGCCTGTTCTGTAATGCCGCGTCATTGTTGATGAATTTCTTCACAGCTTGCCGTGAATTGCATTGCCGCGTACTATGTCATTGTTCCTTCAAGAAAACTGCTTGCCCACGTATTCGGAATTATGTCATTGTACCGTGAATCTCCTACTTGTATGTATGACTTGTCCATGTATTCGGAATTATGGCAGATTATATATTTAAAATTCCAAAGAAATGGTAATAGAAAGAATGCTTTGGATTTGGTCTAAATCCAAATCCTACAAATCCAAACATAACATCAGATCGTTTCTTGATTTCACCAATTATGTACTTCAATGTCCTTCCTTAAAATGAAAGGTTTACTGATATGTTTGTTGGCTTTTGTTGTTGTATCCTAGGTCTAACTGTTTAGGGAATATAAATGGATAAAAGTTGGTTACATATTAGAGATAGAGGCAACCTATCATATATTAGAGGAGTTGATGCTTTTCTAGAATGGGCATTTAGTCAACCTAGCGTGGGAAGTCAAATACGTTGTCCTTGCAGAAGATGCATGAATGTTATATTTAAAGGGAGAAGAGATGTCAGGACAGACTTATTGAGCAAGGGTTTTTGGAATAGTTATACGGTGTGGGACTTGCATGGGGAAATTAGAAGATTTCAGACAGATTTTAGAACTTCTAGTAATGACAAAGAGAATGCTACTGCTAGTGAAAACTTTACAAGGATGATATGCGATGCATATGGAGTTCCATGTGTGGATTATACAAATACTAGTCATTGTGACAGCAAAGAGCCTAATCTACAGGCTAAAAGGTTCTTTGACTTGTTAAAAGATGCTGAAACTGAACTTTATCTAGGTTGTGTCAAAATGTCTAAACTTTCTTTCATTGTAAAGTTGCTTCAAGTGAAATGCCTTAACCATTGGAGTAATAAATCTATGGATGTCTTGTTGGGCTTATTAAAAGAAGTTCTCCCAGAGGGGGCTTTAGTGCCAACTTTATTCTATGAAGCAAAGAAGATAATTCGTGACTTGGGTTTAGATTACCATAAAATTGATGCTTGTGAGAATGATTGCATATTGTATTGGGGAGAGCACACACATGCAGAATCATGTCCTAAGTGTAAGATGACTAGATGGAATTTAAACAAACAGAAAGGGAAGAAGGTTCCACATAAAGTCTTGCGGCATTTTCCCATAACACCAAGGCTACAAAGACTGTATATGTCAACAGACACAGCTAAAGAAATGAGGTGGCACAAGGAGAAACACTCAAATGACGAGGTGAACAAACTTGATGATATTATCATTGACTTATATGGAGAAGATGAACAAACGCATACCTTAGCTCAAGGAGAATCATCACAAATTCATCAACATAATGCCATAAATACTGGTTTTAGTGATGAAGAGGATTTGCTTGATGACTTTGATAGTGATACTGAAGCAGAAAGTGACACAAACATTGAAATAGAAGAAACAGATGAACCAGAAGACATCGATGAAAGTGACAGTGCGACAGAAGATTCAAATGAATGAAATTAATTGATACGGTATATTTTATCTACATTGATTATTGTTTGATTGATTGTTTTTTTCTAAATGAAATGTATATTTTTGTAGGATATGTCAGGATTAAAGAGAGGTCGAGGTGGGAAAAGTCTTTCTGTTAAATCTAATGACAACACAAATAGCGGAGATACATGCTCTACACCTCAATCAAGACTTGATATTTCACCTCTACTACTGCAACAGCAATTTCAGGAAATGCCTGTCAACTCTCCTCCTACTCCCCATACTCAAAATAGTAGTGCAGGTAAGTTTGTTTCAATTTTGTAATAATTGATTTACATCGCTTGTAACATTTAATTGTTCTAATTCAACTTCAATGCTAGGCTCTTCTACTGCAATGAACAAGCGCAGAGGAGTTTACAAGTCTGTTAATGTGAATTTAAAGACTGCACAAGGAACGAAGATTCGAGTCAAATTTTCAGATTCAATGTCAAGAGCAATTGGTCCAGAAGCAAGAGACTTTTCTAATTATTGTGGTTTGACTCTTAGAACCACAATCTCGTTCAGGGATGGTGGAGGTAGCTGGAAGAATATTTTTGAAAAATATGGTCAGGATATGATTTTAAAAATAAAGGTATTTATGTCAAATTTGTATACTTATTTAAGTTTATTTTTATTATTAGACAAAGTGTTTACATTTATTTGTTACAGGATAAGTTTGAACCTGCTGATGAAATTAGTGAAGAAAAGTTTCATACAGCTATATCAATTATTTTACAAAATGCATTTAGAAATTGGAAGAACAATTTGCACTCTCACTACAAGAAATATGAGACTGATGAGGATAGGTTGGCTGATCCTCCTCAAACTATTAGTTTTGAAGATTGGGAGTGGTTATTAATATATTTTAAGTCTGACATATTTAAGGTATCTCACTATCCTTCTAAACAAATTATATTTTTTCTAATTATTAAATTCTTATTAATTTCTTATTAGTTACTACATTTTGTTGTAGAATAAAAGTATAAGGAACATGATAAATCGAGAAAAACAAATTACTAAACATACTTGTGGTCCTCGATCATTTGCAGAGATTGAGTATGCCAGTGTAAGTTCAATCTATCATCACTATACTTTAAATTTTCAATCATTTTTTTAAATCTAATTTTTGCATTTTCTCGTATGTTATTATTTTGTAGAGAGATCCTACTACTGGACAACATATTCCTCCTGACCAGTTGTGGGAGATAACGCATACTAGGAAGACATTAGACGGACAAGTAGTATGGGCTAATCCACACTCTGAACAGCTTTATGTACGCATTGTTATTTAATATCTTATTTTGATTTACTATTATCAATAATCTAACAGTTTTATGTTTTTATTATAGAGTCGTATGCACGAACTTTCTCAACAACAAGATCAAGATTTAGAAAGTGATGCTCGAATGACGTCAGAGGAGATATTGGCGACAGTTCTTGGTGAGAGGTCGGGGTATGTAAGAGGGAAAGGGTATGGAACGGAACCTTCAAGGAAGAGAAATCGCCCTCAATCTACTGATAGTTCAGTTGTGGAGAGTGTGCGTGCCCAACTGCAGGAAGAGTTTGATAAAAAATTTCAAGAGGAGAGAGAAAAATTGGAGGCTGAGCGTGCAAAGATGGAAGAAGAACGTGAAAAGATACAACAAGAACGTGTGCAGTTCGAGCAAAGACTAATGGAACAAATGGAGCAAAGAATACAAGCTCAATTCGCAGCCTTGATGCAGAAAGGACAACCACATGGAGCTACTTCTAGTCATAGTATTGAACCTTCTACATAAAATTTATGTATAAATTAAACAATTTTATTATAATTTTAAATATCTTCATATTTTATATGATAATAAAAATATTTATTAATATTATTATATTAGAGTTTATTTAATTATTTATTATTATATTATATTTTTTCATATTACAGAAATTATTGGAAAAAATATAAAAAATAATTTTCATTTTTGTATCTTTAGGCGGCGACACAATATCGCCGCAGAATCATCCTTAGGCGGCGACATCTTTGTCGCCGCAGAATGATCTTTAGGCGGCGACAGTTTTGTCGCCGTTAATTCATCTTTAGGCGGCGACAGTTTTGTCGCCGCAGAATGATCTTTAGGCGGCAACATCTTTGTCGCCGCTAATTCCACAATATGCGGCGACATATTTGTCGCCGCTAATTCATCTTTAGGCGGCGACTTTCATTTGTCGCCGCAAATATGTATAGGCGACAGTCTCATAGGCGGCGACTTAGCGGCGACAAAATGTCGCCACTATAGTGATTCAGCGGCGACTTTTAGACCTTCTGCGGCGACAAATGTCGCCGCTGAAACTCATTTTTTTTGTAGTGAATACGCTTACTGTATATGAAAACAAACTTGCTCTTTTTTCTTTCACTTATCAGTTTGGAAATTTTGAGTCATCTTTGATTGATTTGTAGGTGATGAAGAAGCGTACAGATGTAGCTAGGGAGAAATGGACTTGGACTAAAATATATACAAGCGAACTTATCCATGTCAGCTATCTCCAATGATTACTTGCAGAAATGAACTTGTTTGTAGAGTCGAACCAAAGAAAACAAGGGACATTGATGAAGGTGAACTAGAGAATGGTGAAGCAAAATTTGTTTTGTGCAATCTCACTACTAATGAATTCAACATATTTGCCATACCAAAATGTAGAGATACTCATCATATATATTTTCGATTATGTGGAAAGCCTTGTCCTTACTAGTAACATCCACATTGAAGAGTCTTCCTATGTTTTCTTAATAAGTATATTTCTTATTTACTTTATTTAAATATTTTTGTTATGAAAATATACCTTATTTATATAACATATTGGATCATTTGTTCCTTGAGAGATGTTATGTAGAATAATGAATGCAATTTTTTTGGTACCAAATGTTTCTTCCTGTATATTTGTAATTCTAGGTTACTCACTTTTCTTTCAAAGATGGATCCATAATTTAGTTGCTGGCGTGGGGATTAATTGGGACTTTGGAAATGAACCGATATCTCTCTCTCTCTCTCTATATATATATATTAGTTTAGATCATTTCGGTGGAAATGAACCCATACTGACTATGGTATAATCTACCACTGGTTTTAAATACATTGTTTTTGTAAGGGGTGAGTGTTCTTGGGATCCTTGGTCGATTAGAACGAGGTTATTTGACTTATTTATTTTAAGGACTATTTTGGGTTTTAATTAGTTAACTAATAGTGGATTACCAATAAAAAAGAAGGATTAAACTGAGATCCAGTACTTGATATACTAGTTATAGATCAAGTTACCCAATAAATATATGCCATCTGGACTTTATTAACACATCAGCACAATTATGCACAAACGCCGTCAATAGCTTCTCCGTTCAAGATTTTCAGATTTTCGAACCAGACAAAACCAGATAGCATTCCTCCTCCTCCTCGTCTTCTTCTCCATTTTTATCCCCTTGTACACTTGTTCATCGTCATCTTCGGATCCCGATCTTAACCAGAGCGCAACTTCCCTCAATGCCGCCTTCTCCAACGACTCAAGCCACCAAACTTCGCGCCCCAACTCCTTCCAACGAGACGACACGCTAACTTTCCGGGACTACCAAGACAGTGACAGTGACAGATCCGAGTGCGACGACTAGGATCTGGCGTGTGAAGGCACGCACGTACTGTCTAAGCGGAGAATGCCGCTGCATCGACGGTGGCAACACAGGGGAAGATGAGCCAGTGAGGATGTCCCTGACGCTGATGGATTTACTTGAGGAGACAGATAGGCAAATGGGTTTGATGCATCGCCATACAGAAAAGAAGAAGAAGAGGAAGATGACACGAGGAGGAGGAGGAGGTATCCAATTTTGTCAGGTGTGAAAATCTGAAAATTTGGAACTGAGGTGTCAACGGGGTTTGTGTATGATGGTGTTGACGTATTGAAAAAGTCCAGATGGCAGATGTTTATTGGGAACTGGATAACTAGTATATCAAGTACTGGATGTAAGCAACTTGCCCTTTTGTTTTCAACTGTAATTGGAGATTTAAAATCTTCTTTTATTGATTTGTGGGTAATGGAGGAGGATACAGGTGTATAAGCGGGATGTAGACTCGTTAATAACTATATGTTCGATATCTTTTTTCCAAATTTGTCAACAATGCAATGTTATAGAGAGAGGGGGGAGGGGTGCTTGAGAAAGGAAAACAATGGGGCAGAGTGAGAAACATTTTACTTCCAAAACCTCAACATTACATCTTGAAGGGCACCAATGAGATCAAATATGTTAGTCTCATCAATTTTTTTTCTCTCCTACACTAAAAAAATATATATTTAGCCCCGACTTTTCAGCGGCGACAAAAAAAGTCGCCGCTGAAAGTCTTGAGTTTATGCAGCGACAAAAAAGTCACAGCTGAAAGAAGTACTTTTAGCGGCGACTTTACTTTGTCATCGCTGAAGGAAATACTTTCAGTGGCGACCTTCCGTTGTCGCGCAGAAGCAATAAAACTGAAAAATTTTGACGACACTTTTCTGCGGCGACACTAATTGTTGCCACAGAAGGTCATATTATCTACAGCGAAATCTATAGTTTCTGCAGCGACAATTGTTTGTCGCCATAGAAGGTTTGATTCAGCGACGACTTTTGTACCCTTTATGTCATCGCTAAAAGTATTCATACAATTTTTCCCAATTTAAAGGGGTTTTAAACAACTATCTAATATATAAAATTAAATTATTAAATAATGTCATTTTTAAATAAAAAAAATTCACATGTTATTGTAATAAAGAAAAATTATACAAATAATAATGTTGGACTCTTTCATTAGGGAAGGGAAGAAGGGGACTAAGCACGGCAAATATCATATACTTGAGTGGCAAATGAAAGGGAGATTGTACCCATTTTTCTAGGACTGTTTAGACATATGGTTCCCGCAGAAGATCAAGTTGGTGAGTCATGTGATGGGAAACCTTCCTGCACTATTTGAAGAGCATTGATGTATGTGAAAAGAGATGAAGCAGGGATATGTGTATGAGAGAGATGTTGTAAATATGTGTCAATAAATGTGAGAGTTAGTATGTGTGTATTAGAGACAATATGGGGACGGAGATAGAGGGAGGGAGATGTGTGTGAGAGAGAGATGTAAGGAGAAAGAATATACATAAAATATATACGTACATACATATATTTTTAGTTACTATTGCATATGCCCTCTATTGCTGCATTTCATGTAACATCTTAACTTTTATAAAAAAGATTTATAAGGTATTATTGAGTTTAAGAGTATTTTTCTGTAACTAAAAAGTCTCAAAAGTGAAATTTTAGAAAAAGAATAAAGGAAAGAATAATCATTAAAAATATTTTGGGTTAATAAAAATTAAGAAAACTATGAGAGTTTATTTCCCGAAAAGAAACCCAAATGATTTAATAGATATTTTTCAGGAATTAAATGTCTTTTTTATTAGAAAATTTTAAAAAAAATAGTTAGAGGTTATTATTTGTCCAAAAAAATTTATAAAATTTCTATAATGAGTTATAGAATCTATTGGAGTAAAGAAGACTTTCAGCGGCGACTTTTTTTATCGCCGCTTAAAGTAGACTATCTCCGCTAATACGTTTTATAACCCTAGCCCCCTCCTCGACTCATTTATTCTGACTCTTCCTTCTTTCTCTAGTTAACTAGTGCCAGTTCCCCTCACCATTGGCAATTGGCACTACGTTGAGTCTCAAATACACGTCGCTCCTCCTCAGCTTCAGACCCACTTCGTCTCAAAAATTGGTCTCTTCGACGTTGTTCACCTCAGACCATCGCTGTCATTCAAAGTAAGTGACATTCATTCTTGTTGCTCCTTCAGCCATTGCGTAAGTCGTTTGTAACTAAATTCATGTATATAGGCTTGGGGTTTCAGCTTTGGGGTTTCTGAATTTGTGAAATTTGTGACTATCCTGTTGCGTATGTTCTATAATTTGATGACTTGACCTAAGGATCCACACACACACACACACATTTAGCAGAAGATAGAAATCATCTCAACTCTATATCATAAGCTCATCTCGCCCAATATCTGTTTGTTTATTTGCCCCACAGACTCAAGTTCTCACATTGTTTGGTACTTGCATGCATACGATATTTGACTATGTTTTTATGACATTGATCGATGCCTGTTGGATGAGAATATATATCTATGTTCATATATATGTTATGATCAAATCATTATAATGCCCTGATGAGATACTAATGAGGTTACATTCTCTCTTTTTGGTATTGTCTATTGCTTGTTTAGTAATTCTGCATGTTGATACTATGCTCTTAAAGAAAACACAAGGACCATGACTGCTTTTTGAAAAAAACAGCCAACAAATAAGGCATATATATATGAGACATGATGCCAACAAATAGCCAACATTGTCTCTTTGTTGACCCTTTGTGCTAGCTATATGTTAAAAATATTGGTTTTAGCCTTATTTTATGCAAACCCAACTTATTGACTGGTTGTGAGGTGTAGTTTGAGTTTGAAATTGTGTTATATGATATGTTTCTTCATGTTAATTATGTCTTGGTTTAGTTTCCAAAAATGTGACTTGGGGAGTAACAATATGTATGCTGTTTGATAATAGGTTGGTCATACATAAATATATGCACAAATAATGATGATTAATGCAAACTACATGCTAAAGGTTACTAAGTAAAACTAAGTAAAAGTTTGTTATAGGTCCAGCTTTTTAATTAATTTACACTTGCTAATTAGTTGTCTTCTATATGACACTACTGATTAGATTCTTAACCAACTGCTAAACTAAAGCTTATAAATATCATAATTAAGTAATCTCACCAAAATATCAAAACTATATGCTGCTTACACAATTTTTCTAATATATATATATATTAAATTGCTTTACTTCTTGTGTTACTTTAGGAGGATTAATGCAGGAACCGTGTGTGGAACTATGTCCAGATTTAAAAAAATTATACAAACACAATAAATAAGTTTTATAATAAATTTTTTAGATTTAAACGGATTTATTTGAACTCCTACCATTATACTAAATAACCTTTGTAGCTGAAATTTGATGCGGAGAAAAATTAGATCTTATTAAGTCATTACAGGAGTCAAAGGGCAAGTAATTAAGAACAAAATCTATATCTCACATGATCAATTAGAAGGCAAGAGCAATTAATTACTAGTACTAGATTACTATAGAGTATATGCCAGGGGGATTTGAATCTTATCTAGTAGCAATGTGATTTTATTATTAGTATGTTATATGTTGCAATTTTCTATAATGCCCTACATCTTTTGTTTATTTGTTGTCCCTATATTTCTGGTGCATATTCAAAAGATTAAAGCATATTAGAGAGGTAATATATCTCATAGATATCTAGGTTTATATTTGAAGGTAATTGACAGCTGAACCTACTTAACATTAGTATCATTTAGATTTTGTCTTCTTGTATTTGGATTGTGTGTGAGTTAAATCTTTTTTAAAAATTTATATATAAAAAAAAGATTAAAGTATATTGATTTATCTGCTGATTGTATTTAAAAATTTCCAAGCTTTCTTTCTATTTGTTTATTCCCGTTATATAGATAAGTTATAATTTTATATCAGGAAACTAGTATATTACCTTACTATTCATATACTGATATGTTTTTAGAATTTTCTTGTTGTATCATAGGTTTACCTTTTTAGGAAATAAAAATGGACAAAAGTTGGCTACATATTAAAGACAGAGGCAACCTATCATATATTAGAGGAGTGGATGCTTTTCTAGAATGGGCATTTAGTTAACCTGGCGTGGTAAATCAAATACGTTGCCCTTGTAAAAGATGCATGAATGTTATATTTAAAGTGAGAAGAGATGTTAGGATAGACTTATTGAGCAAGGGTTTCTGGAATAGTTATAAGGTGTGGGAGTTGTATGGGGAAATTAAAAGTGTTCAAACAGATTGTGATACTTCTAGTCATAACCTAGAAAATGATACTGATAATGAGAACTTTGTAAGGATGGTATGCGATACATATGGAGTTCTATGTATGGATTATACAAATACTAGCGACTGTGAGAGCGAAGAGCCTAATGTGCAAGCTAAAAAGTTCTTTGACTTGTTGAAAGATGCTGAAACTGAACTTTATCCCAGTTGTGTGAAGATGTCAAAACTTTCTTTTATTGTAAATTGCTTCAAGTAAAATGCCTAAACCATTGGAGTAATAAATCTATGGATGTGTTGTTGGGATTGTTAAAAGAAATTCTCCCAGATGGGACTTCAGTGCCAAACTCATTCTATAAAGCTAAGAAGATAATTCGTGATTTGGGTTTAGATTACTATAAAATTGATGCTTGTGAAAATGATTGTATATTGTATTGGGGGAGCACACAAATGCAGAATCATGTCCTAAGTGTAATATGCATAGATAGAATTTAAAGAAACAGAAATAGAAGAAGGTTCCACATAAAGTCTTGAGGCATGTTCCCATAACACCAAGGTTAAAAAGATTGTATATGTCAAGAGATACAGCTAAAGAAATGAGGTGGCACAAGGAGAAACACTCAAATGATGATGTACTGAGGCATCCAGCTGATTCTTTAGCTTGGAAACACTTTGACAACCAATACCCTAACTTCTCGGCTGATGCAAGAAGTGTTCGACTAGGTTTAGCAAGTGATGGATTTCAACTTTTTGGGAATATGAGTGCTAATCATAGTATCTAGCTTGTTGTCTTAGTGCCATATAACTTGCCACCATGGCTATATATGAAAAGCCCATACTTTATGATGACACTTCTTACTCCTGGTTCAAAGTGTTCAGGTGATGAAATAGATGTTTACCTATAACCAATGATTCAGGAGTTGAAGCAATTGTGGGAAGTAGGGGTACAGACGTATGATGCATATTATCAATCAAATTTTATCATGCATGCAGCAATATTGTGGACTATAAATGATTTTCCCGTATATGAAAACCATTCAGGATGGTCAACTAAAGGTAAACTTGCATGTCCATGTTGCCACAAAGATACGCATTGTATTTCGATAAGGAGCAAGTTGTTTTACATGAGGTATAGGCGCTTTCTTCCACAAAATCACCCATGGCGTAAAAATAAGGTATCATTTGATGGTAAAGAAGAGCATATGGATCCACCAGTTCCATTGACTGGAGATGAAGTACTAAAGCAACTACAACACTTAGGTGATATGTCATTTGGGAAGGGTACAAAATGAAAGTGTCATACACATAATAGTGCTTATAATTGGAGGAAAAGAAGTATTTTTTTCCAATTGTCTTATTGGAAGAACTTGCTAATATAGCATAATCTTGATGTGATGCATATAGAAAGAAATGTTTCTCATAACATTATGTGAACGGTGATGGATTTGGTTGGAAACACGAAGGATAAAATTAAAAGTAGGTACGACTTGATGGACTTAGGTATTATGAGTGATATGCACCCAGTTAAAGATAGTAATAATATTTTTATTCCTCTTGCTCCTTACATATTGTCTCCTGAGAACAAATAATCCCTTTTAAAATTTTTGGCTAACTTAAGAGTGCCTGATACTTTTTCATCTAATATTTCAAGATGTGTCAACATTCAGGAGCAAAAATTATTTGGTTTGAAGTGTCATGATCACCATGTGTTATTGCAAGAGATATTTCCAATTGCCATATGTGGGTTATTACATTTTAAGATATGTGAACCAATTATAGAGTTGGGAAGATTTTTCAAAAATCTTTGTTCGAAGTATTTGTCTTGTGAAGTACTTGACAAACTCCAAAGTCAGATAATATTGACATTATATAAGTTGGAGACGATCTTCCCACCTGCTTTCTTTGATGTGATGGTTCACTTGCCAATACACTTGACAGGGGAGACAAAAGTTGCTGGACCAGTTCAATATCGTTGGATGTATCCAATAGAAAGGTAACATGCATCAATTGCATTGTATATTTATAATTCATAATTATATAATGTTAATTAATTGTAATGCATTAGGTATTTGCGGACACTCAAATCGTATGTTCGTAATAAAGCTCGACCTGAAGGATCAATTGCAGAAGGATACTTAGCAGATGAAAGTCTCATGTTCTGCTCAAGATATTTGAAAGATTTTCTTACAAAATTTAATGTGCCACGTAGGAATGATGATACCAACGATAATATCAACCCTAAGTTTACAATATTTCAGAAAAATGGTCAATCTAGAGAACATTGTGAGTCAATATCTCTTCCCTATGAAGAATACTGTCAAGCAAGAATGTATGTGCTACAAAATTGTGAATAAGTTTGGCCATTTATAGAATAAGTTGCCTGACTCAAAGAGAAAATTTGTACTTCATATTGCCTTTTTTACTTATTGCTATGAAAATTTGTAGGGAATATACAACAGAGCTTGAAGCCCATGGATCAAGGAGTGAGCAAAGCCAATATGATTTTCCTCAATGGTTTCGTTCACGAGTAAGTTATAATATTTTGAGCCTTAGTATTTCTAGTAATTACATTTATATAAAATATTTAACACATGACTTTTGTCCTAAAAAGTGACAGTATTGTCTACACAGAGCCATATAAGTGATGAACTCATAAGTTTATCAATTGGTCCATTGATAATGGTAAATCGCTATTCCATGTTCATAGGCAATGGATTTCATTTTCACACTAAAGACCGTGCAACAGGAAAAAAAACCAAAACAGTGGTATCCTAGCTAAGTGTGATGACACTAATGCTGACAAAGAATATTATGATGTATTAGAGAATATTTATGAGTTGTCTTACATAGGCAACAGAAAAGTATATTTGTTTAAGTGTCATTAGTGGGATGTGGCTCATTACAACAAAGGATATAAGGTTGATAAGTACGGGTTCATAAGTATTAACACGCGATATTCATTACAAAGGAATGAACAATTTATTCTAGCATCTCAAGCTAAGCAAGTTTTCTATGTGGATGACATTGTTTCACCCGATTGGCTCGTTGTTGTCAAAACAAACCCACGTGACTTGTTTAATGTACCAACTGCAATGATATTGATGATATTAGGGTCTATGATCCTATGGTTGATATAGAACCTTATCAACAGTTGGTGGTATACTTAAATATTTATCATGCGAGTTCTACATAACTTGATGATACTATCATTAACTTATATGGAGAAGATGGACAAACGTAGACCTTAGCTCAAGGAGAACCACCACAAATACATAAAAGTAATGCCATAGAGACTAGATTTAGTGATGAAGAGGATTTTCTTGATGACTTTGATAGTGATACTGAAGAAGAAAGTGACACAGAAACTGAAATAGAAGAAACAGATGAATCAGAAGACATTGATAGAAGTGATAGTGCAACGGAAGATTCAATTGAATGAAATTAATTGATATGGTAGATTTTATTAATATATATATTGATTATTGTTTGATTGACTACTTTTTCCTAAATGAAATACATATTTTTGTAGGACATGTCAGTATTAAAGAGAGGTCGAGGTGGGAAAGGTCTTTCTGTTATATCTAATGACAACATAAATAGCCGATGTACATGATCTACACCTCAATCAAGACATGTTATTTCACCTCTATCACTGCAACAACAACTTGAGGAAATGCCTATCAACTCTCCTCCTACTCCCCATACTCAAAATAATAGTGCAGGTAAGTTTGCTTTAATTATATAATAATTGATTTATATCACATATAATATTTAATTGTTCTAATTGAATTTTAATTATAGGCTCTTCTACTACAATCAACAAGTACAGAGGAGTTTATAAGTCTATTAACTTGAATTTGAGGACTGCATAAGGAGCAAAGATTCTAGTTAAATTTTTAGATTACATGTCAAGAGCAATCGATCCAAAAGCAAGAGACTTTTCTAATTATTGTGGTTTAATTCTTAGAACCACAGTCTCTTTCAGGGATGGTGGAGGTAACTGGAAGAATATTTTTAAAAAATATGGTTATGATATGATTTTAAAAATAAAAGTATTATTTATGTCAAATTTTTATACTTATTTTAGTTTATTTATATTATTATATAAAGTGTTTATATTTATTTGTTTCAGGATAAATTTGAACTTGCTGATGTAATTACTGAAGAAAAGTTTCATATAGCTATATCAATTATTTTACAAAATACATTCAAAAATTGGAAGAACAATATGCACTCTCACTACAAGAAATATGAGACTGATAAGGATAGATCGGTTGATCCTCCTCCAACTATTAGTTTTCAAGATTGGGAGTGGTTATTAATATATTTTAAGTTTAACATGTTTAAGGTATTTCACTATCCTTCTAAATAATTATATTTTTTTTAATTATTAAATTCTTATTAGTTACTACATTTTGTTGTAGAACAAAAGTGTAAGAAACACGATAAATCTAGAAAAATAAATGATTAAACATACTTGTGGTCCTCGATCATTTGCAAAGATTGAATATGCTACAGTAAGTTCAATCTATCACCATTATAATTTAAATTTTTAATCCTTTTTTTATTTTAAAATCTAATCTTTGTATTTTCTTGTATGTTATTATTTTGTAGAGAGATCCTACTACTGGACGACCTATCTCTCCTGACCAGCTGTGGGAGATAACACATACTAGGAAGACATTAGATGGACAATTAGTATGGGCTGACCCACACTCTAAACAGCTTCATGTACGCATTGTTGTTTAATATCTTATTTTGATTTAGGTTTATTTTTAATCTAATAGTTTTATATGTTTTTATTATCGAGTCGTATACACGAACTTTCTCAACAACAAGACCAAGATTTAGAGAGTGATGCTCGAATAATGTCAGAGGAAATATTAGTGGCAGCTTTTGGTGAGAGGTCAGGGTATGCAAGGGGGAAAGGGTATGGAGCGAAACCTTCAAGGAAGAAAAATCGCCCTCAATCTACTAATAGTTTAGTTGTGGAGAGTGTGTGTGCCCAATTGTAGGAAGAGTTTGATAAAAAAATCTAAGAGGAGAGAGAAAAAATGGAGGCTAAGCATGCAGTAGAGCGTACAAAGATGGAAGAAGAGTGTAAAAATATACAATAAGAGCGTGTGCAATTCGAGCAAAGACTAATAGAACAAAGGAGCAAAGGATACAAGGTCAATTCGCTACCTTGATGCAGAAGGGGCAACCACATATGGCTACTTCTAGTTATAGTATTGGTCCTTCTATATAAAATTTATGTATAAACTAAACAATTTTATTTTAATTTTAAATATATTTAAGTAATCAAATTAATTTGATATTTTATACGATGATTAAAATATTTATTAATATTATCATATTTTGGTTTATTTATTATTCATTATTTTTTATTAAATTATATTTTTCATATCACAGAAATTACATAGTGGTGGGGAAAATAATATTAAGTTTAGGCAGTGACAGTTCTATCACCGTAGAATCCCCTTTGGTGGCGACAGTGCTGTCGCTGTAGAATCATCTTTAGGCAGCGACATTTCTGTCGCCGCATAATCCGCTTTAAGCGGCGACAGTTATGTCACCGCAAATACCACTTTAGGCGGCGACTCTCAATTGTTCCCGCTAATATGTATAGGCGACAGTCTTATAGGCGGCGACAAAATGTCGCCACTAAAGGAATTGAACGGTGACTTTTTTACTGTCGCCGCTAAAAATCAATTTTTTTGTAGTGCTAGTTTTCCTTTTCCCCCCTGTTTTCTCTCTTTATCCAAATAAATAACAAGGGCCTGTTTGTGTTTTTGGTTTGGAAACAATTTTTTTCAAAAAATAACTTGTTTGGTCATAAATTTTAATTGTTTTTTCAAAAAATAGAAATATATTTTTTCCCTTTTGTTTTATTATTTTTACTAATTCTCCTTTTCACGCCCCCATTTTATCTCTCCCACTTGTCTATGTCATTTTTTTAAAATACAATTTTTAGAACAATTATCTATACAGATTTTTTTTTTTGCTTTTTTTTTTACAAAAATTTTTGAAAAACAATTTCATAAAATTATTCTAAAATATAAAAATAGAAAACAGAAACAAACATGCCCTAAGTTTTTGTCTCACCGTTTTTTGTTTTGTTTTCTTTCATTCCCATCCAAACAAAAGGCAAGGGTCTATATACGATACACAAGATGTTTATTAATTAATCACTAATAATTAGAGTAAATAGATGATAATATATTATACGATGCTATAATATTTAAAAAATGAGATTGATTTAAAGTTTAGTTAGTGAATGGAAATGTAATGTTGCTTTGCTTGTCAAGATTTGGTATACTAGTTCTCTTCACAACTTACTCCGCCTGAGATTAATGCTAGTTTGGACGATTTAAAGTTGATATTTTACATCTCTGTTATGGACATTATATATGTGCACAAGTATATGGCAAAGGAAAAACACTAAGATCCTGTTTGGTACATAAGTCTAAATTTTGATGGACTGTGAATGAGGTTGGGATTAGAAGTGTGCATGGGAGTGGGAATGAAGCCTTAAAATTACGTTTGTTGTTAAGTAATATTTATAGGGAATGCTTACATTAATTTTATTTTATAATAGGCATAAATTATGAAAAATATTATAATACCCATATTATTAAAGGAAAAAGGCCAACTCTACAATTCTATTATCGTTCACGAAAACTTCATCGTATATCTTCAATCGGCGTCCACCTACAGCCATTCAGTACTCACCCCACGAGCCATATCACACAATAGATTCAACAAAAATCATTCAAGAATCAAATCAATTAAGTTTAATTTATCTAAAGTAAAAGAAATAAAATAAGATAAACAAATAGATCTAGAATTTGGAGAGTAGCGACCAATATATAGTTAGTCTAACGATATAAGACCCTACTAAATTTCTATGAGTCTTGAGTTTAATTTATATATGAGACATCTATATTAAGGGTGATAGCCACAAACCATGAATACATAATAGGGTAAGGTAAATAGTATAAAAAAAGTCGTTTGAAGAACAACGATAGAAAGATTGGATGATAAGATTGAAGGGAGGGTATTTTAGTCTAAAAAGTTTCAATATTGAATTTAGTGGGCTTGCTGAATCCCAATCCCAGCCTAAAAGGGTATCTCGTACAAGATATGCACAATTTAGGATTTACTGAATAATAGAATTAATCTATTGAAGCCTAAAATAGAATAAAAATGTAAATCTTATAACCCGTAGGGAGCATTGGAATGGCGAAAAAAACTTATATTGAGAAAGTTTGTGACAATATAATTAACAATGGAGGATCACTCCAATTTGTCTTCTCTTTAATTAGTAGACAGTAATATCTTCTTCTTCAAGTCTTGTTGTGAATTGGCCACACTCATATGGGTAATCGCGAACTACAGAGTGCTTGCGTCTCTTACGAAGATTCTCACATCCGATCAATCGGAAAGTGCTTGTTCTAATTACCATTGTCTCTTCTTCTCTAGTAGGTGGAGCCATCGGATATTCCCCAGAATATGAACTTCACAGTTTATTAATTATCAGAGGAAACCATCCAAGTAAATAGAAGAACAAAGGAGAAAAATCAAGGAAAGTGGGAAGAAAAGACTAGAAAAGTATTGAGAAAATTATATACCAAAATTGGAGTTTCGGTTGGTAGTGGATAGGGAAAGAGAAAGCTTGGTATGTTTAGTGAAAGAATCAAAACTGATGAAAAAATACAATTGAATCATAATTTCAGTCATATTTACCTATCTTATCTAAATATATTATAATAATATTTTTTATTTTACAATATCAGCAATAATATTTTAATTCGTTTGTGATCTACTTGGACTAAGTACCGTTTATGTCTCCTCGCCTCTCATTATATTTGTAGAATATTTATAGGTTAAGATTTCTATGAAATGAGATATTTAAAAAAAATCTCGTAGATTTATAATGAGATTACCGAAATCAAGAGAGATATATTATTTATTTTGATATTTTGAAATAACATTGGGTAATTGACATATCATCAATCAATATAATTATTTAATTTATTGGGATATCTGACAATATATATATATATATATATATATATATATTGATTTTTATCATTTTCCTAATCCCCTTATCTCAATTGAATTTTATAGAGGAAAGTCGTCCCAAATTAAACCTGAAGGTATAGAGATTTTATTTTAAACTCTCAATTCATAAAAAATAATTCCCTAATATTCAATAAAGAATCCCTAGTGACAGGGGAAATAGCCTCTCAATTGTCGGACTTCTTCTTTACCCCTTCATTTACATATTAAAAAATAAAATAATACAAATTCTTCTCATTATTACGGGTCTTCTCAATATATATAGCATCAGACTTATGTTTAACACCTAAATGAAGTTGTTTTGACTAAATGAACATACAACGAAAAATGCCTGCAATGGAGAGGTTGATATTTCACCCCAAATGAATCTGATCTCTTTTCTGTTATTTTTAATTTTTTTATGTATATTTTTATTTGAGTTACTCGGACAAAATAACAGTGTCCACTAATAATAGTCATAAATTATAGGTGAAATATAGATTAATAATAAATTAAAATAAATATAAGATGAATTTAAGTATACCCAATACCCTAAAATTTTTTTTGAGAAGTATCTAGTGTCATAAAGTAATTTGTGGTGTAATTGTATTTATAAAATTTGTAAGGTAGTGTAATATGATACAATTATTAATGATTATAAGATAGTTAAATTTTTTAATATTGATTCCTTGATAATCAAGTGGTGGTGTAATCTCATACAATTATTAATATTTATAAGAAGTATTTTTTCTCTACTTTCATCCATTTCCTATTTTTTTTAAAAAAATATATATATACATCAATTCTATACTTATTTTTAACCAACTAAATAAATTTTTAAATCTTATTTATATTCTAATTTTATTTGAACTGTCACTTCTTTTTTTATTTCTATTTTTATCAAAAACTCTTTCATCCTATCAAATATTAAAAAAAACAAGAAGAAATTGTATGCATAGTTGACACAATGTCCAAAGGGAAAATTGAAGGGGAAGGGGAGAACGATGCAGCAGAAGCTCTTTTGTGCAATATCACGACTAACGAATTCAACACGTTTGCGATTCCAAAATATTCTTATACTCGTCGTATTTTGGATTGTGCCGAAAGCCTTGTCCCATTGGCGCACAATTTTGGTACAAAATTTTTTAGAAAGGGGTTGGGCTCACCCACGATTCAAAGGTAGGGCGAAATCTCCCTTCCTCTTAGAGATACCAATGTCAGGTAGGACGAGCCGTCTATTACCCTCAGACGTAAACCTAAGCACCCAAGAGTTAGGATGCCTCCTCAAGCACCACGACTGGAACCACAATAAAGTGGTACTCCCCAGAGTTCGAACACACTCCAACTGGTAGTATGTCTTACCCCTTCACCAGCTGAACCCACAGAGGATGGGTTGAGTTTTGGCAAGTTGGATTGGAAATTAAATGTTTACCCCCAAGACGAGCCACCACTCTGCCAACCCAAGTCCGCCAAGAGGCGGGTTGATAGGTTGCATCACATCGACATTTGATTGGAACAATAGGCTTTGACAATTAAAGTTAACATATATATTTTAAAAAATAAATTTATATTTTATAAAAATATAAATTTAATTTTTAATATTATTATGATATTTCTTTTAATAAATAATATTATAAATATTTTATAAATATTTTCTAATTTCTAAAATTATAATATAACTTTAGTAAAAAATTGATACTAAATCTACATATACTTTTATGTAACAAAAAAAATAAGTTTTTGGGGAGTGGGGTAAAGGCTTATTTTTAAATATGAATATGAGGAGCCAATAGAAGTTGACATATATAGTAAAAAATAAATTTATATTTTATAAGGATGTGAGTTCAATTATCGTTATTATTGTAAGAACTTTTTTAATAGGTAATTTTATAAATATCTTATAAATATTTTTTGAATTTTGAGACTATACTCTCACTTTAATAAGAAATTAGTATTAAATTTATTTATAAAAAGTTATGAAGATGAGGAGTTCTCATCTTCGCCATTGACGGATTTGAAAGAGGGGAGAAAAGTTTTTTACGAGTTAGCTTGCAAAAAATTAGAAAAATTGAATTATAAAATTTTAATAAAAAAAATGTAAAATGCAAGAAAGCCTTCAATGAGAAAAACGATCGTAGCCTGTAGGGGTAGCTTTGTGCTGCTAATAGAGAAGGCATGCTAGAGCAAGTAAAATAGGTGTATAACTATTACTTCAAAGGGGATGCATTTAGACTAGTATTGTCGGTCAATTTTTTTTTAATTTTTAATATTATTAATTATTTTATTTAAATATTATTTTAAATATTCTTATTATTAAATACTAATAAAGATTATTACTTATTTATTAATATATATTAATATATTATAATTAATTAATATTATATTAATATTTATTTAAATTTATAGTTATATAATTTGAGATTTTTTATTAAAACATATGAATTTTTAAGAATATAATATTAAATATTTTTTATTATATTAATATAATATTTAAAAAAATATTAATATTTTAAAATTTTAAAAATATTTTTTTAAAAATATTAAAAAAAATATATCAACCCACCATTAAGATGGAGTTTACCAGCCCTTTTTAACCCACTACTTTAGTGGGCTCTAGCCAGCAGGTGGATGTTGGTGGCAAATTGCAAACAGAGGAAGCGAAGGTCGTGAGAATGCTCTTTCCATAATGCTATGAATAGTAAAAAAAAATATGGTATAAAATATTTACTAAAAACTTATACTTAAAATTATTTTCTACTAGATGAATTTTGAATTTTTTTAAAAATTATTTATTACCAATATTACTTTGAGGATATGAAATTTTTTTTAAATTACAAAAATTAAAAGTTACCCTATAACAAAGCAATTTTAAAAATTGTTTTTTAACATAATGACATTGATGATGTGACTATTTTAAAATTATAAAAATTAAAAGTTATTCTATAATATAATGACTTATAAAATTCTTTGGTCACATTCTACTTATTCAATATTTGACTTCCCTATAATCGTTATAGAGCAATATAAGTTGATTTTTGAGTTAATTACACTTTAGAAGTTTATCACCTAAATATTGACTTTTTTAATATTATGTTTTTTTATTATAATGCAATGAAAATTCACTTTTAAGGATTAACAACTTTAAAAGTTCTTCACTACAAGAACAATTTCATCACCTTGATATCTTCAACCTCTTCCGTCTCCTAATATGAAAATAAAATGATTTATATAATCATTTTGTAATCATTTTATTAAAGATTTATGGGAAAATAAATAATTAGAGGAAAGTGTTAATAATAATTACATAATAACACTAATAATGATTATGAAATTAATATGGGTGTATTAAATAAAAGATGATTAATTAAAAATTGGTTATGAAATATTGAGAATTGATTTATATAATAAATAGTAACTTTTGGTGCCACATCTTGTTCTTCTTCTTATACATTGGAGTTGTTGTTGTATATTCATTTCTTTTTCATATTCATGTGTCTCGTCTATTTGTGTATTTGAGAAAATATCCATCGTAGATGACAAAACCATCGAGATGACAAACGAAAGAGGAAAATTCTATAGAGAGAAAGAGGGAAGGGGATGAGGAGTGTGCACGCTAAGTGAGTGTATGATATTGGAGAGAGGGAAAAAGATGAGGGTTGGAGGACAAAAATTTGACAAAAGTTAGTGGAGTCTTAAAAAAAATACATTTTACTTATTTTTTTAATCACATTACTGGAAAAACTCAATATTAACTATGTCAATAGTCAAATAAAAATTACAACATTTTAATTTTCATAATTTCATCCATGATGTTAATGAATATATATTTATTTTTTTCTAAAGAAATTAAACTGCACTATATTTTATAAGAAAATTAGCAATATGTCTACACTTTTAATACCAAAATCAACCAGTCAAAAAATTCATGACTATATATAATAATTTTGCTATAAAAATTAAAAAATAAATTAAGTAAAAAAATGCACCTTAATTAGATCAATAATCAAACTTCAAGCTGAAATAAAATGCACTAGCCCACACTATGTGCACACTACTAATATCCAACTAGAAGAGGAAGGAAGCAATCGACAAAAAAAGAATAAATATTTAATATGAAAGATTTTTTTTTTATACAAAATTTGTTAGAAAGAGATTGAGCTCACCCACGATCCAAGGGCAGGGCGAAATCTCCCTTCCTCTTAGGCGATACCAATGTTGGGCAGGGCGAGCCGTTTATTATTCTCAAACGTAAACTTAAACACCCAAGATAAATAAAAGATAAATGAAGAAACTGTGAAAGAAGCAGAGAAATGGACATGAAAGAAAGAAGGAGCATGTAATGTTTATATAGCACAAGTACTTATTATTCTCATAGAATATTCCCTCTTCTATCACTTTAAATCTTCAACTTTATACTATGTTTTCCCCGAACTTACATGGGAAGTTTTAGACTTTATGAAGACAAAGAATTTGATAGATTGATAGATTAGGCTTAAGAATCTCACAAGGAGAAGAGAGTATGTCGGAGTACTATTTAGATAAGAATAAAAGTAAAATTGTTCTATGAGATAATAACTTTTAAAATTATTTTGTGATAGAACAACTTTTAATTTTTATAATTTAAAAAATTGTCATATTCTCAAAATTATATTAGTAGTGAACAATTTTTTCAAATTAAAAGTTTATCTAATAGAGAATAACTTTAAGCGTAGGTTTTTAGTAAATACCTTCTACAATATAATATCTTGAGTAAATTATTTTAGTGTTTATAGCATTACAATAAAAAAGCCATCGTGAGAGTGATAGGAGAATTTAGATTAGGACTCTAGACTTAGGAGCAGTGATTTGTTTCTTTTTACAATTTAAATATTTATTTATTATATTGTAAAAAATTAATCATTCTTTTTTTTTAATTGCTTACTCAGTTCACTGAATCTTTACTCCGACTATATCTAGATCCGACCCATATCACGCATCTAGCTATGGTGGGTGGGTCTCCCAATAGAAATTTTATGTATATACTAAAACTCAAATTTAAAATCTCATTTAAATGATATCAAACTACTTATCTCTCATATTAATTTCTGCTGGTAAGACTAATCATTCTTATTAAACTCAATGACTGTTGATTTTGTAAGAGTATATTGGTTATGTTGGTGTTGGTTGGGGCAAAACAATGTTCTAAACGGACCCAAATTCACCAACTGCATTTGTCACTTTTACGCGGGTCAACGGATTTAGCCCATTATTTCTAACTCTACCTGAAATTCTAACTGACTTTAGTTCTTGAGTCCTTTGTATTTTCCTCAATAAATGATATAATTACATTTTAAATGAATAAAAAGGAGGAAAAAGTAACATATATGGGAGATAAAAACCTATAAAAATAATTTTCCCTTTATTTTTCCTTCGTATTTAAAATCAAATATCACAGTTAAAAATTTCTTATGTAGAAGATAAGAGACAAAAACAAGAACATAATGACCAAGAAAATAATGAATTCTCTTGCGTGGGACTCATGGTAACAAATGACAAATAATCAGGATCTTTATATATATATATCCATATTATGACTCCCATAAAAATGGAATCTACTTGCTCATCCATGGCTTCTGAGAGGGGAGAGAGAGAGAGAGAGAGTTAGAGGCCATAGAATTAATGGCACACAATAAGGAAGAACATAGGCTCCATTTCTATTCCTCCATTTACATGATCCAAACCTGAGACTTTAAATTCTCTCACCATTTACGAGAAAATAGATATAAAATATCAGTGGACCCCACCTAATAATAAGTGAACGCTTCCTCTTTCTCTCTCTCCTGACTCAACTGGAATTTCTCATTTTGTCTGGGGGCAAAATGGTCTACCCAGGCGAGCTTTGTGGCTTGGAATGTTGAAGTGCCTGATTCTTCCTTCTTGTTCCCTCAAATACCCTTCACACAGAAACCCTCTGGAGAACTTATCTTCCACAACTCTATCCACATCATGAACAAACACATCGGTGTCACCTTCTTCTCTGTTCCTCGCCATTAGCCCCGCCGTGTAAATCGCACTCATCCTCCCAGGAGCTCCGTCGAAGTACCCCGTCGGCGCGTCCACCATTATCACGTCCCAGTCAATATCGTATATCTCGCTCGGAAACCCCTTTAATGCCAATTTGCACTTAGAGAATCTCGGGTCCCTCACCGTCCGGCAATCTTCTTCCTCCATTCCGATCTTCATCAGCTCGTTGGCATCTCTGACTTTAGTGTCGTACACCACGTGGTAGGACTCCAGTGAGGGGAATTTCTCGCCGATTTGGCCGATCCATGCTTTGTCTTCCTCCAGGAACACCGTACGGCCGCCGTGGTTGAGCGAGGTCCACATTAGACTGTCGTGGCCGAGGCCGAAGACGAGGAAGTTGCAGGGCGATTTCCTCTGAAGAACTCGAGCTGAGACTGAGATTTCACGAGAAGTTTGCTGGGGAGTGATGTTGGTGGTGGCGTAGTGGATTAATGCGTTCGCCAGCGAAGGTGGGATTTTGGTGCAGGTCGGCGTCAAGCACGGTGGTGGTTCTGATTTCGATGCTTCGTCTGAAGCTTCAGGGTTGATTGTAGTGTTTGAGAAATGAGCCTGTGGCTGAGAAACTGGGAAGAAGAAGCTTGATCTGAGGATGAAGATGAATATGAGGAGAAATGAAAAGCACAGAAAGCCAATCTTGAGGTTGCCGGTGAACTGAGTTTTGTTCCTCATCATGATTTCCGTTCTTCGAAAGTAGAGAGAGAGAGAGGAAGACAGAGAGAGAGAGTCCGCGTGAAGGTGGTGGGGAAGATGAGTTATTTGAAGGAGAGAAGGAAGAAGAAAAGCATGGGAACTCTGAATTTGCTTCAGAGCAAAGTGAAGCTACGTGGTGTTCCTAAGAGGGAGGTAGGAGAAAGAAATAGTAACGATTGTACAGGGAATCTGTGGCAGGTTGTGAAAATTTAAAATAGGAATATCTCAAAAAAAAAAAAAAACTTATACAATCAACATCAATTAGTGTCAATAATAAATTAATAATGATTAACGTCAATCGACATGTTATAAAATATAAAATGATGTTAATTAGTATGAATAAAATAACTCTTTTTAACTTTTAAAAATTAACAACGAATATAATATTCAAAACACATAAATCTCAAATATTAATTATATATTCTTTTAAATTATATTTTTACGTATATTTCAAAGTATATGTATAAGTATTCAAACATTGAGTTATATGTGTATAAGTTCTTTAAAATTTAAAATATGTGCATATAAATAATAAGTCTCAAGCGGGCTTGAGGTGATGGTTTTAGGGATGTTGTGCTTTGATGATCGTATTCTTACGATGTGCTTCAGCTGTTGAAAGAGGTTACCCTAGAGTTGCATGATGAGTGGTCTCTTTTTGAGAAACTGAAAGGGATGCTTGTGAGGAGTTTGGCGAGTGCAATGTCTATATCTTAGTAGGGACGCCAATAGTATGGCGGTTGTTTTTTTTTTTATATAAAAATTTTTAGATTAAATTATAAATTATAATTATAATTTTATATAAACTTTTATATACTCTCTTTACATTTTATCCTCTCTCATTTTTTCTTTTTTCCATAAATTTTAGTTGTTGTCCAACATTTTCTGTTGCTGTTAGACTTTCTTTATCGTCATTATCTATGGGTCTTATGGAAGTTGTCGTCATCTATAGTTTCTAGAGTCATCGTTGAAATTTTTTTTATTTTTATTGATATTTTCTTCGTCTAAGATGTGATAGAGATACTCTCGTCTTGATCACCTGAGTTTTAGAATCAATAAGCAAAGAAGATGATGAAAATAAATAATAACATCATAGAGAGGATAGCAAGGATAGAATGTGAGATGCTAATATAAACAATGATAAACAATAATTATTATTTTTTATTTCATATCAAAAAAATTATTAATTATAAAAATTATTTTAATAATAATTATCTAAATAATTATTTATTTAGTACTATTTTTTTATAAGAGTTTATTTAAAAATACTTTAAAATTATTTTTTTTAATTTTTCTTTAAAAAACCAATCGAAAAGGCCCTGTATATTTAAGGGTAAGGGTAATTGTTTAAAAAGCATTCCATTATACATTAACAATAATATATTGGAGGTAAAAGATAGTGAAGTGGGCCACATCACCCTATTTTATTTCTACTTTATTCCCCTGGATCATTTGGGAGAATCATTATGTTATTTTAATCAAGGTGGGCACCATATGCATAATGCACGAGTATCAAACTAAAGTCAAATTGTAACTCCCTATAATTGGAAGCAAGTGATATGAAATTCGCTTTGGTTAATAAAAGGTCGAGGGTCATGCGTGTAGCTTTATGCATTTAGCTTGTCCTATATATGTAAGTTAAAACAAAAAATCTCAGCATAATATTTTCATTAAATTATATTTAAGTCTTTCAATATAATTTATCCTTTTAAAATACCTATTACAACACATCGTTGTGGCTGGCATATTCACCGACGAAGCTCGTTTGGTGTATGTGTATATAAAAATCATATTCCAATATTATATATATATATATATATATATATAATGCACTAATAGTTAAATCATATCGTGACCTGTACCATAATTATATTAAAGGGGATTTTGGTTGATTTATAATATTAAATAATACAATAATAGTGATGTTAGTTAAAAGAAGGGAAAATTAAAAAAATGTTAATTAAATTTTAAAATCCTAAATTAAGAATTATTATAAAAATATATTTTTATTTTTTATTAGAGTAGTCAATAGTTTATAAAATATAATAAATAAAATAATTTAAACTTTTAAGATTTAAGTAATATTTTTATAGAATTTTATTTTAAAAGAAATGATCGTACACGTGTATTTTTTTTTAATTGAAACAGAAGAATATGATAGAGTTGAGGGAAAAGGAATAAGGAGAGTTGGTAAAATGAATTAGTCTTGACACCAAATTGAAAGGTGTAGCCAAGTCATGGTTGTTAAATTATTGGCCATGGTTGGTATAACAGCAGGTGGTTGCCTTTTGACCAAATTTCTATAATTTGACTTTTGTCAGTTATTTTCATTTGCTTCAAGAATTGAAGGTGAAATGGTGGTCACCTTTTGACCAAATTCCTATAATTTGCAACTAATTAATGTAGAAAGCCTTGTAATTTGTAAATATGTGTACGATGCGATCTAATAATTTTTTTCCTAAGGCAAATGTATCTTTCTATGATCTAAAATATAGTTAGATTATAAATATCGATAATTCTTTAATTAAAATTTTAATTTTAATTTATTATATTATGATAAAAAAAACTTTATTTAGGTGCTTATCACTATGATAAGATTTGTTCTGTTTCAATGGTTTATATTTAAATTTTTTAACTTATAATTTTTAAATAAAAAATCATATTTAAAAAATTGACAATTAAAAAATTATTTTTATTTTATATTTTATAACTATTAAAATAATTTTTAAAAATGAAAGTTTTGGACGTCTAGATTAGGTATTGATGGTCAAAATTGTGTGCTCATTTCCAAATTATGAGTATCCAAACTCATTCCTAAGAGATTATGTTCATTCTCATCCACAAAGTACTAATTGAATGAAAAAGTAAATATGCAATGTAATAATTCAAATTTAGAATCAAAGGGTCTTCCACATTGCCGTTGCCAATATTTTTTTTTTCAATTACTCACCCAATTTATCAGAATTTTATCTTGACTACAGCCAGATCTGACTCATATCGCGTACTGGCTATAGTGGGTGAGTCTTTCAATGGAGATTTTCTACATACGCTAAGACTCAAATTCAAAATCTCACTAAAACAATACTAAATCGCTTACCACTCGAATCAACCCCTATTAGTTCAATGTTGCCAACTGATACAAGACTTTCTACGCGAAATCATCCAATAACTAATGCAACATTTTCTAATAGCAAGTTTATTGAATTCATCCGTCATAAGATTTGCACATAATAGTGCAAACTATGAACATCCACACACAATCGTCTAAATTACACCTAAAAAAATAAGTAAATTCTTATTAGCCCATCATAACTAACGGGTTAAGAGGAGGTTGGCTGACTTAATGCCATCATGAGTTCACCCTATTTAGGTGACATGACCCACTAGCCTACCATCTTTTTAAATATTTTTAAAATTTTAAAATATTAATAAAAAAATTTTAAAGTCATATTAACATAATAAAAAAATTACTAATATTATGCTCTTAAAAATTCTTAAATTTTATAACTATAAATCTAAATAAATATTAACATAATATTAATCAATTATAATATATGAATACATATTAATAAATAAATATATTTATTAGTATTGGATAATAATATTTAAATAAATTAAATAATAATATTAATAATTAAAAAAAAGAAAAAAATGAGTTGATAGATTGACCCATTTAAAAGCAGGCCAAACCACTAAAAAAAACAAAAGGGGCTACACAGCCTGCCCAAGCCTAAGTCTCCCCCATTTTTTTGGTAAGCTCTAATCCAAACTTATACCAATGATCATAAACTTCGCATTTAATTTTATTCCTCTGAATAGCCACGGGCCACGGGTTGTAAGGAAGGATAGGGAGGGGTAGTATATATGTTGGTCCAATTCAATCTGTCCATCACCCACAAATCAACCGAATAAGATTCCGAGTCTCCACAGAGTCTTCTAGTAAATATAGCAAGTTTGTTCTCTTACATAGTAAAGCTTATGGCAATGCGATAAATTAGGGGCAAAAGCAGGCAGCTCTATCGAATAGAATTATAATTAGTGAATTAGAAATAGAATTAAAGTTAATTTATTACAAATTGAAATTTTATATGTAAAAGATTTTTGAAAAATAGGATGAAATATGAAATCTAATTCAATAGATACCATTTTCTAAGTATAGTTGAATTAATTTGAAATGAAATTAATTTTTATATATCATTGATTGGTAAATCTAATTTTTCCTTTTTCCAAAGTTTTCTATTGTTGGCAATTTGGCATATAATCTCCTAGGTAGGATCAAGGACACTCATGTTACGATATTTTAATATTTAAAAAACAAATAATAAAATAAAATATTTAAGTTAAACTCTGAATTAAAATAAATTCTAATGTATTAACGAAAATATTAAAATATTTAATTTGAATGAGTCAAAGAGATTATTATTATTAGAATGCTCTTTATAATTAAAAGACAATCTGGTGTGTTTGTTAAGATATGTATCTGCTGGCAAAACAAGTATGGCAGTATATGTATAAGGTTTGATAGGATCGATAAACATAAAATATTTTGAAGAAAATATCCTTCCTTAAAAAATTTATCATATTGGTACAGAGTTTTTGAATAATCGCTATCCAATATTGTAATTGAAATTTTTTAATTGATAAAAATTCCTTAAAACTTAAAAAATATTCTATAAACAAAAATATAAATTTTTGGGATTTATTCAGCGGTATCAAGTGTTACTAGCAGTAATTATCACTAGTCAAATAGACCTCTATCACAATTAGTGAGACACCGGTGGTAAGAAGGAGGGATAGGGAGGGGTAGTATACATCTTAGTCCAACTCAATCCCTCCATCACCCACAAATCAATCGAATAAGATTTGGAGTTTGGAGTTTCCGCACCGTCTTCTAGAAAACATAGCAAGTTTATCCTCATGCTTAGTTATGTTATGACGATGTGATGATTTAGGGGCTAAAGTAGGAACCTCTCTAACAATGTAAACACTTTCATTGCTATGTCAAATGGGATTATCAAATTACGATTACTTTTACCCTGCACACCTTTCTTTAAACTGAACCAAAATACAGCTCCATTACAAGCGAAGCTGCAGAAAGTGATAATGGTTACACCCGCTAAGTTCCCAATATCAACTTTTTTCTATGACCCAATGCTTAATGAATACACTTCAACCCGATGAACCAGATGATCATTCCAAGAAACAAAAAGTGTCGCTATCTTGAAAAGGTTTCAGAGTTTGTGGCACTGGGTTAACCTCTCTAATAGCTGGATTCCACAAGAAGAATTTAGATTCAAAGAGTTGGACGCAAAATAAGCCATTACTGGAATAGGCAATCCTGGGGGAACTCTCGATATATGGTGGGTTCTGAAATTCAAGGACTTGCATCTCATGATTGAGCAAACAGAAGTGCCGCCGAAAATTACGGTCAGTGATAATGCAATAACAAAGAAGACAATTTTGCTGGGTGGAACGATGGAGGTGTTCATCAATGAAAGATGGGGTTTTGAAGAGATTTTTTCAATCTTTACAAACACATTTAAATCGGATTAGGGGTTTTACACAAAGTCGTACAAGAATATTTTTGATAATTTCATATAGAAGATATGGTACTACTTTATTATTATTATGTGTTTAGATAGACTTTTAGAAAATGATTTATAAAAAAAATAGTTTTTGGATAGTTTTTAGAAAAAGTTTTTGACCAATTTTTGAAAAAGAGGTTATGGAAAAAAATATTTATAAATAAATAAGTATTTATATAATCATTTTCACAATGATATTTTGTATTAGTAAATTACTAGAAAGGGTATGAGATAAAAATATAAATTAATCATAAGTAGTGTTCATCATCTCTGCGATGAACAATGACCCATAACGAGTAGTGACGGCAAGTGGCGAGTGGCGAGCAGTGAGGAGTGACAGCGAGTAGGGAGAAGCGACGGAGACCCACTGCTTCTTCTCTCTGAGTAGCGACGTCGACCTAGTGACAGCAATGTAGCGATAGCAACCCAACAACAACAACATAGTGATGGCGACCTAGCAATGGCAACACAACAACGCGAAAGAAAAGCAAAGAGAATAAGAGATAGGAGAAAGAAGAGGAGATAATGGGAAAAAATAGTGACAAAATAGTAAATGGGTAGTCCATAAACTCTTTCACTGTTCTAAAAGCTAATTCTAATAGCTTATTCAAAACCATAATTTAGCCCAAAAGTACTTATAGACAAATATGATTATTTATTTTAAAATTTTTTCAAACTAAACTTTGGGCTATAAACCTTTTTAAAAACTAAGTTTTGTGGCTTTCCAATCAAGCCCGCTATCTGCTTCAGGAATCTCACATATGAAAGGCTTCCTAATCAATAATGATTTGGGTTCAACTGGTGAAGGGGTGAGATACACGACCATCTGGAGTATATTCAATCTTTAGAGACTACCACTTTATTGTAGTTCTAGCCGCGTCGTTTAGGGAGGTATTCTAGCTCTTGAGTGCTTAGGTTTACGCTTGAGGGTAATAGATGGCTCTCCCTATCCGACATTAGTATCACCTAGAAAGATTGGAGACTTTGCCCTACGTTTAGATCGTGAGTGAGTCCAACCCCTTTTAAAAAAAAAAAGGATTTAGGATTACAAGAATTTAGTACAAAAGAAACTCAACTCCCGTCGGACCTTTATATTAGTGTGTGTTTGCTACTATAGTTTAAAAAGCCGTTTTGGGCAAACATTGATTTGAGAAAATTTTAAGCAAATAGCTATATTTGTCCAGAAGTGATTTTGGTCAAAACCATAGTTTAAAACGATAGTTTTGAATAAGCTATCGAAACTAGCTTTTGGAATAATAAAAGAAGATTATCCAAATACTATGTTACCCCTACTTTTTATAATACCCTCTCTCATCTTTCTTCTCCACCCTATCTCGTCTCTCCTCTCTCCTCTTTTTTCTCTATCATCTCTCATATTTTTAATCAAATCATGCTCATTTTAGTAATTTATCAATATGAAAAATGATTTTACTACTAGTCATCCAAATATTTTTATTTTCAAAATCTATTCCTCCTAGAATCTATTCTCCAAAAGCTAATCCAAACATGCTCTTAATATTTTACCAAAAAAAAGTTATGACTAATTTTTGTCAATCAATTTTATGGCAGAAAACAATAGTTAATTAAAAAGTTAAACCGATTCCGATTAGATATTCTGTGTGCTTGACGATTATGTAGTTCCCACTTCCCACCCATAATTACCAATTAAAAATTCGGAAACTTTTCTTTTTGTCAAAAACAAAATTTACAAACACTAGCCGACGCCAAATAAGATCACCCAAGAAAAAATCTATCCATACAAACTAACACAAAAAAACTCACGAAAACAAAAAAATCGGAAACTGTTTTGGTTTGATAAAAAATCACTTATTTTGCATTAAAAAATAAAATCTAAATAATTAAACATAATTTATTGTTGTTAGGCGTAATCTTTTTGATAAGGTTCAATAAAAAAATGTATTGGAGATATTTTTTTTAATTGTGATTTGATTACTAAATGTAATTTTTTGGTCAAAGATTACTAAATGTAATTAAATAGTGATTACAAGTTTACTAGTAATAAAAAAATTAGTTAATAATTTGCATGCGATTGATTAATCAAATTAATGAAAACGATTTATTGGTTTATATATAATTAGGGAGTTAGAAATATATTTAAATTTAATTTATTACTAACTGAAATTTAATGTGTAAAATATATTTAAATTTAAAATAAAATTAATATTAAACAAATAAGATGACATATAAAATCTAATTCAGTAAATACCAATTTTTCAGTCTAATTGAATGAATTTAAAATGAGAATAATTTTTATATATCATCTATTGGTAAATATAATTTTATTTTATGTACACAAAATATAATTTTTATGTTTACCAAAGTTTTTGACCCAGTAAGACCACCAATCCCTCAACAACCCTCTATTGTTGCCATATATTTTCCTAGAATCAAGGAAATATATACTACGATATTTTAATATTTAAAAAACAAATCATAAGCAAAGTATTTGATTTAAACTTTGAATTAAAATAATTTATAATATAATAAGCAAAATATTAAATATTTAATTGTGAGCAATTAAACAGATTATTTAGAATCCTCTTTAATTATAAATGGGCTAACAAAAAGTTTGGCAATATGTGCATTGGATAGGATACACATCAAAGTTTTTGACGAAAATATCTTTCCTTCAAAGATTTACTATATTCATATTATATCCAAAAAAATATTATAAAAATGATATATTATAGTGTCAATAATTGTTATCCAATATTCTAATTTATTTTCTAATTGATAAATATTCCTTAAAATTTCAAAAATATTCTATAATTAAAAAAAATTAAGAATAAATCAAAGCGATAGATTATATAGTAGGATTTAATTTATCCATATCCTATAAATCAAAACAACCAAAGGCTGGGCATGAGGAAAAGATGAATAAAAATTTAGCTTCATTTATTAAAACCTTATGAGGAAAATAGTAATATTTAAATAAAAATATATTAATTCATAAATAAATAGAATATTCATATGCAGACTACCCATAATTTAATAAAATAAAACTACTATTTTTCTTCTTTTAAAAAGAAAATGATGTCATTCTAGACTTAATAATGAAAAGGGAAAAAAAAACCTAATCTAAAGAACCAATCTAAAAGTCTTGATCACAGTAGTCAAGAAATTGGTTATCTAGTTTATTGGTTTGAGTCATCAACCAAAGGGAGAAACAAACAGTATAAAAAAATGCAAGACTAATATCTGTAAAAATTAATAATTATTATCAGTTAACATAAACCCAAAATAGTCCTAAAAAATCGTATTAAGTCAAATAATCTGTCACATGTAATATTGTTCTAATACACCAATGATCCAAAGAATACAAACCCACTTGCAAAATAAAACCTTACTTACATAAACCTATGCATTTAAAACCATTGGCATATCCACCTTTGAAAGAAAACTAAACAGCTTCAAAGTAGTAATTCGAATTTAGGATGAAGCCTCCTCTACGTGAATGTTGCCAACTGGTACGAGACTTTCTACATAATTCGAAATTGAATTACCAATGCAACATTTGCTGATAGCGCATGTCTTGAATTCATTGGTCTTAAGATTGCAAATCATAGTTTTTATGTTATTATCATCCACTAATCCACCTTCAGTTTTATAAAACCCAACACGAACTTTGCATATAATTTCGTCCCTCCAAATAGCCACTGGTTGTAAGAAGGAGGGACATGAAGTGACAGTATATATCTTAGTCCAACTCAATCCCTCCATCGCCCACAAATCAATAGAAGATTTGGAGTTTCCATACTCTCTTGTAGAAAGCATAGCAAGTTTGTTCTCATACACAGTAAACTCATTGCAATGTGATGATTTAGGGGAGAAAGTAGGCATCTTTATCAACGCAAACACTTCCATTGCTATATCAAATGAGACTATCAAACAACGATTACTTTGACCTCCCACACCTTTCTTTAAACCAAACCAAAAGATAGCTCCGTTACAAGTGAAACCATAATGAGTCACATCAGTTACCCCCTCTAAGTTCCCAACATCAACCTCTTTCCATGACCCTTTGCTTAATGAATACACCTCAGCTCGATGAACCAAATGATCATACCAAGAAGAAAAAAGTCTCACTATCTTGTAATCATTAACCATTGGACTGAACCCAAATCCTACGCAACAATACTCATCTTCAGAAAGTTCAAGAGCTTTGGGAACCTGGTGAGCCTCTCTAATAGCTGGATTCCACAAGAAAAAGGATGGAGATGTATGATAGAATTCAAAGCAGAGCAAGCCATTACTGGAACACACAAGCCTCCAGGAATCCCTTGAGGTATCCATGAAAGATGGTTTCTGAAATTCAAGGACTTGCATCTCACGATTTAGCAAACATAACTTACATCCAGCAGTAACGCAATCGAAAAGAAGAGAATTTTGCTTAGTGGAATGATAATGGTAGTGTTCAGCAATAAAAGATGGGGAATTGAAGAGATTCTTCCAATATTTGCACACACATTGAAATCGTGTTAGGGATTTTACTGGAAGTCGTAGAATAATATTTGACATAATTTCTTGGGGTAGATAAGATACTGTGGAGTTCTCCGTTACTATCTGCTCCATGGCGATCCACTGGTATAAAGGAATCAGGAAAGTCTTGCAACCTACGAGGACGGTTAGGGATAGGGATTAGAAGACATATATATGCGCTACTATCTTTGCCCTTAAAACGTTGGACACTATATATTTTCATTTTCTATGTTTCTAAAATCTTTATTTTATCATACAAGATCTGATATTTAATTTAAACTAAAATTACATATTTTTTAGCATATTAAAAATTATTTGAAAAAATTATTGATAGTAAATTAAAGTAAAAAAAACTTAATATAACAAAAATAAGACTCATATTACTTTTCTGAAAAGAAATACAGAGATATAAACAAATATGCAAACAAAAAAATCACAGATTATTTAGGTATTGGATAAAAATGGTACGTAACTGACAAAGAAAGATTTCATCTCAAATTCAAATATAAAAAACTCCATCTAAAAATAATAATTAGTAATTAATTATTGGGACACGAAATCATTAATTGAAGGAGGAATATGTTCTGTTTTTTTAAATTAGAGTATATAAAAACTATAGTGGAAAAATCATTGTGTTTTAAATTTTCTATTTAGATCTATTTTCAAATTTAGTGCGATTTTTTTTCCTGCGTTCACCATTTTTTTAGAACTATAATTTCTTATTTAATTTGTCTAGAGTGATAACTGTTAGAAAATTAAAGGAGCGAGGGAGAGTAACTTACTGAATTTTGGATTCTGGTTGTCGTTGCAGACGTACCACACAAGAGAAAGAGAGAGATAACTGGAAAGCTCAATGGTTATGGAATGATTTACAAATGATGGGGGGAGCCCTTTATATAGAAATTGGTATGGACATTTTGAGAAGATAAAATATTCAAATTTTATCAGTTTAAGATATATCCGGCTATCCGTTAGTTAATTTATCATTATCTTCCATCCCTTATCTCAATTAATGGGATAATATTATTATAATTATAATAATCAATTATTAACTATACTATTAAAATTTTATAATACTTGACTTAGGGCCTGTTTGGAAACATGTCAAACCTCGGTTTGAAATCTAAATTTGGCTCAAAACTTTGGTTTGGAAAAATTTTAAAATAAACAACCATATTTGTTCAAACGGGCTTTTGGACTAAATTATGGTTTAAAATCAAGATTTCAGATAAGCTGGTCAGAGCAGCTTATGGAATAGTAAAAGGGCTTATGAACTAACCAATTACTATATTACTCACACATTTTCTTACATAATCTCTCCTACTTTTTCTTACACCCTCTCTCCTTTCTCATACTTTTTCTCTCTTTTCTTTCTTACACCATCTCTCCTCTCTCATCCCATCTCTTATCTCTCATCATTTAATATTCATACCCTTTTTCGTAATTTACCAATCATAAAACCCCTTCTACAAATAACTATCCAAACACTCATTTATTTAAAATTACTTTTTTTTTAATCTCTTCTAGAAAAGTCATTTTTCATAAACTATCTATAAACCCGTTTTTTTTTATAAGTTCGTTTGAATGTTTTTTTTCAAACACATACTTAGTTAAAAATAGGTTTAGGTTTAGGTTGATGCTATTCAATACCTTCAATTCATTTGTCTACAAACTATAATAAATAATCTAAATCAATAATCTCACTTTTATTTCTGAATTGAGCACTATAATAGTAATTAATTAGTAATCTCATTAATTTATTATATAATATTTTAAATTTTTAACTATAATAATAATTCATAACATTAGGAAACACTTTAATTTTTTGAAAGGTTTTGAACCTCATCCCTTGCTTCAAACATGGTTTTGGTGCTTCTTCGCTTTTCTGGCAATGGTAACGGCGGCACAGGAGTCTTGAATGTGTTCTATAGTTAAGGTTCGTGTTGGTATTTTTTTTGGATTAAGCCCTTTTTTGCGGTTTAATTTTATTTCAAATTTTTCTGTTGACTTTACTTTTATTCAATAATACAAAAATATTTCTATCTTAAAAAAATTCTATAATATTTCAAATTTTTAACTATAATAATAATAATTCATAAAATAAATAATTAATAAATTATAATTTATTTTTGTTATTCTTTATGCAACGCATGCGGAGAAATATCTAGTTTGTAGTTAAATACATTCAAATATTTATTATTATTACATATTCACCATATCACATATCAGATAGTGAATTAAACCCTAATTTAACCCATAAATATGAAGCCCCTCAGTAGTCAAATGGAGGTATAGTCGTCAGCTACATTTTCTACAACCAAAACTATTGTCAGTGAATAATGTCTCAATTTAAGGTTAAAGAATAAAATGAGAGGAAAAATAATAAAGCAGTTATAAATTTAGCTTAAACTGTCGTTTAAAGTAGCAGGATCACATACCCTATACATAAAATAATTCCATGCAAATATTTAATCAACTATACTTTTAAAATATTTTAATACCCAGATCAATAATTCCACTTTTATCTTTAAAAAAATTTGAGTCTTATAAAAGTAATTAATTAATAATCTCATTAAATAATTCTATAATATATTAATTTTTTAACCATAATAATAATTTATAATAATTATAAATAATTAATATTTTACCAAAAACATGAGTCAACGACACAAGTCAAAGTAGCAAATGGTATCAATGAGAAAATTTCATTTTTGCTATATCAAATGAAACTATCAGACATTTGCTGTCATCCTCCACTACCACACCTTCCTTTTGCACAACCCAAAAGATAGCTCCATTACCAGTGACACAGCTAGGTTGGTTAACATATACACCCTCTAAGTTCTCTGAGTTCAGCTTTTCTTCATAATCTTGTACTGAATGCCTACACCTGCACTTGAACAACCAAAAATTCAGACACAAAATGTTTCACAATCTTGTAATCATTAACGATTGGGCTAAACCCAAATCCCACGTATAAAAAGTACTCATCGTCAGCATTGTTAAGAAATCTGGGAACTTGCCAAACCATTCTAATAGAGGGATTCCACAACCAAAGGGAATCATATTCACGAGCCACGAGAGTTGGGCACAAAGCAAGCCATTACTGGAATAGACCATCCCATTAAGGAATCAATGATATGTGGGTACTGAAATTCAACGACTTGCATCTCGCGATTGAGAGAACATAAATGCCAAGCATGACTAGATTTAGAGACAATGCAATCGACAATGAGTAAAGGGTTTTGCTGAGTGGAATGGTGGAGGTGTTCTGCAATGAAAGATAGGGTTTTGAAGAGATTCTTCCAAACTTTACACCCGCATTGAAATCGAATTAGGGATTTCACTTGAAGTCGTACGAGAATATATATTTGTGACAATTTCTTGGGGAAGATCCGGTGTGATAATTTCTTCATCGTTGCCTGCTCCAATGGAGGGAGGACGAGGAGAGGTGGGAGGAATTAGAGATTGAGTCACTGTTGTGTGCTAACCACCTAATGGGGAGATTCAAACTTTCAACACTTGAATACCACTTAGTTAAGGGACCAAGTGAAGAAATCAGTAGTCCATACTCACATGGTTGAGTTTTTTTTTATATAAAAAACGTATTTGATTTTTTTTAAAAAAAACACTTAATTAAAAACTTATTATCAAGCAAATTATTTTGTCTTTAAAAATAAAAAAAATTGCTTTCTAGGTAAGAAAACAAACAGGCCGAATGTTTTTACTTTTTAATAACATGACAACTAATTCTCTGTGCAAATCATTTGTAATGCAGAATAGCAAATACCTTCAGTAACAAAAGAACTTCCTAAATCCTCATTTGGCATTCACATTTCTCAATCAGAATGGAAACTGATTCATCGTGTGTTTTTGTTGAAAATTTTACCATATTTCCAATCCAACATCTGTTGTATAATTTCCCCCCCAACCATATTGTTGTAAATGTTTCTTTTAAGTGAATTTGTATCATGTCATAGGCAAGAAGTGGCCTAAAAACAAGGCCAAAAATATAAAGTTCATCATTTTTCTTCCATGTTTGCTCCTATACTTATACAAACCAGTGTGTTTTAATTCATTTTTCCACTAAAAACCAAATGAAAAATCAAGAAACTCAAATTTACTTCACTTCTTTCTCTAACCTCTAATATTAAATAAAATGGCTGTCAACAGACATATAAAAACAACACATCCCAAATAATCCATCCATATTTACCAGGATCTAGAAAAACTAGTAAAGTTTAATTATATGGATTCAAACGAACTAAACCAAAGGCCTAATTAATGAAACTTACAGACCTATCATGCTATTAAATAGAAAAGGTTAAATAGTAAATACTTATTAATGTAAGAGTGGGTGAAAGCCCTTCAATATATTTAAAACCATTGGCATATTGGTTAAATAAAAATTCCAAATAATCCACACTCTAGCAACTAAATTGTATAGCCATTTTTTAAAGGAAAAGAACATTATAAATAGGTCAAATCTTACCAGAAACATTTGTTACTAATTATTAGGATTCTTCAAAGTGTATGTTGTCAATGTCAAGTAGAACATGTCTTTCCACATAATTAAAAATTTGATTACAATAACTACATACATTCTCGGATAGAAAACATATTGAATTCATCCATAGTGAGCTTGCGCAAAACAATCCCCCGTTCACCTTCAATAAGCCATCTGGACATTCTGTGGACCCCATAAACAATTTCATTTTTCCAAATGATCTGTGGACTTAACCATTGTGGAGCTCTGCTAGTATATATCTTAGTCCAACTCCATCTCTCCCTAGACGTATCTGTCCACTCCTCCATTACCCATAAATCAATCAAACGTGGTTCAAAATGTCCAATCATAGGGAGAGAAAGTATAGCAACTTTCTTCTCATGCATAGTACGCCTATTGAAAGATGGTTCATGAGCGGAAGTAGGAAATGGAATGAATATGAACACTTCCATTGCTATATCAAATGAAACTATCATCAGATCATTTTTTATGCTACGACCAACCCAAAAGATAGCTCCATTACAAGTGATACTGTTACGACCCCTAACATGTACACCCTCTAAGTTCCCTAATTCAAGTTTTCTGCACAACCTTGCCCTTAATGCATACACTTCCACTTGAACAACCAAATAATCAACCGTAGAAAGTTTCACAATCTTGTAATCATTAACGATTGGGCTGAACCCAAATCCTACACATGAATAAACGCCCTCATAATTGTTAAGAGATTTGGGTACTTGTCGGACCTCTCTAATAGAGGGATTCCACAACCAAAAGGAATGTACAAGCCTCCAGGAAGCCATGAAGGAATCAATGAAAGGTGGGTACTGAAATTCAAGGACTTGTTTCTCATGAGTGATGAAACATAAGTGCCAAGGATTATTATATTCAGATATATTAAAATTGACAACAAGTAAAGGGTTATGCTTAGTGGAATGATAGAGGTGTTCTGAGATGAAAGATGGGGTTTTGAACAGATTCTTCCAAGCTTTACACACACATTAAAATCGGATTAAGGATTTTACTGGAAGTCGTACAAGAATATTTGTGATCATTTCTTGGGGAAGATATGGTGCGTCGTTTTCCATTACTATCTGCTCCATGGTGCTCCACTGCTATAAAGGAATCTCAAAGAGGAAAGGCTTCGAAACCAATGAGGACTATTTAGGGTTAGGGATTAGAAGATACATGTGCGCGCGCTTGGGCGCTTGCTTTTATCATCGCAGTTGGAAACTAATTTTTAATATTTTTCTTGCATATTATAAATTATTTTTAAAACTCTATTAATATTAAATAAAATATAAACTTAAAATAACAAAATTGATATGAGGTTAAAGTATCGCCAAAAATTTTCACACAAGAGTATTGTCACCCCAAGAAGTTAAAAAAAAAAAGGGTAATGTTGCCCCAAAAACCCCTCTAAGGAATATTCAATACTCGAGGAAGCCATTAAGGAATCAATTATAGGTGGGTATTGAAATTCAAGTACATGCATCTTATGATTGAGCAAACATAAGTGCCAAGGATTGTTAGATTCAAGGATAATGCAATCGAAAACAAGTAAAGGGTTTTGCTAAATGGAATGTGAAGGTGTTCTAAAATGAAAGATAGGGTTTTGAAGAGATTCTTCCAATCTTTACACACACATTAAAATCGGATTAAAATTTTTACCGGAAGCCGTAGAAGAATATTTTTGATAATTTTCGGGGAAGATATTGTCTGCTCCATGGTGCTTCACTGGTATAAAGGAATCTCAGTTAGGGATTAATCCCTCCAATATTATTTTGATCGTATAATGTAATGGGATTGCTTTTCTTCCCCCCTTTTATAAAAATAATGTTTGTATTTGGACATAGTGCGTTTAATTTAGAATTTATTAACTATACATTTTTTATGTTATAAGATTTGCATTTTATTAAACATGATTTGATACCTAATTTTATTAATTTTTTTATATTATATATGATTTTAAAAATAATAGAAGACTTAAAATAATACAATTAATACGTATATTAAATTACTTTTATGAAAAGAAATATAAAGATATAATCAAGTATGGAAAAATAAATCACTACTAATTTAGGCATGAAATATAATTGTAACGAAAAAAGATTTCATCCCAAATTCAAAGTTGAACAATTTCATATCTCAAAACAAATTCTTCCTTAAATATTGGAATGGGATATTATTATTTGGAGAGCCCAACATAGTAATTGAATTTGAACTCAAAACTCAAAAAGATTTAATAGGGCATAAAATTTTCCCATTTTGTTGTGGTTGTGAATTGCATGCGATCAGTTTCCTTAATTTTTCTCAATTGTGATAGAAAGAAAGAGTTTAAATTTCTAATCAAATTGAAGTTTTCTCAAACTGTCCTTCCCTTACTCTATCTTCTATTTATTATAATAATTTATTATTCATCTATATTTTATCAATAATTTAATACTATTGTTAGTGGAAACCGTATTTAAGACTATTATGTAACTTATAAATATTTTTTTATTGGGACTTATCAATAATAAGTCATTTTTGGAAGACTTATTGATAATTAATTTTTATGTCTGGGACCTCTCAGTATTATTTTTTTTGTTTTTAATTCTAAAAGGGTCCTTTTTGGCATTTTATCCAACCAAACGTATTTTTAACGGTCCAATCCCTATTTCCATTCTTATAATCCAATTCCTTCAAAAACCATTTCATCGTTCCAAACAGCCTGCGGAGTCCTCTGCGGAGCAAAGCGAGACAGTGAGAGAGGGAAAAATGAAGTTTAACGTGAAGGCTTGGAGCGGCGGCGCGCGCGTCGGAGTACTGGAGATCGGAAGCTGTCCGAATCCTATAGAGACTCCTGCTCTTCTCCTATCTACTCGAAAAGGCCTCCCTCACTTCATCTCTCCTGACCTTCTCCCTTCTCTCCCTTCTCCTGATTGTCGCCTCCTTCAAGTTTCTCCTCTCCACTTGTAAGCAATTCACCCTACTTCATTCCTTCTTCTCGTTAAATTTGTAACTAAAAGTATACCTCCTTCATTATCTCAATAAATATATACTTTGGTATAATGGAAGACGAACATGAAGTTATGTAAAGAAATAGGTCCTTGTGTTGAATTACAAGGCATATCCATAAGGGACTTAATTGTATATTTATTATTGAGAATTAATAACTACTGTAATGTTGCTTGTTTCCAACTTGAGATAGCATCATTGTGTTTTAAATGCATTTGGGGCTTTGAGTTTTAGTAGTTTTGGTGATTGTGTGATTGTGCTATTGTGAATAGAGCTGATCACGGCTTGGGTCATGGGTCTGACTCTTCTAACCATAGCGGTGTTGGTGTGTGTTACTTGGGGCAACTATCATGCTATGGTCAAGATGGAGTTGATTGAGAAACTCTAGAACTTAAAAAGCGTTTTGGTTGTAATAATCATGGTTGCAGCAACATGATGTAACCAACTTTTACTGGAGGTATTTGGTGCAAGACATCAGTATAAATAAGAACATGACAGAGATGATGTATGGCTACTTCTTACATGGGTATTTCCACTAAGGTTGCTTTATATTTCAGTTTATCTTAGCTGACCTAACATGTTTTTTAGATTAGCTCCAAATGTAGACATGTTTAGATTGGTCATCCCACCTAGTGGGATAAGGCATGTTGTTATTGTTCTAGACATGTTTAGATTGGTGATCTCACCTTGTGGGATAAGGCATGTTGTTAATGTTGTAGACATGTTTTTTAGGCCAACATATAGTACTTTATACTTAGTGGGTTCCAGATTTGGGTAATGATAATAGTATTATTAATCCAGCCTAAATCCATCTAGAGTAAATTTTATTGGTCTTTAGGTAATAATGTAACCTTCATTTTCGGGCTCCCTTCCACCTATGATTTGTAAAATTTAGTTCTAATTATAATTATAATTTTTCTCCCCTTGAGTCTTGTTGCTTTGCCTAGAGGCATTTTTGTCCCTGCGGTGAGAATTGGTACTCAACCGCAGATCATTTCATTTATTAGTCATGATGTGTATTCTTCGTTGAGCTATCTTGAATTCTTATTCATTTTCAAAAATAAAAGGACATGGTACCTGGTCTCTTTTCTTCTTCATATAAACACAAGGGAAAAAATATCATTGAAAAGTAAATTAGAGAAGAAGAACAATACAATGGGTACTTTCGCTTTTGGGTCTAATTGCATTTGCTTTTCTTTTTAGAACAGCAGTGTAGGATGAAGTCATCACTCATCCGTTTTAGGCACACCAAATCTTTGAGTGCAAACTGCAAATGAGGAAAAAATGGCGCTCAGGAAATTTCATTCCTGTACAGCAAAGTTAGAGATTGCTACAGTATATCATTGATTTGAGTTGAGTAACCTATGCCCAATGTGCTTTTGCAGTTTGGAAGGACTTCCTACAAAAAATATATCAAAAATAGGGGGGCTCCATCGACTGCTCAGTTTGCATGAATATGGAATTGCAGCTATTGTTAGGGATTCTATTACTTGTCTTCCGGAGGCTATTGGAAGTACCAAACTTGGGGCTTCTTTTGAAACCCCTTGTGGTCGTCTCTTGGTAAAATCAATATATACTTGCTGGATGAATTGATTAGTTCATCGTTTTTGTTTTAAATAATGGTGAATGTGACGAACATTATTAATTTTGACAGATTAAACCCAAAGATTATATGGAAATGATTTCACACATGAGGCCAAACATATGGGCTGCTTTGGCTGATGAAGTACCTGCTTGGGTATCAGATAAAAGGAACAGAACCTCAGTAGATCGAACTGTCAGATGGCTTGATGACTGCCTTGCATTGAATCCGGTAAAGGAAAATGCAAGATTGCATGTTATATTGTTATTCTTCTCTCTGTTAGAATGTAATGAAGTTCCCCATAATTTATTATGATTGTTTGGTTCAAGCTGGTTGGAAGGATTTCTTTTTCCATATTATCAGTTTTTGCTATGATTTTAACATTATTAATTGAATTTCCATGATATATTATTAATCTAGGTTTGTTCTTTTTTATCATTTGGTAAATCAATGAGTTTGTTTTTCTCTCTTGGTTTCATGGATGATGAAGAAAATTCAGAGTAATTATAGCTCGGAAATCATATGTTATTCAGTATAGAATGGAAGCATTAAAAATTTCTTTAAATTACACTACTTGTGAAGCACACTACTTGTGGCTTATGAATAGTGCTGTTAGAGCTTTTATGTTATATATAGATATATATATTTGCTATATCAATTGCAAGTCATGCTCTCGCCTTCACTTTTCATTATAAGTGGGAAGGAAAAAAACTTTGCAAGGAATTCTTCATTGATTGACTTAGGGCTTACCATTCAGCCTTGCAGCCTAAAGCATGGGTTATTTTAGCCAGCTTCATTTTGACATTGGTCATTGATAAATATGTTCGTTTTAATATGTTCACTTTGTGATTAAGCACTATGGTATCGATATGATAGACTTTATTAAACTGGACATGCATTTATCATTCAAAATTCAGGCAGGTGGATGTGCCTTTGGCGCCATTGTTGGAGGTTCAAATCTGGAAGAACGGAAGCGTTGTGCAGAGGAAGTAACCAAGCGAAATGTATCAGGTTCTCCCCTTTTTATGAAAAGACGTCTGACTAAATATTTTACATTATTTATATTATTTACCACTTGAGTTTCATAGGTGAAAAATTATGCAAATATGCTGGAACTTACATTAAGTAATTATTGGATAAATAGTTTATAACATTTATATCTATTTATTGCTTGAGTTTCATAGGTAGTGAAAAATTATGTAAATATGGTGAAATTTGCTACCGAGCAGCTATTACATACCAGTGATCCCTTGTTAGCCTAGATTATGGTAGATGCAGCTCATACTTTGGATTTTGGACAAATTGATCTACTCTGACATGTCTACATAAATTTCTGTATCTTTCTTTTTCCTTGTCTTCTGTTGTTTCTCAGCTCTCTGATCAGGCACCACTAGTCCTCTGGTATGTTACTATGAAGTGTTACTGCTTAGAGACTTGTATTTTCTTAGTTAAGAATAACTTAGTGTTTAGTGAAAGCTTAGTAAAATACATTTTTCCTATAATAATATTGGCCCCCTTTTAACTAATATTTTCATCTTTTGGCATGTGTTTCTGACTGGAGGGGAAGAAAAAGTTTTTATGAGTGTATAACTGAATATCTTTTATTTCCTCTTATCACTAGTCACATAATCCTTTTTCCTTCTGTAGTCTCTCAACCTTGACTGGATAAAGCCTTGGTAACAAGCTGAAAATGTGAAGTTTTCCTTAATTACACATAGTACCTCCACGATTTCTATACTGACTGAGTCACTGTTGCTTATCTTACAGTTGAAGTGGGCCATTTACTTGAGTCATAATCACACTTTTCAGTTTTCAAATAATTATCCACATAAATTGTTGTGGACAACTAAAAAATGGAGCTGCAATAATTTATGCAGGTTATTGGATCGGGGGCTTTGGGCTTGGAGAGAGCATTGATGAACGGCCTTCTCTTCTTACTGCTATTATGGTACGATGCTTTTTTGTTCTGAATTGGGAGCTAAAGCCTAATCAATATCAGTTCAATTGGTGCATTGAGGAGCATCAATCTAAAGGATAACATTGTATAAGTATTTTAACTTCTGTTTGGAGTGGATATCATTGATGCCAATATGAGCTACTAGCAGATTGGACTAGGAGATATAGTATACACTAAGGTTCATCTGCGCTTTACTTTGTTTAGCTAGGCTCAAATGAGAATGTTTTGATTAATTATGGAGATAAACCAGCAGGTGTCTTTTATATTTACTAACATAATTTCGGAGTTAGCACTTCTCATGCCATGGTATAATGTTAGCGACATTTTGAGTTTAAATAAGTTTAGTTGCCTTTTATATTATGATCTATGGCTCTTCATAATTTTCTTAGATAAATTTTGCTCATTTACAATTCAATTTAATGTGAAGATTGTGGCTTTAGGAATCAACCAACCAATCATATAAATAAAGGTGGGACAGAAGGAAATAAATACATAATAAAGATAGCATGATCAGTTGAAATTAAAAAAAAAACATAACTAAGTCGACTATATTACTGGAACGCTAAAATCTTGTGTGATGAACAAACCTGTGGATAATCAGAAAAAAAATGGGTTCGATGAACACATAATTATGAGATTCCAACACCTTCTCAGACTGGGTCACTTAGGAGTTAGAGCTCATTAGCTTCTCAAGTCCCAAATCCAGTTTGACCATCAGAACTAAAAAATCTTCTCTGAACTGTTTAGGTTCTTTTGATTTTTATATCTGAGCAATTTTTACAAAAAATTTCATTGCCTTCATGAATATAGACTACTTTCAAGTTGAGATATTTATTCAGTGGTCATTATAGAGTTATTGGGTTCATCCTTTTGTTTTGGGAATACAAAGCGACAGGAAAAACGAGCATACAAGAGGGCGACTAATGTGGAGCAAGCAAAAGACTACTACACCCTAAAGAAGAAGTATCAATAATCATATGATACGCTTTTCTAATGAGTGTGATGAGTGATTTAGTTTTTGCAATTGTTTACATTTCTAAACATATGATCAAAAGTTACCTCTCAGGATGAGTTTTTCTAAGTTCATCAATCTTGGTGGTCATCAGGTGATTGGATGAGAAATCATAGAGTAATTTTCAAATCCTCAATGCAATCACTGTAAACATTGACTTTTTTGGAACTGTGATCTCAACAAATTTTTAGGCCGTTTAGTATTCCCAAGAGTTCAGCAGAAATGACATGTAGCTGCGCCTCTCTGTTTAACTAAACCATCAACATCTAGTTTAACCCAACCAGGTTGGGACAGCATCCATTTGGTGTATGCGTTCATTTGGGTTGTTTTTTCAGTTTGATATCTTCCATTGTGGGCCTGTTCTTTGGCTTGCAATCAACTTCCAAAAAATGTCAGTCCATGTTACGTGTCACTAGAGTGAGTTAGAGGATTATCACTTAGTTAGATAAGGCTATTGGTATAAATAGGGGCATTAGGGAATGCATGAACTGTCTTGTAAAATAATATTCAGTTTCCTCTGTTATTCTCTCTCTTCTCCAATTACTCTGTACCATTAAAGGTCTTCTATTCTCTCAAACAAAACTTTAGTGCCTTTTAAATTCATTGAGAGGTATTTTCTTATTAATTCTCTTTAACTCAAAACCCGATATACACGGACACAAGCTTTTTTTTGGGTAAACTCAAGCATGTCCTATACTTGTACATAGTGGTAGAAAATTGGTGTTTTCTTTGAATATCTTGAAATATAACATGATGACCTCATTCTCAGGATATCTTGCCAGATGATAAGCCACGCATGGTCTGTGGACTTGGACTTCCAGGTACCTTGTTTATTATGTTAATATAGTTAATTCTTTTGGCTCATTGGCATCAATCTTTCGTGCAAAATGTCATATTTAGTTGGTGTTACGAACTACGTACTGTATTCGGCACTTAAAGTGGCATGATCATATAGAGTGAGGGAGACATGGTTTTAATTAAGTCGATGATTGACCTAGGATTGGCTTAGTAAATAATTCACGAGCATCATTTTATTCATCCGTTTCTTATCCATATAATTAATCTTTGTTCTTTGAACTGTTTGTAAAAAAAAAAATTCCTTTCAAATTTCTTATTTCTTAATTCAGCCTGAATGAATAGAAATTTATCTCATGAAAAAATAATTTTAACTTTACAGAGGAGGTCTTGCAAGGAATAGCCGCGGGAATAGATCTTTTTGACTCAACGTAAGTTGCTAAGCCTACTTTATATTTTCACTTGCAACAACTTGATCTTTACAGTATTATGACCTATTATGAATTTGAATGGTTAATGAGATGATTTGCAGGTACATATATTCCCTCACACTTGGAGGATATGCACTTACCTTTCCACTGGACAAACACAGGATTCATCATAATCTCCCGCAGAGTCAAATAGGGAGTGACTCAACCAAAATTAATTTGAGAGCTACTGTTTATAGGTAACATGATAAATTGTTCAGCATTTTTGTTTTATGTTTTTTATGTTATAGTATACTAATACTGATATGGAATTGAAATTTTAGTCAGCAGGTAAGTGGCACCAAACTTGAGGTCAATGCATAAAGTTATTGGGTTATTCTTGATTTCTTGTCAATAAATCTAGATCTTTTGGGAACCCTAATGGAATTTGTGAATTTTGGTGGCTGAAAGACTACGAGTTATTTGAACAGTTTTGGCGTATTATTTTATTGATAAAAGCAGATAAAAGGCGTTTGATGATGAGCTTTTAAATATTTTTTTCCCAGAGATAAATACCATCCGCTCAACTCTCCTCAGGGGTGATTTTAGCGGTTTTCTTTATATGCATCTAAACTACCTTAGTTTAATAAGCTTTCCTTTAAATTTAGTAGGTATACTGTGGTCATAAATAACTCATAACGCATTTCCTTTTTTATTTCAACCACCCAGTCCTATGCATAACATTTTCATCAATTTCACTGTAATTTTGTAATATTGATTCCAAAGGCCTAAATTCTGACATTGCTGCTATTTAATTATTTATTGGTAGTATTTTGTTTGTACGATCTCTGGTCCAGTATATAAGAGAATAGTTTTATTTCTTTATTATTGAGGTAGTTTGTTTTGTTAACTCGTAATTATAGCTATTGGAATGAAATTATAACTAAATTTATGTAGGAACTTTGAACTCATATTTTTTAAGTGATAGAAATATTGTAATTAGAGGATAAGTCTTCAAACAATGGTAAAATTGTTATCATATGATCTAGAGGTGATGGATGTAATCCTAAAAGTAGCATCTCTACTTGTGAAAGTCAGGCTGCATATATCTATTGCTTCGTAACTCTTCTTAATGAAAGCCTCATGCATTAGGTCACCCATCATAGAAATGTTGTAATTATAGTTATTGGCTTTTTAATTTTCTTCTCCTTTTCTTGCAGGAAAGATATGTCTCCCATTCTAGGAAATTGCACCTGCTATACATGCCAGAACCACACCAAAGCATATATCAATCACCTGCTCAACGTCCACGAAATGCTGGCACAAATCCTACTTGAAATGTATGAATAATCTTTGCCTTGCCCAAATATTATTGTTATTAACAATGTATGATTTTATTTATTATATTGAATTTTGCAGCCACAATACACACCACTATTTGATGTTCTTTCGTCTAATAAGGGAAACGATCAAAGCCGGAAGCTTTGAACACTTCCGGCAAACATTCATTGAGAGCAGGCGCAACCATTTGAAAGAGGAACCTGTTCCTGCTTAGTGCATCCAAATTTTGCAGAGATTTTACTTTTAGGGTTTATATTTGACTTGCGAGGATCTCATATCATGCATTAGACGGGGAGAAAAAGAAATGAGTTGTATTATATTATATATGGATTTGATGTATGGTCCCAAAGCAGCTGAACTGTATATTGTATAACTAGTGTAGTGTCTCGTTTTTTTCCCTTTCTTTTATTGGCATAAAAAATGTGCTTATTTGGAAAAGTATCAAATCTTAGTTTTAAAAGTATTTTTAGCCTAAATATTAGTTTAGAAAAATTTTAAAATAATCAGTTATATTTATCCAAAAGTATTTTTAAATCAAACTATAATGTTAGATAAACTATTAAAAATAGTTTCTAAAATATTAAAGGAGCTTATGGACTACTAAATTACTATTTTACTTTTATTTTTTACTCTCCTCTTCTTCTCTTTACTCTCCTCTTCTCTGTAAATTAGTCTTCCTCATCGCTAGATTTGTCGTCCAGATCTACCGTATTGCTTGTTAGAGTTGTCGTTCAGAAGTTGTCGCTAGGAGTTGTCCACAAGTTATCGTTAGGAGTTGTCGTCCGCGAGTTGTTGCCTTCTAGATATACTATTTTCCTTGCTAATAGTGGTTGCTTGCCATTGTAGGGAGCTACTCATCGTCGTTAGGAGTTGCTTGTCATGGTTGCCATATTACTCACTGGTCGTAGTAGTCAAAGAAGGTCATATAAACAGTAGATTTAAATAAATTTAATTTATTTTTTTATCTTATATTTTTTTAATAATTTACCAATCACAATATTATAAAATATAATTATCCAAATCTTTATTTATTTATAATAATTTTGTTTTTTTTAATAAACTTTTTATTAAAAATATATCTAAACAGACTCTATAATTCTAATTTGTAAGATATTAATACGTAACTCTTGTTAGGTTGTTAAATTAGTCTATTACCAATATAATTAAAAAATTTATTATAATATCTTTTTTAAAAAAATCTATCTAAATAGGCTTAATGTAATTATATTTTGTATGATATTTTAATACTTAACTATTGACCAATTTTGTTAAAAAAATTATTATAATATCCATATATTTTAAAAATTCATTTTCTTTTTTTCTTACTTATAGCCAGTCAAGTAACATGGGTTGGATCAACTCCATATTTGTAGCTTAGTTTAGGTAAGAAAATCAAAAACATCTTTTTTTTCCTTTTGTACTAGACACATTTTTTATATTCTGTTACTCATTATTTTCATAAAATTTGGTTACATATTATATATAAAAATAGTCAATTTTTTTAAAACATTAAGTTATAATATGTATATTAAATATTAAATTCAATATATTTTATTTGTAAAAATTTTGTGGGAATATTGTTAAAAAATCACTGGCAAAATGTACTACGATACAATATTTTTTTAATTATATACAGAATAAAAAAAAATTATACAGTTAAAGATATTGCATATGGCTTGAAAGAGTTGCACCCTTGAAAGAACCTAATCATTAACGCCTCGTTTGGTACAGGGAATTGTTTTTTATGAAAATAAAAAGAGAAATAGAAATTGAAAAAGTTTGTTTGCTACAGAGAGAGTGAGATATAAATTTTAATTAAAATATATATTATTTAATTAAAATATCTATATTAATAATAGGAAAACACCAAAATACCCCCAACTGAGGAAAAGAAATCAGCATCTTCCACCATGTTCATTTTCTTCATCGTGCCTACTATCTCTAGAAATTGAAATTCCACTAAATTCATCCAAAATCCAAATCAGAAAAAATCTAACAATTCATCAAAAACAAAACAAGTTCATGAACACCACCATAGAAGGAATCAGAAGAACAAAGCTAGAAATTATATCCAGAACTATAACCACATGGATAAAATTGAAATCAAAGAAAACATCAGAAGAAAGCTTGAAAAGTAAACAAAATCTTCCATCAATCAAAGAAATCGAAATCGAAATCGAAGACTCATAGAAGACGTCGGCATCTTGGGCTTAAGAAGACTCCGCTTGCAACCGCCTTCACTGAGATCGCTGAGCAGTGGCTTCACGAGCAATGGTCCTCCGTCCTCATGCCGTCGAAGAAAGCTTCGTGGCGCTGCAAGCTCGTTGAAGAAGAAGAAGGCTGAGGTTGAGAGACGACGATGCTGTAGGGAGAGGACGATGGTATGGGGGAGATGAGTGGTTGCCGCCTTCACTGTCACTGTCGCCGTCGCCGTTGCAGTGAGAATGGGAGATGGCAGCTGGCGAGGCCAAGAGGGGAAAGATGAAATATGTTTGGGTAAAGTTGTTAACAAAATTTTTGAGGTTATAATAGTCTTAAGATCTAGAAAAAATATCTCAATTTTAAAAATTAATTTTGATCAAAATTTTAATATAAAAAAATTTAAAATAAACCATTATTTTTATCTATAATTAATTTTGATCAAAATTTTAGTTTAAAAAAATTTAAAATAAACAATTATTTTTATTCAAAATTAATTTTAGCTAAAATTATAATTTTAAATAAATTACTGAAAATAGCTTTTGAAATAATAAAAGAGTTTATGGACTATCCAATTATTATTTTACCCTTACTTTTTCTTATATTCTCTCTCCTCTCTCATCTTTCTTTTTCACACTATCTCATCTTTCCTCTCTCTTCTCTACACTCTTTACTATCTCCTCTTTCATATTTATTCTCTACCCTCTCTCATTTCTCATACTTTAATCAAATCATACTATTTTTTATAATTTATTAATATAAAAAATAATTTTACCACTAATCATCTAAATATCTCTATTTTTAAAATATATTCTTCCCAAAATCTATTCTGTAAGATATATTTTTCCCAAAATTTATTATTCTTAAAATCTATCATTTCTAAAATCTATTTTTCAAAACCTATTATTCTTAAAATTTATTTTATAAAAATTAATCCAAATACACTACTAGAAGAACCCACATAGAAGTAGACGGAAAAGTAAGTTGGCTTGCTCCCCAAACATGCAAATATATAAATTTTACTCTAATCTCTACATTCCTCCTCTCAAACCATGTCACTAAAGAGGACATAAGGAATTTGGGCATATTTAATAGAATAGAATTAAAAAGTAAAAAGTAAAAATAAAAATAAAAATAAATATTTTTTATTTGTATTATAAAATTTAATTATATATTTATTTCTATTTTTAATATTTTTTCCATTTTAATTCTAAATTTTACTTAAATTTTTATTTAATTTTTTAAAAAAATATACATAAATTCTATATTTATTTTTAAACAAACTTATAAAATTTATTTTCAATTTAATTCCATATATATTTCTATTTTTATTTTTAATTATACTTTTACTAAAAAAAATTTATCCTCCATAATTTTTTTAATAATGTTTTCAATTTTTAAGTAATCAATCAATTAAATTAAATTTAAAGTAATGTCCATAAACTTTTGTTTTTCAACTTTTTTTTATTTTTGTACACATTTTTAGCTTTAGATCCCTCTTCCATTTTTTTTATTTATTTTTTGTTAAAAAATATTTTTATAGGTGGAATGTAAATAATAACATGGGGAAAAAAGGCCTCATGGGTCGATATGTTTTGGGGCTATGCATAAAGTCCGTTATCCGGTATACTTATTTAAACTCGTAATAAAAATGTCATGTTTAACCTGATAAATATAGGGCATGGTTAGGTATTGGGCTGTAAAATACAACACATGTATTTTTCGTGCTGGGCATCGGGCATAGGGCTGCCCTGCCCTGCCCTGCCCTGCCCATAAACACTCATTCTTTTATTTATTTTTATTTTTTTATTTTAAAAATGAGAATATGATATCTACTGGTGACTAGAAGATAATTTTAGAAATATGAGTAGTTAAGTAGGTAAGTTGTATATTTTAATATTTATAACTATACTAATTTTTTCTTTCTTTTTTTAATTTTGTTAATTATCATATGATTACATTACAAATTATAATTATTTATTTTATTTTTTAGATGCTTTATCTTTGTTGATATTAGGGAGATTAGTATAAAGTTATAGTTACAAACTATTTAGACTTCAATGCTTATTTTTTATATGCAATGGATCTCAATATTTTAATTATTATTTTTTTGCCTTATTCTTAGTGTATTATAGATATTATTTAACTCTTGAAGACACATGAATATAGTATTATTTTAGAAGTTTATAATTATAGATTTTTTTCACAACATGAGCATGACATCACGATTTAGGCATGCCTAACCCGCTTATGCCCAGCCCAAAACTGTTAGAGCTTTTACCGGGTAAGGTCGGGTATCAGACTATAAAGTATAACCTATACTTTTTTTTTAGATATAGTACTGAGTAGAGGATTATCCTACTTAATCCTATATATGCATATCTCTAATATGCTTAAACAGAACCAAAAGTTAATAGAAAGGGATTGCCCCTAAAAATTTTAAAATATTAATTATACATTTAAATAGTGTGTATTTGGAAAGTATAGAAACGTGATTTCCAAAGAGTTTTTACATTAAAATTTTAGTTTGGAGAAATTTTAAATCAAACAGTCATATTTGTTCAAATGGGCTTTTGAACTAAACCATGATTTAAAACTAATATTTCAGATAAGCTGGTCAGAGCAGTTTATGGAATAGTAAAAGAGTTTTATGAATTAACCAATTACTATATTACCCCTATTTTTTTTTACACTATCTCTCCTACATTTTCTCTATTTTTTTTCTTACTTCATCTCTTAATTTAATATTCATACTATTTTTCATAATTTATCAATAATAAAAATATTTTTATAAATAATTATCTAAATATTCGTTTATATAAAATTATTTTTTTTATAAATTTTTTTCTAAAATCTATTTTCTATAAACCGTTCAAATTTTTTTTTATAAGATTATTTTTAAAATCATATAGTACAGTTGGTCCCCTAAAATCACTTTGTTGCGCACCTTACCCTTTAGTTTAATGCAATAGATTAATATTCTCAATCCATTTGCTTTGATGCTGGTTAAAAATGAATTACCTATTGATCCGCAGATTGGTCTGGTGAGCTCCAAGAAATCTATTGCAGTTCCTGGGGTTTCCGTAGCTTGTGTCTTCTTCTCTTTAGTTTGCAGTGTTTGAGCAAAGTAGGCATTTCGTGAGATATGGAAGACATAGAGGATTTGTTAATTGGAAGCGGCGATGGATCTCCGCCGGGCTTTCGCTTGCTGGTAACCACCGTTGGAGTGAACCCAAAGAGGAATAGGAACAAGAGTAATCTAAGTCACAAGCTTTCTCAAATCCATGACTCCACCTCTGCTAGCTCTTTCTCCCCAAAAATTCCCGGCACTCAGGTCCATTCTTATTGAATTGAATCTCTCTCCTTCCTCCTTCTTGAAAGTTCCTGACTAAGTTTCTCTGTGTTGATGCCGCAGAGCATATTTATAAAGACCTTCGGATGCTCCCATAACCAGGTAATACTCAATTTTCGCGATTCTTAAGCAGACCTTAAGTTTATGGACTAACTACTTCACTGCAAATTAATTATGTTGTTTACTGAAAGGTTTTCGATGCTCCCTTTTTAAATTAGTAGTTTAGTGTGAATGGGTGAGGTTGATTATGTGGACAGTATATCTATGAATATTTTTTTCCCTTTTAAACTGCTAGTTTTAAAGGGGAAAGTAATCTGATAAATTTGATGTTGCGATAATTTGGTGAGAAGGGAAGCTTTTAACGAGATGAGTGAATTGATGTCAATAAAGACTAAGGTCAAGAAAATGTAAATAAAGACAAAAGAGCATAGTAATGACACCTAAACTCAATTATCTTGGAACATTGAAGTGCATTTCTGTTCATTTCTGTCATTGTATACTAAGGAGTTGTTTGATATAATGTCACATCACATTCTTTGTCATCCATAGTATTGAGATTCCCAAGTTCAGTTTGGGGTTTGAAAGTTATCATAGAAATTAGTGAACTGATATTTTATATATGCTAATAAAGGCTGTAGATGGCAGAATCTTTAACAATATGTGTCAGTGTGAGAATTGGCATTTAGCTTCGCTGATTGTAAAAACTAAGTAACTAGACATTAAAATTTATAGTGTTATACGTCAAAAGGTTGTAGATTGATAACCACAGAGTATGTTCTTGGGGCATTTGCAGATGGTTCAAAGTTGAATAGGGGTATTTTCATTTCTCCCGTTTTTTAATGATCGTAACTTCACATTTATAATCACATATTTATGCATGTAGTTAGGAAAAAATTGCTGAGAAGCTAAACATAGGCAGAACAAAAAGTGACTTAACTTCTTATTTTTTTTATTCATGCCAAATAGGGAATTTTAAGGTCATTTGAATGAGTCTAAATTTCATCTGAACAAGTTTTTATTTCTTCAACATGGTGGCAGGAAATTTCGTTTCTGATTGAACCACGCAAAATATTATGGAGCTCATTGTACTGTCAATTTTTAGTTTATTAATCCTTTCTTGATAGAGCTATTGGCTTATTGAGGTAGACTAAAATGTGTTTATTACCTAATATTAAAAATGAAGAATGCATAGCCAGTCCCATGTATATTACAACCACATATATATATATTCCTACCTTAAATCCAACTCTGATTTAGGAACTGATTATGCTTCTTGTGAAACCTTTCCTTTATTGTATGAACTTTTGAAGGTGAGTATTGTGTTGTGTGTTTAATTGTTTTCAATAATTTTCATGTACTATTTTAACAGAGTGATAGTGAATATATGGCTGGTCAGCTTTCATCTTTTGGTTATACCTTGAGTGACAATCCTGAGGAAGCAGACCTATGGCTGATAAATACGTAAGGCTTTTAGCTTTCTCATTCTGTTTCTTTGTTAATTTTCTTTAGTTTTTGAACATACGTTATATTGAAGCAGTAAATTGTAAAACTAAATTGTATTTTAGTTCATGGCTTAAGTTTGATACTTCCCACATTTCTATTCCAAAGTTTCTGAATTTTACCTTAAGGTAAATGGTAGATTAATTAATGAATTTATTAATATCCTTTAGCGTGCTCTGAATTGAATGGTCTTCCCTTCTTTTGTGTGATTCTTGAGCATGGAAGGTGGTCTAACATCTCAGGATCTTCAGCTGATGCTAATGAAAATAACAATAATATAAATATATTATCTAGAATATATATATATATATATAAACGAAAGACAATCATGTGCATAGGATGCAGGTGCACTGTGAAATCTCCAAGTCAATCTGCAATGGATACCATAATAGCAAAGGGGAAAAGTTCAAATAAACCTCTGGTGGTAGCTGGGTGTGTTCCACAAGGAAGCCGAGGTTTGAAAGAGTTAGAAGGGGTAAGCATAGTTGGCGTCCAGCAAATTGATCGTGTGGTTGAAGTTGTGGAGGAGACTCTAAAGGGTCATGAGGTGAGGCTTTTGACCCGTAAGACGTTGCCAGCACTCGACCTTCCAAAGGTGAATGAACTGCTTGCATTATTTCTGTCCATTTTCTTACCTGCCCCAACAGTTTACACTTTCTTGTAGTTTGGAAGTTCTTTTAGATACACACATGAAAATGATATTTTTCTACATATCTGGGGAAAGAATATATGCTTTACTTTTGGCAACAGGTGAGGAAGAACAAGTTTGTTGAGATTCTTCCTATTAATGTTGGTTGTTTAGGTGCTTGCACTTATTGCAAGACAAAACACGCTCGGGGTCACCTGGGGAGTTACTCAATTGATGGCCTTGTAAGTACTGACATTTAGAAGAAGCTACAATGTATTGTGTCATTTTGAGTTTGCTGTTATATGTTTGGATTTCTTTAATACAGGTAGGGCGAGTAAGATCTGTTATAGCTGATGGAGTCAGGGAAATATGGCTGAGCAGTGAAGATACTGGAGCATATGGTAATTTCTAACAGTGATCAAAGTCCTTCCATTTCAGTCACTGCTTTAGGATATTTATGAATATGATCTTGAAGAGTTTTCTTCTTACTTGGTGCATGCACAATTCTCATCTGGATATTTTCTTTCCAGTGTAATAATATTATTTTTGTTTCCTGGGCAATATTTTTACAGGCCGTGACATTGGTGTCAATCTTCCCATGTTATTACATGCCCTCGTAAAAGAACTTCCACCTGATGCAAGCACAATGCTTCGCATTGGAATGACCAATCCACCTTTTATCCTTGAGCACTTAAAAGACATTGCAGAAATTTTGAGGCATACGTGTGTGTACTCTTTTCTGCATGTACCAGTTCAGTCTGGAAGTGACGCTGTCTTGACTGTAAGTTATGCAAATTGTGTATAAGATTCTGTAGAATGGAATGGTAAAGATTTATTTCTATATATTTGTTAATTTGGTAATATGGTGACTACTCTAAATGTTGCAGGCAATGAATCGAGAATATACTGTAAGTGAGTTCAGGACTGTTGTAGACACATTGACTGAGCTTGTGCCAGGGATGCAGATTGCCACTGATATAATATGTGGATTTCCTGGTTAGTTGATGGTTGCTCTTATTAAGTATTTGTTCTGACACATGCATTTCCTGATATGTTCAATTTTACATGCTATAAACAGCTGAATTAAAATTACACCCAAGTAGCAGATGCTCTAAATTTGGTTCATTTTGTTTGAAAACTGAAAGGACCTGATTCTGGCATTGTTTATATAGCTGAAATATGGCTTCCTCTAAGTAAACAGAGGTGGGAGGAAGCTATGTAGGTAATTGTAGAGATATAAAAAAAATGAAAAAGAACAAAACATATCCAACTCATTTGGTTGGTTTTGGGGAAATGCGGTTCAGCTATGACCAAGAAATTCCACAGCATTACCTGCTAACCTTTCCCTCTGATATTACACAGTTGCTGCCTTCTCTCTCCTCTTATGTACTACCTTGACATAGTTGGTTTCAGATAGACCTCCTTTTTGCCCCTTTTCTGCCCCCTCACACATAATTCCCTTTTGCGCTTCATATCTTGTTTTCCTCACAGGCTTTTCCCCATTTAGTATATCCTTCTGCGCCCTTATATTTCTTCGTCACAAAAGCCATGCCTCCAATACCACTAAGTCCATAAAAATCATCAATAGTGGTTTTTCCCCTTATGCTTATACATTGACAACGTCTTTGTCATCATAAATGAAATGACAATACAATTGTATAAGTAAAATGTGGTTGAGCTTTATAATTCGAATCTCTCTTTGTCATCATTAAATGCAAAAAAATAATTGAAATTGTATAAAATAAATAAGTTTTAGTAATTTTTGGGATGACTTCTTGTCCTTGGTTTTCTCTCTTTTTTTCTTCACATCAGCTAGTTCTTGCTATATAATACAACACACATATATAGTTCTTTTTATATAATACACACATATAATCACTTCAAGCAAACATTTATTTCTTGGATTTCTCCAGGTGAAACTGACGAAGATTTTGCTCAAACTGTTAGGCTAATTGAAGAGTACAGATTCTCTCAAGTCCATATTTCACAATTTTATCCCCGACCAGGTATGTCATTAATGGTGCCTAGGTTTGCCATTTCATGTTTGGTTAGTGCAATTACTAAAATCTGTGAGGCTTGGAATCCCAACATGTTATTTAACCTGCTGTTTGCCAGTTTGTGTGAAGTATTCTAGAAGTTGAGACAAGAAGTCATCTTTTCTTGTGTTTGAGACCGGTATGGCAGATCTTGAATAGATTATATGCTCATTGTAATGATCAATGGGCTTACTTATAGACCATTTCTGCTGTATTAAGTTTAACCGCTTTGGGATATTGCAATTTTGTGTAGAATAAGAGGGATATTGCAATTTAAAGCAAAGAACAGGGTTAGTTACTGCAATTAAGGCAAAGAACAGGGCAAATCAATGCAATGATCATAATTATATTCTTGTTATTCTGCATTAGTTAATAGTTTTACTGTGCAAAATAATCCCTCATGGGAATTTAAACTTGTCAAGGTATTACTTATTAAAAATTGAAATTAGCCATTGTAGTTAGTAGTTGAATGTATTGTTTATCCACCTGACTTGAATATTTTGTAAAATTTACTCCAATCTCCTTGCCAAAATAATGAAAATTTCAATAAAAATGAATAGGGACCCCTGCTGCAAGGATGAAAAAAGTTCCAAGTAATGTGGTGAAGAAAAGAAGTCGCGAACTGACAAATGTTTTTGAAGCCTTTACACCATATAATGGAATGGAGGGCATAGTCGAAAGAATTTGGATTACAGATGTTGCATCTGATGGAATTCACTTGGTAAGGCATTAGAATAGCGCTTCATTAGTTACCTTTTTTTTTCTTCTGATTTTATGATTGTTTCACAAATATGTTGTTTGTTCCAATAAATATATATTGTATCACATGACTGGATGCCGATAAGCAGCTATTTAATTCGACACAGCCAAGGGCTGTGGAGAAAAGAGGCCTACTTTCATACTGTAGTCAAAGACTTAATAGTCTACTGAGGATGAATTTGGATTGGGAAAAGTTCCCCAATAAAAATTTTATTGGTGAGAAGGACTTGATAAATTTTATACACAAAAAGTATCAGTACTCTACAAGTCATAAGAAGACTAATGATACCCAACTTGAAAAATATTTTTTTTCTTTCTCCTTCCCCCCTTTATGGAACCAACTTTCATGCTTACCAAACATGACCTTGCAGATCATTAAATGTGAATTATTTGAAGCACCCTTTTGTTGCATTTGTAACTGTTGTATATTACTTGTCCATTTCTTTACTGCATCTATCATCTAACTCAAATTATTTTCAAATGCCCAAGGTTGGTCATACCAAAGGATATATACAAGTTCTTGTAGCTGCCCCAGATTCTTTGCTAGGAACTTCAGCTATGGTTAAGATAACATCTGTTGGGAGGTGGTCTGTTTTTGGGGAAGTGATTGAGACACTCAACTACACAAATAATAATACAGCTTCAAGTAAGAAAACGTCTCATCAGGACGAGCCTTCTCTCTGCAATAACTCTTCCGAGACTGGCACATGCTTCGAAAAGACGGAATTTTGTGCATGTGGAAGTGACATCTGCTGTAGTCAAAGTACTTCCAAGGAGAATGATGTTTCAAGAGACACCATGTTGCCGCAGAATCATAAGCGCCAAAGTTTAATTGGATGGATACTGCAGAAGCAGAAGCATCTGCTTGACAAAAGGGTAGAGAGTGAACTTACCTCACAAGCAATTGAAAAGCAAGGTACTCGTGAGATCACAAGAGAGTGGGATTTTGTTGATAAGGCTCTTTTGGGCGGAATATTTATCAGCCTCTTGCCTATCATTGCTCTTGTAGTAGCTCAAGTTATTTGGTCTTGGTAAAAAAAAAAGTTATTAAATTTTAACTAACCCGTCATTTTTTTTTTTGAATGGGTTTAAACTTCCCTGTATTGGTAATTGAAAATTTTGACATTCACAAATTTCTGCTAGATTTCCATTGTAGTCTTTATATACAAGTTCTTATGTGCAGTGTCGGCCAACGTTGCGTAGCTTTACAGTAGATTAGTTGGATCTTATGATTAACGTAGAATATTGGATCAATGAGATGAAATGTTCAGACTTTATATTCTTTCAATCTTGACTTGTTTCTGTGGTCCATCAACCTATATGGCTACAAAATCAATGTGACTTTCAATTCAAGCAGCTCATTTATCTTCATGCTATTGAGGTGGAGGAGGAAGAGAGGAAGGAACCAGCTTAAATGTGTTTATAGCTTTTCTAAAGATTTAACCATTGGAGACTTTGGCAACGTTGGTCTGAAAAAGCTAACGTCTCGTGTTTAAGTGTGGAAGTTAAGACGTTAATTGTTAAGGAAGTTATCTATTGAAAATAGTTTCGTTAACTTGTTAAGTATCATGATTAACACATTAGAATTTTTAGAGGGATTTCAAAAATACTAGAAATGAGCATAGCATGTTAAATGGAGAATTATTGTCAAATACAGTTCAAAGTTTAAAATCTAAGTTTTTTTCAATACTTGTTAATGCAATATGTATATAGAGTTAATGTATTAAACAAAGGGTGTGTATGGATAGGGTAGTTCTATTGCCTAGTAAAAGTTTTAATAATTTTGGGTTGAGCATTAGCGGGTTGGGTATACTTAAGTCGTGATGCCATGCTCATATTGTAAAAAAAATTACAATTATAAACTTCTAAAATAATATTATATTCATGTGTCTTTAAGAGTCAAATAATATTAATAATTCACTAAGAATAAGGCAATAAAGATAATAATTAAAATTTTGATATCTATTGTATATAAAAACTAAGTAGTTTGTAATTATAACTTTGTGTCAATCTCCCAAATATTGACAAAGATAAAGCATCTAAATAAAATAAAATAAATAATTATAATTTGTAATGTAAAGTTAAAAAAATTAGTATAATTATAAATATTCCTACTTAACTACTCATATTTTTAAAATGAACTTCTAGTCACCAGTAGCTATCATATTCTCCCTTTCAAGATAGAGAAAAAAATTAAAAAAAATAAAGGGTGCTCATGGGCAGGGCATGGCAGCCCTATGCCTAGTGCTTAGCTCGAAAAATACATGGGCTGTATTTTATAACCCGATGCCCAGCCCTGTCTTAGATCAATTGGGCAGGACATTTTTATTACGGGTTCAGGTGGGTATACTGGGTCGCAGACTTTGTGCATAACCCTACATTAAACATAAGTTTGTTTCAAACAAGATTTCACCATGAAACTCGTTACCATGTTAAATAAGGGAAGTTAAATTTCAATCTTTCTTTTTTGATATAAATCAAGGTATTTACCGCGGGTAATAATAACTAATCTTTTATTATAAGATTTCTACTTAAAATTAAATGGCTAGCTACGATATTTTTAAGACACTATTTTTAATTTTTTAACTTAAATTTGACACGTTAATCTTACTTTAAAATGATGTTTAATTTTTATCAAAAGTTTAACATGTTAACTACGTTTAAAGTATCAACTATGCTTTTATGCGAGATTTTATAAGGTTTAGAGTCAATTTTATTTGTGATTATCTGATTTCTTCTTCTTTTTTTCATTCAGCGTTGCCCCCACAAGTGTAAAAAGGAGGCAATACCCACCCAAATCCAACCGCACCAAATTGTCAACGTCTCGATGAAAGTGGAAAAACACTACAACGACCTTATTAAGATAAACCACTGAATTAATTTTTTGCAACAAAAATAATAAATGTGACTCCTGTAAAACAAACTTGGAGTACTCAGGACCCAAATTATAAAAAAACTCCCATAACACTATCAAATAATTAAATAATATCACAAAATAATAATAAATTCAATTTTTATAATTATTAAATTATCTTTATGTATAAATAATAAATTTTTAGACACATGATAATAACTAAAATAATAGATAATAAAAATTTAAAATAATACAAATAATAATTAAAAGTTGTTATAGTATATTCTTAATTATTATTTATATCATTTGAAATTATTATTACATATACTCTAATTATTATTTATATTATTTTAAATTATTATCATAATTTCACTAAGTCATAGATTTGATGTAAGCTTGATAATTATAAAAATTAAATATATATTTAGTTATTTGATAATTTCATATCACTCTTTTTTCTGTTTTAAAAGTAATTCTCCCAAAGAAACTTGAAGCTGAAACTGGCCGAAGTCAGTCAAGTCGAAAGGAGGCATTGAAACAGTTAAATTGGAATGGGTGAAGACCCGCAAAAGCTGAAGAAGATAGCGGCAGCGGCATACGACTACGAGAACGATCCAAGATGGCCCGATTATTGGTCCAATGTTCTCATCCCTTCCCATATTGCCTCCAACTCCGATGCTATGAATCACTACAAGCGCAAGTTCTACCAACGCTACCTTGTCTCTGCTCTCTCATAACTGATTGTTTGGTTTTCAGTTATTTCCGCTTCGATCAAAGAATGATTGATTGTTGTGCTTGTGTATTTCTTATTCTCTGAAATTAATGAATTTTACACCGGTTCTTTGTTTCATTATGGGTTTGAATTTTCTTCGTAATTATAGGGCTAATTTGAGCTGTTTTATTTTCAATTTCTGCAGTTCTGCTTCTGCAGTGGCTATTTTTTAGATTTTGATTTTTTTCCGGCTTTATGATACTTGTTTTGACCTTTGGACTTCAAGTCTTCGACTTTCAAGATTCAACACAAACGGGACTTTTTTTAGTTTGCACGGTGTTTTTTATTTTCTTTCGTTTGTATTACCTAAATCCCATCAACTGCAATTTTTTTTTTGTGCTTACAGGATTATCTCCTACTTCATATGTTTTGTTCAAAAACGAACTTCCATTCCTGTATCCTTTCTTCAGAATTATTTTGAATAAACTTGGGTTAAACCGGTGATGATTATTTTTGTAGCCAACCTCGTAATCAATTTAGTTTTCCTGCATTTACATTTTAGAAAATTACTTTGCCCATGTGCCATAATATGGGAAGTGATTGCTTTTATGGTGTACTTTTTTATCTCAAATTTCAAGTTTTGATCAATTTTGCTTCTGTTATAGATCCTTTAATCAGACTGGACAATGATCTTCTAGTACAGGATTAATGGTGGAGAATTTGTTTAGTTCCATATTTTCTAATTTCTTTCATTGCCTCTGATTTACTGTTTCTGCAAAATAGCTAACCGTTCTATGGATTATTGATGTAATGTTTTGAGGTAGCTATAGATTTATAAGATTTCAGTTTGTTTTGGTATCTTTACTGTCCAATTAGAACCATCCATGTGCATATTTCGAACAAAATTGTTTTACTTTTACTGAAATGCTACTGATTCTATGATACTAAACAGGATCCTGATCTCATAGTAGAACCAATGTCTACTAGCAGTTCATCCCAATCAACACGATCGTCAGTTACATCATCATCACAATCACCTCCAACAAGAAATGACCAAGCTTATGCACGAAACTCAGGTGAATTTATCTCTGTATTTCTATCATAATTGTAGAAGTATCTGAAAGCAAAGTAAAAAAAAAAATGAAGAAGAAGCAATTCTATGAAGCCTGGCTCAGATTGATAGTTGTGTTCTTTTTGGCCTTCCTTGGATGCCAGCTTAACTTTTCTGTCTATATTGAATGTATAAACAACCTTGATGCGGCAGGAACAGGATCAACTAATAGAACTTCAGGAACATCAGCAACTGCAGGTTCCAATCAACCTTTGCGTTGGGAGCAGCAGACGATTCATTTTTCTGTCAATGCTTGGGTAAAGTCTTTTGACTTACGCACTTCACATATGAATTCATTCATGAGAATTAGTCATAATTTTCCATGCATTCTAATGACCGTGATTAAATCAATGTTTTCTTCATTTACTTTGTTTCTGAAAGCTTGGTTGAATATTTATGTTTTTAACAAAATTTTGATTTAGGATGTTGTTTATGTAGATTTGTTACATTGTGGATTAAATATAGTTTTTGTTTTAATGTTCAGATTTCCATTGCGTTCCCTTGTGGATGGAAAAAAGAATGCTATATTTAGTAATGACATTTAAAAATAAATAGTATAAGCTTATTCTATATGTTAAGAAATCGTAAATTTTTTTTGTTATTTGTCATTTTTTGGGGCCTTACTTGTCAAAATAGTTTTGAGTTTACAATCTTCAAAACATTGGCTGAATGTAACTGCTAATTGGGCTCAACCCACCCATGTAGCCAAAATAGGTTGTGGGTGACAGGGAGTGAAAGAGGGAGAGAAAAGTGGGACTGATTGTCTAAAAAAATATATTATAAAAAAGAAGAAAATCATAAGAGAAAAATAAGAGGGAAATGATGTAAAGATAGGACCAGTTAAAATGTAGTTAACAGGTATATATAGAGGAAAATATGAGAAGGGAGAGGAAAGGGGAGTATTGAATCTGGTTTGGTAGAGAGAGCCAAACTCACTAAAAGTTGACACTTGTATGTTCCTCTTTATCACTTTGTTCTGGATGTATATCAGTGTTTGTGGCTCGAGTTGCTGTGATTTGTGTGAATCTTGTGTTCCTTGAAGGGCGTTGTGAGTTTGGAAGGCTGTAAATATATCAAGTGATTGTGTCATTTTCTCTATACCAACAGGATTTGTAGTCTCTGAGCTTGTCTTTGGGTTATTAGCTATGGTAATCCCTGTATCAGGAATTTCTCATATTCCTGTCATAGATCTGTTTTGGTGCTATATTCTTTGTGTTTGTGTTGATAGGAGGTTCCTATTACTTTATCTAGTATGTCAGAACTTTGTTAGCTAATTTGTCCCAGACATTCTCAATCTCATATTTAGCACCATTAGAATCAATATTTGGCAAAGTTAAGCGACTTTATGACTTTATCGATTTGAGAGGCAGCACTTGTTCTTTTGTATGTTGAAGCAAATTACCCTACTTACTGAAGTTTGTTAGGGAGTGGTTAATTCTTCTGATACAAAAGCAAGTATTTTGCTACAAAATATCATGGTTCACCTATACAAATCCATTTCTTTAGCCTGCAAATAATCCCCCAAACACCCCACCCCCCTCAAACACAAAATCTCTTGAATAAAACATAACTGGGTATCAACTGTTTCATTCATCACTTGCTCCGTGGACCTGTGTTACTTTTATGCTATGAAAGATTTAATGAAAATGATCAAAATTTTATGCCATGAAAATTGTCTTATTCATACAGAAAAACTGTGTACATATGTGCGCAGTAGGATTCTGTCAAGTTACAGAGATTATAAGGATATAATGAAATCAGAAACATATCTAAAATAAACATAAACATATAGAGGCACAAGTACTAAGAAGTGAAATATAAAGCATATAAATAAAAAATTAGGCAGGGGATGTTTCGGGCCAATGGTCCTAGTTATTTCACCAACAGGAAAAAAATCAGTTTTTAGCCTTGCTGCCAAATTGTTTACTCATCTGGATTGTCAACCTTGATGCCTTTCTGTAATCTTTCTGTAATCTCTTCACTTAGGTGTTCGTGATTGCTATGCTTGCTGTTATTCCACTGTTACCTAGGAGCATTTCACAAAGAGCTTATCGACTTTCTTTTATGGGCACTGCATGCTCTTCTCTATACTCCTTGTACTTGCAGTATGGGGTAAGTTCTCTTTTCCAATTTATAGTTATACTAATTACATAATGTTTTCATGTCTAACGGTTTTTACTACACTGCGTTGTGCTATTGCAGAAACCAAGAGCATGGAATTTGCAGGCCTTGCAAATATACCTCCAGTCAATAGTTGGAACGAAGGATTTTATATACCTAATATATTGTTTTTCGTTTGTTACTTCACATCTCTGCCTTAAATGTGAGTATTTGTTGGGCCATTGATTCATGGATTTTTGTTTGTTTCTTGGCATATTCTCTATTGCTATCAATACTTTCATTATTCCATGGCACTTTGCTGTCTTGCCCTTTTTTATTTATTTTTTTAAATTTTTGTTGTAGTTGCTTTGATCCCCATATTATGTTGGGCACTGGAGCATGTTGCCAAGTTCCTTAGACGTAATTTTAGTCGTTCCACTCTGTACAGGTGAAATTTAATGTACTTTGATTATGTAAATATTTTTTGTTTTTGGTCTCATGCACTAGCATAACTCTACTTTACAATTATTTGTGTAGTTGAGTTGTGAGAACTGGATATCATTTAACTTTTTTACTCTGCTTTAAACAGAAAAGTTATTACTCATGTTTTTTTTTCTTTTTATCTAGTTAAAATAGTGTCAACTTTAGAGTTCTAGTAATTAGTATGACAGAATTCTTTGTTAATTATTAAATATTATTTCATAGATAAGCCACATTTTAAAACAGAAATTGTTAGCTTTAAAGATTTGTAGGAGATTTTTGTTTGGGGTGTGGACCAGCAATATGGTTGTTTGTGTTGTCGGATGCCTAGCCATATTACTGGTATTTCTTGGTTACTCTCTTTGCCTTGTGGACTATGTGTTTGATTGCAAATTGTTCTGCTTTTCCAAAATTTAATTCAAATATAATTGCTTGAAAGTTACCAATAACATATATCTGTTTTTATTGGGATAGGAAATATATGGAAGAATGTTGTGTTTGGGTGGAATCAAATACAACTACCCTTAATATCCTGACGTCACATGCTGAGATTGGACTTGGCTTCCTTCTGATCATATCACTACTATCGTCTGTTTTTTGATATTTTCCTTTTCCTACCATTTTATCCTTAGTTTTCCCTTTGCTGCAGATTCCTTTGTGTTGATATTGAGGATAATGAATACTTTATTTCTTTTCTTATACTCTTGAACTACATGCAGGTGGCAGCGCAACATACTCCAAACTTTCATCTACTGGCAGGTTTGTTTCATCTCACTGTGATTCCTGTTCAAGTAGTTCTCACAGATATTAAATTGCCTTTTGTTTATCAATGGAAAAGGATAACTGTTTTGTGACTAATATGATATCTCTGTAAAAAACAATCTTGAACAAAGCAACGTTTTATACATGAATACATATACACAAATATTTGGGGCATGTTTGGTTTATCAAGAGGTAAAAGTGAAAATTTATGCGATGTCTATTATATCCTTGTAATCATTGTTTTTTCGTTTTGAAAATTCTATTTTACCTACCAAATAACCCCTTAGTTTATGTTTTTGCTATTCCCAGATTTTGTCATGATTTTCCAAATTTCTTTAGGAAATAATGCAATGCATCCATGTAGTATCCTTTTACCCCGCAGTTTGATGGTGGCTTTAATTTGGTTGTTGGTTTGGGTAGTTGCAATAGTTGTATCTGCAGTTTTTATGATATGCCTTGTAAACTTTCCTGTAAGATGGTGTCTGGTGTGTGCTACTGTATTATGTGTGATTATTTTTCAGTACTTATCCTTTTTCATATAATATAACTGGCCATTTTATCCAAAAAAAATAAAATAAAAGCAATGCATCCATGGGCAACAATTATAATTGGCAAAATATTCTCTTGCTTTGCCTAAAATTCGTTTTACAGGTTTTGAAGCTCATGTATCAAGCTCCTGTTACTGCCCCTTACCATCAAAGTGTTTGGGCTAAAATTGGGAGGACTGTGACCCCACTCATTCACCGCCATGCTCCGGCATTGAATACTCCTTTATCGGCAGTCCAAAGATGGTGGTTCAGATAGAAGACGCATGGGAAGATACACAGGCCATATGAGATGTTACTCTTTTTTGTCTTCCAAATAGAAAGGAATCCATACCAATGACTTTGTAGCCAGTAGAAGTGAAGCTTTGATATGATGATTAATAGAGATTTTATCTTGGAATAGTGTTATATTAAAAAACATAATAACATATTTCAACTCGTTATTCAATATATTTGATTTGATTTCAAGGTGATGAAAATACATCATTGATGAAAATCTTGTTTATTTTTGTACTTGTTATGAGTACCTTAATAACAATATTTTGTTATTTAAATGCTTTGAATGTCACATTGAAAGCTGACCACTTGCTCTGTAATTGTGGATGCCCCTGCCTTTCATGAATTTTACCAAGTGCTTCCATAGCTTGAGTTTGAGTTTGAGTTTGAACTATGAATTCCGATAGTGTGTCAAAGATTTCCCCCCCCCCCCTCTTAATTTTGGCCTCTGCAAACTCTTATGTTGTCTTGAAACATTTTTTTCACTTAAGATAATTAATATATAATTTAAAATATATTAATTTAAATACTACTGGTTCAACGCAATTTAACTAGTCCCATTTGTATTACGTTAACAGCCACACATTCTCTGCTTAGTTGAACAGCCAAGGTACTTCAACTTCCAATTGAAGTTGTCTTTAGCCAACACAGCCATGCTAATTCCAATCCATCTAAGATTTCTCATAGCCTGCGCTTGGTACATGGAAAAGGGATCTGGGGAAAGGGGAAATGTAAGAAAATGTGTTTTTATGTTATTTGGATTATGGTAGAGTGGTTTTATTGAAAAGAGTTTCTCATTTGTTTATGAAAGTGTTTTCTCATTCGTTTTCCAATTTTCATTTTGCACCAAATAAGCCCATAAGTTCAGCATTAGGATACAATACTATCCTCTAACAAAGTGATTCTATTAAAACGAGAGCTTCCTGCATCTCATTTTGTATTAAATCAGAGCATTGTTTTGTATTTAGGATACAATACTGTCCTCTAGGGAAAAAGGGGGAAAAAGGAAAGAAACAAAGAAGAAAAGATACAACAGTGTGCAATATGTATCTAAAGCATCACAATCTCATAATAGAGAGGCAGGCCTTCAAAATTCTTTATTGCTTCCAAAGATGCTTCTATTTCAGACTTTGCAAGCTTTATCACCCTCGGCCTCATTTCTATCAGCTTGCTTTGTCTTCAAATTATTGATAAACCATTAATCCCTCTTGATTCAACATTCTATATATCTTCCTTCCCATGATTACATAAGCTACATTTCACTCTGCTGGTTGCAAGTTTCAGAACTCAATATCACTGAAAAAGTAGTGTCACCCCACTATAAGTTTGAGATGCAAAACAAAAACTTCAACACTTTGACCAGGTGCCATATTTCTTCTTCATCCACCCATTGTTCACGCTTTGGAGTTTCATTCCCTAGGATGATTTTGCTGTGAATACCTAAACCATCAGAGCAAAAATTCCAATGTTATTGTCTTCTACTTCTAGTTTGGCAGCTGCAAGTAAATTTTGGAAAGCTTCCCACTTCCATTTACCTTTTATCAACATATAATTAAGCATTTAGTCTATAGCTAACGAGTGTAATAGAAATCTACATGTCTACCATAGCATATAACATTAGAACTGATTTTGGCAAGGATGATTCTACCTTCAAGTGATTAACATCATTTTTCTAATTATTTCAACATTTATTTCGTTCCCCAAATCCACAATGAGTAGAACTACACAGATGAAGTTGCGGCTAATTCGTCCGAGGCGATTTCGTGGATATAATTAACCCAAAATAAGTTAGATGAGAAATTAAACCTGAGACGTCTTCAAACCCCCCCCCCCTACCGGAGGCTCTGAAGCACCTTGCAGGAGAGGTCGACGAAGTAATTGCAATTGAACGAAGAAGCCAACAGAGATAAGGAAATCTTAAAGCCAGAAAAAAAAAAAAGAGTTGTAGGGCTTGTCAGACAACCAGGTGACCATCCCAGGCAGTACTACCACCTAGGAACGATCCTCCGCAGCTAGACTAACCAACAATCGGCAGCCAGCCATTAATCACGCTCTACTCACCTGGCCATAATTCATCAACCACGCTATGGTTCCTGTCTCCTTGAAACTCAAGGACTCAGAGGTACGAGCCTATAGAACAGATCCTGTTCAAGTAAGGTCGTGCCCATCAGATGTGTTCGAGTGATTATATCCTTTCGTTTTAATTGTATTTTAGTCGATGTGGGATTATTTCAGGGTCCGTTGGTTTCTACTTCTCGCTCGGCCCAGCCCATAAGTGCATCTGAGTCTAATAGATTTGCATCTTCCATGAATTTTTAGAAACAACTTTATTTAAATTGATATGTGGAAATTCCAGTGGAAGAACAGTTATCAATTATCAAATGCACCTCTAAATTAAAGAATTTCCTCCCGTAAAAACTGAAAAGGATCTTCCTTTTCTTTTTCCTATTTCTATTTGTGTGAAATTTATTTTATACCGAATAGTTTCTAGGGCATTCAACCTTTAGAATTCAAATTATTTGCTTTTCCTAAAATAATTTATATTTCATATGAATAATTTGAAAAGTAGCCGTGTTGGTTAAAACAGTCATTTTCTTATAATTAATTGACTTTAAAATTTTGAAGACTTCATATCTTTATATTCCATTTAAATGTATAGTCCAAATGGAATCTGTTCAGAGTTAATGATACCAAAAAATCTAGAAGAATGAGTTGGTTGAGCTAAGGACGGGGTCTGATATTTTATGAATTATAAGAATATAAAACTAGGACTGAGTTATTTACTTTCCAGAAATTCAATTTTACTCTATCAATACAATTAGTTTTATATAAAGACTAGCAGTATCAAAGTAACAAAGTTATAGAAGTTATCAATATTAAAGAACAGAATTAAAGGATTTAATAAAAAAAAAATAACATAAGTACTAAAATATTGAAAGAAAGTATAAATATACATGTAAAATGGTTTACCTTTTTTAATTACTCTTATGTTCATCTAACACTACTACCAAACTAAAAATAGGTCAAACTAAAAATAGGTCATGTTTTATTTTGGGGTCAAGCTATAAATTTGTTTCAAAAAAATTTCCTACCTAAAAGTTTTTTTTTTGTTTAATGTCATCCCAATCATTATTCAAGTTCAATTTGACCATTGGCAAATTATACTAAGTTGACTAATCTATATGTCATCTATTTCATTTTTTTCAAGATAAATTTATAAATAAAGAAAAAAAATTAAAAAATGAATCCTTTCAAGCTCCTCCATTATCAAAATATAACTCTTTGAGTGACTATACTCTAATAGTATCTCAAAAAATAGCATATGATATTCTTATATGTTATTTTTTTATATTTATAACATAACATATTCATGTGGTTATTTCCAAATTGACCCCACAGTTCACCACTATTTTCAACAATTCGAGTCCCTTATATATTTTATTTTCTACTCATTCAGTTCTTAATATAAGATATATTTAAATAATTTAATTAGATTAAAGAAGTCAATTAAATTACTTAATATAACATATTTTTTCTAAAACATCATAACTACCTTTTTCAATTTTTCCCCTCTCTTAATTATTGTTGAAGGAATATTAATAGAAATAATTTAGAAAAATAGATAAATATAAAAAATATATCTTATATTTATTATCAGAATCAACTCTCTAATTAACTCCTATATTAATAACAGGAGAAGCATATTTTTTCTACTCTACTTTTATGCTAAAAAAATGTGTCAAACTAGAATATAATCTCTCAAAAACTATGCTTTATTAAAAAATGAGCTTGGATGAATAATTTTTTTTTAAATTTTTCTTATCTACAGTTCCAACTTAAAAATAATTAAATGGATGACACATGTCAACTAAATATATTTAGTTAACTATAAACTAAATCTATATAATAACTAGATGACATTGAATCCAAAAATAACTTCCAAACACCCAATACTTTTAAATTTTCGAGATAAATTTACATATTAACATAATAAAAGATAACATAAATATCACATAAATATACTATACTATTATATTAGTCAACTAACAATAAAAATTAATATCTTTAATATATTTAATGGTGAGGATAGAAATACTACAAAATAAAACTTTCCAGCATAATAAGTCAAAAAAAAAAAAAAAATCAAATGCTAGGTACCCTTTTGTAGAAACCTTCACGTCAGTTAAGTACCTTAACCCTTGAAATTAAAATTAGAATGAAAATGACAAACATTTGAAGCAATATATTATTCTTCCCCCATCTGAACTCTGTACAATAACAAGGTTACACCAACGCCACCGCATATAAAAGACTATCTTCTTCGTTTTTTTTGCTTGTTCTCCCCCTTCCTCTCATCTATTCATAGTATCAGGAAAGATTTACAAGTCCATACAGCTGAACAAATCCTCTAAAAGTACACAAAGCATCGTGTAAACAACAAAACTCAATCTAACAACTGAATACTAATAGTACTACAAACAGAGGCACTGTAATTCTATTTGCTGTGAGTTTCCACTGTAAAGTCCAGAATCATAAATTTCTTTCATTTCTCCTCAAAGTCAACGTCAATAATATCAGGATCTGATTTAGAGGAGGAGGTTCTTCTTCCTTCCTTTGAAAAGGAGTTCCCTTTGGGTTGCCACACAATGTTGCCACAGCTTGTACATCGAATCATTTGGTTCTTGTAGCCCGCAAATTGCGTTCTGCAAGCCGGACAAGTACCCTGCACAATTGGACATGTAGCAAACACTTGAGGCAAGTTTTGAAAGGAATAAAAGAATAAATATTAAATTACACAAAACCCTCTAAACCTTGAACCATGTACAAAAAAAACTCTCCCTCATAATAAACTAGTCTTTTTAGATTGGGCTCTCCTTTTAGGTTTATGTTCGTCACATTAGTGCTTTCATTAAGAGCCCGATCTTCACAGAAAGGGCTACCCACAGAGTATTCTGACAGGCAGAGGCTGAGTGAAGTGCCATGATATGGAGCCACGGGAGACATTGGCTCTCAAGGGGGTGGTGACATCGTTATGAGTCTTGTGTTGGGGAGCTCAAAAGTGGAGTGAGGTTTATAAATTTAAGGGTTCTCTCTCCTAATAGGCTAATCTTTGGGGATTGAGCTCTTCCATTGAGCTCTTCCATGGAGCAAAATACTTTTACTTCAAAAGAAATACCCTGGAAGTGCATAACTTCTTAGGCTTTCCCTTGTTACATAAACTGAAGAGTTTAAGAACTCTGTGTATGAGCTAGTTTGTTACTATTGTGCTCTTAAACTTTGTGCTTGTTTTAAGTTGAATTTATTTTCATCCTCGTTTATCAGAAACCCCTTTTATCTCATACAAGCAAATTTCCATACATCAGATAAGAAAAAAATTTAGCCAAAAACAAAAAGAGGAGAAAAATAAAATTGAAATCAATTTTTCTCAATAGCTAATGCTAAGCAACACTATTCAGAATGCTTTTAAGTGCAAGGTACATTGTAGACCCAATCAACTTTCTCAAATACCTTGATAGTTAGGTTGTTAGCCAGTGTACCAATGAGAAGAGGTCCAGCAAATGGAAGAACCCAAGTTGCAATCACCAAGAACCGAAAAAGCCAGCCAGATAATGCAAACCAGATGAAGAAAATTGTCTGAAAAAACAATTTAAACATAAACAACACGGTTGTGTTATCAAAGAAAAATGAAAAATTAAATGAAGTTTATTTCCGTACACACAAGATATCATATTCAAGTAATTCTTCTATTGTGGAAATGGATCAACAGTTGTATACTTCCTTCCCAGTAAAAGAATCTAATGCCAAAAAGTGCCATAAATAAGAGGAGAATCCTCAAAGAAAAATATAACATGCACAAAACTGTAAAAATTCTTGGAGAAGTTGTATTTCTTAATAGTAAGATACACCCTACAGGGGGAAAGAGAAGAGAATAAAAGCTAATAAATGGTACCCTATCTTAGACAATATTTACAATAAAACAAATATATTCCCCACAAAAACAAGAAGAGAACATGAAAGCAAACAGAATTTAAGATGTAACAAAGTTGCTTGATCCCTACGTGTATCAAGCAGAAACCGCACTAAATGGCAGCCACCAGAAAGACCCCATCCCATATAACACCAAAGATCATTGAAGCCTTGAAGAAAATGTATTTCCTATATTTGAATAGTTTCGATCAAGATCCAAACTAAATGCAGCAAAACTTGCAACTGAACCTTGGTTTATTTTTTTCTGTCCAAATCCTATAAGAAGAAAATCAAAAAGGAATTCTTCCAGATTTGCAAAGCACCTATGAAGCATAGATACTTCTAAAGTATCGATGATGAATATGCATTGGACCCACATATGCAAAGGATTAAGGTTGGAGTGACAAATTGCACAACAATTTCGTAGTTAAGAGTTTCAGGGTAAAAGAACTCCAGTTGAGCAGAAATTTCACTGTTATAGATGACAAGGAGAATTTAGCATGCCAGATTTCGTGGAATTCTTGGCAGGTTTGGTCACTCAGCACTTCAAATACACTTTTTTTCTTCTCAAGCAAGGTTTGGGCCGTTTTGCATAATCGAATAGTTGAAGGGTCAAACAGACACATTATGTTCAAGATTTTTCTGGTAAGTGATTAACAAATGTGAACTGCTCCATATCTACTTTTATGAATTTAGGAAAAGTTTACAACAATCTGGGCCAAACAGTTAAGAGCTAGAAATTGATCAGGAAAATAGGCACTGTCTTGACCCATTTTAGTAACAGCAGCCCAAGCAGAAATGGAAACCCTGACCTCCTTCCACTTACAGCACATATGATAATATAGGACAACACTCCAAGCCAGAGGGCGGGATAGAGATGCCAGACTTCTATGGATGATTTTCTCCTCAATTTTCCCCTACTTCTGGCATATTTGATGGCAGGTTTTTGGTAGGGACGTTTAAGGAGCAAACAAATGGGTACAAGAAGGTGTGGAGATTTGAAGGATTGAAATTAGAGGAAAAGAGCCTTAAAAAATTATTAATCATTCAAATCACCACATGGTATCAGAGTAGGAATATCAAATATTGGTTAAGATCTTGATAAAGGAATAAAAGAAAAAGGTCAAATATGAAGAAAAGGCACACCTTCAAATGAAGATTAGTTGCTGAGATACCATGTGAAAATTTAAAGAATTAATAATATTTTGAGGTTCTCTTTATTTTTATTCTTTCAAATTTCCATATAAAGCTAATTTAAACACTTTGTCAATATCAACCCCAGGGTTATGCAGACAATTTGGCATGTGATTTATGCATGAAATCTATATGTTAAAATTTAGTCAATTAATAACTATTGAAGGATGTCGTTTGTGAAATTTTGTAATTTTGAACAACAATTTATGCACGAGTATATATAAGAAGAAGAAGAAGAAGAAGAGAGTGAATGAACTTATCTCACCAAAACATGGACATTGGCTTTAAGAATTAGCTATGCTTGAGAAGTAACTGCAAACGGTGTATAAATTATTTATCTGTAAACTGGTAACCGGGAAGGTGTATTATGGCAGTACGCTCACGATGATATAAGGACTATGGACTGAACTGACTTGGGCCTATAAACAAAGACATCAAAATGTATCCAAGATAGAAAAGACAATATGAAATGGAAGGTTCCAAAAGGATTGGATAGTAGGGCAAGCCATCACATTTGTGTCAGTGATTTTTCCTAGCTGATTGTGGTGTATGATACTATCTGCGGGAAACATCTGGCACATAACCTATCATTTTCTTGTGTGTGCTATACGTATTAGGCATATAACCTATCTGTGTATTTTATTGATCAGAATATTGCCTTTACATAAGGAAGAGGATAGAATATAAGTACTGGAAAAATGAGTGAGACAATGAATAAATGATCCACAAACCATTGCCCCAAAAAAAAACGATGAAGAAAGCAATAAAAGAAAAAATAACATGTGACAGATAAAGGGCATTGATGCCCAACAGCTAGAAGAGCAATAAAGACCCAGATCTCATGAACTTAAATCAAGAAATTTTTATTGAACTATTCAACTAAATAGCCATTGTAATTGCACCAAATTAGGGAAGAACAAATGAGGGAACATGAACACAGGCTAGTGACAAATCTGGATAGAAAAAAGGATACTGGATTTAGAAAGAAAAGCTACAGATTAGATTGTGCCAGATCTGAACAGAAAGAAAAAATTTGTCTTCTGGTACTAACAAATGGCACACACAACAGTTTTTTCTGCAAGAAATACACTTTTTAATGCCAAAAATAATATCATTCTTCTAACTACAAGAAAAATCGCAACCAACAAAAGATTAAACTAGCCCTAAACAGAATGAAATATTATATAACTTTCCCTATTCTTTCAGGTTCTGAAAAAGGGAACCTACAGCAAAAAATATTACATAGGAAGGTATGCCATGCATATTTTTCCCTTACTATCACGCCATAAACTGTTAGCACCATAATAAGATTAGATTTTCGCAGTACTCAACAATGAGAAACATACTACATTTCAATGATGACAGCAGAAGCACATTACGGTTAACCTAGCTAACAACCATAATTATAAAATATGTAACTAGAAGATAAAGATGGAATATTTTCAAATAATTTAGAGTTACTACAATAAAAAGAGCACACTATGCTTTATAACAAGCGAAAGAAAAGCACTACTAGTATGACAGGAGTCATAAAAAATTATTAAATAATAACATAAAGAATACTTACTGCAGAGCTCCTTCCAATAGGACTATCCAGAAGGTTGTTGAGTTGCGTCCTGTACTGCAAACATAACCAAACAAAACCATAATTGTTCAGACCGTAAAAAAAAAAACTGAAATAGAGAAAAAATAAAAATCTTAAGAGATCAACAATTCATCAATCTCAATGTTTCCTGAACTAAAAAAGAAACAAAGTAAACAGCTTAATCAACCCAATTACACTTTCTCTAATACTATCTTTAAGCGATAGGTAATGGCAGCGATGAAAGTGTAAGACCAGGATGAATCATAGAGATGGAAGTTCTGGATGACAACAATGCTTTTGGTGGTTATAGTGACAATTTTCTCCAACAAGAGAGCAATAATTAGATATGAAAGTATTTTCTTTAGCATCCTTTTAGGGCATATTGACATAATCACCAGTAAATATTCTAACAGAAAGATTATTTATGACTTAAGCTAGACTTATGGTTAGTCATCTTAGTCTTGGTTTCAGAATCCAAAATCAAGTAGCAAATGCAATATTTACTCCAATTGAAGTTAAATTTACACTCTTGAGTATCTTTTATCTATCAATTATGATAGAACTCCAATTACCACATACTCTAGAGGCAGAAACGTGAGGCCAGAGTGGGAGCTAATGCAGAAGAATGGGTGAAGATGTGGCTGACCAAAGTGAGGGTTAATGCAAAACGTGGGTCAAGTGACTGGAAGTGCATGATTTCCTAATTTTTAGCAATCAATATTATCTTCTATATTTTCTATTTTAGTTGGCGGATAGGAGGATTAGTGTAAATAGCATACTCAAGATTAGCAGAAGACCAATTTGTTGGATATCAACTTAAGTAATTCATTTTACCGGAGCTATTTGTGTTCAAGAACAGGGGTAGTACTTGATAAGCAAATTCAGTATTTACTACTCAAATTATCCTTTCATTTTAATCTGGACAAGTTCGACACATTTTTCCTTCTAAACACCTAAATTTGGAAGCTTCTTGACAGCATATGTTGTTTCAGAATCATAGAAGATAATTCTGGATAGAATAAATAGGCAGCAACAAAATAACATAGTCACTCCGCAAATCAAAAGGGGCAACCCACCCTTGGCCAGTTTCTACTGAAATCCATGGTGAAAGCACGCCATCTCATTCCAATCTCAAATTCACGATCAATCTCACGCGCCCGATCAACGGCAGACCTTGTAGCTGCATTTAGCCGCCGCGACACCTCATAGCGGCGGTCTATCCGCTCAGCAGTCTTCTTTGCTTCAAAAAGCATCTGCTCGAAGCCATCATTGGCACTGCGCCAAGCGTCCTTCCATGCATCACCAGAAGTCATGCGCTGAGCAAAGTTATCGAAGTCGCTCCGACGGAAGGCTTGGACGGAAACCGTGGTCCGAACCGAAACCGAGCACCGATGAGGCCTTACGGGGAGAATAGGTTTCCATGGAAGTGTAGCGGTGGCCATGGCAGCACCTTCAGCAAGCTTGGTGGTGGTGGAAGATTGAAGCGAATCCCTGAGTAGGGTCACAAGCAGAGAAGCAACCAGGACGCCGATCGGCGAAGTCCTGGAAAGAAATGCTTTATTGAGGCGTAGAAAGTGCCACCTGCCACGTCGTTTCATTGTACTGGACGAGCATTACGTTGGGGCGTTTTGTATTAAAACGACATACAGCACGATTTAAGGGACCAACAAGATTACTAGAGTAACAGACGACAGGTAATTGGAGATGAACAGGAAAATCTAGCAACGGTGGATAGCTATCCCATTTAATCCAGTATTAAACAGGTTAAATTTTATAATTAATATGTGCAGTATATTTCTTAAAGATAAAAAAAATATTATTATTATAAATATAAATTTATAATCATACAACCTATAAATATATAAATAATATAATCATTCATAATTTTTATTATTTAATTATATTATAATTACGTATTATCTATATCAGAATCATTTATGATGATTGTAAACAGAATTGTCTCTACCTCTACAAAATAAATTCAAAAAAGTATATTAGTATATAATAAAAATAAATTTAAATAAAATAAATTAATTAATCAATTAATAAAAAATATATAGGCAGATTATGAGCTATTATTTATTATTTTAGCCCGTTTAAACTCACCAATTATGAGCTTATTTTGGGCAGGTTTAAATGGATAAAATGATGCTAAGTTGGGAGCAAATGTACTGAGTTATAGGTACCTTACTCTCCTAAAATTTTATAATTCTCTAAATGTATCTTTATTCTGTTAACAGTCTCTCAAAAAATAATATTAAAATATTAGAGTTAAAATGCAAATTTACCCAATGAATTTAGGGTATTCAAAAAAAATTTAAAGTAATGTTACTCCAGACAATTTTTTGAAAGTAATGTTGCTCTAAAAATTTTTAAATTGTACCCAAAGTTAAGTTTAATATTTAGTTATCCAATATATTGATATGGCATGTCATGTAACATTCATATCATCTTTTATTTTAAGTTAAAGTATAAATTTACTTTAGAAATTTTCATTTAAGAGTACTGTATATTTAAAAAAAATTAAGTTTAATATCATCTAACAATTTTCTAAATTCAGTTTGAATAAATATATTAAGTAGGTTTCACTTAAGAGTAATGTATATTTAAAAAAATTAAGTTTAATATCATCTAACAATTTTCTAAATTCAGTTTGAATAAATATATTAAATAGGTTAGTATAAATGTCATTTGTTTTATTTTTCTGCAAGTCATATTTATAAAAAATAAAACAATTAGAAAAGAGGCAACCTCTTATATGTTATCTTTTTATACTTATAAATTAATATATGTGCTCATACTTATTTCTAAAATTGATCTTGTCATTCATGTCTTTTAAAAAATATCGTGAGTCCCACTCGCATATTTTATCCCCTATATTTTTCTACTCTATTTTATGCTAAAAATATATCAAAATAAAGTATAGTCTATCAATAGTAAGATTTTTTTAACGAAGGAGTTTGAAGTAATATATTTTTATAGTTTTTTCTTATTTATAAATTTGAGTTTAAAAAAATAAAGTATATGATATATAAACTAGTCATCTTAATATATTTGGTCAAACTAATAATCAAATAGAATCTAGATATAGCTAGAGCAACATTGAACAAAAAAAAACTTCTAGATGTTTAATGCTCATGAGTGAAAACTTTTGGACTAAATTTGCACATTATCCGAAAATAATTGTAAAAAATGATGTGGATACAATGTGGCATGTTATGTTAGCATATTATTCAACGAGCGATCAAATTTAACTTTAGTTAACAGTAAGAGTGACATTTCTACGATTCAAAAACGGTTAGGGCAATATTGCTCTTAAAAAAATTTAAATACCTAGAACTTTTAAGTAAAAATTTATAAAATAAATTTACACATTAACCCAAAATTTAATAAGGAGTGAAAATGTATAATAGTATAAGTATTGAATTGAAAAATGAAAAATATATAGGAACCTGTAAAATAGTTTTTTTTTCTAAAAATATAAAATAAAAAATATAATACAATATTATTATTTTCTTTAATCTTTAATATAAGAGTTATTTAATTAATTTAATATATTAAAAAAATTAAATAAATCAGTTAATTATAATAAATATGACATGATCTATTTAAAATATTCATGTATCATCTGATCCTTAATATATGACATAATTTGAGAGTTAATTTTAATCTTAAATAGAATATATTTTTTATATTTATCAAATTTTTAAATACTCTTATTGATACTCTCGCAACATTAATTAAGTAAGAGAGTTAAGGGAAGTTAAAAAAGATAATTAGAATATTTTTAAAAAATACATCATACTAGTTAATTAACATAATTTTTTAATTTAATTAAATTAGTTAAATAAGTCTTATATTAAAAATTAGAAGAGTATAATATCATATTATATATCAATATATAAATTAGATAAATTAATTTAAAAATAATAAATATAAAAATAAAGTAAAATAATATCTATATTTAAAATTAAATCTAATATTTTAACTAATTTTTATATAAGGATACGAAGTAGTATTGCCTAAACTTATTTGGTAGAACATGTAAAATGTTTTATTTTTTATTTTTAAATGAACGAATAAATATAAGATTAAAAGGATTGAAATCCCCCCTATACTTGACAGAGACGGTGACTGGTGACACTATTACTTGACCATTATTGTCAGAAACGTCAAATATGATAGATGGAATTGTTGAAAACCTTTATTTAATGGTTGTTATAATAATAGTCAAGTATATTTTATAAATATTTAAAATTAACCATCAAATACGACTGCCTCTCTTTTTCAAAATTAAGGAGATATTTAGCGGTTCTTTGAAGAGAATTGAATATTATATTTTATGTTTAAATGATAAGCCAACAAATATTACTTAACCTATAATATTATGGAATATTTGGTAGGTTAGAACAGTATTTTGATAGCAATGGAAATAAAAATGTAAATAAAAAAATAAATAAAAATATATTTTAAAAATTTAATTGATATATTAAAAATAAATATAAAATTGATATATATATATTTTAAAATAATTAAGAAATGGATGAAAGTAGAGAATTTTTTTTAGAAGGTAAAAATTATTTAAAAATTTTATAAATTAAAATAAAATAGTCTATAATATTTTATTTATAATTTTTTTATATAATTAAAATTATTTAAAATATTCAAAATAAAAATGGAAGTAAAACTAGATTTTATAATAAACAAATATATATATATCTGATTTCACTCCTCCCTCCCAATTCTATCCTACCAATACCCTTAAGGACCATGAACCCTCGCTTTTGCTTCGGCCACAACCTCTTTTCCTCTCAAAGAAATCCAAAAATTGCTGGCCAGATTTCAACTTCAACCTTGAACAGATCTAGCAAACCAAATCAAGAGAAAAACTTTTCCGAAGTTTCATACTTCTTTTTTTGGTAAAAGAAAAAATTTAAGTAAATTAGATATTGATCTTTTATCAAAACTAAAATATAATCATAAGACTTAAAGAGCACTAACATAAGATTTATAAGATTATCTATTAAAAGAGTCATCACAATAGTAATAATAATTAAATTTAAATTTTTATAGAATATAAATTTATTCATTATTATTTATATTTATTATCCAATGGTTAATATTAAACTAGTGAGATAACAATAAAAGAGAAATCTTTTGACCAAGGATTAAAATTTAAAAGGGTTTTCAACTTTTCTAATTTGAACTTTCAACTGCTAGATTTCTTAGCGCCTATTTGAATTAATTTTTAAAAAATAGATTTTGGTAAGAATAAATTCTAGAAAGAATAGATTATAGAAAATAGATTTTGAAAATAGAGATATTTAGAATATTAGTAGTAGAATCACTTTTTATATTAATAAATTACTAAAAAGGGTATGATTTGATTAAAGTATGAGAGATGAGAGAAGGTAGAGAATAAATAGGGGAGAGAAGAGAGGAGAGAGAAGAAATAGGAGAGAGTGTAGAGAAGAGAGGAGAAAGAGGATATAGTGTGAAGATGAGATATGAGAGATGAGAGAGAGTATAAGAAAAAAGTAGGGGTAAAATAGTAATTGGATAATTTATAAACTCTTTTACAGTTCCCAAAATCTATTTTCAGTAACTTATTCAAAACTGAGGTTTTACCTAAAATTAATTCTGGACAAAAATGATTGTTTGGTTCAATTTTTTTTAAACCGAGGTTTTAACAAAAATCAATTCTGGACAAAAATTGATGTTTGTTTCAAATTTTCCCAAACCGAGGTTTTGCCCAAAATTGATTTCCATAAGCTGAATCCAAACAGGCACTTATTCATTGTCTATATATTCAACTAACGAAAGAGTGAGATATATGACTATTTAAAATGTGTTCGATTATTAGAAAGTATTACTTTGTTGTGGTTCTAATTGGCGTATTTAGAGAAACATTCTAACTCTTGGGTATCTAGATTTATACTTGAGGATAATAGACAATTTACCCTACTCAATATTAGAATTGCCTAGGAAAAAAGAGGGATTTTGTCTTACACCTTTGATCGTGGTGAATCTAACTATTTTTTAAAACTTTTTATAAAAAAAACTACTAGATTTTCTCGATAAGAATCTCAAAAATTGGGCGAATTTGATCTGAAAATTAAGAATACAAGTCGATGTAACAACTAAGAGCTCAAGCTCAAAAAGAAAATTTATAGAGATATTAATAGTTAATCAGAAAGTTGTGCTATGAAGAGAGATGATTACCTTATAAATACTTTCAGATTCCATTACACGTTCTTCCCAATAGCAACATTTCAACTCTAACAGATCCAACAAACCAGATCAAGAGAAAACTTTTTCTCTGTCTCATGCCAAACTAGAGAGATAATAACAAAAGAGAAATCTTTTTAACCATTGAGTAAAACTTAAAAGGGCTTTCAACTTTTCCAATTTGAACTCTCAGCCGCTTGATGTGTTGATGTTTAATGACATTTGATTATATTTTCTTTCATTTCGTAATAGGATTCTTGAAGGAAGCCAATGAATGGGAGATATGGGGTAATGAATAGTTTAGAACAATTATATGATTTTTTTTATATAATAGAAAAATTATGTGATTTGAAATTGGCATTAATGGTATTAATTACATTTGGGTCACTTGATTTTATATTAATTGATACCACATCAAATATTGAATATGAAAAAAATTCAAAAAACTTATGGGAGAATCCTAATAAAATCCCTTTAAAATAAAAAAAAAATAAATACGGCCTATAGTTTTGGTTAATTTCTAATTAGGCCACGAGGCTTCATTTGGGATTTCTTAATATTGTTAGAAGATCAAAATACCCTTGTATAATATAGTTTGAGAGTTTTAGTGCCATTGTAGGAAATTTAAATTAAAGTTTTAAAAGGTTTTTTTGACTCAAATTTTAATTTAAAAAAATTTTAAAATAAATAATTATATTTATTTAAAAGGGTTTTTAGATTAAACTATTATTTAAAATTATAATTTTTGATAAGCTACTGAGACTAATTTCTGAAATAATAAAATAGATTATAGACTATCTAATTAATATTTTATTCTTATTTTTTTTATATTCTCTCTCCTCTCATATCTCATCTTTCTCCTGTCTTCTCCACCCTCTCTTATCTCTCATCTCTTATATTTTTAATAAAATTATACTCTTTATGATAATTTTACAATTATAAAAGTTCCTATGAAAATAACTATCTAAATACTCATTTATTTATAATTACTTTTTTTTTCTATAAACTTTTCTCTGAAAACTATTTTCTAAAAGTTATCCAATTTTTTTATAAGTTATTTTTTTAATTCTTATTTAAATAAAGCTTTAATTTATATAAGATTAAGATTTTTTAGCAAATTGGTGATTGAGGTAGATAATTTTATCTCACGATGACAATAGCGTACACGGCTTAGGCCGACACCTGAGCGTGACAGGTTTTGATTGAGGCAACTTCTCTCGTGCTTTCTCTTTTCTTTTTAATAATAATGGCATTGTAGTCATTTGATCAAATTCTGAAATTCCTAATGAGACCTCTTAGCTTGATTATAAATCAGTTAAAAGTGTGGACTTTATTTAAATTGGTATTTTAAGAGGATTTTGTTAGCATTCTCCCAAAATTTATTGTAGTTACCTTATGTACACTGTATAGAGTTTAGTGGAGCTGTTGTGTAGAAAAAGTATTTAATAGAGTTGATATTCTTTTAGCAATTTGATAATTGATTCAATTATTATTTTTATAATTGTAAAAGTTTTCATGTTTTTAAAAAATATTTTCTCCATTTAATCTCATTATATATATTTATTATTATAATATATTTTTACAGTTTATAACACGAGTGTATTTTTAGTTCAAGTAAATGACAATTTGAACCTCTCAATATCTGTGACTGGCCCCATCTCTAGCTGAAGAACAGGTAATAAATAAACTAAAAATAGGTGATACTAGATTTTTTTTTTAAAAAAAATTGTATAAAAAAATAAAATAAATAAAAATAGGTGATGAATAATAAAAAAAAAAAACAGATTCCATAATCACTGGACAACAAATGTTTCTTTTTTATAGGTGTCTAAAACAATATCTTGTAACAAAGTTTGTAAAAATAAAATCAAAAGCTGTCACTGACCTAAAAGATTAAGCCTTGACAGAATTATATATCTGTTTTTGTTAAATTTCGTTTTAATAATTTAAATTTAAAAATATATTATTAGTTCCTTAAATTTAATATCAATAATTTTATTAATGGAAAATAATGAATAGGCAAATATAAAATAGTAACTACAAAATTAGGTTTTGACTAAATATATTTAAATTTTGATTGTTTAACATAAAATACATAATTTTAAAAATTAAAATAAAAATATATTTTGTCAGCATTATACAATCATTCTTTAAGTTTAAGGCTTTGTTTGGTTCAGCTGAGAGGAGAGTAAATTATGTTAATTTAAGGGAAGGTAGAGAAAGGTAGGGGATGTTAATTAATAATATTTTTTGTTTGGTTCAGAAGGGGAAGGGAAGGGAAGGGAGGGGAGGGGGAGTTAATTAGAAGTTGATAAATATACCCTTATCTCTTTATTTAAATTTATTTACTTTTTATTTATAATATTCATATCAAAATTATTATTTTTTTATTTATGAATCTTAAATTTTTTTATTTCATTTATATAAATAATAAAATTTAAAAAATTAAAAAATATGATAAAATTTTAACATTATTTTTTATTAATTTTATAATTATTATATATTTTAATATAATATATAAATAATTTATTATGTTTATTAAAATTTTAGCAATTAAAAAAAATTACGTTGTACTGGACGAGCATTACGTTGGGGCGTTTTGTATTAAAACGACATACAGCACGATTTAAGGTACCAATAAGATTACTAGAGTAACAGATGACATGTAATTGGAGATGAACAGGAAAATCTAGCAACGGTGGTGTGCTATCCCATTTAATCCGGTATTAAACAGGTTAAATTTTATAATCAATATGGGCAATCTATTTATTAAAGCTAAAAAAATATCATAATTATAACTATATATTTATAATTACACAATCTATAAATATATAAATAATATAATTATTTATAATCTTCATTATTCAATTATATTATGATTATATATCATCTACTTCAGAATCATTTGTGAGAATTATAAATGGAGTTACCTCTATCTCTACAAAATAAATTTAAAAAAGTATATTAGTATATAATAAAAATAAACTTAAATAAATATAATACAATAAATCAAATAATTAATTAATAAAAAAATATATAGGCAAATTATGAGCTGTCATTTACTATTTTAGCCCATTTAAACTTGCTAATTATGGGCTTATTTTGGGCGGGTTTAAATGGATAAAATGAAACTGAGTTCAAGGTAGATGTACTGAGTTGCGGGTACCTTGTTCACCTCTAAAATTTGGCATTTCTCTAAACGTATCCTTATTCTGCTAACAGGCTGTCAAAAAGTAATATTAAAAGATTGGAGTTAAAATATAAATTTACCCTGTAAATTTAGGGTATTCAATTTTTTTTTGAAGTAACGTTACTCTAGACAATTTTTTGGGAGTAATGTTGTTTTAAAAATTTTTAAATTGTACCCAAAATTAAGTTTAATATTTAGTTATCCAATATATTAATATGACATGTCATATAACATTCATATCATCTTTTATTTTAGGTTAAAGTATAAATTTACTTTAGAAATTTTCACTTAAGAGTACTGGATATTTGAAAGTTTTTTTAAGTTTAATATCATCTAATAATTTTTTAAAAATTCAATTTGAACAAATATATTAAATAGGTTAGTACCCATGTCATTCGATTTATTTTTCTCCAAGTCATATTTATAAAAAGTAAAACAATTAGAAAAAAGGCAACCTCTCATATGTGATCTTTTTATACTTATAAATTAACATATATGCTCATATTTATTTTTAAAATTGACCTTGTTATTCATGTCTTTTAAAATATCTCGTGAGTCCCACTCGCATATTTTATCCCTATATTTTTCTACTCTATTTTATGCTAAAAATATATCAAAATAAAGTATGATATCTTAATAGTAAGATTTTTTGATGACGGAGTTTGAAGTAATATATTTTTATAGTTTTTTTATTTATAAATTTGAGTTCAAAAAAATAAAGTAGATGATATATAAACTAGTTATCTCAATATATTTGGTCAAACTAATAGTTAAATATAACCTAAATATTTTTATAATTGTAAAAGTTTCCATGTTTTTAGAAAAAAATTTCTCCATTTAATCTCATTGTATATATTTATTATTATAATATATTTTTACATTTTATAGCACGAGTGTATTTTTAGTTCAAGTAAATGACAATTTGAACCTCTCAAGATCTGTGACTGGCCCCATCTCTAGCTGAATAACGTGTAATAAATAAACTAAAAATAGGTGATACTAGTTATTTTTTAAAAAAAAATTCTATAAAAAAATAAAAAAAATAAAAATAGGTGATGAATAACAAAAAAAAAAAACAGATTCCATAATCACTGGACAACAAATGTTTCTTTTTTATAGGTGTCTAAAACAATATCTTGTAACAAAGTTTGTAAAAATAAAATCAAAAGCTGTCACTGACCTAAAAGATTAAGCTTTGACAGAATTATATATCTGTTTTTGTTAAATTTCATTTTAATAATTTAAATTTAAAAATATATTATTAGTTCCTTAAATTTAATACTAATAATTTTATTAATGGAAAATAATGAATCGGCAAATTTAAAATAGTAACTACAAAATTAGGTTTTGACTAAATATATTTAAATTTTGATTTTTTAATATAAAATACATAATTTTAAAAATTAAAATAAAAATATATTTTGTCAGCATCAATAATTATACAATCGTTCTTTAAGTCTAAAGAGTTACACATCTTTTGTTACATAAAATTAATGTATTAAATTTAAAAGATAAAAAAGATATTTTTTAAATTTAAAAAATTAAAATAAAATTTAATATAAAAATATATTTTAACTTAGAATTATTAGTAATAAATTTAAAAACTATAATCCGGGACATTGATCTTAAATTCGTTACACTCAAAGTTTCCAACCGTTTGATTCTTATTTGAATTATTAATAATTAATAATTTTAAACATAATTAATACTCCTATTTAGTTTTGATTTTCAACCATTAATTAAACGTTTTCTGGCTCCAAGTCCAAGTCATTTCAGGTAAAAATAAGTTAAATATTAATAATTAATAATTAATAATAAAATACCAACAAAAATATTCAATAAGCCGACACCCAATCCCCTCAATATTACTAACCCGGCGGAGCTTATAGATGTTTCTCGTGGAAGTCAATCCTATCCTCCTCAGTGGAAATGGCGACAAGGCTTATGCAAGCGATTCAGTACGATAGCTATGGCGGGGGCCCCGCCGGTTTGAAGGTGATTTTTCTTCTTCTGTGTCTTTGTTGACTGACAATTCTTCTACATACAACTTTGTTTTTTTTGAGTTTTTATTGAATCACCAAACGGTTTTCGATAAATAAATCACATAAGAATGAGGGAGAGGTGTACTTATGAAACCTGATAATTACCGTAGGGATCGTAGTTTTTCTTAATCATCGGGAAAAAAAAAATTAAAGAATTGTATTTTTCTTGGTTGATTCTTTCTTTGACTGGTTCAGTGTAAAATGGATAATAAGGAAAGGCGCTGCTGGTCTCTGCAAGCAATTCTTTCTCTTAAACAATACCTGCTAAGAATTTCAACTTAGTATCACAGCGTTATTATTAATTAGGTACGGACCAAGTAATTAGGCATTTCATTGGCCGCCCTTTCTCCCAACTAAATTAAATTTAAGCACAGGATCTGGTAAGATTGTGCTTTGTTTGAGGGGTTGAGTCAGATATATAAATAAAATCATTCTTTGGCCTCCATTTAGGGTCCTAATGCTCAGATCTAGAGTCAATAATTCCGAATACTAGGTGATCGTCAATATATATATCATTGGGTCTTCATCTAACAAAAGTTTTGGTATGAAGTGGTCCTTGACAATGATTCTTTCATTCTCTTTTGTTTTTTGCATTTGAGATTGTTTTAAAAGATTTCTATTGCTTATTTTTGTATTTGTAAGCAGCATGTTGAGATTCCAGTTCCCACTCCCAAAAAAAATGAGGTTTTGCTGAAAGTGGATGCCACTGCTCTGAACCCTGTTGATTGGAAGATTCAAAAGGGCATGATACGGCCTTTGTTGCCTCGAAAGTTTCCCTATATCCCGGGTAAATTGAATTTTTTTGTTGTATTTTGAGAAGATTTTGAGCATTCTTTGTAATATTGCAAATATATATTTTGTGGTTAGCTCTCAAGTTGTGATCAAGTGACGTTGTTTCATTTTACAATTTCTGATTTCATCAACATTCTTTTGCCAGTTGTATTATGTCTGTTCATATATATTCCTTATACATCTTTACTATACAACAGTAGGTTTATCCTGATCAGATAGTCAGGGGGAAAGAAGTTTAGAAGCAGAAGATTATAATAGGCATAAACACATCTTTGCAGCTTGGCCTATTCTGAAAATAAGCCCCTCATCCGATGGTTCTGGTTGCTGATTATGACAGTTGATTGGGCTTTTGAACTAAGTAGTTAGTTGCATAAAGCCCCTGTTATGTAACTAGTGACTAGTAAATTAAAGAAAAGCCTATATAACAGAAAAAGTAGAGATCATCCATCGGGAAATATAAAGCACATATAGCGGCATAGACACACTGACATGCCACTTGTGTCTCCCTTTCAAAAAAATATAAAACGCCGCACTCCTATATAAAATTTTTATTTGGGATCTACTACATTGAAAAGAGCACATCATCATTCTATAAACTATATACTTCTCCAGTTCTTAATATAGAATTTAATTGGGGAGTTGATATTATCTCTAAATATAAGATTTATTTCCTGTATTTATTAATTTTTTCCTTAATTACCCCTATTAATATTTTCTAAACAATAATCACTTAAGAGGAGGAGGGAAGGTATTAATGAAGATGATTAGAGTGTTTTAGAGAAAATATATCATATTAACTAATTTAACTAATTTCTTTAATCTAATTAAATTAGTTAAATAGTTCTTATGTTAAGGACCGGAGGAGTATATTATTATTTAATCTCAGAAAACTCAGATATAAGGGTATTAAATTATATTATAGTAATTATTAATGTACGGCAAAACAGCATTAAGGAAGATCTTGTACGAGCTCACGGGAGTCATTTTGCTCCAAGTTGTGTCCTAGAAGTGTCTGAGTGGAGCAAAACTCCAATGTTTTTTCTCACTTGTCCAATGCGCCATCACACCTGAAAGGTTGATGTCATTTTGCTTTATAGTGACAATGCCACTCACGCAGAGCCATAAATAAAGAACTTTCTTGATGACCCTAATATATTAACAACTCTAAGACTGAACTTAGAGTACTAAATAAAATAACTCAGGATGACTGCATACTTCACAATTCTAAACAGCTTTTGTTTGCTGCATCGTGCTTACTTACTTTGGATGTTTATTTGGTTTGTTAATCATTGGTTTTGTCTGTTAGTTTATGTGTTCAGCGTGTTCCTCTAAAATTATAGGATACATTGTACACCTAAATTAATTTTTTGTTGGAAACAGGTACTGATATAGCTGGAGAGATAGTAGAGGTTGGACCACAAGTCAAAGATTTCAAAGTTGGTGACAAAGTTGTTGCTAAACTTTCTCATGATGTAATCTTCTCTCTAACCCTGTTCCTTTTCTTTCTTTTTTTGGGGCCAGACCTCTATCTAACTACTTTTTTGATATTCTGATAGTTGTGTCCTAATTGTGAGCTTCCGTAGATGTTTGGTTTGGTGACTGAAAGAAAAAATGTATAGCAGATGGAGAAACTAAAAAATCAGTTGTTTGCAAATTGCAACATATGTTTAGTTTTCCAACTCCGTATATTTTTATCTGTAAATCAAGAAAGCTAGATGTAATAATTGTGTTTATATCCACTGATATTAGTCCCTTTAATGGAGGTTTACTGTGTGTTTATTTTATTTGTCGTCCAGAAAACTTTGATGATGCTACACGATTGTTTGCATCAGTTTTACAAGCTGTGCCAGTACATTCTAATTACATATAATTCATTTTCGAATGACAGCACGGAGGTGGGCTAGCTGAGTTTGCTGTTGCTCCTGAGAGCTTAACAGCTTTGAGACCATCTGAAGTCGCAGCAGCTGAAGCTGCGGCATTACCTGTGGCTGGACTCACGGCTCATCAGGCCCTCACTGAAGTTGCTGGAGTCAAACTTGATGGAACTGGTGAACAAAAGAACATATTAGTAACTGCAGCCTCAGGTGGCGTGGGTCACTATGCAGTTCAACTGGCAAAGCTTGGGAACACTTTTGTGACCGCCACTTGTGGGGCCCGCAACATTGACTTTGTCAAGAGCTTAGGTGCTGATGAGGTTCTTGACTATAAGACTCCAGAAGGAGCTGCTTTAAAGAGTCCGTCTGGTCGAAAATACGATGCAGTGATACATGGCACAACTGGAATACCGTGGTCGACATTTGAGCCTCAATTGAGTGATCGTGGGAAGGTAATAGATTTAACTCCTAGCATGAGTTCAATAGCTTGTTTTGCTCTGAAGAAACTCACATTCTCTAAGAAGCAACTGGTGCCGTTATTGATTGCGGCCAAGAAAGAGAATCTTAGTTATCTGGTTCAATTGGTGAAAGATGGAAAGCTTAAAACTGTCATTGACTCTCGTTTTCCTTTGAGTAAAGCTGAAGATGCTTGGGCTAAGAGCATCGATGGTCATGCTACTGGAAAAATCATTGTGGAGCCATAGACAGTTTCTTGGAACTGCTGGATCCTTTGTTTCTTTAAAGGGTTTATGAATGTCCTCCCATATATACGCGCGCATGTATATATATTTGTGTGTCTGTGTGGAAGAACAGTTAATAATTATATGTTGTATTTTCAGGATGAAACGAAGAACTTGACATATCATAGAGATTGATGGTTAAGTTGTAAGCCCTGTTTGTCTTTTGAACTTATGTTCTGTAAGTTATGATATGGATGTATAAGTGAACTTGTTTTGATCACCCTCTCTCCTCTTTTGTTGCTTTTGGGAAAAAAAAATCGGAAGATAAATGAAAAAAAAAACTTTGGAAAATTCTATCAAAACTCGAAAAATCAGAATGGTTATCCATGTATGTACGAGGGACTGGGGATGAGAAGATTAATTAGGTATATTTAGATTAGTTTTTGGAGAATAAATTTTAGGAAGAATATATTTTAGATAATAGATTTTGAAAAAAAGATATTTAAATAATTAGTAGTAGAATTATTTTTTATATTGATAAATTATTAAAAATGGTATGATTTGATTAAAAGTAGGAGAGAGGAGAGATGATAGAAAAGAAACAGGAAAGAGGAGAAATGATAGAGAAGAAAGAGGAAGGAGGGTGTAGAAGAGATATGAAATATGAGAAATGAGAGAGAAAATAAGAGAGATGATAGAGAGGAGAGAGGAGAGAGGAGAGAGGAGAGAGGAGAAAGTGTGTAAGAAAAAATAGGAATAGAATAATAATTGTATAGTTTATAAATTCTTTTACTATTCTAAAAATTATTTTTAGTAGCTTATTTAAAATTATGGTTTAAAATTATAGTTTTAGTCAAAATTATTTCTAAATAAATATAATTATATATTTAAATTTTTTTTAAATTAAAATTTTACCTAGCTTTTAAAACCTAAGTGTCAAATAGGTAATTAGCTAGCTTGATGAGTTTGAAGAAGTCAGGTGATAAAATTGAATGGTCCAAGAATAATTCAATTCTCGTGCTTTTGGTAGCTTTGAATAGACTTGTCAAGCCATCATCTTGCTTTTTACCCTCTCATCTTATTTATAATTATTTTCAATATATTTTATATAAATTAATCAAACTTTAAATATAATTAAATATATTATAAAATTTAATAATTTTTTAACTTATCTATATTTAATATATATTATACTTTATAAAAATAAAATTAACATAATTAAATAAAAAATAAAATAATATAATCATATAAAAAAATTTATAAATAGAATTAAAATAAATATTATGTTTTATATATAAATAAAACTAGAGAAATATAAAAGATTGGATCAGTCAGCATTTAATTTTTCTTCGTTCATGTCATTACACGAGCCCCAACGAACCTTCTTTGGTTTCTTTGTCCAATGTGGCCATGGCCCCTGATTCAAATGTTTTTCAGTCGTGCATTTAAGTTGGATGACTTAGTCATGATTCAGCTTCATTTATAGGGATCCTCCATAGGTTTAACTTAAAAAATATAAAATATATAATTATTTAAAATATATTTTATCTTTAAAAAATACTATTTTATTTAATTTAAATTATAACACTTAGAGAAATATCTTAATTTTTAAGTATTTAAATTTTTATTTGAGGATAATATACAACTTATTTTATTTGATATTAATATCATTTAGAAGAAAAAAAGATTTTATTCTATTCTTAAATCATGTTGAACTCAATCTTTTTTTAAAAAATTTTTATATAAAAAAACCTTTATTTATAAATTGCTGAGATAAACTTTTTAAAGAATGTAACCTTAGGGACTCATTTATTTATTTTTAATTAAATAGGCAAACAATAATCTAATATTATAAACAAGATTGAATTTTAAGTAAGTTAAAAATTTAAAGATTAAATTTTGTCAATTTATAAGAGAAATATTTATATACTTATCATGTCATCTAAATTTTATATAATTAAAATATAACAACTCAATTAATAATTTATATAAAAGGATTTAATTTTTATTTTATTTTTTTTAAAAAATATTTTAATTTAAAAAAATAAAATCTCATTTAAATCAAATTAAGAGGTTTATTTTTTAAAAAATAAAATATGATTAGTTTTAAATGAGTTATTAATAAATTAAATATGATAAATTATTATATTTTAATTAAATAAAATTTGAAGATGTAAAAGTACTCTTAGAATAAGAAAGTATTTCTCCTGTCCATTATAAGGGATTGAGTCTTAGCCGATAACGCTTATTAGAAGATTATTTTCCAGGACAAAAGGCGGATTGGCAGAAGAAGCTTGAGTGCATATCCGTAATTTTAGCAGAAGCAAAGAAAGAAAAGAGCCGCCAAAATTGAAGGATGATTTGAAAATTTAAATATTTTTAAATTTATAATTTGAAAATCTCTTCAATAAATATCATTCACGTCTAAAAATATTATTTAATAAGCCGAGAGAGGCAATCCCGACGAGACTCCTAACCCGTCGGAGATGGCGACGAAGCTCATGCTAGCGATTCAGTACGATAGCTATGGCGGTGGCCCCGCCGGTTTGAAGGTGAGTTTTCTTCTCTGTCTTTCACCTACGAATAATCCACGTGCTACTTTCTTTCTTTAAGTTTTTGTTGAATCGCTAAACTTAAAAGAGGGTCGTCTGCTAATAAATCAAGAAGAAGGAGGAGGAGGAGGAGGTACGCCCATGAAACCTGATAATCACCCTTACGAATTGTAATTTTTCTGGATAAACAAAAAACCAAACAAAAAGAATTGTTATAATTTTCTTGGTTGAGTTGAGGCTTTGCTGGACTAGTTCAGTGTAATAATATAATTAAGGAAAGGCGCTGCGTGTCTGTGCAAGCAATTTATTATGATTATTGTCAACTTAGTATCCAAAGTACAGAGCAACTCTCGTAGGAATTATATCAATTAGTTAATTTTTTTAAATAAAATAAATAAAATTAATTAATTATAATTAATATAAGAGTTATAGTTATTTAATTAATTTAAATAGATTGATATATATAATATAAATTTATCTAAAGAGATTTGATTTGGTGATATAGTTAAAAATTTGATTTATACGGCCGACTGTTCATCCAATTAAATTAGATTTAAGAACATGCTATGGAAGGGCTGTGCTTTATTCAAGCTTCGAGTTCATCCAATTAAATTAGATTTAATAACATGCTCTGGTAGGACTGTGCTTTAATCACGCTTCGAGTCCAAGGCTTTTCGTTCGAGTGGGGAAGTCAGATATATAAATAAAAGCACCCATGATTTGTGGGTTTAGCTGACGAAGGGGTGAGATATACTACCATTTAGAGTGTATTCGAATCCTAGGGAGTATCACTTTGATGTGGTTCCAGTTGCGACGCTTAGAAAGGTATCCTACCTCTTGGGTGTTTAGGTTTATGCCTGAGAGTAATAGACGGCTCGCCCTGCTCGACATTGGTATAGCTTAAGAGAAAGGGAGATTTCGCCCTGCCCTTAGATCGTGGTTGAGCCTAACCCCTTTCCAAAAATTTCTGTACTAAAAAAAAATCATACTCAAAGCTAGAGTCAATAATTCCTAAATTGTTTATATCTATTAGTTTAAATTTTTTTATCACACTTATTATTTTAATATTATTAATTATTAAAATACACATATGCACACTTATAAATTTATTTATAAACAATTATAAATTTTTATATACATAAATATTTATAATTTTATTACTGTTAGTTATTAAAATATGTGTACTATTTTAAATTTACCTATAAAATATGGACACTGATATTAAAATGTAGTCGTGCACTGACAAATTTACCTTTTGACCTAATTTTTGTATTTATTTAACAACTCAAGCGTTGGTATGAAGAGGCCTTTGAGGATTTGTGCATTTGAGCTTGCTTTTGAAGATTGCAATGCTTATTTTTTATATTTCTAAGCAGCATGTTGAGATTCCAGTTCCCACTCCAAAGAAAAATGAGGTTTTGGTGAAAGTGGAAGCAACTAGTCTGAATGCATTTGATTGGAAGATTCAAAAGGGCGTAGCACGGCCCCTGTTACCACGAAAGTTCCCCTATATCCCTGGTAACTTGAATTTTGTTTTTGGTTTTATTTTGAGAAGGTTTTGAGTATTCTCTGTAACATCACAAGTTTATTTTGTAGTTAGCTCTCAGAATGCGATCGAGTTATATATGAAGTTTGATTTTACAATTCGTGATTCCATTAACATGCTTTTTTTTCTTGCAGTTTTGTTATGTCTCTCCATATGCATATATATGAATATGTTCCTTTCACATCTTTAGGTTCATATTTTATGTTTATTCTCAAGAAACTCCTACCAAATATAAGGTTATTAAATTATACTACCTCTAATCTTTATTATAGAAACTAGACAAGAGATTCATTTTAATCCTAAATATAAATATAAGACCCCATTTCACTTTATCTCCTAAATTTTTAATTTTTCGTCCAGAACATCCATATTAATTTTACATAGTAAGGGAATTTCTATTAAATGTTAGTTACAGTATATATAATTAAAAATAGTATTTTAAGGAAACTAATTAATACACATTTGTTCTTAATATCCACTGATTAGTTATCTCGCTCTTATATTAAAAATTATTTAAACTATGTGGCAAAAAGTATATCACACCTGAAAACTTGATGTCTTTAAGCTTTATTGTTATAAGGCTGATCATGCAAAGCCATAAATAAATACTCTTCTAATTTTTAATATAAGAGTTATTTAACTTTTTAAATAGATTAAAGAAATCAAATAAATAAATTAATTATAACTAATATATATAAACTAGTTAATTAATTTAGATAGATTAAAGAGTATATAATATGAATTTAGTTTGAAGGGTTAAATTTTATTATAATTAATTAATTTATTTAATTTCTTTAATATATTTAAAAAATTAATTAATTTTTATATTAAATACTGGGGAGAGTAACTGTGTTAAAGACCCTAATATTACTATATGAAAAATCTCGAAGACTAGACATGGAATATTAAATAAAGCAACTAAAGATGACTGCATACTACACAATTCTAAAGAGGTTTTGCTCCCTGCATCATATTTATTCTATTTTGGATGTTTTTTTTGCTTTGTTAATTGTGGTTTTGTTCAGCTTGTTCCTCTAAAATTATGGGATACATGATACATCTGAATTGATTTTTTGTTGGAAACAGGAACTGACATAGCGGGAGAGATAGTAGAGGTTGGACCACAAGTCAAAGATTTTAAAGCTGGTGACAAAGTTGTTGCTTTTCTTGCTCATGATGTAATAATCTTCTCTCTAACTTCTTTGATATTTGTTAGTTGTGATATACTCCTCCACTTATAAAGTATATAAGCTAGATAACTAGTTTATAGATATTAAAAAAATTAATTAAGATAGTTATTTATGTAAGATGTGTTTTAATTTAATAAAATATCTGTTTAATCATTTATATTAGAAATTATTTTTTTATAGAAATTCTTTTATAAGGGTAATTAATAGGAATAATTTAGATAATAAATTATAAATACGATAAATAAAATAGATTTGAGTTTTATATTTAGGATAGACTAACATAATAGTATAGACATTTGATTGGTGGTAGAAAGGAAAAACGTACGGCATATGGAGAAATGAGAAAATCGATTGATTGCAAATTGTAACATATGTTTAGTTTTTCAAATAAAACCACCTGAGGTGGACTTATTCCTCATCCTTCAACCAAGGAAGCTAAATGTAATCATTATTATGTGCCAATATTGCCATTTATCCTAATCCCTTGACTGGAGGTGTGTTGTGTTTATTTTATTTACAATATGGAAATCTCTTATGATGCTTCATGATTGTTTGCATGATTTTACAATCTATTATTTCAGAACATTCTAATTATTGAGAAAGATATATAATATAAAGATTACTAAAATATGATAATCCTAAAATAGTATTTTAAAATGGCTTAATTTTTATCGAGTCATTATTTTAGAATTAAATATTTTTATAAAATGACTTAATTGCCCTTAATCAAATTAGTTATCACTATCTTAATCGTTGTTGTCATTTGATAAGTTAAAATTGCTACTTGTTAAACTATTGTTGTCATTTTGCTTTTCCGTTTTACAAATTTCAAATTAAGAACATTTAGGTAATTTCCCTACTAAAGTTAATCCTAGGCTAATCTTTAGGGACTTCACAGCGATTAGGCCATTTCAGGATCCTGAATTGGAATTTGCAGATGTGGGGGATATTTTTGTGTCTTTTTGTCTCCCTTCTAATTATGCATAATTCATTTTTACAACTATTGTTCATGTTAAATGACAGCATGGAGGTGGACTAGCAGAGTTTGCTGTGGCTCCTGAGAGCTTAACAGTTTTGAGACCACATCAAGTCTCAGCTGCTGAAGCTGCAGCTTTAACTCTGGCTGGGCTAACGGCTTATCAGCCCCTAACTGAAGTTGCTGGAGTCAAGCTTGATGGAACTGGTGAACCAAAAAAGAACATCTTAGTAACTGCAGCCTCAAGCGGCGTGGGTCACTACGCAGTTCAACTGGCAAAGCTGGGTAACACCTTCGTAACCGCCACTTGTGGGGCCCGCAACATCGACTTCGTCAAGAGCTTAGGCGCTGATGAGGTTCTTGACTACAAGACTCCAGAAGGAGATGCTCTGAAGAGTCCATCTGGTAAAAAATACGATTCAGTGATACATTGCGCGTATTCTGGAATACCATGGTCAACTTTTGAGCCTCAATTGAGTGATCATGGGAAGTTCATAGACTTAACGCCCGGCTTGAGTTCATTCGCGACTTGTGCGCTGAAGAAACTCACATTCTCTAAGAAGAAGCTCGTGCCATTCTTTGCAACACCCAAGAAAGAGAACCTGAGTTACCTGGTTGAATTGCTGAAAGATGGAAGGCTTAAATCTGTTATTGACTCTCGCTTTCCTCTGAGTAAAGCTGAAGATGCTTGGGCTAAGAGCATCGATGGCCATGCTACTGGAAAAATCATTGTGGAGCCATAGACAAAGTTTCCTGGAACTCTGTTTCAGTAAAAAGTTTGTGTTTTTCCTTGCATACACATACATACAAATACACACACATATTTATGTAGGAGGAGAGTGGATAACAATATGGTGTATGTTGTGTGGGAATGTAGAGAGTGATTGTTGTAACACTATTGCCTTTTAAACTTGCGTTGGCATGTACACCCACTATCTTTTCTTTTGTTGCCTTCTAATAATAGATAATCATATTATATGTTAGAATATTTCAATATTTTGGTTATATTATAATTTATTTTAATTAAGAGTTTAAATTAATATTTTAATTTATCATTTGTTTTAAAATATTAGAATATCCTAGCATAAGTATCCTTGATTCTAGGAGATTATACCTCAATAATAGAGGTAAAAAACTTAATTTCATTTTTAAATTCATTTACTAGACTAAAAAAATCATTTATTGAATTATATTTCATGTGGTACTAGAAATTTCTCATTTACGTGGAGCAGAAAAAATAAGTTATAATTACTTAATTATTTATTATTATAGTTAAAATTTTAAAATATTATAGAATTACTAATTAATTATTATAATAGGTATAAAATCTTTTAAAAATTAAAGTGATTTATAATTGTTATATAATTGGTATAATGAGATTTTTAATTAATTATTATAATAATTTTTAAATATTTTAAAAATCAAAGTAGGAAGATTGATTACGATTTGTAGATATAATTAAATTGATTACAGTTTATAGACAGCAAAATTAAAAATATTGAAAGCAATTGAGATAAATATATTTTTAGGGTGTGTTTGGATTAGCTTTTGGAGAATAGATTTTGGAGAGAATAGATTCTGGGAAGAATATATTCTGGAGAATGGATTATGGGAAGAATAGATTTTAAAAAAGAGATGTTTAGGGTGTGTTTGGATTAGCTTTTGGAGAATAGATTCTGGGAAGAATAGATTATGGAGAATAGATTCTGGAGAGAATAGATTCTGGAAAGAATAGATTTTGGGAAGAATAGCTTTTGGAGAATAGATTTTGGGGAGAATAGATTCTGGGAAGAATAGATTTTACAAATAGAGATGTTTGGATGATTAATAGTAGAATCACTTTTTATATTAATAAATTACTAAAAAGGGTATGATTTGATTAAAGTATGAGAGAGAAGTGAGGGTAGAGAATAAATAGGAGAGAGAGAGAGGAGAGAGAGAGGAGAGAGGAGAGAGAGAGGGGAGAGGGGAAAGAGAGGAGAGAGGGGAGAGAGGGGAGAGGGGAGAGGAGAGAGAGAGGGGAGAGGAGAGAGATGAGAGAGAGAGGAGAGAGGAGAGAGAGTATAAGAAAAAAGTAAGGGTAAAATAGTAATTAGATAATCTATAAACTCTTTTCCAGTTCCAAAATCTATTGGAAAATAGCTTCTTCAAAACCATGGTTTCAAACCGAGGTTTTGCCTAAAATCAATTTTGGACAAAAATGGCTGTTTGGCAAAAAATTTTACAAACTGAGGTTTTGGCCCAAAATCAATTCTGGACAAAAATTGATGTTTGTGTAAAATTTTCCCAAACCGAGGTTTTGACCAAAATTGATTCCCAAAAGTAGTTGCCAAACAGGCACTTAGATGATTAATGGTAGGATCACTTTTTATATTAATAAATTACTAAAAAGGGTATGATTTGATTAAAGTATGAGAGAGGAGAGAGGAGAGAGGAGAGAGAAGAAATATGAGAGATGAGAGAGTGTAGAGAAAAGAGAGGAAAGATGAGATAGTGTGAAGAAGAGAGATAAGAGAGGAGAGAGAAGAGAGATGAGAGAGAGTATAAGAAAAAAGTAGGGGTAAAATAGTAATTGAATAATCTATAAGCTCTTTTACAGCTTATTCAAAATCATGGTTTCAAATCGAGGTTTTGCCCAAAATCAATTCTAGACAAAAATAGTTGGTTGGTTCAAATTTTTTTAAACTGAGGTTTTGGCCAAAATTAATTATAGACAAAAATTGATATTTGTGTGAAATTTTTCCAAACCAAAGTTTTGTCTAAAATTAATTCTGAAAAGCTACATCCAAACACACACTTAAGTAGATTGAGTATTATAAGATTTTAAAAGTAAATTTGACATTTTATTTTAAATAGACATTACATATGTAATTATATAATACATGAACTTTAATTCTATTTTCAACTCATCAATTATATAAAACAATAAATCGTTTCACTAATTTGATCAATCAATCTCTTTGAAGTTATTAATTTATTGTTATTTGATTGGTAGTAAACTTGTAATCAAGATTTGCATTGAGTAATCAAATCACTATAAAAAGGGTATCTCCAATAATTTTGTTTTATTAAACCTATAAAAAAGATTATGGCCAGCAGAATTGCCTGTCTTCTTTCTTTACTACGTTGGTTGAGACGCCTTTCCTTTGTGAGTTTCATTCCTCACAGTGGAACACCAAGAAGCAAATGGATGGGGACACACTATTTCTTCCCGAACATATCATCACAAACATTCTCAAACGGCTTCCTGTAAAATCCCTAATCTGATTGCAATGTGTATGCAACGATTGGAAAAATCTCCTCAAAACCCCATCTTTCATCGCAGCCCACCTCCAGAACTCCCTTAATCAAAACCCTTTTCTTCTCTTCACACGAAATGGTCGAGATTGTCTTATGCTCTTTTATTTGCTCGATTCCAAGATGCAACGCCTTGAAGTTCGGAATGCACCTGTGATCAAAAGTGGTCGGGATAGATTCGTGGGTTCTTGCAATGGCTTGCTCTGTTTTCTTATTCGTTATTCTGATATATCTCCTCCTTCCTTTATATTGAGGAACCCTGTGACTGGAGATATTAGACTAGTGCCCGGACCTCTTACTGATTTTCATGGTGAATTGCTTATAGGATTTGGTTTTAGTCCAAATATTAATGATTACAAGATAGTGATAAATTATGAGTTTTATTATGAGGTTAAGCGAGTGGAGATGTATTCCTTAAGTACAGGATTGTGGAAGGAAATAGAATTTGGGAACTTATGAAACTACAACTGCTAATGGAGTTATCTTTTGGCTCAGGTCAAAGCAAGATATGAAGGGACAACGTGGTGATGAAGAAACTAACTTGATAGTGTCATTTGACAGCAATGCAAGTGTTTACAATAATACCCAATGCCTTCCTTCTTTACACAGGCTTCATTGAAACTCTTCTTCAATCTTTAAGCTTACCGTGTATGATAACAAACTTGCTTTTCTTGGTCACACTACAATTGCAAAAGCAAAATCAAAACATTTTTTTATTTGTGGGTAATGGAAGAGGATACTGATGTAGAAGATGTGTAATTGGACTAAGAAATATACCAGCTGACCCATATCTATACTTTTGTTTTTTGGTAAAAAAAAAAAATTTAATTAAGTTTGATACTAATCTCCTACTAAAACTAGACCATACCATGAAAGTTAAGGCTCATGACACATATCCATACTTTCTATCTCATGTGACTATTTGGAGAAGAGAAGTTGTCTACTATTATTATGTAAAGCCTCAATAATAAATCTGAAAGGATAGCATGCAGCCCAACATAAATTTTTGCACAATACAACTATGCCTTGTTCTTATGATTGGGATTTACCATTGCATGATGATTTGTTTAGTTTTCACTATCTTGATATAAAATAAAAGAATGATACTTCTCTTCCTTTAATTCTTAATATAGGATCTAATTAATAAGTTAATTTTAATTTTAATTATAAGACATATTTTTTATATTTATTAATTTTTAAAATTAATCCTATTAATATTATCAAGTAAGAGGAGAGAAAATGAGTTAAGAAAGATAATTATAATATATTTTTTTAAAAAATATCATATTAATTAATCTAATTAATTTTTTTAATTTAATTAAATTAGTTAAATAGATATATTAAGGATAGTTTATCATTTTAAAAGAAATTGTTGATATTTTAAGGATGACATTCATCTCATATCATGCAAACATGGACATCACAATAAGAAAAGAAATATATAATGAAAATCTTGAGCGATGATACAAAATGAAACAGAAGAAGTTGAGAAATTCAAGTGGATGATGATTGTGATGAGACCTTGCCTTGCTGTCAAAATTTATATATATTAAAGATGCTAATTAAACTAATTATTTGGTTAAAGAAATAACTATAATTAAATTTCTTATATTTATTGTATCAAGTTTTCTAATAACACCTTAATCATATATGCTATTTTTTATGTGTATTTAAATTAAATGAAAATATTAAAAAGAGGACACATGGCAAAATGTGATTAAATAACTTGATAAATAGATACAATAAATTTGATCTAAATTTTCTTCTAAAAAATATATGTTGATTTTATTAAAATATATTTTTTAATAATTTAAAACTATATTTTTAACAAAGAGTCAAAAACTCTCTTAATACAAGCAATGGATTAGCATAGTTTATAGAAAAATTATAAATTTAAAAAATAAAATAAATTAAAATATTATATATTGAAATCCACTTACAGTTTCCAACTTTTCATGTGTGCATATTTGCCAAGTCTGGATAACATATGCTGACTCTCAATATTTTATATATATCTCTAATGATACAAAAATGATTTTTTTTTTTACTTTTCTTTTAGATTGAAATGTAGTTAATTAATTTTAAATCCGTGATTGAAAACTTTATAAGAAAAAAAATCAACTTCAAATCATATGCCTACAATGCCATTGTTCTAATTTTAAACGATTTATTAATTATGTTATTAGCTAAAATTTAATCCTTAATTTATTGAAATTTGAAAATTACTTTTTCAGACTCAATTAGGGTGACAAAGCGACTCTTCTTGGGACCTCCTTCCGTTGTGGTCTTCATTTCTTACTGGAGCACCATGAAGCAGACGGCTATGGATGTGGACAAGCCATTTCTTCATGAAGATATCTTCAAAAACATTTTCAAATGGCTTCCTACAAAATTCCTAATCCGATTTCGATGCGTCCACAAATATTGGAAATCCGGCCAGTCCTTCTAGATAATTACTACAACTTTTACCATACTTTTCAATAAATTGTTTTTAATTATTATTTATTCCATAATAAATTGTTATTTTATGCTCTCAATTGTCATTAAATTATTATTATATACTCATTAACTTATTATTTATATATACAAATAATTTAGTAATTATATAAATTAAGTTTATCATTCAAAGTTTTTATAAATTATTTAATAATTTTATAAAATTGTTTTAGTGATAATTTTTCTTTTACAGAATTTCTAAATAATTCTCCGAATATAATTTCCCATGTCTATGGGTCCTTTATTTTAATTTTTAATTTTCCATTAGTAACCCACTAACCCCAAATGCTCCTTCCTGTTCCTTTCAACGCCAATCATCGTCTGTCTCTTCTTCCCCTTCTCGTCCTCCCTCTATTGTAGAAGACAGTAATGCGGAACGACGCACCATATCTTCCTCAAGAAATTATCAGAAATATTAGTGTACGACTTCCGGTGAAATCCCTAATCCGAGTTCAATATGTTTGTAAAGATTGGAAGAATCTGTTCAAAACCCCATCTTTCGTCTCAGAACACCTCCACCATTCCACTCAGCAAAAAAATCCTTTACTTGTTGTCGATTGTGGTATCCCTAAATGTGATCCCTGGTACTTATGTTTGCTCAATCGTGAGATGCAAGTCGTTGAATTTCAGAACCCACATATCATTGATTCCTTAATGACTTCCAGAAGGAGGGTCTATTCCAGTAATAGCTTGCTTTGTGCCGAACTCATTAGTAAATCTCAACATTCCTTTTGGTTGTGGAATCCCTCTATTAGAGAGGCCCGACAAGTGACCAAATCTCTTGAAAATTATGAGGGTAAGTATTTTTCTGTAGGATTTGGGTTTAGCCCAATTGTTAATGATTACAAGATTGTGAAAATTTTTACGTCTGATTATCTGGTTGTTGAAGTGGAAGTGTATGCATTAAGGACAGGGTTATGGAGAAAAGTTGAACTTGGGAACTTAGAGGGTGTATATGTTACCAGGCCTAGCCGTTTCACTTGTAATGGAGCTATCTTTTGGTTTGGGGAAAAGGAAGCTATAGTGGAGGAGGACAGAAAACGTTTGATAGTTTCATTGGATATAGGAATGGAAGTGTTCACATTGATACCATTTCCTACTATGACTTCTGCCCCTGAATCATTTTTCAATAGGCTTACTATGTATGAGAACAAACTTGCTATGCTTTCTCCAACTGTGATTGAAGATTCTGAATCATATTTGATTGATTTGTGGGTGTTGGGGGAGGATACAGATGTAGCCGGGGAGAGATGGAGTTGGGCTAAAATATATACTAGCAAACCCATACTGTAAACTTATAGCATTAGTCCAGAGATTATTTGGAGAAATGAAATTGTTTGCGGTGTCAATGCAACATCTGAATCGCAATTTGGAGATGAACAAGAAAATCATGAAGCAGAAGTTGTTTTGTGCAACCTCGCTACTGATGAAATCAATATGTTTGTTATCACAAATGTAGCTATTGTCATCAGATTTTCCATTATAAGAATAGCCTTGTACTACTTGACAACATCCATATTTGACCTTTTGATAATTTCTAGTTGTTAGTGTGTGGATTATTTGGTACTTTTATCTAACCAATATGCCAATGGTTTAATGAAGGGCGTTGATCCACTCTTACATTAAGTATTTACTGTATCTAAGTAATTTTTTTGTGGAAATGAATCCAGTTGAGTTGGGTTGGGTCATCTTTGTACCAAAGACAATCTCCAATATTAATAAATCTAATGGGACAATGCATGGAAGGAAGGCAAGCAGCTGAATTATGGGATTTGCCTGATTGGGGCCTTCTAAGGAAAATGGTGAGGTATGTGGTATAAAGTTAATAATTTTGTAGCTTTTTCTTGAAAAGAAGCTGTAGAAAGAGCTCCAGAACAGTGCATTTTCAGGAACTCCTACTTTATTTCCCTTTTTTGGGTTTAATGTTTATAACCTAGCTTCTAGGGATGCTATTTTAAATGCACCATTGTTCTAACATATAAATAGTGGTGTACATAACTTTGAAAAGAAATTGAAGCATCCCATTTATAGTTGAATGCCTTCCTTTAACTTTGGAAACAAATTGAAGCATCCCATTTATAGTTGAATGCCTTCCTCTGCTCTCTCAGCCTTAGCTTAGGCTCTTGTCATATTCCTAAGGGCCATTTCTCTTCATTCCAAACAGTTTGCTGTGACCATTGTAGCTACAAAATCATACTCATGAATGAAGCATGCATAATGATATTTGGAAGCCAAAAACAACAGAAACGAAAGAGAGTATGTTGTGTCACTTTAGAAGAGAAAGAGAGAGATAAAAAAGGTAAAACTGCGTGCCTTATTCAGCAAATTACAAATGGAGTGACTTCAAAAGTTGACAAGTCAAGATTACTGTTGCCACTGGAACTACCTCATGAAAATAAAGGGCAATCTTTTAAATGCTCTTCATGCTTGAGCAGAGAAGATACCTCTTGCATTGTTGATACTAACAAGACGTGGTGAAGAAACAGAGATCCAAAGAAATAGCCATTGGAATTTGCAATAGGATCCAGATAAAATACCCATTTGGAGTGTGTTCAATCCCTAGGAAGTACCACTTTGTTGTAGTTCTAGTTGTAGCGATTGGGAAGACATCCTAACTTCTAACTATTTAGGTTTACGCCTGAGGGTAATAGAAGGCTTGCCATACTTGATATTAGTATCGCTTAGGAAGAAAAAAGACTTCGTCTTATCTTTGAATCGTGGGTGAGTCTAACTCCTTTCTAAAAATTTTTGTACAAAAAAAAGATCTAGATAAAATGGGTATTACAGTAATTGGATATTTTCTCTCAAACTCCTATTATGTTCATGTTGGATATGAATCATATAATGCCCCCGTTGTTATTAGGGGTGGACACAGGATGGGACTGGATTCGAGAATTCTTGAGCCCTATTTAAAAAAAATAAACTACTAAATATTTTAAGTATATCCTATATATTAGTAACATATAATTAAAACACAAAAAATAATAGAAAAAATTAAATTCTCTTTATTATGATTACTAACTTAAAATAATAAATATCATTAATTATACTACAAATACTATTACTTTTTTAATTTTTTCACTTCACCAACTGAAGTTACTACTTCATCTATAAAGAAACAAATATATGTAAGAAAGAGAAAAATACAATCATCTAATAAATAATATAATATAACAAATATTATTTTCTATTTTCATTTTTTATAAAAAAAAATCGAGACAGGAATTCTGAGGGTCAAATTGAGATTCATCTCGTCCTGACCTTTGCCCTCGTCCCGTCCTGGGATATCCTATCCCGACCCTTTATAGGATGGGACGGGACGTACCCATCCTGAATTGCCCGGGATCAGGTCGGGACAACTCGAGACATGATAATTTGAGCACCCCTAATTGTTATAACAATAATTAGATCTTTATATATATATATATATATATATATATATATATCCTTCATTCACCACTCAATTCCATGGTGACAATAGGTAAAGGAAAAATAAATAAAATTAAATAAAATAAAAATTATTCTTACCATCATGAGAAAATAAAGCATAACATGTTGAGATAGATCAAAACCTTATTCAGTTGTCTGATTTATTAACCCTGGCAGCATGAAGAACAAAGTTAAAGAATTTAGCTCCAGGCTGGGTTTGGTAGCTTATGTTCACTTAAAGAAGAACAGGTGAATTACAATGTGGGGTATATTCGGGTTGAAATGAAGAACTTGACATTTTAGAGAGTGATCGTTGCAAGCTTTAGGGCCGTTTGTAAGAGGGATTTGGAGGGAAAGGAAAAATTTTTTGAGTTAAATTTAAAAAAAATTAAAAAAGTTGGATAAAAGGGTTTTATTTAATTTTTCTTACACTTTTATTTTATATCTTCTCTTTCTAAAAAATTGTAACCCCATTTCCTCAATTTTTTTATAAGTTATGATGTGGCTTTATAAGTGAACTTGTCTTGTACACACACTTTCTTCTCTTTTGTTGCTTTTGAAATAAAGGTTTAAGTAGAGATTAAATAGAGAAGATGGATTCAAAGCATGGAGAATATTTGTTTGTAGAGGAAAAAGAAGTGGGGGAATTTTAATCTAGTTTTATTTTTTTTAAAAATCATATACTGACTCTATCAATATTTTATATATCCCTCTAATGATAAAATTATTCAAAATAATATTTTCTTTTAACTTTTTTTTGGCACTAAAATGAAAGTAGTTGATTTTAAATACATAATTAAAGATTTGATAAAAATTAATAAATTATTAGTTGAGGTGATAAACGACTTCATTCTTATAAAGAGATAAATAACCTTATTCAAGGATAATATAAATTTAAACCTATGAATGATATTTGTTAAGAGGGATAAAAACTCTTTACACTCTAATGATATATTTAAGAAAATATTTGAGCCCTCGAACTAACTTTCCAACTAATATAAGTTATTTTTAGACTAATATTAATATTTGGTTTACTATTTTTGTAACTTTACTTTTAGCTCCAAATGGATTTTTATCAAAATCTTACCGTTGAAGTTATGCATAACATTAACATTCATATTCTTTAAAAATTTAAATTAAAAATTTTAATATTTTATATTTTGATTAATTAAATTTTATTGTTAAAAGTAACAATTTTTATTTTATTATAACTTTTTATATTTTTATTATATATCATGTTATTTAAAAAATAATATTTAATATTTCACATAAAATTTTAATTTTTTAAAATATTTAAAATAAAATACTTATAAAATATTTAAAAAATATTTAACACTTAACATATAATAATTTTTAAATATTTAAAAAATATAAAATACTTTAATAAATTTTTAAAATATTTATTTAATTATATATTATTTAAATAAAAAATAAACAAGTTAAAATATATACATTGTTAAAGTATTATTTTTTAAATAATATAGTATATAATAAAAAATATAAAGATTGTGATATGATAAAAATTATTAATTTTAATAATAAATTTTATTAATTAAAGTATAAAATATTATAATATATAATTTAAAGTTTTAAATATTAAAGAAATTACGTGTAATCTAAAATTTAAATAAGTTTTGTGGATTTTGACTAAATTTATTTTATAAAATCTATTTTTTTAAATTATTTTAAAATCAGTTTCCTCTAGAATTCTAACCATTCACGCGTTTCCCACACACCAAGTGCGACAAAGCCACTCATCTTTCTTGCTCCCCCTTCTTCTTCTGTAAACCCTAATCCCGTGTGAGCACCATGAAGCAGGTGGCTACGGATGGCGCCACACCATTTCTTTCCGTAGATATCATCACAAACATCCTCAAACGGCTTCCTGTAAAATCTCTTATCCGATTTCGATGTGTATGCAGAAATTGGCAAAATCTCCTCAAAACCCCATCTTTCATCGCAGCCCACCTCCAGAACTCCAGTAATCAAAACCATTTTCCTCTTTCCGTGCGACATGATGGAGATTATGTGCTCTTTGATTTGCTTGATTGCATGATGCAACACCTTGAAGTTCAGAACGCACCTGTGATCAAATGGACGCGAGATGGAATCGTCGGTTCTTGCAGTGGCCTGCTCTGCTTTTCTATTGATGAGTTCGGTATATCTCCTCCTTCGTTTATATTGTGGAACCCTGCGACTAGAGAGGTTAGACATGTGCCCGGACCTGTTACTGATTTTCATGGTAGATTCTTTATAGGATTTGGTTTCAGTCCAATTGTTAACGATTACAAGATAGTGATAAATTATGGGACCCAGGTAAAACGAGTGGGAGTGTATTCCTTAAACACAGGATTATGGAAGGAATTAGAATTTGGTAACTTAGAGGGCGTAAGTCTTCCGGGTCAAGCTACAACTGTTAATGGAGAAATCTTTTGGCTTGGGTTTGTGAAGGGCCAAGATGGAGATAAGGATACTCCTGTAATAGTGTCATTTGACGTAGCAAGGGAAGAATTTACAGTAATACCAAGGCCTGCTTTAGACAGTCCTGCTTTAGACCCTATTTCAATCCCTAGCCTTACTGTCTGCGAGAACAAACTTGCTTTTCTGGTCCGCACCGCTAGTAGAGATTCGGAATATTCTTCTATTGATGTGTGGGTACTGAATGAGGATATAGAAGCAACTAGGGAGATGTGGAATTGGACTAAGAAATACACTAGCAACAGCTATCCATGCTATTTATTACCTTTGACTATTTGGAGAAGTGAAGTTGTCTGCTATGCTTATGTAAAGCCTGAACCAACAACTCTTCTATATCTATTGAATCTCACAACTAATGAATGTAAGATGTTTCCTGTGGGCATTGAAGATGTTGATATTTTCAATTATATTGAGAGCCTAGTACCAATAAACAATAGACACATTGAAGAGCCTTGATCTGAATTCTACAGTATTACACCGCGTGTATTTTTCGGTTAAGCATTTTTGGTGTAATGAACTCTTAACAGTTAGATCATTCTGTACCTATAACCATGTGGGATGTTAACTAGAATCAAGTATTGTCAGAAGTTTTTAGCGTTATTTAGTCTATTTATAATATCTTTTTGTTCATTTTTTTGTTTCTTCCTTTTTCCAATGATGGATATATAATTCGATTGGTGTTGCATGGATTAATTGCTTGGATATTGTTATCCGGGCAATTTAGTGATGAGTTTGTATCATAGGAGATGAAACAAAAGCGAAGTGAATATGAGTCTCTGGTCTTCTTTATTTTATTTTCTAGGAAGGTGTGTGCTCTGAAACTGTCTCCTTGTGTGCCTTTGGCAAATAATGGATGAGAACGGTGTTAGTTGAGATGTTTCTGAGAGGTACTCTTTACCATGTCTCTTTTCTTTTTTATGCCATCCCAGTCATGCTCACAAGAACTCCAATGCTTGATTGGATGAAAAATGATATTAAGATTAACTGATGGGCCAACACATGAAAAGAAATTTTTAAGATAACAGATGTTGATATATGAAAACATGGTTTTGTTTTTGTTTGTTGGTCAAAAGTTAATTGCACTAATAGAATATAATTAAAAGATTTATTAATAAAAAAATATGCAGGTGCTAAATTAAAAATTGAAAGAAACTATAGGTAAATCAGCAATGGTTTCCATTTATAATTTACTTGATGGAATGGATTATTTTGGGGTGTGTCCTTTTTACATGTTCCTCAACTGTGGTTCTTTTTTAAGCAGTACCTAAACTTCATTTAATTCCTACCCCAAACTGAATTTAATTCCGGTTTCTAAATTTAATTATTTCGGTTTTTGATCAAGGATTCATTCTTTTTTTTCAAGCAGTACCTAAACTTCAATCACAAGATAACGGTAACAATACACAGTCGTATTTTCATTCATACTGTGAGAAAGCTTAGCCAAAATAGTAACTCTTCAGGCCCGTTTGGTTCAGTGAAAAATCTTCGGTTGAAAATGGAAAATGGAAAATTGAAAATTTCTACTAGTGGCGGCCGTTTTGATATTTTGGGAAAGAATTCGTGCCCCATCCAATTTTTCTTTATGTAATGGAAAGTAGCTTCTCACGGAAAAACATAGGCGATCCGATTTTCAGTCAATAACGGAAAAACACAAAATACCAATTTGTCTTGGGGATGGGGATTTTGTAGGGGTTTGTTGTTTTCGTTGGGGGGGGGGGGTGTTGGTTGGTTGTGAAGTTCTGACGACCTCTGTCGTTGGGTTTTCGAGGAATAGAGTGGAGTTAGATGTTAGATGTGTCAAGAGATCAGAAAACATCCAAGAATTCCCGGCGTGGATCTTCATCGACCTCATTCATGTTCTTTTAGGTTTCCGGAGTATTAGCTTCTACTGTCTGTGACCGTCTCCATATTCATTGTAAACTCGTCTATTGGTGTCTTGAGACTGGCTATCTAGGTCCTGCCTTTTGAGGTCAAGAGAATCTCTGGTTATTTTTTTGCTGTGTGATTAACATGGAGGTGGTGGTGGTGGTGTTTGCGCCGTTTGAGTTATTTTCCTTCAACAGATTTCATATATAGATCATTTAGGTTATATTTTTATGCAGGGCAATAATATACACCAAATTGATTTTATGGGACGAAATTGATTTTATGTAGTCAAAAGGGGAAAAAAAAAGATGGTAGACTTAAAAGCTTCTAAGATTAAAAAAGAAGTATAAACTCAAATAGAAAAAAATAGTAGAGAGAATATTAGAATATAAAAAAAAGAATTTACATTAATTAATTAAAGATATGATTAAAGCTATATAATGTTAAAAAAATCAGTTATGTTTTTAGTCATTTTGATAGAAAGAGAATATAAATATATACTTCTATCTCAAAATGATATATTATTAATATAATAAATAATAATATTTCAAGCTATTAATATATATAAACAAATAGTTACATTTAAGTTTGTTTGTGTTTTTCCCCCTAAAAACATGCATCTGCAATTATATTCAAGGTGATATCGAATATAATATTTCTTCTAATAAGAATTTAAAATTTAATTTATCACATTATAAAAAATTAATATTTTTTTATTAAATCCAAATCCCGTTGGTTGATTGGTTTTGTGTTGATTTAGTTGTTTGTTTAATCATAAGGACACGGCATTTCCTTCCAATCCAAGTGGACAACCATGGCGGATCTCTGGACACAACTCCGTAACCAGCTTTTGAATACAAATTGCGAGCTCCCCAATCTTCTTCATAAGCTCTTAGGGCAAGAAACTCAAATCCCCACAAAACTGATAGCACATCACAAGCTTTCAACAATGCAGTTGCTACCTTCCTCCTCCTGTTCATCAATCACTCACACAATTGATCATCCCTTCTTCCTTCTTCTTCTTCTTCTTTACTTAATTTTTAAACTCTCTCAATTATCGAGTTGATACATAAATTTTAACTAAGAATAATTTAACTCTTGAAGTTTATTGATTTAAAAAATTATAGAGATTAAATTGTTTCAAGTAAAAAATTAAGGTAAAAAAACTAGATTGATTATGATTAAAATAAAATATATTAAAATAATCATACATATATTTGATAAGAGTAATATTTAAACATAAAAGGTATTAATCTACAAGTAAAACAATTATTAAAGTATAGATATGATGGATTATTATTTTTTTTCTTTTTAACTCAACAATTCAACTCTTAAAGTTTATTGAGTTAAAAAGCTATAGAGATTAAGTGCCCGTTTGGGTATCATGGTTTGGGAATCAATTTTAGACAAAACCTCAGTTTAGAAAAATTTCACACAAACATCAATTTTTGTCCAGATTTGATTTTTGGCCAAAATCTCAGTTTAAAAAAATTTGAGCCAAATAGTCATTTTTGTCCAGAATTGATTTTGGGCAAAACCTTAGTTTGAAACTATGGTTTTGAATAAGCTATTGAAAATAGATTTTGGAACTGTAAAAGAGCTTATAGATTATCCAATTACTATTTTACCCATACTTTTTTCTTATCCTCTCTTTTCTTCACACTATCTCCTCTTTCCTCTCTCTTCTCTATACTCTCTCATCTCTCCTATTTCTCCTCTCTCCTATCTCCTCTCTCCTATTTATTCTCTACAATCTCTCATCTCTCATATTTTAATCAAATCATACATTTTTTGGTAATTTATTAATATAAAAAGTGATTCTACTATTAATTATCCAAACATCTCTATTTTCAAAATCTATTCTTTCCAGAATCTATTCTTCTCAAAATCTATTCTCCAGAATCTATTCTTTCAAAATCTATTCTCCAAAAGCTAATCCAAACACACCCTAAGTTGTTTTGAATAAAAATTTAGATACAAAAAACTAGATTGACTATGATTCAAATGGTATATTTAAATAAACTATATTAAAATGATCATACATAACTTTGACAAAAGTAATATCTAAATATAAAAAATATTAATCTACAAGTAAATAGAATATTTATGTATAATCTAACAAAACAATTATTAAAATATAAATACGATATACTGTTATTTTTTTTAACTCAACATTTTTTTTCATACTAAAGAAGAAAAACAAAAATAAATTTATCCCATTCAACCCATTTAAAATTGACTAAGGGTGTGTTTGGATTAGCTTTTGGAGAATAGATTCTGGAAGAATAGATTCTGGAGAATAGATTTTGGGAAGAATAGATTATGGGAAGAATAGATTTTGGGAAGAATATATTCTGGAGAATAGATTTTGGGAAGAATAGATTCTGGGAATAATAGATTCTGAAAATAGAGATGTTTGGATGATTAATAGTAGAATCACTTTTTATATTAATAAATTACCAAAAAGGGTATGATTTAATTAAAGTATGAGAGAGGAGAGAGGGTAAAGAATAAATAGGAGAGAGGAGAGAGGAGAGAGAGAGAGGGAGAGGGGAGAGGGGAGAGAGAGAGGAGAGAGAGGGAGAGGAGAGAGAGAGGAGAGAGAGAGGGAGAGGAGAGAGATGAGAGAGAGTATAAGAAAAAAGTAGGGGTAAAATAGTAATTAGATAATCTATAAACTCTTTTACAGTTCCAAAATCTATTTTCAATAGCTTATTCAAAACCATGGTTTCAAACCGAGGTTTTGCCCAAAATCAATTCTGCACAAAAATGGCTGTTTGGCAAAAAATTTTGCAAACCGAGGTTTTGTTTTAAAATCAATTCTGGACAAAAATTGATGTTTGTGTGAAATTTTTTCAAACCGAGGTTTTGCCCCAAAATTCATTCTCAAACGCTTTGCCAAACACGCACTAAACCAATCGGGGACTGATTTACTAGTTTAAATGGCTGAACCGGGTTGAGTTTTTATACCATAGAAAACAATTGCTGATGACTTATTCTGAGTCAATAAATAAATTATAGAAATTAATCTAATACTTGAAAAAACATCCCAGGAAATTTTAAAATTTCCTCATAATTCTCAACTTAGACATGAAAAGCAAAATCAAATTGGTGAGATCAGAGTTAAGTTGATGATGATCACCTGAAATTTGAGGAGACAGCAATTCCTGAGATGTAAAGATACTCTCTTGCTTGAGGAGGGAGATGTTCAAGTACATTCTCATCCCTCATGGCAGTCACATCTACAACTCCCACTATTTCTGATGATGAACTACCGTTTGTGGCTGCAACCTCAGCCACCAAACAAGCATACCTATTATGTTTATATTCATTCATCACAATAATGTAATATGAACAAAACTTGTACCAAAACTGCAACATTTTTATGTATATCATCAAAATGAAAAATATTAAAGTAGGACAATTACTGAAAACAGATCAAACATTACTAAATATATGTCAATAATTACTAACATATTTTTTTATTTTGACATTTATCATTTTCTAGAGTATATTTTTAGCATTTTCCCTTTTAAAAATTGGACTGGAAATATCACAGGGTTAAGGGTTTCATGTTTCAACTGGTTTAATCGCCCACTAAAACGATGATGTAATAATTAAATTAACAATAATATATATCTCATCTTTAATATAAAACATATTTTGTAGTATAAATTGTACTATAACATAGGTCTTGTATAAAAGACTGGAGAAGTATTATATATAATAATATATGCATAAGAGATTAAATATTAAATTATTGAATAACATAAAAATAAATTTCAAACTCATGTAATGAGGATATTTCAGGGAGCAAAGTGAATTTGGCTCTTAGAAACCCAAATCAGTTCACAGTCCAACTCCAGTTTTCGGCTCAATAGCCAGTTCAAAACGCTCGAAAGAGGTCCAACCACAAAAATGGTTCTAAACATGAAATTGAGCCGTTTATTTAGAATGGGTGGGGCAATTGAACCGGTCCAGTTCTTAAAAGAGTGCTATGTGTATCAGGATTTAGAATATGTAAATTTGAAATCATGTTGATCAAGGTGGAGGGTGATTTCTTCAAGCTATTATTCATCACAACTCTTTCAAAGTGTGTTGAAAAGCGGTTAATTCAAATTTCAAGGAAGAAAATATTCAAATTTACCTGTCACGAGGAGAGCTATTCAACTTGAAAAGCAGGCCGGAAAGCACTTCTGCCTATGTGCATCGCAACAGGACATCAACAGGTTAGAAAAGAAAAATAAATTGCATTTCATAAAATATTGAATTAATAATATTGTTTAATTCATCAATGTTTTTAAATAATGGTGAATGTATACATTTAAATTAGTTAATAATTTTAAATAGTTGAAAAAAGAGCTAAAAGATAGGGTATATATAAAATTTGAACATAAAAAGAAATCTAATTATATAACATAGAGCAAATATATACCTTTTGTCTTATAATTTTGACTAATTTTAATATTGTTCATATTTTGTTAGTATTTAAAATTTTAATATCAACTATATTTTTTAAATTAAAGAATAAAAAATATTTTATAAAATTAAAGATAGGGGCGATGGTATCAACAAGGCAAATGGGCATTTTAATTATCTAACTTTACTTAATATTTTATTTTAATCTCTTTAATTTTATAAAATATTTTTTATTCTTTAATTTAAAAAATATAGTTGATATTAAAATTTTAATTCCCTCCAACTTTAACTTCACCAATTCAACTAATTAACTAACCACTTGAAAATTGAAACTAAAAAAAAAATTAACATCTAAGTTGAAGTCAAGACCGATGAATGTGAACCTGAAAGAACTGGAAGAACAGAGGATTAAAGAGCGAGACAGGAACATGGAAAGCTTCAGCCTGCACATTTGCAGCATTCCTGATTTCTTCATCCTTCTCCACAAGTCTCCTCACTCTCCAACCGTTCTCAACCACCAAACACTCAATCTCATCATCCTCATCAATCACACTTGTGATTTTTCTTCTTCTCCTTCCTTCTCCTTCCTCTTCGTCTTCTTCAATTTGCTTCTCGATCTGCAATTCCGCAGAAACTACGCTTGAGGTCGAACACCTAAAACGGTGTCGTTTCCTTCTCGCCTTGTAATACCCTGCGTTTCGGACACCGTTAATGGAGGATTCTGAGCAGAAGAATAGTTTCAGTGAAGAAGTGGTAGGGCTGGTAGCTAGCAAATGAGCCATCAAAATGGCGGATTAAGAAATGAGGGCTAATTTAGCGAAAGAGTTAAATAACGGTGAGCAACGAACGAGTTTGTGGCTTTGGTGGTGATAAGAGATTCGCGTTTGATTGAGGCCTTTCTCAGATGGAAGGGCCACGTGGAACAAGGCGAGCCAAGCGAAGCTGTACGTGTTTGTTTCATGGAAGATATTGATCACAAACGACGAAACGTTTTGGGTCTTGAGAATTTATATTCTTTTTTTTTTAAATATACCTTGAATTACCTAAAATCGTGGTAAATTATATTACCGTTGTAAGTACAAACATAGTAAATAGCATGTTGTCAAAATTTAATATTCGCTGCATCCTTAATATACAAACTAGAAACTAATTTAAAAAAATTAAAAAAAATAATTATATTAATTATTTATAATAAATATAATTTTATTTTTAAAAATATTATATTTTATTATGAATATTCTTGCATAGAAATATTTTCACTTCTACAATCAATATAGATATTTTTTAAAAAATTATAAATTTAAAAAATAAAATAAATATATATCTTATATTTAAAATTAAATTTTACTCCAACTAGATCTATATTAATAACATGAATAAGTAACTAATTTTTTTATCATTTTATTAAGATGTATTTTTTATTTTAAATATAAGGTATATTTAATTAATTTGATTAAATTAAAAAAATAATTAATATGATATATTTTATATAAAATATTATAATTATTTTTTAACTCCCTATATCTCTCTTATGTAATTATTATCGAAAAAATATTAATATAAATTAATTTTAATAAATTAATAAAAATAAAATATATGTCTTTTATGTTGAGGAGTAATATAATAGTGACGCAATGGCCATTAAATACTTTAGATTTTAGGATCCAAGGGGCGGGGATAAAATCCCACCTTCCCCCTTTTGGGAAAAAACTTGGTCAGATGCTCGGGTGTTGGGCCAGCATGGGTGGTTGCCGACCATCGGAGGCCCGCAGCTATAGAGGTCTGGCTTTTGGAGCATGAACCAGAGGCATGCGCTACTGTAGATAATGGTATGAACAAGTCTTTTTGCTGTGTTGGCATGCAGGAAAAACAAGTCTTTTTACTGAAATAGCAAAAGAAAGAATTGATATAAATGATAAATAATGAGCTCCGTATCCTATAAGAATATAAGTTTAATTTCTGTTATTATTATAAAGTAGTAGGCGATTTCATAAGTTTCTTATAAAAGCTCTATGAATCTTACAACTGTATCATAATCTTAGTGGGCGACTGATACAAAATTTACCTAAATTTATCTTTATCCAAAAACACAAAGAAAAAGTCTTTTTACTGAAATAGTGCATAGTTTTCTATTTTGCTATGAATCATTTGTGGAATTTAACTGAACGGAAAAAATGCTGAATACAAAGGTCAGTCTGATTAAATTAAACATTAAAGTGGTACTATTTAAATTGAATATATTTTAAATAATTATATGTCTCATCTCTTCATCAATTAAATCAACAAAAAATAGATTATTGTTTGCGATATAAGACTATCTAGGATCATATCTCTCGTAGGATAAGTATTTTAAGACTTTCCATTTTCGAATCACCACTCTGCAACTTTGATTTTCAAATGGTATTTTTGTTTGATTTCCGAATTCTAAAGTGTACGCATAATATTGCAGTGGGATTCTTCATAACTGGAATGACAAAAAGTGCTTGAAGATATTGAAGAATTGCTACAAGTCAATTCCAGAAGATGGGAAGGTGATGGCAATGGAATCAGTGATATGTTATATGCCTGAGACCTCTGCTTCTGCAAAGTGCAACTTCCAAATTGATGTGTTCATGATGACTCAAGGTGCTGCTGGTGGAAGGCTTAGAACCCATCGAGATTAATTCAACCTTGCAAAAGCTGCTGAATTCAAGGGCGTTAGATTCGAGTGTTTTGCTCGTAATTTCTGGGTTATGGAGTTCTTCAAGTAGTTAACTATATTATCTACCTACCTACCATTTCATGCTGCCATTTCAACCAGTTAGATCAATGAATCAATGAACCAATCTCTTGCTTGGTTTGAAGAGTTTTGAATGTATTTATTAGGTTGGATTTTATATTCTCCTCCTTTATTGAGCCTTAAAAATGATACCATTTTAAATTATAAACAGATTATAGTCCATCAAATTTATGCTTATGTAATTGTATTTTGTTCAATTATATGTATTTTATATATAAATATTTAATTTACTTATAAATGAATGCTTTTTTTTTAAATTTAAATATCGTTCTTTTCAATGCTATATATAGATATTTTTATATATATTTTAATTAAATTATATTTATTTAATTATGATTGAATTAAACAGATTTAACTATAATCAAACTATTGACCTTTGTACTACTGTTTTGACTTATTAAATGTCTAGTTTAAATTTCAATACTTTTATAGGATTTGTAGGTTTTTGCAATTGAATTGATAAGATTTTTATCTCATTTTATATCTTTATTATACATGGGAAATAAACATAAGAAGATTGGCTCACAAAAGTGATCTTCCTCAAAAATCCATTTAGCTTAGATCTTTCCATGCTTGCATATTCAGATCTGATAGATAATAGGTTAAATCTTCCTCTTCATGACTTCTTCTTGAACGATGGCTTCAACTACAACAAACACATCCATACCATGCAATAAATCCCATGAGAATATTGATCAAATTGCTTATCAGGAATTGTGAAAATCAAAATCAGGTGGGTACCCATTTTTCTTCACTTCTCATTGGATTTATTGCACTACCTTCACTTTGTTGATAAGATAGGAAACTAACACACATCAAGAAGTTCACTATCATAAAGGATACTTCATCCACAAGAAGAATTATATCCTCAGAATTCAACAAACTCTTTACTATAAAACATTCCATAACTGGGAATAGTTAGTAAGTAAAACCAGGGAAGGGAAACCAAACATTTTAGACTAGGGGGATTTTGGGAATTAAATGGAGGGTTAAGATGAAAGTTTGTCCCAGAAGTTATGATTTAGGAGTAATGTTGACAAAAAATTTTTCTGAGTTTAATGTTACCTTAAAAATATTATAATAGAGCAATGATGCCCTTATTTTTAAAATATTAATAGTTAATATTAATTTTTCAATGGTTAATATTAATATTTTAATAGGGTAAAGTAATATTGCTATGTTTTTAAACGTATGGGACAATAACTTTTAAGGTAAATTTACACCTTAATCTTTAAAAGTAATCCAAAGATAAGATATTAAACATGCTGGGGCTTTTGAAATACTCTTTCCCCGTCTAATTTTACAATATATGCTGCATCCTCTGTAAATGGTCTACATGGGTGGCTTTTCCAATCACATTGATCTTCACAGACAATGTGAATCAATCTTTGTCTTAGGGTTTGTTCAAGGGTAAGAATATGCAGCAATCTTCATAAGGAACTCAAGCAACTGGAATTCAGACATCTGATTCTGAGGATCAGGCAGTCTTGCAGACGATATAAACCGACTCGTCCTCGTAACAGTGACTTCAAATGAGATGCTATATATCTTGTCAGATAATGTCAGGCGAGGAAGAATCGCGCTGACTTATAAAATCTAGTCAGTTCTGGCCTTCTCAATACCTGACTTGCTTAGCATGACTACACCAATCACAATAAGCAATGCACCTGCAACCCACTGCCAACCAGCATTTTGCATCAGATATGTGTGCATAAATCAAGAACTTCCAAAACATGAAATGACACAACACTGGAAGAACATGAAATGACACAACACTGGAAGAAACAGAGCAGAAAAATAAGAGGATATTAATTCTTTGTCAATTAGTCAGAAATTCATCTTCGTCTTAAATCCTATATTATATCCTTTGTTCAACATAATTTGGCAAAGCTATGGCCAGGCCACCCACATAAAGAATGCCAAAGCCACATTAAGTTGCTGTATAAACCAGCAAAACTCTCTCTTCAATTCACATAAAAAGCATGCTTTGGAGGTTAGTGTAAAATCCATAAGTTGATGGTTAGGGTAAAAAATAGTTATTAATAGCTTGCAAAAATCCAGATCTCTACATCCCAAGATTGCAGAGATAATAACTAAAATCAAGATCTTTGCTATAAAGTAAGGGGACGAAGACAATGGAGCAGTGATGGTCCTGTAGCTAAAGGGCCAAACCTTAGTAAAGAGTGTGTGCGGTGTATATATATTGGCAGAGGGTTTTGGTAAGGGTTTATGCAGATTGTGGCTTGGTTAGGGAGGGCCCTGGTCTCTCCAATACCAGGTTGGGGGTGGAGGGAGTTCATCTTTCTTCATCAATTTCCTTTATGTTCTGTTAGTAAGCTTTGTTTGAGTGTTGGTTTTTTTAATTTCAGTAGCTTATTTTCTGAGAGTTTAAGCTTCAGTTCTGCTGTTGGGATATTTAATATAAATTCAGCATTAGATTTTTATGATTTGGCTTGGACTCCATCAGACAGAAATGAAAATAAAATGCCATGAATGAAGAATATTGAAATTGTTAGCTCCAAGATGTGCCCCACTTGTGAAGGAGCAATATAGATCATAATTTCTCTTAGAATAATTATCAGTAATATTGGAGCAACGCTTCCACATAAGGACTGAACTTATTCCAACAATAAATATTACGGAAGTGACCTTCTCTAATGACAAAACTTATCCAGCATCAAACTGCAGGGAGAGCAATATGTATGGCCCCCAAATATTTAAAACTCAAAACCATCCATTCATGTAAGTTTTTCTTCCTTTAATAAGGTTAACTTAAACGCTCTTATATAATTATAGTTTCACCCTTAATGCTAGTTCTGCTCTTTATAAGATGCAACAAGGACTTAAAAATTCCAGACATCTCTCCCAGCACAAAGAAATCTATATTGACATCTAACCAATTTTAATATAAAGTGAACTGACTTACAAACTAGAATGTATAATCCTAATTTAAGCACATATTTTGCCCCCAGAAAGCATAACATGATATGCCTAAAATGCTACTCCCTCCGATCCTTAATATAAGAGCTAGATAATTAATTTGAGAATATTAAAAAAGTCAGTTTTCTTTTGCCAGATTGAGGAAATAAGTTAAGTTAATTATTGGTAAGAAATATGTACTGGTTTTCCTAAAATATCATTTTTAATTATGCGTATTGTAACTCCCTTTTGATGGCAACTTCCTTACTATGTGTAATCAATATGGATGGATATTTTTTTTGGGGGAGGAATCATAAATTTAGGAGGTAAAATAGATTGAGGTCTTACATTTTAGACTAAAGTGAATCCTTTGTTTAGCTCTTCTAAGTAACACTGGAGGTAGTAAATGTCTTTGTGAAAGATCCCCAAAATCCTCATTGGAGTAAACAGAGGATATGTAAAAACAAGAGATGGATATATAAAACATGACATCAGAAGGCCAGTGTTACACACACACACACACAAATGCAGGCTAAAAGCATATTCATAGTATATAACACTCGATCAAAAACATATAGCTAGGTCCGCTTTTAAGACAGCATAGTTTATTGTTATCCAACGAAATTTTCAAAATATAAAATAGAAAATATAAATCTAAAATTTTCCAGTAAAGGGAACATGATCGACGATAATATACCTTATAGGATACTGCTTCCTGAAACAGAAAGAATCCAGCTAAACCAGAAGAGATGAAATTGGTAGCAAAGTTTGTCACGGTTGCTTGCAGAGATGATAGAACCTTGAGACTATTGACATAACAAGCCCACATCATCACATTGAATACTACAACCAGCCCATACCTAAGAAACTGTTGAGAATAATGCTGTTATTATAATTCACAACTACAAACAAAGGGAAAAGAAAACTACAAGAAGGCCATGATGAAAATAGCACAGGTATGTATATGAATGTGAGAGATATATTGAAAATCACCAGGAAGCAAAGAGAGAAGAACACATACATATGCCAAAAAATTGAAAACACTAAACAGTTACATAAAACTGACTAAAATGCAGATTTCTCGTGTGTGTGGGTGTGTAAACAGCAGATATCCGACCGATTCAATTCTAATTTATCATAATGTACGCTCCCATCTTATTTTGCTTACTCTGAAACTAAACCTGAGAAAATGCAAAATTTAATGTTTCACTCCCTTATCCTTTCTCAAATTCCCCTCATTCTAGACATCCCTAAGAGGAGAGTTGTTCTATTAGAACATGGTAATTCAGTGCCTCAATGGCTCTGGGCAAATTAATAAACATAATTTATAAAAATAAACCTGCAAAGTGGAGAGCTTGGCAGAAATGGCCGCCATAGCAGCACAGAATCCCGCTGATATTGCCCACGCGTAGCCTTTCCTCTTACTATCATCCATCTTTTTTCAGTTTTTCCAGTGAAATCCAAGGTAGCGATAAAAATAGAGAACCAGAGAAAGCTCCGATTCCGTCAAAATTCGAATATCACGTAGATTTTCAGGTTGAATTGGAGGTCCTCCCACATATCACGTGTTCGAACACCGACTCCAAATCCAAGATGAATCTGAAATTGCTCGCCATCGAGATTTCCTAAGATCGGCAGCAAGTAGGATAAAGGAGATTGATATGCAAACGCACAATAAAATAACATAAACTAACCGACCCTCAAGTCCCACATCATCTAAAACACAGTCAAAATGAAAGTATATAATGGCGGGACCACAGCATATTGACACGACCTTACTTGAACAGGATCTGTTCTATAGGCTCGTACCTCTGAGTCCTTGAGTTTCAAGGAGACAGGAACCAAAGCTTGGTTGATGAAACATGACCAGGTGATCAGAGCGTGATTATTGGCTGGTTGCACCGTTCGATTCGATCGGTCAACCTGGCCGCAGAGGATCGTTCTTAGGCGGTTTAAACCGCCTGGGATGGTCTCCTGGTTGTCTGACAAGCCACCCAAAATCTTTTTTCCCTTTCGAATCTGAGACAAATGAATGCTCACATCCTCCAATGAGCGACGGAGAACGACGGGGTTGACCAGCTTCAAAGACCAGTGACGGTGGTGGCTAGAACTCTAGCTAGAAGGGAGGTTGTGGATGAAGACGTCAGATTTAATTTCTCATATGCTTGGCGTAATTATTGTCCATGAAATCGCTTGGATGAATGGTAGCACATTATGCACTCGGGGAATGAGAGAAAATATTCAAAGAATGAGAAAAAATGGTGGTGCAATGCCAAAAAGTTAAGCACTTGAAGACAGAATCATCCTGCCAAACTCAGTAGTTCTTGCTGATATCCAAACTAATATTACATGCCAAGGGGTGAAGAAGAAATATGGTGCCTGGTGTGTATAAAGATAGTCACCTGGTTGTCTGACAAGCCTCCAAAATTTTTTCCCCTTTTGATTCTGAAACGAATGAATGTTCACATCCTCCGATGAGCGACGGAGACCGACGGCATGACCAGCAGATGGCCAGGAGCTCAAAGGGTCCAAGTTTCTCTTTGGCAAGCGGTTCAAGAGAAACTTCAGTACTTAGTTTAGTAAGTAAACTAAAAAAGTAAGATGTATGATGTCCATGCGCCAAAAAAAAACGCGTAGCTAATGTAATTATGAGTTTGAGTTCTGAAACTAATTTAGAAGTAATACATTTGTAATATTATATGATTATTCATAACCAAAAAAAGAATATTTTTCAGGTATTTAGTGTATTACTCAAGTGCTAAAGTAAATCTCCTTTAAGAGAGGTGATTGGTTCTATCCTCCACATGGCCATTAAGGTGCTTAAATGTCTTGAAAATTTACGCGGGGGCGCACCTATAATTAGAAAGTTTTTTTTTTTTTTTTTGGATCTAATGTATTATGAAAGTTTTATTTTATAATAATTTTACTATGGCCGTTAATCAAGATTACTTTTAACTGTTAAAAGACAAATGGGTTAAAAAAAATATTTAACAGTTAAATTTAATATTGACTAACTGGGGAAAATTTATAAGGAATAAAATTTCTAGGACATATTAAATTTAAAAATATCTTTTGAGTACTGGGTGCTCCTCGGTGGAAATATTTGGGCATTTAAGCACCCTAATTAAAAAAAATATATTTTAAAAAAAATTTAATTGTTATATTTTTTATAAAATATTTTAATTATTTTTCATAACTCTACCCTTTAATCCTTATTTAATTATTATTGAAGGAATATTAATAAAAATAATTTAAAAATTAATAAATATAATAAATATTATATTTAAAATTAAAATAAATTTTTTAATAATTAAATTATATATTAAACTTTGTACTTATTTCATTAAGAATTTCACATGTCAATTTAAATAAAGTTGTTTATAAAAATTCTCTGTAGTGAAGAAAGAAGAGGTTAGGGCTGTGTAAGAAGTCTAGAGTCTGTTCAAGTCCCCACAAAATATATCCTATCTAACCCGATAAAAAATAGCTCAATATAAAATGGGTAATTTTGAGCAGAGTTAATATTTAGGTTAGGCCGGGTATCTGGTAGGGGTTGCTGTCTTGCCCATTTGACTCTGTTCAGTTAATTACTTTTTTATATATCAAAATTTATAAATTATAGTATTTTACATAGAATAAATATGATGGATACTAGTGATTAAAGGGTAATTTTATAAATATAAGTAGTTAAATAAGTAATTATATCCTTTAAAATTTATAATTAAATTGATTCCTTTATTTGTTTTTTTAAACTGTGGTAACCGTCATATATTTTTTTTTCAGATGCTTCATCTTTATTAATTTTGGGGAGATTGATACAAAGTCACAATTATAAATTATTTAGATTTCAATACTTTTTTTATATACCATGAATTTTAAAACTTTAATTATTATCTTTTTGTTGTCTTATTCATAGTAAATTATATATATTATTTAATTCTTGAAAACATATAAATATAATATTATTTTATGAGTTTATAATTACATATTTTTTTCATAATATGAGCAGGGTATTACGATTTGGACATGCCCAACTCAAAATAGTTAGAGCTTTTACTAGATAAAATTAAATATCGGATTATAAAATATAATTTATATATTTTTTAAATAGGGCATCAGAGATATTTTACCTAATTCTACCTATGCATACCTCTAGAAGAGGTATAAGAAGAAAATGGCTCAACGGTCAAAGATTTATAGAAGACGCAAATCTATTAGACTCAGATGCACTTGTGGGCTGGGCCGAGCAAGAAAGTGGAAACTAACGGATCCTGAAATAGCCCCACATCGACTAAAACATAATCAAAAGAAAGTATATAACCCACTGGAAGACAGTTGATGAGTACGACCTTACTTGAACAGGATCTGTTCTATAGGTTCGTACCTCTGAGTCCTTGAGTTTCAAGGAGACAGGAACCAAAGCTTGGTTGATGAACCATGACCAGGTGATCAGAGCGTGATTATTGGCTGGTTGCACCTTCGATCGGTCAGCCTAGCCGCAGAGGATCGTTCTCAGGCAGTTTAAACTGCCTGGGGTGGTCTCCTGGTTGTCTGACAAGCCACCATAATTTTTTTTTAACCCCTTCTTCCGGCAAGATTTTCTTATCTCTGTTGGCTTCGTTCAATTGCAATTACGTCGTCGACCTCTCTTACAAGGTGCTTCAGAACCTCCGATGAGCGATGGTGGTGAAGGCCTTGTGGTTGAAGACGTCTGAGGTTTAATTTCTCATCTAACTTATTTTGGGTTAATATATCCCTGAAATCAATAGCATGGACGAATAGCTGCAACTTTATCCGTGTAGTTCTTCTACTCATTGTGGATTTGGGGAATGAAAGAATTAGAAAAATGGTGTCAATGACTTGAAGGCTGAATCATTCTGGCAAACTCAGTTCTAATGTTATATGCTTATGTAGACATGTAGATCGCTAAAACACTTGTTAGCCATAGACTAAATGCTTAATTCTATGTCGATAAGAGGTAAATGGAAGTGGGAATTTTCGCTCTATGGGTTAGGTATTCACTGTAAATAAAATCATCCTATGAAATGAAGAATGGGATGGGAGGATGAAGAAGAGATAGGTAGCCAGAAGCTCAAAGTGTTGAACAAGTTTTTGTTTGGGTACTAGTTTAAGAGAAACTTGTAACAGTGTGTGTATCTCAACTTACTAGTTTATCAGTGATATTGAGGTTGAGTTCTGAAACTTGTAACCAGCACTGAAATGTAGCTTATGTAATTATGGGGATGAAGATATATAGAATATTGAATCAAGAGGATGATGCCCATGCAAAGTTTATCAATAATTTGAAGACAAAGCACGCTGATAGAAGCATCTCTGGAAGCAATACGCTGAGTTTTTATGGGCTGCCTCTCTGCTCTGAGGACAGTATTGTATCCAAGATGCAAAACTATGCACTGATTTTGTACAAAATGAAAATTGCAAAGGGAATAAGAATGATAGCATGTTCTTGTTTGAGGTGGCTGAAACCAAATGCCACCCAAACACATAATGAAAATGAGATATGGGAAGCTCTCTTTTTAGTATAATAATCACTTTGTTAGAGGATAGTATTATAGTATCCTAATGCTGAACTATGGGCTGCTTTGCTACAAATCAATGAGAAAACACTTTCATAAACACATGAGAAGCTTCTTTTTCAATAAATCCCACTTTACCATCAGCCAAATATCAGGAGAGAGAAAAAAAACACTTTTTATTACATTTTCCCATTCCTTGAATCCCTTTTCCTTGCAACAAGCGCAAGCTATGAGAAAGCTAACATATATGGATTGGAATTAGCATGCGTTTGTCGGCTAAAGACAAAATTCCTTTGGAAGTAGAAGTAACTTAAAGGTTATTGGCATGGCTATGGTGAAACCATATAATGTGACAAAAGCTCACAACCAAACAGTTAAACGTTATCACCAAGCAGAAATCAAAAGGGCACAAACAAGTATACAACTATTGATCAATTCTTCTTATTGCCATATATTGTAAAATTATTTTAAGTCAACACTAAAAATGGAACTTGCAATAAGGCATGGAAGACGTTGAAGAAAAACATATATCAAAAACACACTTTTAACTAGAGATTTAGATTCAATAAGACACAATTTATTATAAGTGTCATTTTGTGACTAAATAGAGGTTTTATATCACACTAACTAAAACACGCTATTTTTCTTTCTATGGGAGACCACGAGTTCAATACTGCTTATAATCTCATATTTTTAGTGTATGCCCTTTTAAATAAAAAAAAGTACACACACCATTTCATTTCCCTTTAAACTGCAAATGGAATGTTAGGATACAATCTTATATCAACTCTTAGTATAAATACTACAATCAGAGGCTTAATTAAGAACTGTCTTCAAGAAATGGGTAGTCAGTATAACCAATAACTGGATCAGAATTGTAAAACGTCTCTTTGTGGTACTTATTGAGAGGAGCATCAAGCTCAAATCTCTTTGGCAAATCTGGATTCGACAAAAACCATCGGCCATATGCCACAAGATCTGCTCTGTTCTCAGCAATTGCTCTGTTGCCATCTTCACGTTTATACCCTCCAGCAGTAATGAAAGTGCCATTAAAGACATTTCTTATGGGCACAACACTATCATCAGGGCACTCAGCAAAATTTTCTTTATCAATCTTCCGTTTTGGCTGTACCATGTGTAAGTATACGATGCCATATTTGTTCAGAGAAGTTGACATGTATAAGGCAAGTTCTTCCGGATTGGAGTCCACACATTCCTCAGAATCAGTAAAAGGTGATAGTCTAATTCCCACTCGCTCTGGTCCTATCTCATCAGCAACTGCTTTGACAACTTCTAAAGGAAACCGGCAACGGTTCTCAAGTGATCCGCCATATTCATCTGTTCGATCATTGACTTGATCTTTCATAAATTGGTCAAGAAGGTAACCATAGGCACCATGGATCTCAACACCATCAAACCCTACAGTTAAACAAGTATAATCATATTAAACTTGCATCAAGTTAATAGCGCCTGCAAGATTAGTTTTGCATATATAAACTTGTTAGCCCCTGTAAGTTAGTAAAAAATTCAAATTGGTTCTTCCTAGTTTGAAAGCAGGCAATGTTGCTCTAATTTAAAGTGAAAAAAAGAAGTTATCCTTTTGTTACATTGTCACAAGAAAATAGATGTCAAACTCAGCAGTGTGCTGATTTAGATGTTACTTGTTTATCATGTGACATTAAATTTACACTCAATTGTTGTGTCTAAGATAACAAATTATTAAGTTTGAAGTTAAATCTTGGATAAAGATGTGGCAAAATGTAATCATTTTACAAATATAGGAGCAACTGTGCAATTTTGCAATAAGGACTTAATTGAACCTTCAGTCAAATGAGAAGGACCGAAATTGTATTTAAGCTTGTTGTTTATAACTACAATCAATGTATTAAAACAAGAAATAATATAATTTGTAAAAATCAGATTGTGAAAAATCCTCACATAGCCAGCTCATATGTGAAGTACCCTGACTTTAAAGTAGGCATTATTTATATTATATTTTTAGGTGATAGATCATCTTGTATCCAAACAGCACTATTATTGACTGATCCAAATTTAAGTTAGGTTGGGCATCATACTGGAGAAAGCTCTCCCAACTTGCCATCTTTTATCCACAAAACTTGAATTCAATACCTTTCTTAAAGAGTATTTAATCTCTTATAGCTTAACCCAACTATTATTAGTAACATGTTACTTATATCGAATATGGTGGAAATAATCTGACTTCTCAAAAGATTTTATAGTTAGTAGAGTTACCAGCTTCCATAGCATTTCTGGCAGCAACTCGGAAATCATTGACTATTTGAGGAATTTCATCTGTTCTCAGCCTTCTTGGTGGTGTAAATCGTTCATGGTCAGTCATTCCCTTGTCTGTACTAGATATTGGGGCTTGTCCATTTGGCTGGTAACCTTTTCACAGAACAGGGCAAGATAGGGATACATTCAACGTACACATAAAACTTAAGTATCTTTCTTCCATACAATGCACAAGATAGAACAATAACTACAACCTTCTGGCAAGATTTTGTCTTTCTTAATGGTGGAAGTAATTAACTACAATGTGTTGAATAAGTTGTTTCAAAATGATAAAAATTTTACCATCATGTTGCAAGTTACAACTAAACTGTACTAAAAACGTGATCATCATGTTTAAGAAAATGTCACACATTTATAAGAAATTTAGCACAAGCACTTAGGCAATTAACCACCATGTCTTGAATGTAATTGCCTAAATCCTAGTGCCAACTTCTCCATGATCTTGTGATAACTTTCTTAAATATAATGGCAACATCTTTAAAATTTAATGTAAATGATTAAGAGGAGTGGTATTTTAAGAAAACCAACATACAATTTTTACAAATAACTAACCAATTTGTTCTAATCCATGGGAATTAGTTAACTAGCTTCTACATTTAGAACTAGAGGAAGTAACATATTTATATCATACAGGTAGCATTGTATAACAGGTGAATAACACACTCAAAACTGTGGTTAATTTCAAAACCCCTGAAGCTAACGTTCCCAGAACTTTGTAGTAATATAAAAAAATGCCAGAAATGTTTGTATAACCTGGTAATTAACTAAGGGTATTTTGTCCTTAGTCCAATTTGATCCTTTGCTTTTTACAAATAATTTTAACCTGTGAGATTCTTAATAAAAAGTCTAAGATTTAGATCCATTATTATAGTTTCTTCATAAAATTTAGCTAGAGAATACCTGTATTTGAAACCCTTCCAACATGCCAAATCTGACAGAAGAATATACCACCTTTAGCATGAACAGCATCCACAATGGGTTTCCATGATTCCACCTGCTCTTTTGTCCATATGCCTGGTGTATGCTCATACCTTTACATTGAAAACAAAAACCCAAAACGGAACACGTTTTGTTAACACAACCTGGCAAAACGATATAAAATCTATAATGCACTGGTACTTCAAAAAAATAGGCATATATATATTTATATAAGATACATGATACGGCGCAATATGTGTATTGTACTTGTGGATACACACAATGGCTGTATTGTTATATTCATCCATATCGCTTCAAATCTTCACGGTAAAATAGAACATTCTTTTTTTTTTGTATTTTTAAGGAGGGATGTAAAAAAGATCTCATGAGTGTTAATGGTAATGTGATGCTTCTGCATTTGTTTCTTTTATCAAATGATGTTATGCATTTAAAAAATATGTGGCAAATAATTTTTTTTTGGTGATAAACAATAAATATTTTATTTGTAAGTTGTTAAGGACATTTATTCATGCATGTAGTTTGTTTTAACATTTATCCTATAATCTTTATAATATTCAATACTTATTTTTACTTTTTGATGAGTTGATATGTTGATTATATATATAAATGTGTATACATCCCTGTACTAATATTCTAAAATTTCAAATTCTATCATATATTAGATATCATGTCTAACATGCATATCTGTGCTGATGCAACATAGGATAAGATTAACATGAAAATAATGAGAATATGCAAATTACCCTTGAGCAGTGTCAGAAACACCAGTTGATTCAGCTATCAGTAGACCCCCCTTTGAAGTTCGTTGAGAGTAAAATAAGATAACATGAGGCTGAGGAACATAGTTGTAACATCTCTGTCTAGTCAGTGGTGCCAAAACAACTCTGTATGTAGTTGATGCATGTGACTTTCATGGCACACAAGTATATGTATGCACAAACATATTAAAATTATCAACACCTTGCTATCCTATTTCTTTCTTTATTTATTTTTTAATTAAAAAGGCATACACTAACAGCTTGAGGGTACAAGTGGATTGAATCCGCAACCTCCTACTTATAGAGGAGCTTACATATCTGTAGGCTACAAGGCCATTGGCTACTATCTTATTTCTTGAATTAAAAAAAAAAACTTTTTTCTTTAAAATAATTTATTTTGAGAAAATTCTTGTTGTCTATTCCTTCTGGATGGTTTAAATTTCTCCTTTTATTAAAATGAAAAATGACTCCCAACAGATGTTGACCTTTCAGATTAACCGGATGATAAGAAACGATATTGTTGATTTTCCCAGCAGATCTTGATCTTCTCAATAGAAGGTATTTCTCACGGCATATTTCCATGAGAAATTTGATTTCCTTCAAAAATTGTTCTGTTGAGGTCAATTCCATGAGGAAAACCGTGAAAATTTGTTTTGGTATGATGAATGGCCATTCTCACACTAAAAATGAAATAATCCATACATGGGAAAATGGTAGTCATTTTATGTACACACTGATCATTCAGTTAACTTGGATAGTCTACATTTATTTAGATTTTTTTTTTAATTTTTAATAAAATAAATCATTCAAATCAACTGAACAATAAAGATTTACTAAAAATAATTTATTTTTCAACTTAAACAGAGAAAATTCAAACTCATCTCCAACTTTGCAAGAAATAGGCGTAAATCCAAACTCATCGCCAAATTAAATTTCAAACAGTTCTGATTCTCAAGAATGATAGACAGTCTCATGATCCATATCAATTCTCAGCCGGGACTTTTCACGAACACATTATCCGCATGAATTTTAAAGCAGAAAAATGGACTAGTGAGGATCTTGAGTACCTATGGGATAGATTGAAATTGCCCATCTTGTAAGGTGTGAGCAGAGGAATAACGGGAACTTTACCGGCCATTTCTTCACGACACTACCAGTATCGTTCGTCCCCAACTGCTTCTGTTTCTGACCATATGAAAGAAAATCAGCGCAAGACTTCACATATTAAATTTGAACACGCCAGCGCGTCAAGGAAGTCCTCGGCCTCTGACGTGACCCATAACGACGTCGTTGATCAAATTTCATCGGTTGATCGCATGGTCAAAGAAGAAACCTTATTTAAGATCCTTAGGATAATTATTGTTCCTTATGGGTCCTCAACTCAATTATTTCAAAAAGAATACTCAAGGGTTAAAATTGTCAATATAAAATATTTCTTTTTAATAATATACCACCACAAATATTGAATGCATATAAAATCCAAATATCTTTTAGCACTATCTCAAATAAACCTTCCTCTATCTTGTCTTTTCTCATTTTCAGGGCAATAACAAAAGAAGTTATTGATCTAATAATCTCTGTATCTTACCAAAATCCTCTAAAATCAAAAGAGCTTTAAAAAGGAAAAATTCTAACATCATCTAAGAAAACTCAATTAAAAAATGTTGGTCACTTTAAATTCAATAAGTATTAGAAGTATTATTTACTTAAAATATATTTTTAAAATTTAACTAGTTAAAGAAAGAATTTAAATTTATTCACCTAAAAACTTTTCCATAAGTATTTTGATGATAAGAAGTAATGGTAAATTAACAAAAAAATAAATATCTTGTAAGTTAAAGTAAAGTTTAATTCTTGTTTGAACATATTATTTTTTGTCATAACATATTATTTACATTTTGAATTAAGATGTATAGCTATTTTGATTTAATTTTTAGAAAAAAATTTATAAAAAACTAATTTAAAAAGAGTATAGAAAATAATTTTTTTTAAAAAATAAATATTTAAATGATTGTTATTAGAGTAATTTTTTATAGATAAATTATTATAAATAGTATAAGGCAAAAAAATAAAAAAAATATATAAATATAGTGATCATTAGACATCCTAAAATATTTTTGTTACTTAAAAATTATTTTTATCTAAAACTATAATTTTAAATTATAATTTATTTTAATTTTTTTAAAATATTTAATAATTATTTATTTTATTTTTAATCTAAATATCTATAGTTCACATGGTACCCAAACAGACACTTACTTAAGTCTTGGATTCGTGGGCCCAAAACAAAAGGGTGGACTTGTTAAAACAAATGGAATGGAAGCACCGTCAACGACCATGAGATTTTGTATACGGCAGTCTACGCTATTCCGCATTCAAATTTTCGTCAGGTACTCTGGTATGATTTAAAGAATTTATCTAATTCTATTTTTATGCCGTGGGTTGTATTTGGAGATTTTAATGACATTTTAAAGCCTACAGATAGAATTGGGGGAGTGGGTTATTCTCATAATAGAATTAATTGGTTCCATGATAGAGTGAGTGATTGTGGCCTTACAGATTTGGGCTTTCAGGGGCCTAAATTCACATGGAAGGGTCCTAGGATTGCTGGCTATTCTAGATTATATGAAAGATTAGATCGGGCTTTAGCAAATACTTATTTCATTCGTGATTTATCAGAATGCATTTTAAAAGTTCTCCCTAGAACAAATTTTTCTGATCATAACCCTATTGTTTTGCAATGTATAAATTCTTTGAATGGGGGGAAGAATAAACCTTTCCGTTTTGAAGCCATGTGGCTTACTCATGATAATTTCAAGAATTTTATTTCTACAACCTGGTCTGATTGTGTTGATTTTAATAAGACTTTGGAAAAATTGGGTGCATCTCTGATGGATTGGAATAAAAATGTTTTTGGTTTTGTTGAAAAGGAAAAAAAGATTTTATTAGCCCGTTTGAATGGTATTCAAAGATCTCCAGCTTATACTTATTCAAATTATTTAAATTCTCTGGAGAAGGAGTTGCAAGAGGAATTAGATAATATTCTCAAGTTAGAGGAGATAAAATGGTTTCAAAAAGCTAGAACTGATTGGATTAATCAAGGGGACCGAAACACACGCTATTATCATCTTAAAACAAAGATGAGACGAAGAGGTAATAGAATTGTAAGTCTTAAAGATGATAGGGGGAACTGGATTGAAAATGAATCAGAATTGATAGGTATGGTTTTGAGTTATTTCAAGAATTTGTATTATTGGTCTGATAATTCTCATTGTAATTTAATTACAAAGACCAATTTTCCTATTGAAGTTAAATTTAGACTCTCTACTATGTCCTATGAACCAACAGATATGGAAATTAAGGAAGCTCTTTTTTCTATGGGGCCTTACAAGGCTCCTGGGATTGATGGTTTTTCACCAATTTTTTACCAGGCAAATTGGGATACTGTAGGTAGTGATTTATGTAAATTTGTTAAAACAACTTTTCAAAAAGGGTGTGTAGAGTCTACTACTAACAAGACTTTAATTTCTCTTATACCAAAGAATGCACATCCACAGAAGATTGAACATTTTAGACCCATTGCCTTATGTAATGTGCATTATAAATGTATTTCTAAGGTGATTGTTAGTAGATTAAGGAACTTGATGGATGAAATTGTTTCCCCTTATCAATCAAGCTTCATCAAAGGCAGACATATTCAAGATAACATTATTATTGGCCAAGAAATCATGCACATAATGAAGAAAGCTAAAGGGAAAAATGGATTAGTGGCTTTAAAGGTTGATTTACAGAAGGCATATGATCATATTCGATGGGATTTTATTCACCAGGTCCTTATTGAAGTGGGTATGGAGCATTCTCTGATTAATCTTATTATGAGTTGTATTACTTCTGTTTCATATAATGTTTTATGGAATGGTTCCCAAACTGAATTTTTCTTTCCCAAAAGAGGACTCCGACAAGGAGATCCTATCTCACCTCTTCTGTTTGTTCTTTGTATAGACAGATTATCACATATTATTACAGATGCGGTGAATTCAAACGAATGGAAACCAATTATAGTGTCTAATGGAGGTCCTGTTATATCTCATCTGATGTTTGCAGATGACCTTCTTCTATTCGGAGTAGCATCTGAACAGCAATCACGAAGTATGATGAAGTGTCTTGATAAATTTTGTAATGCTTCAGGTGCGAAAATCAACAAGAGTAAATCCTCTGTCTTCTTCTCTCCTAAGGTAAATGGCAGCATTAGAAATAAGATTAGAGACATTACAGGGATGAGTATTTCTGCTGAGATAGGAAGTTATTTGGGTTTTCCAATCATCAGAGGGAGGAAACCCAGACATACTTTCCAGTACATTATTGATAGAGTCAAAACTAAACTTGCTGCATGGAAAGAGAGTACTCTTTCAGTGGCTGGAAGGATCACTTTGGCAAAATCTGTTTTAAGCTCTATACCAGTGTATCCTATGCAAGTGGCCAAAGTTCCTATGTCCGTGTGTCAGGAGGTGGAAAGATTGCAAAGGAACTTTATATGGGGCCATAGTCAAAGCTCATATGGATTTCATCCAATTGGGTGGGATCAGATTATGAAACCTAAATTGTATGGAGGTCTTGGATTCAAGAAATTATCATCGTTTAACCGTGCTTGTGGAGCCAAAATAGCTTGGAAACTTGTTAATGGAGAGAAAGGTCTATGGGTAGATGTTCTATTACATAAATATATGCTAAGGAATGAAGACAATCTACTTGATGCAAGAAAAGAAGATTCTGCTCTATGGAAATTTATTTCACAACAGCAGGATATTGTTGAAATGGGTACAAGGTGGCATATTAGAAGTGGACATATTGTGAATTTCTTCACGGATAAGTGGTTGTTTCCAGATAAAAGTTTAAAGGAGTTATGCACTCGACCACTTACTACGGAAGAAGAAAGAAGTAAAGTTGCGGATTAGATTTCATGTGGGACTTGGGATTATCAGAGACTTGCTACTATTGTACCAAGTAGGGTATTTCAAAGGTTAATTGGTATGATGCCACCGATGTCGGGAGCGGGGAATGATTTGATGGTTTGGAATGCTACGGATGAAGGTACTTTTTCTATTAAAAGTGCTTACTTCCTAATTGAGAAGAACTCTACCCAGGACTATAGTCATGTCTACAAAGACATATGGAAGTGGAGAGGTGCTGAACGTATCCGTGTTTTTATGTGGATAGCCTTCAATAATCGTTTAGCAACCAATGCTTGGAGAAGTAGATGGTCTTCGACTGATGCAAAATGTCAGCATTGTAATGAGGAGACAGAATATATCTTGCATATACTCCGGGACTGTTGTTATGCTAGAGATATTTGGTCTAAATTAATTCATCCCATAAATTGGTCTTCTTTCTTTAGAGCATCCTTACGGGATTGGTTTGCCATGAATCTCAAGAAGCAATTGGGAGTTCAGGGTGGGGGTAATTGGAGTCAAATTTGGGGGGTTTCAATTTGGAATCTATGGAAGTGGAGGAATAAGACCATTTTTGATAATAATTTTGTTAAACCAGTGGATCCCTACTCGATCATTATGCAAACATGGAAAAGCTTTGTGCAGGTGCATGAGGATTATGTGTCTAATACCTTCAGCTTATCAATTTCATCCATTTGGCAACCTCCACCATCAGAATGGGTGAAATTGAATGTTGATGGTGCTGTTAAGGTAGCTCATAATAGAGCAGGATGTGGTGGTATTATTAGAGATAATTATGGAAATTGGATTGCAGGATTTACGAGTGTTCTTGGTTCATGTACTGTCCTTGAAGCTGAACAATGGGCCACTTTTAAGGGTCTAAATCTAGCTTGGGAGCTCGGATTCAGAAAAATTATACTTGAATCAGATGCCAAGAATATGGTAGACATGTTGATGAATTCAACAATCTATAAATGTAGTTTGTTAGTTACACAGATACAGAAGATGCTAAATCTACCTTGGGAGCTACAAATACAACATGTATCTAGAGATCAAAATCAGCTGGCAGATAAATTGGCAAAAGAAGGTTTGAGAACTACTGAAGTATTATATTCATGCCCGTTTCATTTAAGGGCTATTGTAGTCAAGGAGTGTTTGGGATTTGATCCCCACGTTGATTAATTTCTTTTAATTTAGGGCACTTTAGCCCTCGCTTGTACCAAAAAAAAAAAAATATGAACGATAAAGAGCAAACTAGTATGCTACAAATTCATGAATGTGTTCGATTTTTATTGTTATTTTGATGATTTTTTTTAATATATAATTTTTAAAATTTCTTATAAATATTTTTTAAATTTTGAAATTGTATCGTAATTTTAATAAAGAATTGGGGCCGACCCAAAAACACAAGCGACGCAACTATCTCTTCTGAACTGATTCACCGGCTCTGAAATCCCTAAAATGGCTTCGTTGATTGCGAGGGCTTTCTTCTGTGAAATCTATTCGTGCCGAGCATCGTGAAGCAGACGGCAATGGATAGCGAAGTGTTATATCTTCCTCAAGAAATTATCAGAAACATTCTCAAACGGCTTCCTGTAATATCCCTAATCCGATTTCAATGCGTGTGTAAACATTGGAAAAATCTCATAAAAGATCCATCTTTCATCGAGGAGCACATTCAACAGTCCAGTTATCAAAACCCTTCTCTTCTTTTGGAATGTAATGGAAGTAATATTCCTTCGGGCTGGCGCTTGTGTTTGCTGGATTGCCGTTTGCAAGCCCGGAAGTTCAGAAACCACCTTTGATCGATTCCTTGGAGGGTTGTAGTATCAGCATCATGGATTCCTGCAATGGCCTGCTTTGTATTGAAATCTATCAGTATTATGTATATCCTACTTCGCTTATATTGTGTAATCCTGCGACTACAGCAGTCCGACGACATGTTCCTAGAACCAGATTTTTTTTTTCGACATTGAAAATAAATGCGTGTCATGATTTGGGTACTGTCCAGCTTTTAATGATTACAAGATAGTAAGAACTTATTCCGATTGTGATGGGGTTAATCGAGGGGAAGTGTTTTCGTTAAGTGGAGGTTCATGGAAGGGAATAGATATTGGGAACTTAAAGAGGGTGAGACTTGATTATGAAACTATCACGACTAATGGATCCATATTTTGGACTGGGGCAAAGCAAGTTGCAAAGGAATAGGATGAAGATGATGTTGGGGTGATATCAAAGCCCAATTTAGACTGTAATGCAGTTGAAAAGCTTACTGTTTATGAGAACAAACTTGCCATAACTTGTGCCTTCTGGGAAAAAGATGATTAAACGTCTGATTTAATTGATTTGTGGGTGTTAGATGAGGGTATATGTGCATCTGGGGAGACATGGAGCTGGACTAAAAGATATACTCGCTGCCCCTTTTCATGCATCTTTGGTTCGTTGACTATTTGGAGGAATGAAATTGTCTACAGACCTTATCCTGAGGATAATGAAAGAGGAGGAGATGTTTTATATATGATGAATCTCACTAATGTAGCCAAGAAGCTTGTTATTCCCCATCATGGCCCTATTAATAGAATTTACAATTATGTGGAAAGCCTTGTATCAGTTGGCAAATAACTACACTGAAGAATTTTGATCCTAAATCCAAATTCTTACATTTGCAGATTTACCTTGTTGAAGTACTTTTGGTGGAATCGTATCTCTAATATTTTCGATCATTCTTATATCTATATTATTTGATGTTATTTAGGGTTATCTAGAATGATGAATGCAGATATTTATCAGAAGATGTGCCTATTATTTGAGACTTGTCCTTTAATACACCAACGGTATTTTTTTTTTTTTGGTGAAAAATATACCACTGATCTATTATTTTGTATGAGACTGAGAGATCACGAAGCCTCTTGCTTTGCAATTTTCTTTGTTTACTCTGCTCCTTCCATAGTCATCTTATATTTAAGATTATATTAAAAGCTATAGAAGTATATTTGCTAGTGCACAGAACTTGCACATGTAACATATTGGTGTTATATTGTCATGGTTTTATATGGTTTAAGAGAGGGGACAAAAATAAGAGAAGCAAATTTGAGTTAGTTGCCATTTCATTTTATTTGTAGTGGAAAAATGAATTAAATTGATTTGTGTAAACTGTTTTCCAGCTTACTAGGAGCTGGTGTGTGCTCTTTGGATCGTTGGTACATCTGAATCAATATTTGTTTAGAGTTTTCTGTTTAGATTTTACCATACAAATGCTCTGTTATCTTTGAGAATTATTTATTCATTTTGTGAGACTTTTTTTTTTAATATTTACATTTTTTCTGTGGGACTTGATAATAATTTTTGAATTATGATTGCTATCCTTCTCTGTAGAAATTAACTGAATGAAAACAGCTTATCATAAATCAAAGAAAAGAGAGACTCTTGTAAAATATTGTGTATGTTGGCTATTTTTTAAAATAAGAACAATTTCTTAAAAAAGAATTAAAGTTAATTAAAAAATCTTGATTATATTAGCAACAGGCTTATTGAAAGAATAATTTACTAATTTTAAGTATTTTAACCTCATATATTGGAAATAAAAAATGAAAAAAAAAAGCCACAGAGCAGAGGTGTTACTCGATAAATGTAGCAAATTTGGTCAATTACTTTTTTTAACATAATAAATTGTAAATTTAGTCATCCAAATTTTTTCATAATAAAATATTTAGTACTCTTTGTAAGACAGGTTGTGTCCGTGTATGCGCATAACGGAGCTTACCCAATGCTTCAATTTTTAATTTTGTATCTATATATATTTTTCTCAATTAAATATTTTAATTTTATTCTATTTATACCGTTAGTCCTATAATTTTACTCTAAATGGTTAACCTTGGTACAGGAGTTAACTTAACTCTACTAACAAAATAAAGTTAAAAAATTTAATTAAAATAAAAAAATATATATAGGCATTAAATTAAAATTTTAAAAAGAAAAAGTTTACTCGACAAAATGGTTTTCCTTCTAAAGAAAATAAAAATAAAACAAAAATCATAAAACATATTTTTTTTAGTTAAGCGGGTATTCATTTTTAGAGTGATTAATCTCTCATACTGTATACTTCTTAAAAATTCTTTAATATTAATCATGGGACGCTCTTCCTTGAATCTTGACTAAATGTTTAAAAAATACAACTAAGTGCTAATATAGTTAAATATGGAGCTAGTAAAACCGTCCAATACGTTAAAAGGATGGGTTAGAGCTGGTAAAATATCAGTCTATTTTGTGATAGGCTGTGCCCTTAACTTATCAGCTAGCTTTTTTTTAATTTTTAATATTATTATTTATTTTATTTAAATATTATTTGGAATACTCCTATTATCGAATACTAATAAAAACAATTATTTATTTATTAATATATATTAATATATTATAATTGATTAATATTATGTTAATGTTTATTAAGATTTATAGTTATAAAATTTAAGATTTTTTAATAAAAAATATGAAATTTTAAAATTATAACATTAGTAATTTTTTTTATTATGTTAATATAATATTAAAAAAATTATTAGTATTTTAAAAATTTAAAAATAATTTTTAAAAATATTAAAATAGTAAAAAAAAATAAATGACAGGATGGCCGGCTAACCTACCACTAAAGGAATAGGTTTAGGCTAGTATTTTGTCAGCCCATTTTAGGGTGGGCTGATGTATAGGTTAGTCTCTTTTCTTCCCTCTAGTTAAATTATAAATATATTAGATTTAGATAAATGGTAAAAGACTCCAAGGTGATGAGGTGTGTAATTGGTTCGGGCTTCAAATATAAGTGAGACTGAAAGTAGGTAATAAATGAAGAGCAACATATTACGCAAATAATTTAAAACAAAATCCCAAGTCTAATAACTTTTTAATTAAATAATTTCCCCAAAAAAATATTTATTTTCTATATTGCACCTAATTTGAAAAATGATCGGAATTATTGGGTAATATATTTGACATAAATTTTATTATATATCTTATATGAATAGTACATTAACACATACACAAATAACTATCAATTATTAATATTTAATAATACATCAAACATTTAATAAATACTTTTTAGGGAAAATTGGGGATAAATCCCTATTTGACAAATTAGTTGGCAAATAGAACCCAAAATTTAAAGTCCTTGAGTGCCAATAACTGTGTTGGAGGGACCAAATTACCCTTACTATTTAATAGGTGACAAAGAGGGAAGCTAAATTGTACACCGTGGAAGATAAATTGCATATAATGGAAGTTAGATGATCACTTGTAAATTTGTTTTAATTACATATAATGGAAGATGATTGCATAGATGATGGAAGCTAATTGTACATAAGGGAGATCACTTGTATATTAGCTCTAATTGCATTTTAATTATATATTAGGGAAAGTAATTGAACATTATGGAAGCTAACTGCATAGTACCATAAAACTTGTATATCGATTTCAATTGCATTTCAAAGTAATCACATAAAGTGCGTAAGGTTAATTGCATATTGATCTTAGTTACATATTATGGAAGCCAATTATATATCGCGAAAGGTCTATCGCGTATGACGGAAGCTAATTGCATATAGTGAAAGATTATTTGCATCTTAGTTCATAAAATTTTAGAAAATAAATTTTGTAACGGTTAATATATTATTTAATTCCTCAAGTTTATTCTCATTTTAATTTTATTTCCTCAATAGGTAAAATGGTCTAGATATTTATTGAATTATAGGAACTAATATTTTAAATGAAAAGAAATATGAGAGACCAAAACTTATGATTTGAAACTTGAGAGATTACCACTAAAATAAGTATAAGCTCGATCGACTAAATTTTTCATAAATTTATTGGCTTGTGATAAATATTTTGATAATAAGTAACTGTAAATTAAAATAAATAAATATCTCCTAAGTTAAAGTAAAGCCTGAATTCTTGTGTGGATTTTTTTTGTTGTGAATCATAGGAATGATTAATGAGATTAATAATTAATTATTGGCTGTGAATTGAGTTGGTCGATTGAGACTAATTTTTAAGTATTACAAAAATTTAAAAATAAAATAGATTGATAATTAATTATTGATGATTGATGATTTATTGTAAATACATTAAACATTTAACAAATATTTTTTCCCGATGGGAATGAACTTCGAAATTTATCCGTATCTAACATAATTAATTCTTTTTCTAAACATTCCTTCGTAGTTCAGTTTTCAAACGTAATTGATATTCTTTCGACATGATCTGAAACCGCTAAGGGCCTCGTTTGTTGCAATTGCAAGGGCTTTCTTCTGAGAATCCGTTCGAGCCGATCATCAAGAAGTAGACGGGAGTGTATGGCGACGTGCTACATCTTCTCCAAGAAATCATCAGAAACATTCTCAAACGACTTCCACTAAAATCTTTAATCCGATTTCAATGTGTGGTTAAAGATCGGAAAAATCTCATAAAAAATCCATCTTTCATTGCGGGGCACCTTCAACAATCCCATCATCAGAACCCTTCTCTTCTTTTTGGTGATGGAAGTGATACTCCTTCACGTTGGCGCTTGAGGAGTTTGCTGGATTGCGATTTGCAAGTCCGATAAATTAAGAAACCACCTTTGATCGATTCTTCGGATGGTCTAGTATCGTTAGTATCGTGAGTTCCTGTAATGGCCTGCTTTGCGTTGAAATCAAGCAGGGCCTGATTCTTTCTGAAATTTCTCCTCCTCCTGTTGTTATATTGTGGAATCCTGCGATTGCAGTAGTCAAAGATGTTCCTACAAGTAGAATTGATTGTTTTGGCATTGTTGATTGCATGACAGGATTTGGGTTTAGTCCAATTGTTAATAATTACAAGATGGTAAGAACTTATGCTAATTTTCATGGGGTTAAGCGAGGGGAAGGGTTTTCGTTAAATAGAAATAGATACTGGGAACTTAAAGAGGGCAAGACTTTATTCTTAAACTGTCAATGGAATCATATTTTGGTCAGATGAAGGCCCTATTCACACTTTAATGAAGTTGAAAGGTTTATTGTTTATCTAAACACTTTGGTGAAGTGTTTAGATAAGGGTACATGTGCATCTAGGGAGACGTGGAGGTGGACTAAAAGATATACTAGCCGCCCCTTTTCATGCTTTCCAAATTCGTTGACTACTTGGAGAAATGAAATTGTCTGCAAACCCTTTCCTATTGAAGATGATGAAAGAGGAAGACATGTTCTATATTTGGTGAATATCACTACTAATGAAGTAAAGAGGTTTGTAATTCCTTATGATGGCCCTATTCTTAATTTTTACAATTGCGGAGAAGGCCTTGTATTTAGGGGTCTTTATGGTCTCCCGTCCCAACGGGACAATTGAGGGGTGTCCCGTTTGTGTCATATCCCGAATATATATTTATATATATATATATATATATATATTAAATTGTTTATATTAATGCACACTATATAATATTAATATGTATACTTAATTTTTTTGTGAAAATATATTTACATTTTTTAAATTTAGTTATTTATATTAATTATTTTTCAAAAAATTAGGATGAAGACATCCCGATCTCAGTTATGATGAGATATTTTTAAGATAGGACAGGACACATGATAAAAGCCTTCTCCTATCATTGTTCATGAGAATAGGGTTATCCCCGGTCTCATTCTATTCTATAAAATCCTACTTATATGAGTGGGCAATATCTACGTTGAAGAATCTTGATCTTAGGTCCAAATTATTACATCGCCAAATTACATTGTTGGAGTACTTTCGGTGTAATGGATGGAATCTAATATTTTATATCATTCTTATAAACTTGTATCTGATCATTGGCTAGTTCTCTTAGGTGAAATATATACCACTGATTTATTCTATTGTATGAATTGAGAGGCCAGAAAAATAATTAATGTTTTTTTTTTAATTTTCTCGTAACATATTGGTGTTACACGTTTGAGAGAGAAAGGGGAAAAAAGAGAAACACATTTGAGTTAGTTTCCATTTCATTTCAATCGTAGAAGAGAAATGAATTAAAGTGATTTGTGTAAGTAGTTTTCCAGCTTACTAGGAGCTGGTGTGTGATCGTTGGATTAGATCAATATTAATCAATAGATTTTTCTGATCAGATTTCCCCATACAAATGATCTATTGTTGTCTTATAGAAGAAGAACCCTAAATCATGATTGGATTAAGGTTGGAATTATAATCCATTAACTACTTGTTTATAACAAGTCTTCCTTATAATAAATCAAATTAACATTCTATCAATTCGATCTTTAATATAAGAGTTAGTTGATTTTTTTAATTAAATAAATCAATTAATTATAACTAAATTTAAACCTTTAAAATAAGTTCATATTATATACTCTTCAATATATTTAAATTATTTATCAACTAGTTATTATATAATTTATAATTAATTAATTTATTTAATTTTTTTAATAAATTATCTATCTAGCTTGGGAAAGAAAAATATTGATTAATGAGTTATTAATTCATTTATGTTTGTTGAACATAATATATTTATTTAAGAATATGGATTGTTTTTAGTGGATTTTAAGAGTTTCGTGAGTGAACTCCTTTGGCTTTCAATGGATAAAAAAAGGGGGAAATCGGTTAGCTTTCTTCTCAGGGTTGATATTTTTAAAAGCCAAAATATATCAATAAAAAAGATGAAATGATCATTTCTAAGAACTTATAAAGACATATATGTTAGATCTCTAAGCTTGATGATAATCACATGTCATTCACAGATCTCTAAGCTTGATGATAATCACATGTCATTCACTTCTATAATGAGGTTCTTTTATATGTGATTTCCATGACTCTGAATTTATATTAAAATTCTGTGAAACATGAGCATTGGAGAGGTATATACGTGAATTTCTACTGAAGAAAGATACCATCATTTAATGCCTAATAATACATATTGTCTTTAAGAAGAAGATACATATACTTATTAAAGAAAATAACGACTAGAAGTTTAAAACTATCCTATAATTATTGAGATCATAGGTAGTAATTATCACTCACTTCTCATAGGTTACTTTTCACATTCTGGAATTATATATATTTCTAACATATGCCATCAAAATGTTCTAATTCCAATGTACTAAAATATCAAATGAATATTTATCAATCTATCAACAAATAATAATTAGAAAAATTGGTGAATAACTTTTATGAATTGATCAGATTAAAAGCATCATTGTATAATGGTGGCTACAAACTATACCAACTCTATCAGACAAACTCTAATACACAAATAGAAAAGCTTTGTAACAAAGCGGAAATGGAAAGGCAAAAACAAGTGACTTGCTGCCTTTTCTCTTTCTTATTTTCATATTGGAAAGTTTTTACAATCAACACTGAAAATATACTGTTCAAAATAGAAAACACTTACAACTCAACAACAACCTTCAACATGTAAAGGCTTAAGAGCTGTCTTCAAGAAATGGGTAGTCAGTGTAACCAATAACAGGATCAGAAGTGTAAAACGTATTTCTGTGGTACTTGTTGAGAGGAGCACCAAGCTCAAATCTCTTTGGCAAATCTGGATTGGACAAGAACCACCGACCATAGGCGACGAGATCTACTCGGTTCTCTGCCACTGCATTGTTGCCATCTTCACGATCATAGCCTCCCACAACAATGAAAGTGCCGTTGAAGGCCTTTCTCATTGGAGCAAGACAATGAGAGAACTCATCTTTTTCACACACAGTCTTCATTCTTGGTTCCACCATGTGACAGTAAAGAATATTATATTGTTTCAAGGAATTCACCATGTATAGGCCAAGTTCTTCAGGACGGGAATCCTCACATTCGTTGTAATCTGCAAAAGGGGATAATCTAATTCCGACTCGCTCTGCCCCTATCTCGTTGGCAACAGCTTTAACAACTTCCAAAGGAAACCGGCACCGATTCTCTAGTGATCCTCCATATTCATCTGTTCGATCATTGACCTGATCTTTCATAAATTGGTCAACAAGGTAACCATGGGCACCATGAATCTCAACCCCATCAAAACCTACAATTGCAAATTGCATTCAGTTAATGTCACCCATATGCAGGTTTAAAATACTGCCAGTACCCCCATAACTCATAAGTGCATCACATCATTTGTAAATACTTCCTCCTGTACTTAATATAGGAATTAGTTCAGGGGTTGAATTGTGTTATAAATATAAGTCCTTAACCCACTTTTTTTCCCATTCTTATCATATTTTCCCAAACCAATTTATCTAATTTATAAACTGATATATAATCTTATCTTATACAGAGGTATTTTAAGAGGATCAAGTCACATTTGTTAATTAACTAATTAATTTTACTTCCTTAATTTACACAAATTAATTAAGTTCAATAGCTCTTATATTAAAGACTAGAGGGAGTAATAAAAGGGCATCACTAATATTACTTAGGTCCCTCTAGATCTGTAAAAATTTCAATTTGGTTCCAAAGTTAATGGTACCAAGTAAACAAATACTCCTCCAGTCCTAAATATAGGACCTAATTGAGGAATTGATATTGGTTCTAAATATAAGACATCGTTCCCATATTTATCCATTTTTTCTAAACTTCCCTTATGGATATTCCTTCAACAATAATCAAGTAAGATAAGGATGGAAAGAATTGAAGATGATTAGGGTATTTTAGGAAAAGCATGCTATATTAACTAACTTTCTTAATCTAATTAAATTAGTTAAATAAGTCTTATATTAAAGACAGGAGGACTAATATTTAAGGAAGCATTTGGTTAGATTTGACATAAATTCTTGAATGATGAGATAGTGGGGCAAAACTGAATCAACAACAACAACAACAAGCCTTATCCCATTAAATGGGGTCGGCTCCATGGATCATACGACGCCATTGTGCTCTATCGAAAACTAAATCCTTAGATAGGTTATTGACCAGGAGATCCCGTTCAATGACCTCTTTGAGCGTTCTTTTTGGCCTTCCTCTACCCCTTTTAACCGGTGTCCATACTATTTGATCCACCCTATTCACCGACGCATCCCCTGGCCTTCTTTGTACGTGTCCAAACCACCTAAGATGGTTCTCTACCATTTTCTCTTCAATAGGTGCCACTCCAACTCTTCCCCGTATATGCTCATTACGAATCTTATATTTTCTTGTATGCCCACACATCCATCTCAACATCCTTATCTCAGCTACCCCAACTTTATGCTCTTGCTGTCCTTTTAAAGCCCAACATTCACTTCCATAAAGTATTGCTGGTCTTATAACAATGCAATAAAACTTTCCTTTTACTTTATCTGGTACTTTCCAATCACATATAACCCCAGTAGCCTTTCTCCATTTAAACCACCCGGCCTAAATTCTATGATTAACATCCTCCAAAATTTCACCATCCTTCTGTATTATTGATCCCAAATATTTGAACTTATCTATTTGTGAAATAACTTGATTTCTCAATATGACCTCCAAGTTACTTCTAACTTGTCTCTTATCAAAATTACAATGCATATATTCAGTCTTACTTCTACTCAGATGAAAACCCTTCGACTCTAAAGTACTTCTCCATAACTCAAGTTTAAAATTAATCTCTTCTCTTGACTCTGCCACAAGAACTATATCGTCCGCAAAAAGCATGCACTTAGAGATTTCTTCTTGAATAGGTTTAGTTAGAACATCTACTACTAGATTAAATAAATAAGGACTCAAGGCTGATCCCTGATGTAGATCAAACCTTATGGGAAAATTTTTTGTTTCGCCCCCAGACATTCTTATGGGGCAAAACTGAATCACGTTAAGAAAATTGGATGATGATGATGATCATTGCTCATATAGATTATGGTTTAAGTAGTTTGATTTATCATGAGATTATACAATTAGAGAAGGTTACCAGCTTCCACAGCATTCCTTGCAGCGAGTCTGAAGTCATTGATGACTTGAGGAATTTCATCAGTTCTCAACCTCCTTGGTCGGGTATGTTCTGTTACGTTAATGCCATAACCCATAATTTGTGGTGGCAATTCCCTGTCTGTACAAGATATTGGGGATTGCCCATTTGGTTGAAAACCTGTTCAAAATCAAACTTGAGAAATTGGGAAGACATTACACATTACACATATACATCAGATTTATTTGGTTCCAAAGAAATTGGGAAGAGATAAGAAGTACAAATACTCCAGCAGAATGGAGGTGGGGACTCTAAACGTTTCAAAGCGACAATCAACTGAAACATGCTAATAATCTCTTTAATCCACTCATTTGAAAAGACAGATAGTTACACTACAATGGATACTATTCTCAGACCAGATGATAAACTTAGCCAGAAAAATACCTGAATTTGAAACCCTTCCACTGTGCCAAATCTGACAAAAATATACCACCTTTGGCATGAACAGCATCCACAATAGGCTTCCATGCTTCTATTTGCTCTCTTGTCCATATGCCCGGTGTATCAGCATACCTTTACATGGAACAACAAGACAACAACCAAAATATAAATAAGTAAATATCAAACAATCAGTGTGGATCATCCTAACGAATTGGGATAAAATTAACATAATAACATAGTGTATGAATTACCCTATAGCAGTGGGAGAAATACAGGTAGCTTCAGATATCAACAAGCCTCCCTTGGTAGTTCGTTGAGAGTAATATAAGATAGCGTGAGGCTGGGCAACATGGTTGTAAGATCTCTGTCTAGTCAATGGGGCCAAAACAACTCTGCATAGCAAAAAGTGAACCAATTTTGAATAAAGAAATCACAAAATAGTCAACTGAAGCTTAAAATAATCAGAATAATACTACATGGCCGGCAAAAAGATTTCCCCATTCTATTCCACCAATCGTAAGGAGTAAGGTCTCAAGAGATTAAAATAATAAAGACAAATTGTCACCAAACAATATTTTATTCAAAGTCATCGAACGAATTCAAACTTCATGATCAAAAGCATGATATACACCATGATCTTAAGTATAACCATGCTGGCATGCTCCACTGGGATTTTTCACAAACGCCTTATGCTCATGAATAACACAAGAAAAATCGCAAGACAAAGGAAAATCCAATTGGAGAAATTCATCAAAGAGTATCAGTGACCTGTGGGATAGATTGAAATTTCCCAACTTGTAAGGCCTAATAAGAGGAATAGCGGGTGCTTCGGAAGCCATTTTTGCTCAACAAAAGAATCGAGTTTGAAATGAATAGACCTGAATGTGAAATGAAAAGATCGAATAGACAACGGTTCTACATCCGCTGCGGAATTATTGGGATGATGACGTAAGGGATTGAGTTCGCAGTCGGAGAAGGCGGCTGAGAAAAAAACCTAATTAGCTAATTTTAATATTTAATATAATAAAAATTAAATAAATTAATTATAATAAATATAACATAATTTTTTAAATATATTTTTTAATAATATTAATTTATTAATTAAATTAATTAATTTTAATAAAAATTATAAAAATTATATATAAAATTTATTAAAATTAGATATATGATCAAATTTAATATTTTAACTAATTTTTATATTAAAAATTAGAAATTTTATCTTTAATTTTTAATATAATATTTATTTAATTAATTTAAATATATTAAAGAAATTAATTCAATTAGTTATTTATAATGATTTTATGTTAATTTTTTAAAAATATTTTATTTAATTATGTATATTTAAATTATTTTTAATAAAAATTTATTTAATATATATAATTATAAGAATATTTTAAAAAAATAATTTTAAAAAATAAAATAAATGAAATTGTTATATTTAAGATTAAAATAGATTAAGTATTATTTAACAGCTAAACTATAGGATCAAATTCCGGCTGCTTATATGGATAGGGCTGTTAGGATTCTCTCTCATGGGCTTTGATTTGTTAGGAAATTGGGGTGACGCTGCTTAATGTGATTCTCTCCCATAGCAGTATATGATTTGTTTTTTTACACAATGTTTCTGTCCTATTTCTTATATTAGTCTGTAATTGTAACTATTTATTTTATTAATTTAATTTTGTTTTTCCTAAATGTATGTTAAGATATTTTTTTTTAAGTGGTCCTAGAGAGAAGAAAGCTATGATATTCCATATATTCTTAATTATAAGAGTTATTTAATTTTTTTAAATAAATTTAAAAAACTAAATTCATTAATTAAATATAATCAAATCTAACCCTTAAGATAAATTTATATTATATAATTTTTAATTTACATAAATTAATCAATTAACTCTTATATTAATTATAATTAGCTAATTTATTTGACTTTATAGATTTATTTAAAAAAATTAACTAACTCTTATAATTAGGATATGAGATAGTACTATTTTGTAAATTTGCAACTCCTAAATTACAATGCCTTATACAAAAATTTACTAATATATATAGGTGTATTTATAAGTGTATATAGTTAAAGGTTCAAAAAGTTTTCTTTTTTCTTTTCCGTACTTTTATTTTTTCTTTTTTGTAAATAGTGATTTATTTATGTTGTTATCATATTAAAGCATAAACTCAAATAATTTAGTTAATATGGACATAAAAAATTTATTAAAATTTTGATTAATTCTTTTAATAAATATATAGTTGATTAAATGTGACAGTGATCGTAAAATGTATATCATATTTGGAAACAAATGATGGGTGAACTAATAAAATAAAAATTTAATTTAAATAACAATTTTGTGACATTTTTTTTAATTTTAAACATAAATGTATGCCAATGGAAGTCTATTAAGGTGGTTTGACATCAAATTCTTTTAAGATATTGAATTTAAATATTATTAATGAAGAAAACCATATACTAAAATACCTCTAAATTTATACTATCCAACCCAACTCGATCTAGATTAATGAAGCCCAATATCACATCAGAAAATTGATTAGTCTATGCAATAAATATATTTCTAATCACATAAAGTGAGCGGAGCCTGAGTTAGAGACCTAATGAAATTAACTTGCTTTAATGAATGATTAATTCAAGAGAACACTCTTTATGTCATCTCTACACCTAATAAAGTTAGAGACCTAATTAATGATTGATTCAAGAGAACAACACTCTTTATGTCACCTCTAGATTTCCATTCACTTGCTTTAAGCCTTCTTTCTTTCCCTTTCTCTTCTTGGTCCTTTGCTTTAGGGATGTGCATGGGCAAAATTGAGCAGGATAGCTCCCCTACCTGGTGCCCTGGTCAAAAAATATATGGGCTACATTTTGTACCCCGATACCCCGCCTACCCGGTAAAAGCCCTAACTATTTTAGGATTGGTATGCCCAACTCATGATATCATGCTCATATTATGAGAAAAAATTTACAATCATGAACTTATAAAATAATATCATATTTATATCTTTAAGAGTTAAATAATATCCATAATCCACTAAGAAAAAGGTAATAAAAAGATAGCAATTAGAGTCTTGAAGTCCATTGCATATATAAAAAAGAAATATTGAAATATATAGGGGTCTGATATTTGTAGCGATATTACAACACCAATAATCGAATGTTTGGCAAGTAAAGCATATGAGCAACTTTAGTATCTATATAAATATAAGAGTTATGTTCAATACTTTAAAAATGAGCCATGAGAGTTGTTAGCTAAAGTAAAAAGTATAAAATTATAAAGAAAATAAGTTAAAAAAAGACATAAAAATATAAGAAAAAATTTAAAAAAATATGTATATATAGGGCCGGGTCAAATGGGCAGGGTGACATACTTTGCCCAGTGCCTTGCCCTACTCAACACTTGGCTCAGCTCTACCCTACTCAAATACATTTTGGACAACTTTTTTTAGGTTAAGTTAAGCGATTTTTCTGTTAATTCGGACTGACACACTAGGCTATGAATATTGTGAACGAACGAGAACCCTACTTTGCTTCTTGGAATACCCATTTGAGTAGGCTAAATGGTTAGTCGTTATTGTTGTCTGCCTTTGACTCTCTATTGTGAATGGCCTTGTTCCTTGTGATCTACATTTCATGATCCATAATCAACAATTTCAGCACTTCTATTTTGAAGCAACTTGCTATTTCAAGAATTTTAGTAAAACAAGGAGAATAAGAAGAATTGTTATAACAGTATTGTGCTGAGATATAAAGTGAATGTTTATCAACAAAGGATAATTCATCCAATTAGTGAATGACTACAATTGAAGGGTAGTAACGTTATCATGAGTAATATGTATATATTGGTGGCGACAAAGCATAGGGCCTTCCTCTTGCATTACTTAAACCCAAGATAGCACAAAGTTATTCATAGAGGGGAAATCGTAGGACACAAACACTAAACTTTTTTTTCCCAATGGCTTTTTCTGCCATTTTGTAAGGTTATTACACTTAGGATTGGCAGAGATTGTAAAATAATCACACACAATAACGTTTAATTTGGATAGAAAGAAGATTAGAAAGAACAAAATACCAGGGAGGAAAGTTTAGGAGTTTTCTTTCATAGTATTCTCTCACCCTTATTTTCCTCCCCTTTTTCCCTCTATCCAAACTAAGCCTTTTAGAGTCCTAAGAAGTCACTTCAAGAAATGGGTAATCAGTATATCCAACAACAGGATCAGAAGTGTAAAATGTCTCTCTGTGGTACTTGTTGAGAGGAGCATCAAGCCCAAATCTCTTTGGCAAATCTGGATTTGCCAAGAACCACCGACCGTAGGCGACAAGATCTGCACGGTTCTCTGCCACTGCATTGTTGCCGTCTTTGCGGTCGAAGCCTCCAGCAGCAATGAAAGAGCCATTGAAGGCCTTTCTCATCGGAACAAGACTGTGAGGGCACTCAATTTGTTCCAAAGGAGTCTTCATTCTTGGTTCCACCATGTGACAGTACAAGATACCGTATGTATTCAAGGAATTCACCATGTACAAGCCAAGTTCTTTAGGATTGGAATCCAAACATTCTGCAAATTGTGCAAAAGGTGACAATCTAATTCCAACTCGCTCTGCCCCTATCTCATCAGTAACTGCTTTAACAACTTCTAAAGGAAACCGACAACGGTTCTCTAGTGATCCACCATATTCATCGGTTCGATCATTGACCTGATCCTTCATAAATTGCTCAAGAAGGTAACCATGAGCACCATGAATTTCAACCCCATCAAAACCTACAATTGTACAAGTATCGTCATTTTAAACTTCTGCACTCAGTTACAGTTTCAAGCATATTAGATGAAATAACTGCCAGAGCCACCGTTAGTGTATAGCATCATTTCTGAAGAATAAACACAGTGCCTAATACTTTGGTTTATATACAAATTAGGTCACTGTATATTTGAAAAAATTTCAATTTCTACCTATTACTTCAAAAGTAGGCAAAACCGTCCTCCAAATTTTAAAGTATAAAAATGTTTCCATTCTGCCACTTAATCCCTTTAAAAGTAAAACAAAATCTAAGCATATGCAAATTTAGATTTTATTTATTTACTTGGTAACATTATCTTCACAGTTTTGGTGTCCAAGTCAACAAATTGTCAGGTTTGGCATTATATATAGGATATAGAAGAGACCACGGGGTAAAATAAAACCATTTTCCAAAAAAAGGAGAGCATCATTTTTAGTTATACGGTTTATGGTTGAAGTAAATTGATTTTCCATAAAATTTTTAGCTAGTGAAGGTACCGGCTTCCATAGCATTCCTTGCAGCAAGCCTGAAGTCATTGACGATTTGGGGAATTTCATTGGTCCTCAGCCTCCTCGGTGGTGTAAACTGTGCCACATCAAGGCCATTACTTCGAATTTGTGGGGTCAGTCCCTTGTCCGTGCTAGATATTGGGGCTTGCCCATTTGGCTGAAAACCTGATTAAAACAACGCAAGATGAGAACACACTAAACAAATACAAGTTTATTCTATCCAAAGAAATTTGGAAGAGATAATGAGTAAAGACTACAACACAATGGAGGTGGGACTGTATATGTGTTGAATAGACAAGTATCTTAACTTCAATTCAGGGGTTATAATCTGAACAGATAATCTGAAAATAATTCAAAAATCAATTCCCAAGAATGTATTGCTCTAACTGACATAGCGTATGGTTTTAGGCAAAGTGATAATCTACTAAAACATGTTAAATCACTCAAACGAAAATACGATATTTTCTAGCTACTTTTCTCAGATCAGAAGACTAACTTGGGAAAAAAAACATACCTGAATTTGAAACCCTTCCCACATGCCAGATCTGACAAAAAAATATACCACCTTTGGCATGAACAGCATCCACAATCGGCTTCCATGCTTCCACTTGCTCTTTTGTCCATATTCCAGGTGTATCAACATATCTTCACATAGAATAGAAAACAAACATTAAACACATTTTGTGAACAAGAAGAGATAAAAAGTTAACATAAGGAATCATAAAGCATACGAATTATACCCTTGAGCAGTGTCAGAAACACCTGTAGCTTCAGTTATCAAAAGACCTCCGTTGGTAGCTCGCTGAGAGTAATATAAGATAGCATGAGGCTGAGGAACATTGTTGTAAGATCTCTGTCTAGTCAATGGTGCCAGAACAACTCTGTACAGCAAAAGTAACCCATTTTTAATTAAGAAACCACAAATATTCAACTGATACTGACACTTAAAAGTAATTAGGAAATGACCGAAAGAAAATTTCCCTATTCTGCTCCACCAATCGAAGATGCAAGTGACTTTTCGTAGCACACAAGTAAGGATAACATAAGGACTAAATAATCAAAATAACAATCCTATTTATCACAAAGTTGTAGAACAAATTTCAAAATTCATGAACCATGCCAGTTCTCAAATGCGACTTCTCACAAACACCTGATCCTCATGAAATTACGGCAGAAAAAGTGAAAGGGAAAACGAAAACACAATTTAAGGAATTCGAGGGAGCGTGAGTAGTTAGTACCTATGGGATAGCTTGAATTTCCCCAACTTGTAAGGCGTAAGAAGAGGAATGGCGGGAGCTTCAGAATCCATTTTTGCACAACACAAGATTATCAATTGCTATGAGTAAGAAGGAATCAGAGACTAATTGCTATATATAGAACTGAAATCGACTTACAAAAGCAGAAAAACTGGAGGCTCCACCACCTCCGAGCGAGGGAGCAGGAGGGATGATGACGTGAGGTAGTGCGTCCGCAGGATGGGGACGAATACAGTGAATGGCGATCGCCCGTAAGAGTTGACCCGTCGCCATATTAAAGTTGAAGACTTCAATTAATCACCGACTTTATTCTGTTCGAGAGACGCAGCCTCACTTGGGGGTTGAGTCCGAGGAGATATGAACGAATAATATCGCACCTTTTTTTTTATTATTATTTGAACAAGTACTTAAAATTCTATTAAGATATAACAATGACCACACATCATTTTAGATAAATTTACAAAGTGTTGACTAATTTCTTTATACTATAAATTTTTTGAAAAACTTTTATAATATATTTAATTGAAGAAAAGTAAAAGTGAAAAAATAAAAATAAAAATAAAATCTTTCCCATCTTTTATTTAATATAATAAAAATTATTTTTATTTTTTGGAGTTATTTTATTAAAAAATTTAGAGATTAAAATGATAGAAATAGAAATAAGATTTTGTAAACCATGTTACTCCCAAGTCCCAATTATAAAATTATTAGATAATTTTAATTATTTCTAAATTATAAGAAAATTTTAAATTATTTTATCCCATAAATACTAAACAAACTTTTAAAATTAATTTTTTATTTAATTTTACTTCTATTTTTATTAAAAAAAAATTCATACCAAACATACTTTTAATGCTTATAATAATATCTTCTCATATATATATATAAACTACTGTCAATAATTTAACTCCTAAGTAGATATCTAAAAAATCTAATTAAATATTTATTGTGATAGAGCTCATGATTAACCACACATTTTTTTGATAAGTACTTAATCGTCCCGTTGCTTACTTGCTTTTAACCGTTTAACCAGACTTTTTTATGGTGGTGGTGGGGTTAAATTAATATTATGAAATCATCGTATGGATATATAAAATTATAGATGTTGTAGTTATTTATTGAAATTATAAAAAAATATAAATTTATCATGACTTATAAATTAATAAATTAATATACTATTAATGATAAATTAAAGTATTACTAATGATAAGTTAAGGTATTTGAATTAACAAATTAATATACTATTAATGAGAAATTAGGGTAAAATTAGTCATAATATTACTGGTGATAAATTAAAGTATTTCAATTAATAAATAAATATACCATTAATATAAGTCACGGTGTCACAATTGAAATATCATGATACTATCAATAATAACAAGTTAGGGTATTTCAATAAATAAATTAATATACTAATAATGATAGTTAAGATAAATTTATCTTTTTATAATTTTAATAAATTTTTCACTTATTATTTTAAATTTTATATTAATTTAATAATTTCATATAATTTTATAAGACTAATTTATCTTCCTTAGAATTTTGTGTAATTTCCCTGTTCTTGTTAAGAAAATTTAGAGTTCTAAAAAGGAAGGTGAAAGACCCAAAATCTCAAAAGTAGCGAGACTTCTTGACTTCAAAATAAGGGTAGAATTAGTCTGTGCGTTTAACCCATTTTACGTAAAAAAAAAAAAAAATGAGCTCATGTTGATATTTTGTTAAGTTATTTTAAAGTAGATTGCATAATCTATTAATTTATTTTTTTAAATTATTAATATTATTATTTATTTTTAATATTATTTTAAATATTTTTATTATTAAATACTAATAAAAATAATTATTTATTTATTAATATGTGTTAATATATTATAATTAATTAATATTATATTAATATTTATTTATATTTATAATTATAAAATTTAATATTTTTTATAAAAAATAAAAAAATTTAAGAGTATAATATTAAATTTTTTTTAATTATATTAATATAATATTAAAAATATTTTATTAATATTTTAAAATTTTAAAAATAATTTTTTTAAATATTAAAATTTTAAAAAAAATGACTCGCTATCTAGCCTGTGGATTTTGCCAATGTATTTTAGAGTGAGTTATTCAGCCATGAGGTTCTGGCGGTTTGACCCGTAACCCAAAACTTTACCTACTTTCTCAATTCTAAGCAGAACGATAACTACAAATTTTACAAGAATGTTCATACTAAAGTAAGAACTTATTACATTTTATTATTACATTTAATTCTTAATATAAAAAACTGATATTAATTATAAATATTAAAAAACTATTTAAATTAATTATTGTAATAAATATATATTACTTTTTCTAAACTATCATATTTGTATATTAAAACTTATTGAAATCTACTCAATATATATAATATAATTAAAATTTAAAAAATAAAATAAAATAATATTTTATATTTAAAATAAAATATTTTTTTTCTCAATCTCTTATGTATAAAACGAAAGAATTATCATTTAAGATCTGAACAATTTGGAGGAGAGAAGTTCAATGTATATAGACGTGATATTTACCTGCCAACCTCATGTCATGTCATGTCACTGATTGGGAGTGGAATGTCTCCACTAACCTCCTCTTAGCATCCCCCCGATTAGCTTTCAATAATTGAAATTTAATATTCCATAAATTATTTAATATCATAATAATATTTTTATAGGATAAATATTAACTATTAAACGCTAATCCCATGGTGAAGATACAAGATGGAGAGTTGGGGGAGGGGAAGGTTAGTGGTGAGTAGAGACACCCCTCTTCCCAATGGTTTAGTTTAATAAAAGAGACTAATTCTTTATTTGATAAATTAAAGTTTAATTTAAAAGAATATTCATATTTATTTATATAATAAAGAGAGAAAATATTTTATTTTATTTATATAAAAAATTTATATAAATATATCATTTTATCATTTATCTATTATTATATTAATTTTATTTATATAGAATATATTATATATTAAATATAGATAAAGTTAAAAAGTTATTGAATTTTATATATCATTTGATAAAATTTAAAATTTTTCTTAATGTATATAAGATATATTAAAGATGACTTATAAATAATATCCTATATATATTAGGAAAGGAAAAACATAAACTTTATATTTAGAATTGATAAAACAGGCTCAATCCACACATTGAGCTCATTTTACTATAAAAAGATATAAACTCGGGTTAGCTAAAAATTAATATGTTTTGTGGTAGGCTTATTGTCCAACCTGTAAGTTGTGGCGAGCTAACGTGTTTTTAAGATGTCAAATTTATCAATTTTTTAATATTATTATTTATTTTATTTAATTATTATTTTAAATATTCTTATAATCAAAGATTAATAAATATAATTATTTATTTATATATGTTTATATATTATAATTTGTTAATATTATGTTAATATTTATTTAAATATATATTTATAAAATTTAAGATTTTTTATAAAAAATAAAAATTTTAAAAATATAATATTAATAATTTTTTATTATACTAATATAATATTAATAAAAAATGAGGGTGATATTTAGTCAATCTATTTTATGGAGGTTTACACATTCCCCCCTTAACCCGAGTTATAGCAACGTGACCCGTAAGCTTGTATTTAACCCGAGTTATGGCAACGTGACCCGTAAGCTTGTATTTAACCCGAGTTATGGCAACGTGACCCGTAAGCTTGTAGACTGAGCTCTACTCTCACCAATTTGAATTTCTCGGAAATGGTTCTAGTCGTCATCTCCGCCAAAGAGGTAGGTTCAATGCATGGGGAATATAAAGGTAGTCATTAAGCAAAATAATGTGAAAAATTAATATTCATGAAAAAAATTCTTCATCCCATTTATAAAAGTTCATGATAATGCAGAAAGCGGCAAAATAATATGATAAGAAGACTAGAAACATGGTCATGATGGGAGAGGGGATGAATTAAATTCATATATAAAAATTGAAGAAGTGAAATAAGAGTTAAACAATGTAGACTAAAATAATTAATTAAATTAGATATTTAAATAAAAATATATATTATTTTTTTAAAAATATCTCTCCTTTTAATTATTTACATTGAAAACTAATAAATAATAATAAATTATGAGAGGCAAAAATTATTAAAATCTTAAATTTAAAATTAAGGAGAATCTCACTCACATTTCACCTAAGAGAATTTATCTATATAAGATCTAACAAAATTATTAAATCATGGACTAATTCAATGGGACTTCAGGGGAGAAAGTCTAATTGTGAAATAATTATCTTAACTTTATTTATTAAAAAATAACAAGTAAAATTATACAAATAATAGTTTTATGTGTTATAATTGATAAGTCAGACAATAATAAATGATAACTCTATTTCTTTAAAAATATTATGTCTAAATTATATGATTTATCATCTGTTACTACATGACTTGTCAACTACAGTATATAAAATTATCATTTGTACCATTTCACTTGTCATTTTTATAAAAAAATGCAAGATAGTTATTTCACAATTAGAATATCTTCATCTAATATTCTAGAGGACTTATCAATAATTTAATAATTTTGAGAGATTTTATAGAGATAAATATATAAATGGGATTTCCTATTAAAATTATATTAAAACAAATATCTCAACCAATTGCTACATTATTACTTTTCATCTATCCCTTCCATAATTTTTCTATTAACATTGAACATTCAAGTCTTCATAAATTATATATGGACAATTGTACTCTTATCTTATCTTATTTAAATGGGCTTCAAGAAGGCTGAAATTTTTCTAAACTTATTTCACTAAATTGAAAATATATTTCGAAGTCAAATGTTAAAAATGTCCTGATATGTCTAGTAAATAACTTTTAAAAATAACATAGAATCGTACGAGTAAATGCTACACGTGATAATTGACTGGTCAAAGTTTAAATATGTTATTGTAAGTTGTTGAATATAAATATATCTTTTAAAAAATATTTAAATATTAATTTATTATATTATTAGTGATTAACACTTTATATTATATTTAATCACGTTGAACTTCTACTTTTTTTTTTTTACTAAAAGTACTACGAGGCTCTCTGTTTAGCTATGAAAAACATGACTCAATTAGCATCCACTTTCTCTTAGCTTTCCATTTGGAGGCTGGCCCTCTCCCTTTATTTTATTTTTATGTATACATCTATCCCTTTTAAGAGGTAGGGACCATCCATACAAAAAACGGAGAGAGAGAGAGAGAGACCAAATCATGCCCAAATAAAAAGTGTTTTTTTTTATTTAATTTCAAATCAAGATCATGTTCTATGGTAATTAAATTAAAAAGAAGAGTCACTATCTCTTTTCTCTATTGCAAGGAAGGTCACCGTCACTATATGTGAGTATTGAGCACTCAAGCTCCACCATGCAAACAAAAGAGAGAGAAAATATTTGATTTTTTAAATATAAGTATCTTATTATTAAAAGCAATAATATTCAAGGTGCTTTCTGCATTAAATGTGGAAGGGGATCTGAACATTTGCTTGCAACGTTGTGAGAGATAAAAATTTGATATTTTTTTTATTTTTTACTAAATATTTGTTTGGGAGTTAGGTTTAAAAATCAATTTTAGGCAAAATCTCAATTTAGAAAAATTTAAAACAAACAGTTATTTTTATCCAAAATTGATTTTGGCCGAAACTATGGTTTTAAATAAGCTACTGAAAATAACTTTTGCAACAGTAAAAAAATTATAAACTATCCAATTACTATTTTACCCATACTTTTTTTATACCATCTCTCCTCTCTCATCTGTCTTCTTCACCCTATCTCCTCTTTTCTCTCTCTTCTCTACACTCTTTCTTCTATCATATTTTTTCTTTATCATCTCTCCTCTCTCCTATTTATTCTCTACCATCTCTGATCTCTCATACTTTAATCAAATCATACACTTTTTAGTAATTTATTAATATAAAAAGTGATTATACTACTAATCATCTAAATATCTCTATTTTTAAAATCTATTCTTCTCAAAATCTATTCTCCAGAATCTATTCTTCCCAAAATCTATTTTCTAAAAGTTAATCAAAACACACCCTAAACATAAGTATCTTCTTATATCAAAAATAATTATATTTGAAATACTATCGAATGTTAAACATAAGTACTTCTCTTAGCGAACTTTTGAACCTAGATAAATAGACAAAGATTTAATTTTGATACAATGGAGAGAAGAAGTTAAATGGGTATATGATTGTCAACTCCTCGTCCAATTGTTGACAAGTAATTAGCAAAATGACAGATTTTCAAAACCCTAGCTCCTTCCTCATGGGAATTATTCTCAGACAAAGGAGGCCCACAGCCCACCTTCTCCATATATCAAGATCAGACTCCTTTGTTAGTAATACGTTGAGTTCTATGCAAACATGCACGCACAAATGTGTGTCTTAGTCAGGCTTCAAACTAATGATGAAGAAAAATATTAACCTATGATTTTTTTGCTCAACTTGCTATTTCAGTGTTTATTAAAAAAGGAGAGTTAGATAAATTGTCCAAATTATAATTTGCCAACATATAGAGTAAATATCTAACAACAAACGAATAAATCACAATTAGTATGGTGGAGAGACAATAATAGGTATAGGCAAAAATCAATAGCTAAAAAGTGGAAGTCACAGCATTTTAGAAATGTTGTTGTTATCCATTGGTGGCTATAAATCCATCAATAGCAAGGCACAACAAGTACATACCAGTTGCCCAATGATTTTTGTTGACATATGAACAGCTACCAATGGAATTGGAATCTTCAAATACAAGGCACCAATTTTATATCAAAAACACCCTTCAGAAATTGAGGACTTGAGAACTTCCATCCAGAAATGGGTAGTCAGTATATCCAACAACTGGATCAGAAATACAAAATGTGGCTCTGTTGTACTTGTTCAGAGGAGCATCACGCTCAAATCTCTTGGCCAAATCCGGATTGGACAAGAACCAGTGACCATACGCGACAAGATATGCCCGGTTCTCGGCCCCCGCATTGTTGCCCTCTTGGCGGTCATAGCCCAGCAACGATGAAGTGCCAATGAAGGCCTTTCTCGTTGGCACAAGATTATGAGGGGTCTCACCTCTTTCTTCTACAGTCTTCATCCTTGTACCATGTGGTAATACAGAATGCCATATTTGTTCACAGCTTTTGTCATGTATAGGCCGAGTTCTTCAGGATTGGATTCTCCACATTCAGCATAATTTGCTAAAGGAGATAATCTAATTCCAACTCTCTCTCGTCCTATATATCTCATTTGAAACAGCTTTCACGACCTCCAAGGGAAATCGACAACGGTTCTTTAGTGATCCGACATATTCATCCCTTCGATCATTAACCTGATCTTTCATAAACTGGTCAAGAAGGTAACCATGGGCACCATGAATCTCAACCCCATCAAAACCTACAATTGGACAAGGATTATCTACTTAAACCAAATTGGGAATTATATTAGCATAGCTCATTTGCAAACATTGTCTTTAAAACCAAACCAGATTAGCAGGTTCAACTAGAGAACTGGCAAATTAGATCCTATTTCGGTCTCAAATACTTCTAACACCAATCTAGTTGCAAGCTGCTACGGAACCATTAAAACCAGTCACAAACTAGTCAAAATTGATTAAAATTGATCAAGAACTAGTAAGCATTAAAAAGTAATGTTTTTTTTTACCTTTTTTATATAATATTTGTAAAGATACAATTAAAAATATTAATTTAATTATCACTAATTCAACTATGGCAAAACCAATAAAACCTCAAATCTCTACACCTCTATTGGTCCAATGACAGATTCCGTTTTAAAAACATTATTTGATTTAACTTGTCATTCTACAAAATACCCTTCATTTGATTTTTAATTTGATACTCGTGCGTTTTTATCTTATTAAATCATTTAATTTTACTCTATTAGTACCGTTAACCCTTATAATTTTGTTCTGTTAGCATTGTTAACATCTATACTAAGCTAATTATGCTAACAAAATAAAGGGTAAATTGCAAAAATACCAATAAAATTTTACCCTAGGGCAGCCCAATACCATATAGTTTTTTAGGTGAAAGGTAATCATAACCTTATAAAATAGGTGCAAAAATATAAAATTATGTTAGTTGACAGTTAGAGAGATAATTTTTAATTAAAAATACTGACATGGACACAGATGTGATATAATTATGACCTAACTAGCATTATCTATCATTTGTCAATTCATATTAATTTATTATTTTTAAAAAATAAATTTTTAAGAGTGACCATAAGACCTCAATTCAATTTTTCTCTCAAATTGAAAATTTTCCCACCCGCAAAGTTCCCTATTTTTAATAAAATTTTAAAAATAATAAACTAATATTAGTTGACAGATGTGAATGATTCCAGATAGGACATAATTATACCATATCTAAATTCATGTTAGCATTTTTTTGTCAAAAGTTCTCTCTCAGTTAACTAACAGAATTTGGTAGTTTTGTATACATTTTATAACGTTTTAGTTACTTTTGCACAAAAAAAGCATACGGTGGTCCGCACCCATGGGTAAAATTTTATAGCTATTTTTGTCTTTTGCCCCAAAATAGAAGTAAAAGGTTTAATGAGGAGAGAAAAAAAGATAGATATCAAGTTAAAAATTGTAGAAAATTACAAAAACCTCCATACTATTTTTTTCGAAATTCTTATATGGATTATGATTGAGAGATTTGACTTAATTATTACATTAGAGTTAGTGATAAGATGGAGAGATATTGTGTACTTTGTCTATTCTTTAATACCCATTCAATCCTTAATATATGATTTAATCGAAAAGTTAACTTTATTTTTAAATATAAAACTTATTTCATATATTTATTAATTTTTTCTAAATTATCTCTGTTAGTACCCTCTTAACAATAATCAAATAAGATAGTGAGGGAGAGAGTTAAGGAAGATGATTTTAATATTTTAAAAAAATTATATTAACTAAGTTCTTTAATCTAATCAAATTAATTAAATATGTCTTATATTAAGGATTAGAGGAGTATAAGAGTTAGTTAATTAATTTGAATAAATTAAGGAAGTCAAATAAATTAATTCATTACAACTAATATGACATGATATCCCCAAAGTACTTATACATAACATTAGATCATATATCAGTTTATAAGTTAAGTAAATTAATTATTAAAAAAATGATAAATATTATAGTATAAATGAATTAAAATCTTATAATTATGACTAAACTTAATATCTAATTAATTTTTATATTAAGTATCGAGGAGGAAGAGGATACATATACATCAAATTTATCCAAGTCCTAGGAAATTGGAGATAGAGAAAGAATATAAATATCATATCACAACGGAGGTGCATAGTAAAATTTCAATAGGATATGAATCTGAATAGATTAAAACAGTCAATTAAACACAAGTTGAGTAAGGTAGAATTATTATGAGGTTCTAAATAAGTGGATTGATTACCAAATAATTCTAATGACAACTAATGAACTAACAATGATAAATTGCAATGTAGTAATATATTGACAACAAATTTATATATTTAAAATTTTTTAGTAATTAAATTCTTCTTTAAAACCTTATAATAGTAATTCTAAGAAAAAGTTAGATTCGAAAGCCTAATGTATTTCCTTCCTATGGTTATCACCCATGACTCATTCACTTAATACACTGTAACATTCCGAAATTCTCTTTTAGTACATTCAATTGAAAAGACAGATATATAATTTTCTAGCCACTTTTCCCATAGCAAAAGATAAACATGGCAAGAAAATACCAAGATTGAGTCAGTTTAACATTATAAGGCCCTACTAGATTTTTTAAGGTCTCTAGTTTGATTCTTAAAAAAGACTTCTATACTGAAAGAGGCAGCCACAAACACTAAAATTGGATATATAATAATAGGATTAAGTAAATAGTATAAAAAAAACTTAGCAAGAAAATACCTGAATTTGAAACCCTGCCTACGTGCCAAATCTAACAAGAATATACCACCTTCAGCATGAACAGCATCCACAATGGGTTTCCATGCTTCCACTTGCACTTTTGTCCATATACCTGGTGTTTGAGGATACCTTTTACATTGAAAGGGGGAAAACACTTTGTGAAACTTCCTGGCAAATGAGGATAAAATTAACATAAAGTGCAGAAATTGTACCCTTGAGCAGTGTTAGAAACACCTGTAGCTTTAGCTATCAGAAAAACCCCTTTGGAAGTTCGCTGGGAGTAATATAAGATAGCATGGGGCTGAGGAACATTATTGTAAGATGTCAGTCTAATCAGTGGAGGCAAAACAACTCTCTATAGTAAAAGTTACTTGTATTCCAAACGGCAGTTATAGATTAATCCTTTTAAGACATAGAGATTACCGAAATAAGTTGTGTCTCTTCTAACAAAGTATTTTCTATTATCCAATGCTAAATATAATAGCTAGTTATTTTTTTTAGTTATATTGAAGAAGCTAAATAAATCGATTAATATAACTAATATAAGAATTTTTAACTAATTTAGGTAGATTGAGGAATATATAATATAAATTCTCTTTAGGGTTAGATTTAATATTTAGCTTTCTTAATCTATTAAAAATAATCAACCAACTCTTATATTATAGTAATATATGCTAGTGAGTTTACAGCAAATTTGTAAAACAAATTCCGAAATTTTGTGACTTCAAAGTAAGATTTATATGATGATCCCTGCCAATGTTCAACTTGGATTTCTAACAAACACCTGTTCTGCATGAGTTTACAGCAGAAAAATATGGAAGGAATTAGTAGGGAGCAGTAAGAATACCTATGGGATATATTGAAATTGCCCATCTTGTAAGGTGTAAGAAGAGAAATTACGGGAGCTTCATCAGCCATTTCTGCACAAAAAAAAAAAAAAAAACAACAATACAACTCCCAGTATCATTTTTTCTCTGCAAAGTTATTGCCGTTCTGATTCTAACGGTAGGAAAATCGACGACGACTCAACTGGGTATATATAGAACGGAATCTCATTAGAATCCTCCATGGTGACGCCTTGTTGGTTGTGCTTTATATATATTCGTTTAATATATTCCCTTTAATAAATCCCCTTTGTATATTTTTTGATCGGATATATATATTAATATACTTGTTGGTTGTGCTTTTATATTTACAATCAACATTAAATACTTTATTACACTATATTGGCTGCACGAATCGGACGATTCAACTGTGCTTCAACAATTACACTAAATTTTTGAATAAATTATTAATAAAAAAATCTTACTTAATAACTTAAGTGTTCTTTCCGATCTTTCACACTAAAAAATGCATTAGTTTTTATGCTCATTAAATCCAAAAAATTAAAAAAAAAGAAAAATTAATTCGTAAGTCCTTATAATGTAACTCAATTTTAAATTAGGTTCTAGAGTTATAATTAAGGAATTATGAGCATAAAAACTATTTTTTTTTATATAAATAGTTTAGGTGAATTGAGTTCTGGTAGTTTACGGGCATGTATCCAGGCACAAATAGCATAAAAACTAATTCCTATAAGTGAGAAAATTATAAGGACAAGAAAAAGAAAAAAAAAGTTATAAGGGCCTAATTAAAAATTAGATAAATCTATAAGGATTGACAAATTAATTTTGTTAGATAAATAAATATGAACCACTCAAACTCAATTTGAAAGGTTTAGATATTAATAAAAATGTCTAAACATGGTAAAAATTAGAAGATATGAGCCGTAACAAAAGAAAAATTAAGGCTATTACACTCAACAAGGAAATTGGAATTGCAAGCAAAATAGAAAACCCTAAAGATTAGGAAAAAAAACTTTAAGAATTGGTTTCATGAAACGGGTAGTCAGTATACCCTACCACTGGATCCGAAGTATAAAATGTCTCTCTATTATACTTGTTTAAAGGAGCATCAAGCTCAAATCTCTTCGGCAAATCTGGATTTGCCAAGAACAACCGTCCATAAGCAACGAGATCTGTCCTGTCCTCCGCCACCGCCTCATTGCCATCTTTCCGATCATAGCCTCCGGCGACAATAAACGTTCCATTGAAGGCCTTTCTCATGGGCACAAGACTGTTTGGACTCTTATCTTTTTCTCCTATAGTCTTCATTCTTGGCTCTACCATGTGGCAATACAAAGTACCATATTTGTTCAGGGAATTTGCCATGTATAGGCCAAGTTCTTGAGGATTGGAGTCTTCACATTCACAATATTTTGAAAAAGGAGATAATCTAATTCCTACTCTTTCCCCTCCTACCTCATCAGTAACAGCTTTAACTACCTCCAATGGAAATCGACAACGGTTCTCTAGCGATCCACCATATTTATCAGTTCGATCATTGACCTTATCTTTCATAAATTGATCAAGAAGGTAACCGTGGGCACCATGTATCTCAACTCCATCAAAACCTACATTTGCACAAGCATAATCATCTTAAATTTGTTACATTTGGTTAACTTTTTTATATTGGTGCTAAACACAACCAGGGTAAAAATACTTTTTACACTGCTTTTCAATCTCAGTCCTTCGAGCTAAATCTTATAACTTTTTTTCTCGTTTTAATACATTGGTAAACTTGTTGAATTATAGCCTGCAGAATCAATGTATTAACACGAGGAAAAAGGTTATAATTTGCAAAATCAAATTTTGAAGAATCTTGGCACATATAGCTTATTTATAAAGCTACTCGCTATTTTCTAGGCATCATACTTAGATTAATTATGATTTTTTTGGCATAGATTAATTATGATTAAAGTGTCTGATTTCTCATAACACTTTATACTCCTTCAATTCTAAATGCACAAGCTTATTGAAAATTTAATTTTAATTCTAAATATATGACTTCGATATATTTTTCTCACATATTTATCCTTTTAACTCAATCTAATTTATATAATTATAAATTGATGTATAATCTAACGTTTTATTTAAATATTTTAGAGAGATCAAGTATCCATTTATTATAATTAATTTATCTAATTTTTTTAATCTATTTAAATTAATTAATTTTTATATTAAAAATAGATGAAAGAGTAGTGAGTGAAGTACTTACCGGCTTCCATAACATTTCTGGCAGCAAGCCTGAAATCATTGATGATTTGAGGAATTTCACAAGTTGTCAACCTTCGTGGAGGAGTATATACTGCAATATCAATGCCATTACTTCGAAGTTGTGGAGTAACTCCTTTGTCCGTACAAGATATTGGGGCTTGCCCATATGGCTGAAACTCTTCTCAAAATCTTTGTAAGTTCAAAACTTGATAGTATAGAAGAAGATACAATGCATACAATATAATATTGAGAAAATCAATATTAAGTCCTAAAAAAAGAATATAATCATTAAAAAGTTCCAATAACAAGTGAGTAATATATTCCTGTATTATTTCTGGATGCATTGAAGCTTTATGGATAGCAAAATCTGCAAAATAACAAATATTCTATTTGAATCATATTTAAGAATATTATCCTTAAAAAATATTCTATAACCTATCAGTAAATTATTAAGTTGCACTTCCTACAATTAAATAAACCCTTCTTACAAGCATACAAGGTGATAAAACTAGCGGAAGAAAAAAAATAAACTCAGAAGATCGTTGATGGACTATTCTCCTTTATTAAAAGCGCCCATTTTATAAACTATATTGGAAGGGTACAATACATGCCTGCAAGATGACCCAAGAATCATGTTGTAAGGACACGCTTCTTTAATTTTTTTTGATACACCCTTATACAGTATTTATAAATTTCCCACAAACTTAATCATTGTCATATGGAACTTTTTGACAATTATGTTCTTTTCTTGGAATCAAGCACGGAGGCAGAATTTATTTAAGTATGAGAGAGTCTTAGTTGTGTACCAAAACTAGAAACCCTTCCGGCATGCCAAATCTGACAAAAGAAGATACCACCTTTGTCATGAACAGCTTCCACAATAGGTTTCCATGATTCTACTTGCTCCTTCGTCCATATCCCTGGTGTTCGAGGATACCTTTAAAAATAAATTCAAACAAAATAAACACATTTTATGAAACTATTCAAAAAAGAGTCAGGGATATAATTAATCAAGGGGTTAATACAAACTTCAATTCTTCAAGTTTGCTCTCATTTTGATTTTATTTTTTCAAATTTATTTCTATTTAAAATATTAGTCCCTATAACTTAATAAAAATTTGGATAATTTTATTCATTGAGAAATTAAAACCTATAGTTTAAAATTTAAAGAACTAAAATCAAAATAATAAAGGTGAATTTAAGGGGCTAAAGTTTATATTAACTCTTAATTAAACTAACATAATGGAGGATGATAATTATTACGCTCGAGCAGTGTTAGAAACAGCAGCAGATTCAGCAATGAGAAGGCCCCCTTTTGAAGTTCGTTGAGAGTAATATAAGATTGCATGCGGCTGAGGTTCATCTTTGTAAAATCTCTGTCTTGTCAATGGCGCCAACACAACTCTGTTTGTATAAAAAATTTCAATTCAATTATTACATATGCACCAAACAAATTCCATATATGATAGCATTAAATCCATTTGTTTTATTATTAGGGAGAATAACAGGAAAAAAGCAAAAAAATAATAAATATTAAAATAGGACATTGTATTAGTAATACTTAATCTATTCTTAATAACATGTGATTTGGAATTTATTATTCATTTTCTCTTATTATTATTACCTACCAAACATTATTTTAATCCCAAAACTTCATTAGTGAATGTTAAAGCTCCCTTTAACTTGAGCAATGTGTGACTTCTTTTGACACGCACGGAAATTAAAAACTATTTCCTCCAATCACTTAGTTGACAAATTGAGCAGAATAAAAAGAATTAAATAAATCAATTAATTACTACCTCCAATTCTAATTATAAGAGCTATTTGATTTTTTTGGATATATTTAGGAACTAAAATAAATCAATTAATTGTAACTAACTTAGGAACTAATTGACTAGTTTGGGTAAATTGAAGAGTATATAATATATATTTATTTTGTGGGGTCAAATTTAATCATAATTAACCGATTTATTTAGTTTTCTAAATATATTCAAAAAAGTCAAATGATTCTTATAATTATAACTGGGAGAATATAATATACGTGACATGATCATCCCAAAGTATTCATATACTCCATTCAATTTTAAATATAAGAGCTATATAGGAAGTCTACTTTAGTTCTAATTATAAAACCACAATCTACTTTATCTCTTAAAATTATAATTTTCTCTCCCAAAGTATGCCTATATGATTGCTCATATTAAGGTGGCTTCAATAAAATTAAGGGTAATTCAAATACATATACTTAAAAGGGTAATTTTAGGGGAAATAACATATAATTATTACAAATAACTAATTTACTTAATTTTTTTAATCTACCCAAATTAGTTAAACAGATCTTATAGTAAGGACATGAGGTAGTATAATATTAAATTATATATCAGTTTATAAGTTAGGTAAATTGTTTTAAAAAATTATAGATATTATATATAAAATGGATTTATATAGTATATTTATGATCAAATTTATCCCTCTAACTAATTCTTATAACTTTTTTTGTTTTTGCCAAAAAGGTTAGGAGGAAGCAGTACAGCATTTTCAATCAAAATGAATTTAGAGCAGAAATAAATAATGAAGAAATTAAATTCCTCTAGAATTGTAAATATGCACCTATGTGATAGATTGAAATTTCCCATCTTGTATGGTGTAAGAAGAGGAATAAAGGGCGCTTCACCAGCCATATATATTTCTGCACAAAATTACTAATTAATGAATGCCTTTTCCCCCTCTCTTTGCAAATTTAAGATAAACATAGAACTACTGAAACTTGCGCCATAGATCACTATCCACCATTAAATGACTTCAGCTGACTTAGTTATAACGGTGTGGTTAAATTTTTTATTTTTATTTAAACATATAATTAAATTATTTTCTTATATTAGAAAACCTTTGGAGACTCTTTTCTTTTTTGGGATGCAATTTTGGTGCTTTAAAGGTACAGCGAGGAGGCATCTTAAAGCACCGACGAAGCGCCATTTAAAGTCCCCATCATGCAGAGTTATATAATTGAAAGGTAATTTCAAAAGGTCCATAAGTGATAATCTCTACTCTTGATAAATCCTCGAGTGGGATTTTTCTTTAAAATAAATTCGTTAAATGGTCATTCAATCTTTTAGAAAAGCATTCAAAATATATATGGGTGAAACAAAAAGGTAGATATATAAAAAGGTTCATAGAGAATGTAACACCGTTGTTCTCTATGTTTGTTGAAACATTAACAAATATTCTTTCAATGATTAATATAACATATTTAACTAATCTAATTATATTAAAGAAGTTAGTTAAGTAAGCTAATATATCATATTTTTTCTAAAATACCTTAATAATTTTCCTTAGTTACATTAATCCATCTCTTACTTGATTATTGTTGAAATATCAATAGAAGTAATTTGAGAAAAAGATAATAAATATATAGAAAATATATCTTATATTTAAAATAAAAATTAATTTTTTAATTAAGTCATATATTGAGAAACGGAGGAGTATTATGTAACATGCATGCATTCTTTTGCTCATCTTCCATACTCTTAATTAGCAAGGGATTCAGGTGCTAACTTGCTTTTCTTCCTTCTTCCTTTATTTTTTTTTATTTTTTCGTTTCCATTTTTGTTCTTTTGTCAATACCTTTATCTATGGAGTTAACTTTCTGATTTTTTTTTAATCAAAGATATGTCTTTTGAAACTTAGAGTGCAAAGAGTTTTTACATCTCCTAACAAGTATATTTTGTGAAATTCAAACTAATATTCTCTTTTGTAAGAAGGTGAAGTTAAGGGTATGCATGGAGCCCGCAGCTCAATGTGCCTACTCGGGCCTACAAAAAATAGATTTGCCCAATCTAAAAAATGCAGGATCTAGGCAAGGGCAGCCCTCCCCATGCACGCCTTTTTTTATTTTTTTTTCTAAATATTATACTTGAAAGGGAGAATATGATGGTTACTAGTGAGTAAAAAGTCATTTTATAAATATTAGTAGTTAGTAGGTAAGTTACATCATTTAAAATTTATAACTAGATTAATTTTTTGTTAGACTTTACCAACCATCATATTATTACATTACAAATTATAAATGTTTCTTTTATTTTTTTTAGATATTTTATCCTTGTCAATTTTGGGGAGATTGATGTAAAGTTGCAATTGCAAACTATTTAGCTTTCAAGTCTTTATTTTTTTATATATACAATAGGTTTCAAAACTTCAATTACATATTTTTATTGCCTTGTTTTTAGATAATTATAGATATTATTTAACCCTTGAAGACATAAAAATATTATATTATTTTATAAGTTTATAAATGCATATTTTTGTCCTATAATATGAGCAGGACATCACTACTTAGGTATGAAAGCCTGCCCTACCCAACCCGCCTATACCCAACCAAAAATAGTTAAGGCTTTTATTAGACATGGATGGCATCAGACTGTAAAATATAACTTGTTCTTTATTCGGATTGGTCACCAGAAGGGAGCTGCCCTGCCCAGTCTAACCATACACACCACTAGGTAAAACCATTTACTACTTCAACAAACAACTTTTTGATAACTTCTAATTTGTTTTACCCATAGTTCATGACCAACAGAATCATTGTCATTCTTCTCTTCCTTTTTCTTTTTTGTTTTCATCCACTTTTACCGTTGGCAAATCCTTTAATTACCAACTAATTTTTTGTTTTTGTTGAGTTAGAATGATAGGCACTACAGATTTTGTGTTTAGGCGGCTCTTAGTATCTTTTATCTCTATTTTGTTTTTTTGTTTTTTGTTGTATAAAAAAAGTATATATATTAACAGTTTGGTATTACAAATAGGACCAAACCGTGACTTCCTATTTATAGAAAATTGTCATGCTATTAAGCTATGAAGCTAATGGTACCAATTGAAAATTTTAAACACCAATTGCTAATGGCACCAATTATAAAGCTAATATTATTAAGCTATATCTTCATCTTTGTTTGAGTATGGATACCAAGAAAGTAACTTGATATTTGTCTTAGCATATATTCTTACTGCATAATTTAATTTTCGTCATAATTAAAGATTTTTGGGTTCATTAGAATGAAATTAAAGGAGACCAACACGAACAAGTCAACCTATAGGGTTCGATCCTCCTTCAACGTCTATGGAACAAGTTCCTTCAATTTTTTCGTTAATACGATGGTTTGGTTCTGTGTTCCCTTAGGGTTAAAATGATTTGTATAAACTTTAAAAGTTATTTTTTATAGTAGCGATATAAATAATTCTAATTGTTTTCCCACACCTACAAGCAATACTCTAACCTCCATTTTGTTTTACATTAATTATACCAGCATCTCATCTATTTTAAAAACATACAATTAAGTCCAAATCGTTAACTCTATTAAGTATAATATAAAAAATACCTTTTAATTAAAATTTAAATAAAATAAATTTTATTTACTAATTTATCCTTTATCATTATTGATTCCTTAATTTTGGCTAAACTCATTCAAAAATAATAATTTTTATTTTTTACTTAATTTTATTTGTTTAAAAACTTTTATATTGGAACACATTTAAGTGATTTTATTAACATAGATTTTACAAAGTTTCAATTGGTTAATTATTTTAATAAATATATACTTAATTAAATATTTTTTAAATGTAAATTTTAATTTCTTAATCAAAATATTTAAATTTAAATTTAAAAGATTTATTAGTTGAATATAACCAATGTATTGAAACTTTTAAAAAAATTAAAATAGTTTTTGCTAATGTTCAAAAAGAAAGGTAAATAAATAAATTTCAATGATGAAAAATAAAAATTAAAAAATTTATAATTTATTAAAAAATAATAAATTTTATAACATATTGGAAAGTTTAGAAATATATGTATTAGAAATATTTTTTGGTTGTATACAAAATTATTTGGGTAAAAAAATACAAAATGTTTATTCTTATGTTAAAGAGGGGTATTTTGGTCAAAATAAACTATTAATAGTCAAACTTAACGGTGAATTAAGGGTTAGGTAGATGGAAATTGAATCTCAAATACACAATGGAGATTTGTATATGTATTCTAATTTTAAGAGAGGTATACTTATGTTTTTAAAATAGAGGGAAGTTTCTATAATTTAAGTAAAATGGAGGGATTTAGTATATTTTACTCTAAATAAAAGTAATCACAAAACTTTAAACCTTGCTATACCTAAACACAAGTCAAAATTCGAGGAAATTTAAAACATTTTAAACATAAAATATCCCCAATACTTCAAGAATAGCCCAAAACATATAACCCTAGCTACGAACATCCCAGACCAAAAGGCATGAAAAAGGGATAATTTCATTTAACATCCCATTGAAGAGACTTTATTTCAAATAACCTCCAAAATATTTTGAAATTAAAAAGTGAAATTATCTCATCAACCACTAATAATACTTTTAAATTATTTTTTGTCAATATTGTATATGATAAAATGATATTTAAAAATAAAATTTTATTCAAATCTCATCTTATAAATTAAATCTTGCAAAATAATATATTCTAAAATGACACTCCTAATATAAACTTTAGTACATAAATTTAAAATATACTAAATCAATCATGATCAGTCCAATCATTGACCCTCGAATATAATTTTCTCAAACAAAAAGATATATATGCCTGCAAAAAAAAAATTGAATGTGTAACATAAACATGGAAGAAGTTTTATGGCGTGTTGATGGGTCAAGAAACAAACTCAAAATAGAAGAAGTCCAAATTAAATATTTTCTCTATATTGAATAAAGAAAATATTCAATATAGAATATCTTTTTATGAAATTATCATATCGTGAGATCTTGTTGAGTGTCTTAAGCATGATTCCAAATTCTATGTAAATTTCCGTATGACATACAAATTTTCTTAAATCACTCTACAAACACAACAAATAGTAAAATACATATCATTTTTCATTTTTACGAATATAAAAGATCCAAAGAGATAATTGTTTGAGAACAAACATATGGTCTTGGAATTAATGATTTCATTTTCAAGTTTTGAAATGTGTGTGAATAATAATAATAATAATAATAGTGCACAATAGGTGGAAAGCACCGAAGGACCAAACTGGCTCTTTAATTGGAACTCACAGAAGAGTACACAACCTTGTCATTGTCAGTTCAATCCCCCAAACCCATTTTAGATTATATTCATTCATTGTGCCTTCACATTTTAGCTGAAAACGATAGATTCTCTTCACCTCAATTTTTGTCTTCCAACCCATTACAGAACCAAGAAACATTCTCCTCTCTCTCTCTCTCTCTCTATATATATATATATATGTAAGTGTGTGTGTGTGACAAAAAGGATAAACAAGAAAAATAAAATAAAAATGGTAATTTATAACAATAATATTGAAATTATCTCAACAATATAGTTATATTTGGAATTATTTTTATCACTAATGTATGACCTAATTAAAAAGTTAATCTTATTTTTAAATATAAGATATTTTTTATATTTATCAATATTTTCCTAAAGTATATATTTCTATTGATATTCTTTTAATAATAATCAAATAAAAAAATGAATGAATTAAAAAAGATAATTAAAGTATGTTAGAAAAAATATGTCACAGCTAAGTTAACTAATATTTTTAATTTAATTAAATTATTTAAATAGATTTTATATTAAAAAATAGACTAATATATCGTCTTCCTTTTGATGTACATGCATGGATGATGTATGCGTACAGGTTAGTTCAATAATGTTTCAGTATATGGATATGAGTATACATGCAAAGATGCAAGTAGGAAACACTATCATTTTTTCAACTCTCTTTTCGAATAAGTTAAATACATTACGTAGTTGATTCAATTTATTTTTATCTACTTGTTATATGATTCTCAGATGAATTAAAAAGAAACTGTCTCTTAAAACTGTAATCTTTAAATTTATTGATAAATACATTATAACTATTTATCAGAAGTTGAAGATTATAGCTAAATGCATTTATTAAATTTATTGAAAAATAATCGGTTCCTTCAAAACTTTTTCTAGATCTTCATGTCATAATTCTAATACTGAATTTGGTACGATAGCTAATTAAATAAGACCACAAAATATTTTAGGCAGCTAATATTCTAAAAAGAAATTAATTTGCACATCAATTTTTAATGTTAAAAATCTCCTCTCATAAGAAAATCTAGGAGACTTACCTTATGCTTGGGAGGGAAAAATTGGGGAAGAAAATAATATTCCTCCTATCCTTAATATATAATATATAATTAATTTAATTAGATTAATAAATATAGTTAATATGAAATATTTTTTTAAAATATTATAATCATCTTCTTTAATTACATTACTGCTTCTCTCACTTAATTATTGTTAAGGGTGTATCAATATAGAAATTTAAGAAAAAAATTAATAAATATAATAAATATGTCTTATTTTTAGATTAAGATTAACTGTTTAATTAGGTCATATAATATAATTATCTTCTTTAATTAGGTCATATAATATAATTATCTTCCTTAATTAGGTTATATAATAAATATAAGAAAATTAGTTAATATGGTATATTTTTTAAAATACTTTAATTATCTTCCTTAATTACATCACTCATCTCTTACTTGATTATTGTTGAAAGAGTATCAATATGGATTATTTAAAAAAATAATAAATATAAAAAAATATATCTTATATTTAGAATTAAAATTAGTTTTTTAATTAGGTCATATATATATATATATTATATTAAAGATATGATGATTATATATATAGTGGTAGTAAGTTTGACTTAGAACCCGTTTGTTAAGCTGTAAATGTTGGGAAGGAAAAGGAAAATCTTAATTTTCCTTCCCAAAACCCATTTGATGCGCTATCTTTTTCTTTTCGTTCCCAAAACCATTTGATGCACTATTTTTTTTTTATTACACTTTTATCTTATAACTTCTTTTCATTAAAATTTATAACCACATTTCTCTAATTTTTTTAAATCTAACTCATAACAATTTTCTCTTCCCTCCCCTCCAAATATGTCGTACCAAATAGGCCCTTAATATAATGTTATATATTTTTAATTTTGTAATTATTTTAAAAAAATTTAAATCATTGAATAAAAATATTTTTAAAATAAAAAATTAAAATTATATAAAATACTTGTAATTAATATTACAATTACAAATATATTCTAAGTTTATTTAGTAATATAGTATAAAAATGACATGAATAATATAATAGAATTATTCATGTGAAATTAACTACCTTTCCATTTTCAATTCCTTATTTTCTCTTGCTCAGCCAAGTATAATGAGAGAAAATCATTTCTCCCCATTTTCTCTTCCCCTTAGTATAGCAAAACTTATAATAATAGTAGTAATTAATGGGTACATACAGCTTATTAGTGGTAAAAAAAAACAGAAATAAGTCTAGTTGGCGTTAATGATATTTGGTCTAGTGGCATAAAATATGCCCTTAATTAGTAGGTATGGGGTTTCATCCCTAACTCCTTCATCATGCTTTAGCCTGTCATCTGAATAACAAAAAAATGATAGGAATTATTACCCTTTAAATAGGTATTATTGAGATTTAATTCTCAACCCTTTTTTTATTTAAAGGTAATCCCTTTTCGATACTTAAAACATAAATAGTTTTCACCTCTCTTAGCAGGTATATTTTTTGATATTCGAACATATATTCTTTACCAAGTAAATTAAATATTGTTGAAAGAAGTGTGTATGCTCTCAATAGTGAGAGATTAGTCGATTTTGTCACTAGATGATGCTTTGTGCCCATGCCAAAAAGAAAACAAAAGAAATTAAAAGAAAAGAAGGTTAAAGAAAAAAGTTCATTATTCTTCACTTACAAGCTTCCAAATTTAGATGCCTAATATACTGTAAATAGTTCTAACTATAACCCTATTAGTGAATCTACCCCTCCTATCATATATTCATATGCCACTTTTTTCTTTTTCTGAATGGACAAAGATAATTCTCTCTCTCACCCCTTTTCCTAATTTAAGGAAGATGACACTTCTGTTATTTATATTAAAAATTAAATTAAAAGCTTCCTTTCAAGTATAATCTAATCATCATTTTTCGGTCAAAAAGAAGAAAATGTAGTCTTTTATAAAATGAAAAAAAAATGAAGTATGCTTTTTAAGTATATTAAAAACATTTGAAAAAGTTATATCTTATAGAGAGAGTTAAGTGTTGTTTTATTTTTATCTTTTTTAAAAGAATAAATTTCATATTTTTGTCGGATATAATATAATGATAGAAAAAAAATTATCTCTACATGATATACAGTTCTTTAATAAAATTAATTTGAATAAAAGGACTTAAAATTATGTGTAATCCTCCACTACAATTTTTTATACAACTATCTAGTATATATGTTACTAGACCTAATACGGCCTATAACCTCATCAAGGTGTTTGTGTCTCCCCTCTAATTCAAAAAAAAATGTGATACTATCAACTCATAATTAAAATAATATAATTTGATTAAAATATAAAAAAAATATTCACATAAGTAAAGAGAATGACGCTATTTCAAGCTTGACAAGAGGGAAAAAACATAAAATTGATAAACTTAGTTGATTCATCCAAAACTCTCGGCGGTATAGACTAGTAGATTGGTTCATCTATTCACTTGTCTGATTGACTGACCTGAATTGAGTTTAAATAACATGATGATAGCTCCCAAATTGTTCAAGAAATTTAATTACCATCAATTTGATCACAATTTGACTATAATTGGATTCATAATTAAATATACATTAAATCATGATTTAAAAATATTGATAAGAACAGTAATTAAATAAATACATTGAAAAAATAATGCATGGGAAGAAAACAAAGATTGCAGTATTTGGTGCGAATATACACCTGGAAGGATGCATTATTTAGCCAAAACGTTAACTTCTTGCATGAGTTAATGGCAAAAAAAAAAATCCACCTGGGTCCTCTCTCTCTCTCTCTCTCTCTCTCTCATTCATTCAAAAAGAAAGCAATCGCTATAAATACAGCAGAGAAGCAAGTGGAAGAAATTAAAAGCTAGCTAGCTCATCTATACTATATATATCCACTGTCTGATATTTTTCAGAGAGCTGAAGTATCAGAAACTGGAGAAGAAGTGGAAGCTCGGAAACTCACAGAAATATTGAAGAGAAGGTAAAGCTTGTCTTTTCTTTTCTTTCATTGCGTTCTTATTATAAAAGAAAATATAATTAATTAATCAAACCCTTGATGATGATGATGATGATGAGCTCAGTTTCGTGTTCAAGTTGTTCATCTTTTAGATCTGTTGGCAGATACATAGAATCTTCCTTTTGTTCTTCCCTCGCTTCAAGATCTTAATATATTTCCCCTCGTTTTCTCTTGTATTTCTTCTCTTCTTCTTCGTCTTATTATATTTTCTCATTTATTTTCTCGGATATCTTTCTGATTTCCCAGAAACAGAAAGCAAACAAGTCTCTTGACCAATTCCCTATACTCACTGCACCAAGCTCGCTTTTTGAAAAAAGAAAAAAAAAATTGTAGAGGCAAAAAAGGGTTTGAGTCTGATCACTATTCTTGTGTTCAAACTTTTCATAATTTTGTGTTTAAAAAAGAAAATATAGGTCTAGAGTTTTTCTGCAGGATTCTTTCATATATTCATGCCTGTGACGTCCCAAAAAGGAGTTTTTCTGGGCTAAGAGAAACAAGAGTGATGAAGTGAAAAGGGTGTGTGTGTGTGTGTGTGTAATAAATACATGCGTTTGTATCTCTGAGCCATTTTGAGATCAAGTTTGTGTGTGTGTGGAAGAAGATCAATTTGATGAGAGAGAGAATGATAATAATGTGCAGATGGGGAGGGGGAAGATAGAGATAAAGAGGATAGAGAACACAACGAATCGACAGGTGACATTCTGCAAAAGAAGGAATGGGCTTTTGAAGAAAGCTTATGAGCTTTCTGTTCTGTGTGATGCTGAAGTTTCCCTCATCGTCTTCTCCAATCGTGGTCGTCTGTACGAGTACTCCAACAACAAGTAAGCTTTCATTCATTTCTTTGATATTATATATCTTTGTGTGTGCGCGCGGGAGCGCGTTTATTGCTGTGGATCGGATGTAGAAGATGTAAATGGAACTGAATCTTTTTTTTTTTAAAAAAAAAAACAGAGAGAGAGAGAGTGAGAGCATGTTTTAGTATAGGAGAATGAGAGAGAAGTGACGAAGACTTAAGACAAATTTTTTATATAGGAATTATTTTTATATATATATTTAGGTTCAATTTGAACTTTTTTTCCTCTCCATAAACATGCATATGATGAGAAGAATGGGAGAGAATTGTTTTTTTTTTAAAAAGTATTTCGATGAAATTTGATTTTTATTTTTTAAATTCCCGTTCTTCTATTATTGTCGATCCAAAATATATGCCTTGAGTTTCTTCATTAACTATATATTATATATCTTTTTCGTAATGTGTTCATGCTTTCTGATTTATTACTTCTACCATTTCTTATATAATTTCCCATTTCATTTCTATCCATTTTTCTCAATACAAACAAACCTTAAAATTCAACATTAAGTACGGTAATTTTTCCTTGATATATAGCTTCATAAACCCTGTTTCTTATCACTATTGATTTTTTCCAAAACAAATGATTGGTAAAATAGTAAAATATTGTGAATGATCTTGACTCTCTTTTTGAGGTTGAGTTTCTTGATATCACGTAATCAAGATGTTAAATATCTTTGAATCTTTCATTTTCTCCAAGTTAATCTTTGGCTATTCCTGATCTATTACTGAATCTATAGCTGTACATTTGTAAAACATAATTATTTCTCATCACTTTTCAGTAACATAATACTCAAGATGCATGCTTTTGGAAAACCCTAGTGATGAAGGAAAATGTTGAAGTGTTTTATTCATTCAAACTTTCTTTTTAACATATATATATATATATATATATATATATATATGAACTTTTAACCTAACTAGTCATCAAGTTTGAAGTTTGAAAAAGAAAAGTCATGTGCAGTTGAAAATGTGTGTGTGCGCGTGTGTATTGATCTCACGTGTTGGGTAGATTCATTTTTACATGCAACAAAGACAGGCAAGAATCTTGCAATGTTTTATTTACCTTTGAACTGTCTCTCATAAAGTTAGTCACAAAATCAATTTTTGATGACCACACACACACACACGTACACACACATTTCTTTATTTTCAATTCAAATTTCATTTTTTCTTTGTATAGTGAGTTTTTTGTATGGTAAAAAGTATGAGAAATATAACTCACCGTATATCCCTTAAACATAATGTCCTATGTTTGAACTAGGCAATGTGCATAAAAAAAATTTTATTAGTAGAGGTAAAACTCATTTTAGTAATCTTTACTCCTTGAAAAAAATTAGTCTCTAGCTATCTCTGTTGGGGGATGCTACTTAAACTCTAAAAAATATCACTATTCATGATTCATCAATAATTAAATGCATGCAATACAGTTAACTTATAGTGTGTGTCTGTGTGTTATGATATTGATGATTCTCACGAAGAAACCATGCAATAAGTTGTCTTCTGCTTCAACTTACAGCTTTTTGAAGATGAGTTTCTTTCTGATTCATCAATCTCAAGGTCGTGGAGAGTGATGATTTCAATTGTGTCCTCTTACATCTCATCAGTTTATTGCTTTTTACCTCTCACTCAAAAATATAACCTTTCACTTTTACCCTACTCATATTTTGCAGGACAATCCTTTTTTTTTCTCTTTTTGATAGGATACTCCTTCATATATATGATTAAATTAAAGTAACTAATTTTTAACCGAAAGAAACAAATTTAACTGCTATGTAAATATTCAAACTCCACATACAGTCAGCATTTAATTAGTTTTCTTCAGTCTTTTGAGTAGTTTTGATGTACTTTTCACTTGGGCCAATAATGATGGATTATATTCAAAGATTTTGGAATTTTTTTCACTAAAGAATTCAAAGAAAAGAAGATCTTATATGTAATTAAGAATCTGTACCTTGAAATATGATGTTCATCACTTCACTTCCCAACAACGCCCTTCGTCCCTGACAAATTTCTGCAACTTAACATATCTGATTCCCATGCTCTTCCCATTTGTTTAGAGAGGTCCTTTTTTATGGTGAGAATACGTTCCTTCTTTTTGTTTGAACTGTCTTGCGAAAATAAATAAGGGAAACCCATTCAACACACACACACACACACGTATATTTTTTCTCCATTTTTAATTTGATACCTGCCATATGGTCTTGTATATAAAATCTATTTTGGCTGAAAATTTTGGTCCTTAATATAAGTCCACCTAAAAGGGTATTTATTAGTGCCTTCCAATTTTACCCCTATTAAAATGGACTTATATATAGGATTAGAATGGTATGTCTTTTTCTCTCATTGTTAAATTTTTTAATTTTGCTTTATTAGCAATGTTAACCTGTGTAATTTTGCTCTCTTAGTACTATTAATCCATTTAGCCAAGTTAATTGCCTAAATGTCCTGACAGAATAAAGTTAAAAGATTTAATAAGGATGGTGAAAAATTATAGATACCAAATTAAAAAAAAATGAGATAAAGTATATGTACTAGCAAAATATTTTTCTCCCAGTAAATAATTAAGGATATTTTTCTTGTCTTTCACTTTTCTGCATTTATCTAGGGTTTTTACTTTCATATAATTTGATATTTCGCTATAGTGTCAGAGTTTTTCCTATCATAACTTTTTGGACAAACATACATACTGCCTGTAGTAGAAGTTGATGGGTCCCTTCATACGAGAATTTAAAAGAGAGCTTATAAAAAAAAATTGAGCAACTTTTAAAAGATAACTTTTAGAGAAGAGCTTATAGAAAAAAGTAATTCTGAATAAATGAGTGTTTAGATAGTTATTATTATAATGACTTTTATAATCAAAAAATTATTAAAAAATGTATAATTTTATTCAATATAACATAGAGGAGAGAGGTGAAGAAAAGAAAAGAGAAAAAAGAGATGAGCTATGAGAGAAGAGACATGAGAGATGAGAGAGGTGAAGAAGAAATATGAGAGATGGTGGTAAGGAGAGAGGAAAGATGATATTAAAAAAAGTAAAGTAAAATAGTAATTAGTTAATCTATAAGCTCTTTTATTGTTCTATAAATTATTCTCAATAGCTTTTATAAAAAATTTGATTTTAAACCATAGTTTGGTCTAAAAGTCATTTTTGACAAATATAATTATTTGTTTTAAAAAAATTTTAAACCAAAATTTTGACACGATATTATAGGTTTTATAAACTAAATGAATCTGGGTAGCTAAAGAATATAAGGTGATGTTTGGTTAATATAACTCAGAAATTACTCAAAAACATTCTGATTCAGTGTCTTGGATATAACAAAAATAAAACTTAACCATCTAGTCAGGGTTTGATCCCCGACAGTGTTTATAAAAAATGTCGGCCAGTACTAAAGCCTTTTCAAGAAGTCCATGGTAAAAAATAAAACTATAAAAGAAATTAAAAATTCTCTCTCTCTCTCTCTCTTTCATGCACATATGATGATATAGTACACACACGTAACGTAAATATCTGTGTGTATATATGTATGCATGCATGTTGAGTATGTTTTATGAATTAATAAGTTACTTGAAGTATGAAAAAGTTAGGATACCTATACATGCCATATATATATATATATATATATATATATATATATGATACTTTAGGATTTGTTTAAATTGAAAAGAGTGAAAAAGAAGGGTGGAATTAATGAAGTTGCAAACCATTTAAATTTAAATTAAATTTTAGAGAATGATTTTGTCCAAAATGAAATATTATATTTCTTCCAAATTTTATATATATCTACAATACTTCTAATTAATACATGATATCTTCCGACCGAGTTATTATATTCAGATTCCTAACCCATTATTTTTATTCTTTTGATATGTCATTTTTTTTAATTATTGGAAACAGCATAAGGTCAACTATTGAGAGGTATAAAAAGGCTTGTTCAGATCATTCAAGTACCAGCTCTCCTACTGAAATCAATGCTCAGGTATATTACATATTACATATTACATATATATATATATATTTATATTAAGGCAAACACACCCACCGCACAAAGAGAGAGAGGGAGGGAGCTAGAGAGAGAAGATACGTGTACATTATCTTCATTTTCATTATATTTGGTACGAGAGAGAGGTGTGAATTATTCTTTAATTATTTTCATTATATTTGCATTGTCTTTGAGGTATTTTTGTTTTATTTGATGTTTAATTAGTTTGATTTCTCTGCAAATCAAGGATGACGTAATGGAGATAGGGTTTTCATGCTTGCATTGTAATGATTAAACGTCGTACATCTACTTGTGATCATCATATATGAAAGCAACATTAATTAATGTTAATTTCTTGGATTGTGATTAGTATTATCAACAAGAATCTGCAAAGCTGCGACAGCAGATTCAAATGCTGCAAAGTTCTAACAGGTGATTCCCCATTTCCCCATAGCTTCTTCTTTCATCGAAATAATTATTATGTGTTCAAATTCTTCCATCATGCAAAATAATGAAAGCATAAATAAATGTGAATATTATCCATCTCTCTTGATTATTTTATAGCATACATAAAGAGTTGGAAACAACTAAGGAGTTACCCTAATGTATCTATAGACTCATCATCAATTGCTCTTTGAATCAATAAAATTAAGTAGGGGAGACTGGACTTTCTCTCAATACATATGTGTATTAAACATATCATATATTAGTTTCGATCCTTAAACATAAGAGCTAGATAATTAATTAGCAGATATTAAGAAATTAGTTAAAGTTTTTTAGTTATTTGATAAATATGTGTTAATTTTCTTAAACTATCATTTTTATCTTGTGCATTGAAACTATTCTCTGTGTTTGTGCATACCTGGGTCATGATATCAATGCTCTGGGGATGTCTTATACTTAATATTAAAATAAATATAGTCTCTAGCTCCTATAATATTTATGACCGGAGAGAACATATATGTAAGATGACAACACCACACGTAAATAAGTAGAGGTTAGAGGCCAGTGGTGGAGGGAGGGATCGAAGGACTGGAAAGAGCCACGGCTTTCTCAAGTTTTCAACTCTTTCTAAATATAACTAATTTATAGATATCAAGAAAATTAATTAAGATAATTATTTATAAAATGTGTTAATTTTTTTAAAATAATAATATTATATTTAATAATTTATATTAAAATTACCTTTTGATAGATCGATAAAACTATCTTAATATGTACAGTCGATAATAAGTATACATAGATATTATGTATTTCTAGTTCCCTAATATTTATGAAAGCTTTGTTCCGTAGAAAATCCAACAAATATATAGTACATATATATAGACATGGGAATATAATTATAAAAGAACATCATTAGATCAACAGTAGATTTCAATTTATTGAAATATTGATTATTGATGATTTGATTATATTGAGATAATAATGCGTATGAATTATTATATATTTATGAAATTGCATATTGGTGATGTTGTGAGAAGGCACTTGATGGGTGATGCCTTGAGCACTCTGAATGTGAAGGAACTTAAGCAGCTTGAGAATAGACTTGAACGGGGCCTCTCTAGAATCAGGTCCAAAAAGGTAATTTACTAATTTTACCTATTTATTAATTTTAGAATTTCCCATATATATATATATATTCAATTATGTAAATTAAATTTAATTAGTGTGTTTGTTATTCGATTGTTATGTTGTGTAATGCTATAATAGCATGAGATGCTGCTGGCAGAAATCGAATACCTACAGAAGAAGGTATTTGGCAATTCAATTTTCCATTTTTCTTATTATTCTCATAATTTATTTATGTATTTCTTTATTTTGTTTATAAATTCTTTAATTAATTTGATACTCTCGATCGACTGATGATTTGCAATAATATTGACATATATAGGAGGTTGAACTTGGAAATGAAAACCTTTGTATTCGGTCTAAGGTACGTACTGATATTATCCAAATTCAATTCACTTTCATGCCTTTTAATTTATTTTTTTTGTGAAATATCATGCCTTGAGTTTTGTTAAGATTATATAAAATTAACTTTATTATTTAAAACTAACACACTACGCATACATCCTTTAAAATTAATAAAGAGAATAGGTAAAATAAAAGAGTAAAAAATTAATTAAAATCTTTTTTTTCAAATTTTTAAATAGAACTCATTAAAATTTCTCGTCTCCCCATTTCTCTCATATCAAACGGGTAATAAAAGTTAAAAAAACTGCATATTTTCTTATTATACAAACAATTTATTTCCAAACTTATACCAATTTCTATAGAAAATAAATGATAGATTGCCCATAAAGGTTGATTTAATTATTAAGGAGTTGACTCATAACCCATAAGATCGTGAGTTCAAATCCTATTGTTGATATGAGAATCTTATTGATGGGCAATCTGTAAGTACATCTGTAAGCTTTCTTTTAACTTAAAGGTATGTTATAACCCTAATAAACCTTGGGACCAATCAGCTCAACTTTTGTTAATAAAAAAATAAATGATGGGTTATACACATATATTATTGTCCCCTTGTTAATTATATTGAAGTTATGCATACCTTCTTTAATTTCCATTGTTAGGAAACAATTTTGTATACTTTAAGAATAAAGGGCAAGTTATTATATTTTCAATTAAAAATATTGTAACTCATTATTTGTTTTAAAGCAAAATGGCATTGTTAAATGGAGTGCTCGAATATTCCGAAGGAAAAAATCATGTTAAAAGAGTTTAATTTTATTTTTAATTAAACTCAACAATACTTAAATCCGATATGCAGATAGCAGAAGTAGAGAGGGCAGAAGAAGAGATGGTATCAGCATCATCAGGAGGGCAAGAGCTGAGTGCCATTCATGCTTTGGCTTCTAGAAATTACTTCATGGATACTAATCCATCTCCTTACACTCCTCCTACAACTGACCACAAGAATCTTCGCCTTGGGTATGTAGTTCTCTTCCTTTCTCTACTTCTATTAATTAATTTGGGAAAAAATCAATTTTGTTTAAGTAGAATTTATGTAAGTTTTAAAATAAGAGAATAAAACTGTATAATTTATTCAAAATAAAAATTAAACTACTTTAATTAAATGGTTTCAATAAAATCTATATAATTTTAACAGAAATTTAATTAAAAGAAAGACTAAGTAGTTTATTCAAAATTATAAAATTTAACTCAACAATTAGTTAATAAACTAGATTTATTTGACTCTGATAACAACACGGTTATATGAAAATGATTGCATCATATTACCTATTTCAGTCTTTGTGCTGATTAATATGTGTATTTTGTTTTTGTTTGTGTATAATGCAGGTAACTAATTAGCCATATGATTAAGATAACATATCAATATGAAAGCATTAGAAGCGCTAAGAGGAGAAGCTAATTAATTAAATACTATAGTTTTGTTTATGTGTCACGCTTTAATTTGTAATATTTGGATGAGTGCAACACTAGTAGTAGTGAGCATAATGCAATATGTATGAATTTATGCTATATATGTTCTCAAATGAATGTTGAATAGCCTATGGAACCCAAAAAAGATTGATGCAATTATGAATTGTTATATCAAATATATAACATGTATGAGTCTGGCTTCAAGAATCTCAAATAATTGTTACACACACACACACAAATGGTTGTCAAATATTATTATATTAATTATGATACTTAATATAAGAGCTAGTTAATATTTTTAGATAAATTAAAGAGATTAAATAAATCAGTTAATTATAATTAATATATATAAGAGTTAGTTGACTAATTTAAGTTGATTGAGGAGTACATAATATAAATTTATCTTAAGGGGTTAAATTTATTTATAATTAACTAGTTTATTTAGCTTCCTTCATCAACTCAAAAAAGTTAATTATCTCTTATATTAAAGAACGAGGTAGTATTAAATTTTATTTTTATATATATAGGACATGTGTGCATGTATTTTTCTGTATAGTTGTTTTCCTTCATTCATATGTAATTTTATTTTCAAATCTTGCAATCCTCTATACAAACATACATATATGTGTGTGTGTGTGTGTGTGTGTGTATTTTGATATAGTTGCTGGCCAAACTTAAGTAATTGCAGTTTCTTTCAATTTATAATTTTGCACATTTGTTTTCTTCTCTCTCTCAGGTAAATCATTTAATTTTAATTTATTAGCACAACCAACGTCTATATAGAGGCTAACAACGTATGCTAATATAATAAAATTAAAGTGGCTAACAGTGTTAAGTGTTAATAGAGTAATATAAGAGCAATATAACGGAGTAATATAACAATTAGTAGTGAGTACACGCGCATGTGTCCTATGTACAAATAAAAATTTAATATTATTTCCTTCTTTAATATAAAGAACTAATTAATTATTTTAAATAAATTAAAGAAATTAAAGAAATTAGTTAATTATGGTTAAATCTAATTCCTCAAGATAAATTCATATTATATACTCATTAATCTACTAAATTAGAATTAACTAGCTCTTATATATTAGTTATAATTTAATATTATATACTCCTTAATCTACTAATTAGAACTACAAGGAATGTGTGTGTCTATGAAAGAAATCACATAGTTGAATGGGCCAATAAAAGAAGGTATGAGCATTCTAACTCAATCAAATTCATATATTCATGTCAACGAGAGTTCTCACATATAGTAAAAAATATGCTCATATTTTATAAGAACACGGGTTTGATTATCACTATTATCATAAGGGTTCTTTTAACAAGCGATCTCATAAATATCTTATAAGTGATCTTTAAGTCATGTGACTGTGTCTTGTTTTAGTAGGAAACTGGTGCTAAACCCACATAAATTGTTTCTTATAAAAAAAATCATATATTCATTCATTAGCTTCTTGAGAATATGAATTATATATATATATATATATATATATATATATATTAGGATATCAACTACTAGTATATGGCCTATTTGGATAAGAGTTTGGAAAATGACTTATGAAAAAAAGGGATTTTTGGCAGTTTTTAGAAAAGGGTTTCTGAAGAAGAGTTTATGAAAAAAAAAGTGATTTTGAATAAATGAGTGTTTGGATAGTTATTTTCAAGAGTACTTTTATTATTATTAAATTACTAAAAAGTGTATGATTATTAAATATAGGAACGGAGATATAAGAGATGAGCAATGAGAGAGGATAGAGGGTATAGAAGAGAGATGAGAGATAGTGTAAAAAAGAAAGAAGATAGGAGAGAGGGTGTAGTAAAAAGTATAGGTAACATAGTAATTAGTTAATCTATAAGTTCTTTTATTATTTCATAAGTTATTCTGACCAACTTATCTGAAACATTAGTTTTAAATTATAATTTAGTCAAAAAGCCCTTTTGAACAAATATATCTGTTATTTTAAAATTTCTCCAAACATAAATTTTGCCCAAAAAGATTTTTAAAACTTAAGTTTAGTGATAAATCAAACACACACATAGTAACGGTGATTAATCCTCTTGGCCTCTACTTATTAACAAAATGCCTGTAAGAAATCTATATATAGAGTGTGTTGGGTAAACCTCAAACTATAGTTTTAAAAAGGTTTTTAGCTTAAATTTTAGTTTAATTTTTTTTAAATAAATAGTCATATTTATTTAAAATGGCTTTTGGAATAAACTATATTTTTCATATAAGCTGGTAAAAATAGCTTTTATAACAGTAAAAAAGCTTATGAACTACTCAATTACTATTTTACCTTTACTTTTTCTTACACCCTCTCTCTTCTATCTTTTTCACAATCTCTCTTCTCTATTTACTCTTCTCCACTCTCTCTCCTCTACTCACTCTTTTTCACCCTCTTTTCTCTATAATATTTTTAATAAAATAATGTATTTTTTAATTATAAAAGTTATTTTAGTAATAATTATTCAAATACTCATTTATCTATAATTACTTTTTTTTTTATAAATTCTTCTTTAATTTTTTTTAAAACTACCTAATTTTTTTTTTATAAACACTTTTTAAAAAGTCTATACAATGTAGTGATACTGATCTTAAATAAAACAATTTCTTATCCAAGGCCCATACCGCAAAGGCTTGCCTTATCCATATATAGTATGGTCGTAGAAATTAGAAAGCAACCAACTTATCATCAATTTTAAATAATAATATTATATTTGTCGGAGATTGAGTCGTTTCAATCGAGGATATTTTGTCTTTTTTAATAAAATGTAAAAATAATAATTAAATTACGTATACGAAATAAGAGTATTATTAAAATTATTAAATGTAATGCATAGGTTAAATATATAATTTTTTTTCCTAAACAAACCTCTATTTCTCTCATATAAACTATGACTCAGTCTAGACTAATATCAGTATAAAAATTAATAAAGATAAAAAATAAAAATAATAATAAATATTTTCTTGTGAAAGAACAAGTGATGGCTCACAAAAATTTCTTACAAAAAAGATTGGATGCAATATTAAATATTCTCTCTAATTTTAAATTTATTTATTTATTTTATTCATAAATATAAAATTTTAATTCATTATATCTTCTTTTAACAAAAAAAAATACAGTTAAAACAATATTTTTTTCTATCTAGTCTATTTCAAACACGAGGTCGAGTTAGACCAAATTTAGTCTAACAAAAAACTTAGACCCAGTCCAAGTAGTCTATGATTTCAAATTTTTTTCTTTTTTTAAATATTTTCTTTTGTAGAAAGCAAGATTTTAATTTGATAAATACAGTTAAAACAATAAAAATATCTATAATCACATAAAACTCATTCAAAATATTAAAATTTAATTATAAATTCATAATAATATCCAATATTAATAAAAAAATAGCATTTAAATCACAATATTTTTTTAAAAAAAATACTCAAGTCACACCAGACTAGAATGAGTAGCCTATAACTTAATCTAACTCAATCAACTAGTCCAATCTAATTTAGTTTAATTTTATTAAAGAGTTTATTTGGATTAGACAGTACTAGACCACCTAAAGTCTCTAAACTATCTATATTAATTATACATATTAAAAAAAATTTCATCAATATGTAGTCTTGTTATTTTTTGATAGCTAATCAATATGTTGCTCCAATACAAATTATTAAAGAATATATTTTAAGAAAATAACATATAACAAGATAAATATTTGCATATATATCATTTGAATTATATCCAATTAAAATATAATAGGTTAATACATTTTAATCAAAATTGGCCCATGACTCATTTAAAATAATTTATATTATATTATATTTTTTTAAAAAAATAAATCTTTTAATTTAGTTCAGATGATTTTTATTTTTTAAATTTTAAAATATTTATTTTAAAATATCAATGATAAATTTTATTAGATGAGTCATATATATTTTAATTCAATAATAGTGTGATACTTTTAGAATATGTAAATATTTTTTATAAATAAATTAATTTAACTATTTTTTGATATGTTGAGAGTAATAAATATTTTAAGTAATTGTTGTAATATCTTGTAAATAGGAAGGAATAAGTGATCTCTCGAAATATTAAATAACACATTTTCACTTTTTCAAATTTGAAAGGTGACCAAATTTTACAAGTGTATAAAAAAATTTAAAGTTTAAGTTGTGGTTGTGGATATCAAATTCAGATCAATATAGTATATATTTGAAAATACACAAAATCTAGATTTTAAACCTAGATTTTGATAAAATTTAGGTTTTAAATTTTTTTAAAATAAATAATTATATTTATTCAAATAGATTTTTAGATTAAATCATAATTTAAAACTAAGGTTTCATATAAATTGGTCAGAGTAACTTATATAACAGTAAAATAATTTATAAATTAACTAATTACTATATTACATTTACTTTTTTCTACATTCTCTCTTCTTTCTTTCTTTATACCTTCTCTCTTCTCTCTTCTTATATCTTATCTCTCCTCATTTAATACTCATATTTTTTCTATAATTTATCAATAATAAAAATACTTTTAGAAATAACTATCTAAATATTCGTTTATTAAAAACTGCTTTTATTTCATAAATTTTTCTTTAAATATCATTTTCTATAAACTATCTAATTTTTTTTATAAACATATTTTTAAAATCTTATCCAATCAGTCCATACTTTGATGAAAATTTTCCTGGGGCCAAATTTATTTATTTTTTCATCGATTAAACAAATTTGAGAATAACAGTCGTTGTTAAGTTTGCTGGATACTATCTCTCACCTACGTCAAAATTTATTACAACTCACCCCCTTAACGTCGTATCTTAAGTGAAAATAAATAAATAAAACCAAATCTATTATTGTTTTTTCGGTAAGCGTTTCGTATTCTTGCTTTACCTTCCTTGCAGTACTTGGTTGGAATTGAGAGGAGTTGGGAAAAATTACATTGTTGTACCCAGATCTTCTTTATAATCCCATTTAAATTATATGAACTCAATCAAACGTCTAAATAAGTCAATTGCAGGATTATATGTAATCCATTCTTGTAAAATTAAAAAAAATGGACTATTAATAAAATAAATGCCGGATTTTACTAACAATTAACAATAAAATTAATAATTAGTTAAAATCTACACTCAATCCTTTATATTTATATTAAATTTATTTGAATTTTAATAAAATAAATGCCAGATTTTACTAACAATTAACAATAAAATTAATAATTAGTTAAAATCTACACTCAATCCTTTATATTTATATTAAATTTATTTGAATTTTATAAATTTAAAAATATACTTTTAATTTTTTAAATTTTATATCGTTATTAATAGAAAATATTCACCCAACAAATTTAAAATTATAACTATATAATTAAATATTAATAAAATATATTTATATTTTAATTTTTTAATATAATATTTTTATTCTATAATCACTATTTTATAATTATCAGTTTAAATTTATTAAGTGAATATTTTTTTATTAATAAAATTAACTTTATTATTTAAAAAATACTCTTGATAATTTAGGTAAAACTAAAAAAAAAAAAAAGAGAAGATAAAAGTATATCTATCTTTTTTATAAATTAAAATATCTCAGTAATCTTCGAACTCAAGCGGCCAAGGCTTCTCCCCGTTCCCAATATTCACGTACATATTCCTGGAGTCGCTTCTGTGTTATCCACCCTATATTCTTTGAGTAAGTAATCTCCCACACTTGGGTTTTCGTTTTCCTTTGTCTTCGATTCTGTGTAGACCCTTTATCTTGCTTTGAATTGTGCTTTACAGGACTATACAGGTTTGAGATTATTATTTACGGTACAAGGTTTTGAATGATTCGTATTGTTTTCAATGATCATGAAGTTGTTTTAGCATGAGCTCTCTAGTTCGCTTACTCCTTCTATAAGGCTCGATCATTGTAAATTGGACCGGATCTTTTCTGGACTTTTTTGGTTTGGATCATTCTTTATTGCTCAAAATTGTCGATTGTTTATGTACAAGGTGGATGTATGCATGTTGTTTAATTTTTAAATTACTATCTTTAGATGTGTTTGTTGTGTTTGATTCTCGACTGGCAGACTTGAATTCTTGTGAATTCCTTTGGATTTGGATATTGCTCAACTAAAAACTTTCCACGAGGTGCTGAGATTTTCCAAGTAGTTTATCAGTTTTTTCTAATTTAATTTCTTATTCTCCAAACACCCTGTGCCTGATGATTTGAGAGCTGGTTTGTCTGTTGTTTCTAAAATTTTTGGAGTTGGCTTGCCATCATATATTCATATTTAATATTTATTGTAATTGTAATATTGTATTGATAGTTTTTGTCATTGTTATTGCAGGCAACCTGAATTTATATCACATGGGTGGAAGTTCTATAGATGATGATTGGGAGCTTACTGCCTCTACTATTGAGGCCCGAACAGTGGTCTTGGTTGGACGAACTGGTAATGGAAAAAGTGCAACAGGTAATAGTGTTCTTGGAAAGAAGGCCTTCAAGTCAAGGGCAAGTTCATCAGGTGTAACAAGTACTTGTGAATTGCAAAGTACTATACTCAAAGATGGTCAAATTGTGAATGTTATTGACACCCCAGGTAAAATACAGTATCTTGTCTTGTTTAGCTATTCCCTCTGGTTTTGGATTGATGAATCTTTTGTTATAGTTTTGGTCTTTGTAAGCCTAGCAAGTCAAATTTTGCAGGATTATTTGATTTTGCTGTGGGATCTGACTTTGTTGGGAAGGAAATTGTAAAATGCATTGATCTAGCCAAAGAAGGGATTCATGCCATCCTTGTAGTGTTCTCTGTTAGAACTCGCTTTTCTCAAGAAGAACAAGCTGCTCTTCGTAACTTACAAACATTGTTTGGAAACAAAATAGTTGATTACATGATTGTGGTCTTCACTGGAGGGGATGAACTGGAAGACAATGATGAGACTTTGGAAGATTATTTAGGTCGTGAGTGCCCAGAGCCTTTAAAGGTTTGTTTGAGTATGATCTGTCTTCCTAGTTGAGGTGCTACGTGGCTTTTTTTGGTTAGGCCATTTTTCATTGCCCCATATCTTCATAGAATACTATTGACTGTTAAACCAAGGTAGATTATGTTAACTTAATTCATTTTGGAAGTTAAGTTTTTGTTAACTTTCAAACCCGCAACTTTAAAATGCTACACATTAAATATGCCCTATGTAATGCTTTAAAGCAAATAAGCGATGCAAATTATTAAGTAGTTTCTTGTACTCTCTTTTGCATCCCACAACTGGCAGAGAGCTAGTGTGGCAGCCACTCAAAACCTACTTTTGAAAAATTAATCGTGCTAGAATCGAGAGAGAGGAGATAGGAATGGTTGACAAAGTCTCGAAGGATGTGAGTGAAGTGGTGAATATACTAGAGAAGAAACTGTCATGAACATATCTGCTACAGTAGAAGATATGTGGTTTATTTTTGTTTAAGATCGTTGAGCTGATTTTCTAATAAAATTTGCACTTGTATTCATTTTTTTCCTCTTGGTTATACAATCAATATTATTTTGTTATCTCTTTTGCATTACATGAACCCCCTTGAAAGAGGAAGATTCTAATTCCCCTTCTATTGTAACTGTTAAGTTGTTTTTAATGCCATGGCCATGATTGAGTCGGTTCATACTTTTTGAATTGAAAGTAAAAATAAATTCGTGGTAAGGGTGTTGATTCTCCAGCAGGGTGTAACCAAAGAAATATAGAGTTTTAAAGATTAAAAGGCATGACTCATGAACATCTATTGGGTTAAACTGTGTTGCATACAATATCCTTCAGAGTTAAGATGGTGTGGTATGGATTTGGAAGTCTCAAACTAAGGACCAAACAAGCATACCAAACGAAATTATAATGTGAAGAAACTAATCCTTTTTGGAAGGTTTAGTTTAGTTTTCTAAGTACTTTCTATGAAATGTTAACCTTTTATTTCTTGTTAAATCTCTTAGTTTTTGTCTTGCTAGTTTTAGTAACATAAAATGTGGTTTTGCTTGAATATCTTGGAGTGTAGGCATGTCGTTTCTGTCAAATTTATACCATTAGGAACTTTGTTAATCTTGAAATCAATTTTAAATTGCTGTAGGAAATTCTTGTTTTGTGCAAAAATCGGTATGTGCTTTTTGATAACAAGACTAAGGATGAAAGAAAGAAGTTTGAACAAGTTCAGCAACTTATTTCTCTTGTAAACATGGTCATTGCACAGAATGGTGGAAAACCTTATATGGATGAGTTATTCACTGAACTGAAGGTGAATGTTTCTGCAATTTTTTGTCATTCTTCTCTGCTTGATCTTTGCATATTAGTGAATTTACAATTTGACTACAGAAAGGAGCAATGAAGCTGCATAACCAACAAATAGAGGTTGATGCCTTAGAAGGATATACAAAAAGTGAGATAAAGGAGATGAAGGAACATTTGCATCGGACTTATGATGAGCAACTAAAACGAATTACTGAGATGGTAACTTCCGAATCCTTGGCCCTCCCACATATTTTTCCTTGCCATTTATTGTTTTTGTATTTATAATTGTTATTTATTCTGAATTTTAAGAATATGTGGTTTGCGTGGCTGTCATATGTATGCAAATTCTGTTAACTCTCACCGTATTCTTGTGAAAGATATATGCAACCACTAGCTTGTGATATAGGCTGTTTTAACTGGGGCATTTCTGTTGCTATTGGTTATCAAAGAGAATTCTTACAATCATATGATTATTCATAATATATTTTGCGTGGTTGTGAATGAGAATTTGAGTAGATGGTTGCACTATTTGGTACCCCTTGCACTCTCATGGTATTCTCATGTACTCATCATTTCATCAGCATTCCTTGTAAAAGAAATATGCTTTGTTATTATTGGGGAAACAACATATTTTCTCTTGAATACTATAATTATAAGTTATAGTACACAAACTTCAAAATTAAACAGTTCCCTCATAAAACATTTGGCCATAAAACAAACTTTAAACAATCACAAAAATGTGGAAATAAGACTAACATCCATGAACCTGATGCATGTTTCATCATACCTTACCCTTCTTTTCTCAAAGCTCTCTTGCTAAATGTTTATTTTAAGTTTTGAATCTACTTGATAGTTTACAGAGTTAAGTGTGGCAGAAGTTTGTGTAATCAAGCTATAGTTTAGGAGGTTATATGTGGTTTTCCTATTATTCTTTTTCTTGAATCAAAGATTTGCTGAGGCAGCTCTCTACCTCCCTTGCCCTGCATCTGAAGGGATTTTATCTTGAAAACATGGTATGCCTCTGATTGTTTGACCCAAATCTTGATCTCTGCTGGAGTTGGAGACTGTCATGGCTTGAAATGTAATCTGTTTATATCATGTTTTATTCATTCAAACCCTATCAAAAGGGCAAAGATTGCTGATGGAGAGAGTGAAAATGAAGAATTATGATTTAGGATTTGATGAGCAATTTGAGAATATGCATTTTGGCCAAAGGATACATTATTTTCTCATCCCATTCTAGTTGTAATGGGATACCGAGTATTTGTAGTTGAGTATCATGAGGAATTTGGTATTTTTCACTTATATACTACAACAAGAAGAAGCTATATCCCACCAAATGAGATTGGCTGTATCGATTGCATAATGCCATTACCAACAATGAACTCTATAGGTCTATCATTCACTGATAGATTTCTTTTGATAACTTCCTTGGGTGTCCTTCATGGTGTTTCTTATATCTTGTCAAAAAAATAATTAAAGGTATTTTTATAACAAATTGATGTAGATTTGTTCTGAGAAATTATTGTTTTCTTAATCAATATTCTTGTTCTATGCAACATGGTCAGGAAATCCCAAACTTGAAAATATTATAGCATGTTTAACATCTGAAGCATTGTAGTATCCAAGTAATTTCATCGCAAACCTTAGCTACTAAGTAAGGAATGGCTAAAGGCTTTTGACTGAATTTGATTTCCTGTTTCCTGTTTAACTCTAATCTGATTTTCTGGCTTCCTGGCGGGTCAATCACTGACATATTTAGCGTTTGTTAGCTATTACTGTATATTCTGTTACTCCTTTAGTTATTAATATAAGTGATAGTTGATTACTTTAGATAGATTAAGGAAGTCAAATAAATCAGTTAATTAGGACCAAATCTAAACTTTTAAGGCGAATTTATATTATATACTCTTTAATTTACTCAAATTAGTCAACTAACTCTTATATTAGTTATAATTAACTAATTTATTTAGTTTTTTTAATTTTCTCAAATTAGTCAACTAACTTTTATATTAAGAACTAGATGGAGTGTTTATTTGTTTTGGGCAAACATACTGCAAATGCTATGTTTTAGGTTGATTATTGTTATGTTGTGTGTGTACATAAATTTAATGGCTCAAATTTGATTCAATTATGTGGCGACCATCTCTGAGTCAGAGTTGGATTTAAGTAATGTAGTGTTCTATTTCATATAGGTGGAGACAAAGTTGAGGGAAGCAACTACCAGGCTTGAACAACAATTGGCTGAAGAGCAAGCTGCAAGGCTTAAGGCAGAGGAGAATGCATTTTTAGCTCAGAAGAGATCAGATGATGAAATTCGAAAACTTAGAGAAAATCTGGAGATGGCACGTGAAGAACTCCGTAAACGAGGCGAGCACCGTTGCAACATTTTGTGATGCTCCACCTCGTTACCTTGGAAGCGTTATTATTGCTGTTTATATATCTCATCTCCTTGTAAGTGTTGTTTTTTAATTGAAGAGACAAATTTTATTGACTTACCTGTAAAAGACGTGTTGGGATGGTAATATTATTATGTATTTTTTACACTAGAGTTCTATTTTGGCCAGAATGGATTTTTTTTTCCTACTTTGTGCATGTCACTTTTTATAGGGATCATGCAATTTTTTCTGTGTTGTTTTAATTTTATCAGATATGCCTACAGAAGAGACATATGGAATGAAATTTTAAAATCAAGTGTTGGAATAACACTTTCTGAAAAATGCCTTATATTAAAAGAGATACCTTGTGTTAAGAAGGACATATTAAATTCAGATCAATATTCATTATGAAAATTTTTCGTGTACATGCCCCTAGGAGTTTGTTACTTAGATTTATGTTTCATCTTCTTTATCCTATGTTTAGATGGGAAGAAGAGTAGGGAGAAAATAATATTATAAAAGAAAAATCTTAAAAATAGTAAATTTTATTTAATATATTAGAAAATTTTCTTTCTTAATATCCCCTTATCCCTATTTTCCCTTCAATTTTATCTCCAATCAAAGATAGCTTATTGTTAGACTTGAATATATTGCTGTTAAAAAAACAAAGAAGTTAATCTTAATAACAAGGTTAAAAATAAAAAAAAATATTTTTTAAAATTTTAAATTAAAAGATTTGTTCAGTCATCAAATAAATTAACGTGAGTAGGCTTCCATCCCTTAAACAAGCAGTAAAGTTCTGATTTTTATCCATTTTAAAGTTAAAAGAAAACTTTATTACCTGTACTTAGAATCTTCAGATGAGAGATTATTGTATTCTATTAGCAAAGTAAACACCTAATTTTACTTATAATTGACAATGAAATTAAAACTTTATAACTGAGTAATACTCTTTGTTTTTTGTTGGCAAAAGGGTATTAGCAACGAATATTTATTTTCATTAATCTCCTTTTCTTTTTAGTCCTTAAAAATAAGAATTTTATTTTCTCAAATATTTTCGATAGATATTCTTAAATTTTGGTGCATAGTTTTATTTTTTTTAGTACAAAAATTTTTAGAAAGAGATTGTGCTCATCTACGATCTAAAGGCATACTAAAATTTTATTTTCTCTTAGACGATATCAATATTGAGCAGAATAAACTGTTTATTATCTTTAGATGTAAATCTAAGTTAAGGTACCTCCTCAAGCGCCGCGACTAGAACCGTAATAAAATTATATTCTTCAAAAATTGAATATATTCTAAATAATTATATGTCTAATTATTTTATCTGTTAAACCTATGATAGTTTTAAATTCCACTTTTTTCCTCGGGAGGACTCTTCGGAGTTTTGGACTCAAGCTGCCAAGTTAAGCTTTCACCTTTTCGAATATTCCTAGAGTCACTTCTCTGTGTAATTGTCTCTCCAAAGTCCTTTGAATAAGTAATCTCACATTTCATTTTCGTTTTCCTGTGGCTTCCATTCTGTTTAAAGAGATAGTATTTTCGGTAAAAAAAATGTTTTGAATTATTTTTACTGTTTTCAATGATCATGAAGTTCTATACGGAGATAGGGCCTGCTTTTTTTTTTTTTTTTTAAAAAAGTTGTTTTTAAAAAAAATAGAAAAACAAAAAGTTTTTTTGGCAACTTTTTTTTATTTAACTGTTTTCCAAAACAAAAAAAGTTGAAATCTGTTTGTAAAAATAGAAAATTAAGAATAAGTTTTAGGTGTTTTGTAAAATTGTTTTCTTGTTTTTGTGTTTTTTGCATTTTTTTTACCTTTTATTTTAGAAAAGTGATCTACTATTGAAAAAAAAAAACTTTTTATTACCACATGTTGCTGCCGCCGGTGACCACCATTGATACTCGCCACTGCCAGTGATTGCCCATCAACAACCATTTCTGTTGCCAATGACATTGTTGTCGATCTCTACTAATGATTCCAACCGCTGCCGACCACTATTGTAGACCTCCACTCGCAAACGTCGACAACCACCACTGACAAGGCCTACCATCACCACCAATGACTTTGCTGTTGGTGGATGCAGTCATCAGCATTATTTTTCTAATTTGTTTGTTTTCATATCGCTTACTCTTTTTATAAGTCTGAAATGGTACCTTATGAGTCCTGGGCCCTCCCACGTATTTTTACTTGTCGCTTATTGCTTTTGCATTTATAATTATTATGCATCCACACTATTATAAGAATTATTTCTACTAATCTTTAATATAAGATATAATTAAAAAAATAATATTTATGACCTATTTCTTTTATTTATTAAATTTTTTTAAATTATTCGTATTGATACTCTCTCAACAAATAATAATCAAGTAAGAGATAAAGGAAAAGAAAATAAGGAAGATGAATACAGTATTTTAGGAAAAAATATCATATTAAATAAATAATTAAATTTACTTATATTAAAGATAAGGGAGTATAACTATTTGCAAAGGCATTCTGTTGTCCCTGAAATGGTTGTCGTGTATGAAAAAATATAGCATTTGTTGGCTGTTACTGTGTATTCTGTTACTGATTTGTTTTGACAGACGTACTGCAAATGCTATGTTTTAGGTTGTTTTGTGTTATGCCCCACTTGTACATAAGTTTAATGGCTCAAATATGATTCAATTATATGGTGACCATCTATGGCCTATGATGGGTCAGATTTTTTGTATGTAATTAAAAGTATCCCTATACCACTTTGTTTGAGATTAACCCCTTAGAGGTTTAGTCTATGTCTAAATAGAGAGAAAAGTGAGGGAAAATAGGGAAAGGGAATACTAGGAAAAAAATTCTTAAAATGATAAAATAATTAATTAGTTTTAAGAGTTTTCCCTTATAGTATTATTTTATTTTTATTTTTTTTATTCAAACATAAAATTAAAATATAAAAGGTTTTCTCCTTTTTAAATAAGTGCGCTCTCTAATATTTGAACTTGCTATTTCTTTTTTATGTGGGTAAAAGGTAAGATTGCTTATCACTTTAATCATTAGCTTATTGATGGTTCTATTTGGATTTAGGTATTGTGTTGTTTTATGTTATATAGGTGGAGACAAAGTTGAAGGAAGCAACTACCAGGTTTGAACAACAATTGGCTGCGCAGCTAGGCTTAAGGCAGAGGAGAATGCATTTTTAGCTGTTAGGACAATTTGATATTGAATGTGCTTTCTTTCCCAATTTGTGCATGCCATTTCTTTTGCAGGCGTCAAGCAATCCACTATATTATTTTAATTTTAAAAAAATTACAATAAAATTCTAAAGAAGTGATTTAATAACCAAAAAAATCTTAATCACAACTGATAAGCATAAATTTATTGTCATTATTTATAATAATAAAATTTATTATTGTTAACTTTTCTGTTGTTATTAGGTAGTAGTTAAGTTTATATATTGGGGCTTCGTAGTAATTCTCCTTTAATGTTATTACATGGGGCATATGGAAAGAAATTTTAAAATTATAAAGTCACTTTTTATTGAACATACACACATAATTGTGCATAGATTAATTATTTTCGTATATTTATGATATATTTATGCTGCATGGGGGCGATATTTGTGACTGCAAATCATCTTGGGAACATGATGAGTTTGGAATAAGATGTGTGATTTTGAATTTGGTCAAAATTTAAATTTACAGTGTGCCTATCAAATTTGATTAGTTGAAATTTACTCCAAATTAATTTATATAATTAATATCACATTTTAACGTCATTTTATTCCTCAGTCTTGAAACTTACTTCTCAATCTAGACGTGTTAGTCAAAGCATAACTGGCTTGATGCTAAATTTATCTGAGTAGCTTGCTCTTTTCCATTCAGAATGAGGACTCATAGAACAGGCATTTCCTCGAATTACCAGGGGCACTAGGCATTACTTGTAAGAAAAGAAGGTAGGGCCTATGGCACGAACGAGAAGATCAATATCTCTTATTGAACCGTAGGGTGGGAAGAAAGTCATTGCTAGCTCTTTTGCCGGTGCTAATGGATCTCTTTCCAGAAGGGAGCAGCAAGAAGGTGCTCCCAAGCGACCCTGGGGACCAAATGGAGCTCACTACCCTTCATTACCCCTACCTATTCCTACCCTATTTTTCAGGCATGGACAGCCATTGCGCTTGAGCCGGTGCCTGTTTCTAACATGCTCCGCTACTCGAGCAAAGCAAAAGGTATGAAGTCGCTCGAGTATCAACTCGTGGGCTAATGGCGCATTTGCGCTCAATCCGTTGCTTGTTAGGTCGAGCGTCTTCAAACCTTTCTTTCTTGTTATTAGTAAAGGGCTTTTCCCTTACTAGTAAAGTGGTAAAGTAGGGCGCTATTCGATGAAGAAAATAGAATTTAGAAAAGTGGTTCAAGTAGCTCAGCTAGTTAGAGCAAAGGACTAAAAATCCTTGTGCCAGTGGTTCGAATCCACTTCTAAGTGAGCTTTGGGTCCAAAGGACAGGTAGCCGGGAGCGAGCTGGATTTGGAAATTCAACTGAAAGAGGAAGCCAAAAAATGTGAGCGCTCCTACACCATACGGCTTATGAGGATTGAACCCCATACAATCTTTGTCAAGGTTTGTAGATGGGGCGGATACATATTGAACAATAATGAATTAATTAAATCATAATAATGAATTAGCTAAACCATCCTCAATTCTAATCTCTTAAAATATTATTTCAGTTCTTCATATATAATATAATTAGAGAGTTAATATTGATCATCAATGTAAACTATATTTCTTATATTTATTAAAATTTTTCAAATTACTCTTACTGATATTTCGTCAATAATAGTTAAATAAGAGAGAGTGATAGAGTTAAAAAATATGATTATAATATTTAAAAAAATATTATTATATTAATTAATTTTTTTAATATAATTAAATTAATTAAATAAATTGTAAATTAATAAGATGATGAATGTGACCAGTATCAATCTCTGGATTTGAGTAAGCACCCACCAAGCCACAATTACCAATCTTGCATCCATTCAGTAGCATCTCTGCCAAGAACGCCTTGTATGTTGCCACTTGCAAAATCTTTGACTAAATGGAATATCATTTTCATGTTGGGCCATGGCTAGGCCTTCTTGAGGTGCAAGTATGATGAAAAAAAAATCTTTTAATTATCTATAAACATTTCTGGCTAGTTAAACTAAATGGGGCTTTGATGAATGAGAAGTGTTTATTGATTTTCCTCCTTTAATTATCTATAGTTTCTATTATCTTAATTGTTTCATAGTACATATATTGATGATATGACTAATATTGATAATTACTAACTATCATTGATAATTAAATAATTTGTTTGTATACTAATAATTAACAATAATAGTTTTTATTAATGGGAAAATGACACAAATATTAAAAAATTATTTAAACTTGTTATTCATAGAAAAATGTGTGTCTATACTCCTAAGAAGCCCCTCTTTTTAATCATTTTTATTGAGATGGGTGATTTAGTTGAGAAAAATAAATATAAGAGATAAATGATATTAAAATTTTATGTATAAGATGGAAACAAACTTCTTAATTAATTCACATACTAGAGATTGAATAAAGCACTAGTATCTTTTTTTTACTAAATATATGTATATTTCTATTAGAGGTACTGGAACTAAATATGGGAATCTCTTTTAATATAGATTCAAATATTAATTTATTATATTATAAAATATTAATTTTTTCTACTAGAGCCGATCAATTTTTTTTATATAATATGGTCAATGTTGGTTAAAGTATTTTGTAAACTTTTCATTTTGATGTAAGAGAGTATTTTGTAAAGTTTTTTTTGTACAATAAAATTTAAGTGTGTTTAGCACTAATCTTCTACTAAGGTTAAGATACAATATTTAGACTTAGAGATCGTTTATAGGGGACTCACGAGATCGCATACTAAAAGAGTCCTTAATACAGCAACGAAACTCGAACTTGTATCCTTATAAGATACGAGCACGGTCCTTACCAGTTGTGTTAATTCTCATTGGCGATTATTTTATAAACTAATAAAGAAGTAAAGTTCTAAAATATATATATATTTTGATAATTTTTTTTTGGAAAGGGTGGGCTCACCCATAATCTAAAAGTAGATAAAGTTTTTATTCTTTCTAAACGATACTAATGTCAAATAAAACGAACCGTTAATTATTCTTAAGTGTAAACCTAGGTACCCAAGAGTTAAGATGTCTCCCTGAATACCGTGATTGAAATCACAACAAATTAATACTCTCTAAGAATCGTATACACTATAAATAGTTGTATATCTCACTCTTTCACTATATGATTAAAGTCCTAATATATATATATATATATATATTTTATATAAAATCTTTTTTAAAGGGGTTGTACTCATGTACGATTTAAAAATATGACAAAATCTTCTTTTCTTTTACGTGATATCAATATTAAATATGGTGAGTTATTAATTATTTTTAAGTATAAATTTAGGTATTTAAGAATTAAAATATTTTTCTAAATATTCTGACGGTAATCATAATAAAAATATTATTTAGTGTTTGGGCCACTATACAATCCTAGTTGGGCCTCTAACTCGCAGGCCCATATCCTCCTGCGTGCTCGACCTCGCTTTGGCTTGTCGAAAGGATTTTATGCTGACAAATTGAAATTCTCTACTCTGAATCTCCAGCGAGAGCGAAACAAAAAGAGCACTCATGAACGGAAGTGTCTGTTCTTCCTCTTAATTCAACAAATCCGCAAAATAATTCACATAAATTTCTCCTACACATGATCCAGAATCTGGTAATTCTTTCGAGTTTCAGATGAAGGCTTCTCCGGAAAGGACTAAAGTGGTTATTAGGCATTTGCCTCCGTCTCTCGTTCAGTCCGATCTCCTCCAACAAATTGATGATCACTTTGCTGGTCGGTTTAATTGGATCGCTTTTCGTCCCGGAAAGAACAGGTTAGAATTTTCTTAAAAACTACTCTGTTTTCATATTGGTTTTGTTTTTCTCTATGTTCTTTTTCGTTTTTCATATCTTCCCTGCCTCCCCAAGACATCTGAATCCATTAACCTTGCAAAACTAATTTCTGGTCAGTGTTTTCCCCCTTGAAAACTACTTTTTTAACGCATTTTGTTGTCTGAGGTCAATTTTAAGGTGTGGAGCCCATGACCACCTGTCTGTTGGCAATTTCTTCATCATGAGGAAAACGGTAGATGTTGAATATATTCACAACTGGTGTCTGTATAGGTAGAGGCAGACAAATGTAAAAAACGTCCCAGAGGCAGTAAACCTTTTGAGGAGCCAAGTGAAGTAGGGGGTTTAAATTTTGGGGGATGAAAATAACTTAAGAATGTCGAATAGCTTATCTTTTATATTCATCATGCATATTAACTGTTCGAGAATGACATTAGTATGATCTAGTGGATGTTATATACTTCCTAGATGAATCGTGATTATAAGCTATGATTTATATGTTCAATTTCGCTGCCATAAAAATGTTGAAGCCCTGAAACAAAACATTCTATGCGTCTATTTAATGTTTTATTTATTCCGTTCTTCGGCTGTTGTTATAATTGTTAGGTTCTCTCTTTTGGAGTCTGTTAATCTGTTTGAAGTCTCAGTAATTAGAAATTAGTCATTAATTTGTTGATATTTGAAGCGGTATTACCTAATTTGGAACTCTGGGTGCCGAATTCATTTATGGCACCTCTAATCCACATCATGGGTTGTTTGCATGACAAAAACATGCAAGATATGGCACCCAATTTTATACAGAACAGGGTGTTCTAAGACTAGAAGTAATAAGTTGCTAATTCAAACCATCAAAAACAGTCTGCAAGCCATCTAACAGAGTCTACAGATGATATCATGCCTTCAAACAAGAATGACACACAATGTTTGCCGAGCTGTTTGTTTCTCCATGAGCAAGAGTAGCTTATTCGGGTAAAAGAAGACAGTGAGGTCACCTATTGGATAGTGGGAGGAAGATAATAATTCGATTAAAAACAAAGAAGATGGTAGAGGGAGATTGTTATTTTAATTTTGATTTTCAAATCTTAATTTTTGAAAGAGGAGATAAAATTTACCAGAAGATGGGGGAGGGGGAGTGGATTGATAGATTGTGAATTTATATAATAATTTATTTTATTGTATTTATGAAAATTGGAGAAAGAAGTATCTATCTTTTGTGTGTGTTTGTGTAGTATATGATAAGTAATACCCCGGTCCTTAATATAAGGCCTATTTCCCGTATTTATCAATGTTTTCCTAGATTACCTCTAGTAAGAGAGAGAAGGAATTAAAGAAGATGGTTAGGGTATTTTAAAAAAATTATGTCATTTTAACTAGCTTAACTAACTTCTTTAATATAATCAAATTAATTAAATGTGTCTTATATTAAGGACCGAAGAAGTACTATTTGCAAATAACAAATAATGCATCTGGGGCCCACCAGTATTTTATTCTTTTTGGCCTCACATAAATCTTCTGTTGATAATTGGAATGAGTGGGAATTGGAAATAAGAACAAGATAATTGGGAAGAACAGTGAAGGATTCAGTATATTATTTCATGATAATTTTAATTTTAATTAAATATATTATATTATAAGCACATGTTGCATTTTCTGCCATATTGTTTCCTTGTTCAATTTTTTATTATTTTAGTTGTATTAAATATATTGTATCCTTTTCATTTACTTGCATGTCATAGACCAAAAGACCATATAAATTAAACCTATCCTTCATGCTGTGAAATGAATAGACAGGTGTTTCATATTCTTGTGATAATCGTTGTGGTGAATCATGAATTAGCGACAATGTGTCACTGCTTTTAAGCATCCCTATCAGAATATTATTTATTTTTTTGAATTAAGGTATGCTAAATTAGCTTTTATTATCTTGTAATTACTCGGACTCAGATCTCTCTTGTCCCCTCGCTATCTGTTTATTACTCTGATTAAACATGATGAAGATCTTTGAATATAAGGTCTCATCTAGTATGACCAAACTGAGGTAAGCTAACTTCTTAACATATGTCTACCTAGTTTGGCTAAACAGAGATAAAGCCAACATTTTAATTGTAAACAAAAGGGCAAATGGGAGTTAGTTTGAAATTATTACAAGTCTTGTGCGTTACATGGTGTTTGAGGAAGGAGTCGCTCCATTCTTGGCTCAAATAGTGTGATCTGATAGAGTTTTTTATATTATATATTGTGAACAATTTCATTGTCCATCACTGGTGTTAACAATTGAAATGCAAAGGCGTACATATGTTCTGGAGCTGTGCAACAGCAATGCAAGAGCTTTTTGATCGAAAGCCCTGTGACATTCTTTTAAGAGAATTGGCAAATATGAGCAAAATGTAGCCATTTAGTGGAATGATTGTGGATGAACAACCCAAGGAAGGAGAAGAAAAGTTCTATCTTGATATCAAATTTAAATTTTCCGTTTGATTCTTTCAGTTTCAAGCCTATGTATTAGATATAAAAGTCAGTAGAAGAACTGATTCTGAGGCTTTATGTAAGTCTAATAGTGATAATCTAAGAAGTTAAGAAAAAGGGGGCATAAAGGGGAAAGATCTGTAAAGTTATTAAGACATTGAGGGAACTAACTAATGAACTTTTTCTAATGTAGTTTTCATGCTAATGATATTTGAACTGTGACATATGCAACTGTATGGACTTCTGTATTAATTTTTTGTTGAGATATTCTAGGTTATAGTGATTTTATGAATTGAGTAGGTGGTCGTACATTTATTAGCAGGCCTCTTGTTTCCCTTCACTTTTTAGCATACTAGAAAATGTGGGTTGTGCTTGAGAAATAAAAATGTCATCCACTTTTCCCCAGTATAATTGGCATGAAAGTCTTGGATATCTGCCTACCTTACTTCTGAACCTTTTATCTGTAAAAAGTACACATATTTAGGATGTTCTATATCTACTGCCTTATATTTTTCTTTTCTTATAATTCGAATGAGACCTTAAGGAAATTTTTAACATGTGGAGCTTTGCTTTGATTAACATTTGCAGTTACAAGCATCAGAAGTATTCTCGTGCGTACATAAACTTCAATTGTGCTGAAGATGTTTTTGAGTTTGCCGAATTCTTTGATGGACATGTCTTTGTTAATGAGAAAGGTAATATATTTGAGCACAAAACTGCCATATGCTTATTTACAAAACTGTCTCATTATGCATATAGAACATAACTGGTCCAATTAATTTTAACACAAACTGTTGTTAAGTGTTCTCATTATGCTTACTTATCCTTGTTACTTATTGTTGAATGTTTTCTTGCTGTGAATGTCTGATTCATTTTCAGGTGCCCAACATAAGGCCATTGTTGAATATTCACCTTCTCAGCGTGTTCCAAAGTCAAGTACTAAAAAGGATGGTCGTGAAGGGACTATATACAAAGGTGTTACTTTGGTTATAATTTTAATGTGGAAACTCTTATGCTAGTCAGACTTAGAGTGCATACTCTTTTAATAATGTTAATGATCACTTTCTTTGAAATAAGAACAGATCCAGACTATCTAGAGTTTCTCAAACTTATTGCAAAACCTTCTGAGCATCTTCCTAGTGCAGAAATACAGTTGGAAAGAAAAGAAGCCGAGCAAGCAGGTTAGTTATCAATTTATTCATCCACCAATAATTATGCTGACTTTTATTTACCTCAACTTTTTACCTTTTTTATAAGGTTCTTGTTAGAAGGTTTTTGATAAAGGTAGTTAGAAAAGAGTAGCTGTGCCCATAAGGAAGTATCTCGTGAAGATAGATTGTAGTGGCATTGTATCTAATATTTGTCTATTCCTTTCTAGCTGCTGCCAAGGAAGCACCGATTGTCACTCCATTGATGGAATATATTCGACAAAAGCGTGCAGTTGAGAATGGCGCTCAGGTAATGATTTTTTACTTTGTTTTTCCCTGCATATGATTGTGGGATGCACATGGTAGAATGCTCATAATTACTGGGGAAAAACAGATTATGTCTTGTTGGTTTCCTTTTGTTTCATGCTATGCAGCTGAAAATCCCTGTTATAGCTGTATATCATTGAGAAGCCCCTAACAGAAATATAGCTGCATATCTTATAAAGGTTGATTATTCTGGTGTTCTTTATGATTTATTATGCTGCATCTCTATTCTAGACTGTAGACGAAGTATCTTCCTATTATTTGGTTTAAATTATACATACAACAACAACAACAACAACAAGCCTTATCCCATTAAATGGGGTCGGCTACATGGATCATACGACGCCATTGTGCTCTATCGAAAACTAAATCCTTAGATAGGTTATTGACCAGGAGATCCCGTTCAATGACCTCTTTGAGCGTTCTCTTTGGCCTTCCTCTACCCCTTTTAACCGGTGTCCATATTATTTGATCCACCCTCTTCACCGGCGTATCCCTTGGCCTTCTTTGTACGTGTCCAAACCACCTAAGACGGTTTAAATTATACATAATAAACAATATTTTCTTTTTAACTTGGATATACCATTTATTCTTTACTTGCTTTGACTTGTTTATGTTAGGCTTCTCCAGTTGTGACAAAGATTAGCAGAAGAGCCAGGGGTTCTTCATCCAGCAAGCCTGGCTCAGAGAATACTAGACGGGGCTCTGAGAAGAAAAAGGTAGTACTTATCCATATAATGGACGTGTTAGTGTTATTGGATTCATTGCAGAAAGAATTGTTTGAATTATAAATACCTTACTAAGGATGTCACAAACCATACCTCTATGTCATTGCACGATTTATTGATTATTTTGAGAGATTCATTTACACTTAACAGTGGTTTTTCCAAAGAAAATCTGATGGAATTCATAAGAAGAATAGCATTATTTAAGTTGATGGACAAACGTTCATTGCTGCTCTAACTGGGAATCGGAGTGAGGAAGGTAACTAGCTAAATTACAGTAGCGTAAAATGAAAATTACAAAGAAAGAGTAGTAACTATCATTGGATTTTGAGAGGCCAACTTCTCTCCCAAGTTTCTGCAAATTCTGCTTGATCCTTTCACTACTTAGACCCTGATAAAATCCTAAAAACTTCATACTCAGTTTATCTTACACCTGATGACCCATGTTAGTGGAGGTGCTTCCTGATTTGTCCTTCTGCTCAGCTCATTACAAGCTTCCCCAGCCACATACACTCCCATTTTTTCCAGGCCAGCTAGTGGCCTATCAATATTTAAGTAAAGTTTATGCCAATTATGAGGTCATCAGGATAAAGCGAAATTCTGGTGACTGAACTTCTAGAAGTGCTTCTTATTCTTAAAAAACTTTTCTGTGCCTGGATTGTTTCTTTAATTTATTTCTGAAGGAAACTATATATGCTCTGGATCATGTCACTGACTTGGTTTTGAGTGCCAGTATGTTCAGAAGGACCATGCCAAAAGTATTAACCGGAAAGACAAATCAACCTCTGTTGTAGCTCACCGACGAGAAGATCAACCATCTACGTCTAGTTCAAAAGGAATTTCTGAAATTGAAGCTGGTAATATATTTTTTTTAATTAGATATTTTATTTATTTTGTGTTTCTCTGTATGTACATTCTCATGGTAGTAGAAATGATCGATGGCCAAACCCCACCCCTAACCCCAAAGAAAAAAGAGTTGAAATAGATGTTATCATGGTACTAGAGCCTCAATAACCAATTTATTAGGAGTTTGATCTTTGTTTAGGCCCCGTTCTTAGGTGAATTTAGGTTTCAACACAATGATCAGTGGGCTTGTCCACATTTAGTCTAGAGTGCTTTTGTGCAAGAGGATGTAACAGGGAATATAATAAAACTATTACCAGCCTGTCAATTCATCCGATTGTCAAGTTGCTGTGATTTGCTTGCTTCTTTTTTCCCCTCGCTTTTGTCAGTTATTTTCTTGCTTCAAATGGGCTGCATTTTGTGTGTTGGAATTTCTAAGTTGCAGAACGTAACTTGGCTTGATCCAATAAGGTTTGGCCCAACATGATGACCTATTAGGTTAATCTGTGTTGGGCTTTGCGTCAAGTGCAAAGCCTGTCTATGTGAACCCCTACTACCTTAATCTCCATTAATTGGGCCCCTCGGATAGTTGATGTTCTGACAGCTACACTGACACTTACTCAACTTCTCATGTCAAAAACCCTCCACCATTAAGAAATCTTCATAAGTAGATCTCTCCAGAAATGTCAACCATCAGGCTCATGCTAAATGGTGGTTGCTTAAGTGGGATATGAAACCCACCCTCAAAATCCAGCTGTTGAGTGGGACCTAGAGATCCTATATCACCTAGTCTCCATAAGATAAACAATGCACATTGATAATTTAATTACTTATTTAACGTAAGATAGTTCAGCAACTAAATCTTCTTAAGGGATTCACTATTTCTAGCATGCAATGGGATTTAACATCTTTTCTTTGTTGATTACTTTCTTATTTAGGACTTTTCATATGTTTTTTATAGAACCATTCTTGTCTTCTTGTTTTGTTTTGTTTTGTTTCTTTTTTGTTTTGTCTTTTTGCCCTTTTTTTAAGACATGCTAATGGTCTTTGGCATACGATTTCTTATCCACCAAGTTCAGTACTTATATCTTCTTTGTGAAGATTCCTTTTATCTATAAAAAAGTCACGTGCTTGATGAATTTGCAGTGCATGGAATTGAAGGTCCTATTTCAGCTATCCCTCTGCCTGTTGGCTCTGGAAAGAAAAAAATCCTGCTGGTTAAAGGGAAAGAACGAGAAATTCTCAATGTAGGTTTTTCTATTTTAATTTTATTTTAGAAGATTTTTTCTTCAATGATAATTAGCGTCTTTTTATATGATTTTTTCTTCTAATAGAATTTACTCTTTTATTAAGATAAATCTATCAAAGCTTGCTTTTTTTTCCTTGAACTTACGCTTATTTACTTTATGTCCTCTGTGAGAAATTGTGATTTTAAGTATTTTTGCGGTACTCTCTTAGGCTGCCAAGGGTATGGCACATCAGCAAAATGTAAAATCTGGAAATCCTGCCATTTCCACTGCTTCAAAGCAAAACCAAAGACGCGAAGCTAGTGGAAGGTTGATTAGGAGCATACTTCTAAATAATGAAGCTCGTCAAAGCCAGTCTACAACTGCTGCTCAACAGAAAGTTCAGATCTTGAGCTCTGAGAAGGGTAAGCGGCCACCTCGGAATATGAGTGCACGATCTGGGACAAATGGTCTAGTCTCCAATCATGATGCAGGCCAAGTTAATTCTGAAGGGGATTCTAAAAGGTTGTTGGATGAAAAATTCATAAAAAGGGATCCGCATGGTTTGGGCATTGGTGAAAAAACTGAAAGGCGTACTAGAAACAAGGATAGACCTGATCGTGGTGTTTGGGCTCCTCTTCGTCGATCTGATGTTTCTCACACTGTTAATGAGCACTTCTCATCCTCTGTGTCTCAATCTACCTTGTCACAATCTGAATCAGTTGAAGGTATGCCCATCGAGTAGGCATTAAATTGTTTTTCATTGCAAAGACAACATATTTTGCTCTGAGTTAAGTTTGCTTTTCTTACTTAAATTTCAATGTAAAGCTGCCAGATTTAAAGTCATTATCTGCATGTAATTTTCCAGTGTCTGCAGGAGAAATGAAAGATGATGTCTTCTCTGGAAGCAGAAAAGGGGAATACTCGGCCTCTGCTGGTGGTCAAAATAGTTACTCTGTTGAGAATGGTTGGTGCCTCTTTATCACTGGTTCCATCAATATACCCTAGGTAGAATATACATGGCCTGATTTCTTTTTCACTGTTTCAACTACAGGTTCTCAAAGGCATTTTGCTCGTCGTGGAGCTGCCCATACTGTGAAGGATGACGCTGCAGTCAGTTTAAGTGAAGCAAAACCTTCTAAGAAAGGTGTTACTGGGCATGGGGCTCATGAGGTATGTATTTTATACATAGTACTCAGAATCTTACCATTCAAGATTCAAATCTTATAATTTGTTATGAATCATGAAGTCAATGATACAAAACAATGATTGAATTGAAACGATTCAAATCTTATAATTTGTTATGAATCATGAATTCAATGATACAAAACATTGATTGAATTGAAAGAAGCGCTAAAATGTGCGTGTTTCAATTTGAATCATACAATTTATGATGAGTCACATAACCAACAATATTAATTAATAGCTGAATTGGTCATGAATCTTCAATCCCAGTCAATAGAACATAATAGTATAACTTTTCAATGACCACGAATGTGTGAGAATAATAAATTGGCATGACATTGTTTTATTGTTGTTAAGTGTTGTTATGCCTCATAAATGGAAGTTTTGTTTCAAGAACTAATTATTTACAATTTACGTGACTATAATCTATTTATGATTTATGATTAATTAATTTTATCTACTCCTGGATTCAATTTACTGTCTTGGGTATTTTATGCATATTATGAAGATATCCTTATATGGAATGTTTTATAATTCAAGTTATTTTTCATTTTCATTTATTGAATCTTGTCATTTGATGTGTTTAGTTATTCATGATTCAAAAAATATATTTTTTTTCAATTCACGACAATATCACAATTTAGCTACTATGATTTTGTATGCTGATACAAGTGGTGTTGTTGTAATTATCATTATTGTTGTTACTCTTGGGAATTGCAAAGACCAATGAAGTTGAATGTTCTTGGGAATCTTAATTTTTTCAAAAGGGGGTATAAACTTCCAAAAGTACTCTCATTTAACACTAACCCGTAACTCACTTTCTCTCCATTAAATTATTAAGGGTATTTTAGGATAAGGTTCATTAATGTATCATTGTTTTTTGCAAAACCTCTTGTATTGTGAAAATGAAACCCCTCCAAGAAAACAGCTAAAACGTAAGGGAGGGAGTATTATTCTTAATGTTGTTGTGATCATTATCATTATTTTTTTTTCTTACCTTTTCTTGGATCATCGTTCTGATTTTTTCTGCAGAAGCAAGTGTGGGTTCAGAAATCATCTTCAGGGTCGTAAAATATCTAAAGGTGGTATGTACAGTATTGTTTGCATCTAGTTTTCCTTTCTTGAAAAATTGAGTGCTTATTATGTCAGTTGGGAGATTAAGCTGTCACTTTGACTAAGTTTGTTCTTCCTGAAAATATTTTGTAAAATTGGCAGTTGGTAGCAGGATATATGTGAATGACAGAAATATAGATAACATGCTACAGAATATGTTCACCAAAAAAAAAATACAGAATATAGGTAATTATCTGCCTCTCCCCCTCCCCCTCCCCCTCCCCCAAACTTTCAGACTCCACTTCTCCAACTGCAGTGCTGCTGCTTGGTCTCCTAAATTCACTGCTGGGACTTGCCGTATCCCGCACATTTCACTCTTCTATATTTCTTTAGTGGCTGCTGTTATGGGCTTCTCTTACTCACTCCTCTTTTGAGAGTCGCCTTGTCCTCATGGCTAAAGGAAGGAAATTGTGCAGCAAATATTTCATAATTTTCCTAGCTTGCTTCCTCGATGGGGGGGTCCTGCCATTGCACTGATAATCCAAGTGTAAGTACCCTTGATTTGAAGAACCAATGGGGTAACTGTCCTCCCCGTCCTCCAATCAAGGTTTCATAAATATCAAATAGAAGTTTACAGCGTAAAGAAGAATGGGCAGGAATGACTAACATGTTTTGAAGTACAGCTGGCTGTCCACACGATGTAAGTTTGGAATAGGAATAGACGATTGATCTTTGTTGAAGAGATGATAATATTTTTGAGTGTGTGGGTCCTGTTGAAGGGCTTCCTGAAGATCCATCAAGCCTATAGTGAGTGGTAGAGCATGGGCAGGAAAGTCTGCTTGTTAAGTTTGCCTTGGCATCAGCACTACAGTTTTCTTTTAGCCACTTTTATCCATATACTCAAATTTGAGCAGTTTCATGAGCAACCATTGATTTGCAGTAGTATTCATCTGCTGTTCCATCAAGTATTCAAGGTTGCAATGGTCAGTATGGGCAAAAAATAATATCCTAGACGGTGCTTCCATATTTGTACAGCAAGAATCAGAGCTATTTGACTTGGTGCAATTAGAGAGAAAATATCTTACTGAAATTAGGCATGTAATGCCTGATTGTATAAGATTGACTGCAGCTCCATCTGTTGAAGCATCAAACTATTGTAAAAGGTTGGCCAAACTGCCAAAGTCTCGTAAACAGGATTCTGAGACTGTAGAAAAGCAGCCTCACCCTTGTTGACCATTGAAGATACTCGTCCATCACTGCCTCTATGTCCCCTTAGGCACTCCAAATTTTAAATCAGGCTCTTTGAGAAGTCTTCTAGTGGCTGGTATTCCGTCTTGAAGTTTGGCTTATTCCAAAATTCACATTTGGGCGCTATTCGTATTTAGTGATGGGTTTGGTCTTTGACAGGGCGTTCTATGTTTCTTTTTTACCACGCACAATGCACTTTAATGACAATGTTGACCCATGATGGGTATTGAGCTTATGATGGTGAATTCAAGTAGAACCGGAAATAGCTTCTTGATTTCTTTTCATTGAAAACATTTTCCTTGAAAGTTGAATTATAACTTCAGTGACATTTTGCTTTTTGGGAAAATGGTGTTGCCTCACACTGGGTAGCTGCAAGTAATTACTTTGGTGCTTGAAGTAGTTTTATCCCTTACAAGTTGATAAATAGGGGCGGTTTTGTCCGTGCTTGTTTAGGCATCTTTAGAAAACAATCAAGATTTCTCTGAATATCTTGTGAATTTATGCTTAAATTGTGGTTAAATTGCTTATAGTTCTATTAATGTTTAAGAAGTTAGTTCAGTGTTTTCTATTCTCATCAACTACATTAATTGTGCCATATGAAACTCTGCTACTTTCTCACTGTTATTATTATTTGTTAGATACATAAAATGTCAGGATGAGCGGATGTAGCTTGGAGTGTAAAATGGATGTAGTTCGGAAGCAAGATCATTTTATATAATCTTTGATGTGAGAGTTTTCCGTAGTCTTTGCAGTTAATTCTCCCATATTTCATCTGATGTTCTTCACAGTTTCTTTAAGAGGGCATCGCTCCTACCTTGTATCGTTTTCTTCATTCCAATAAAACTTTGTTTTTAACAAAGATAAATAAATACATAAAGCATTGCCTACTGTTAATATGTTGTTCGGGTTTCTTGAAATCAGCTGTTAGTTAAGTTAAATAGGTTATTTTAACCTTCATGGAACATATTCAATCTCATTGGCATGAGAAAATAATGTATGATCTAGTTTGTTTTTTTTAGAGTTTTTGCATTTCATTGCATCAGTTTTACGTGACTGACAGGTTATGGACCACTAAAACAGCAATAATTCCTCGAAGTTTTGAGGCGGATCGTTCCTGCTATGAGCTATGGTCTCCGTTAGGGATCATCCTCAACGAATTCAGGTCGACCCAAGGCTGGGCTACTTAAGAAGGTATGTGTAAATTCTATTCATGTCAACTTTAAAGCACATGGAAAAGGTAGGTGTCTTTTTCGCTTGCGCGCACAATCTACCCTCCTGTTTAGACCAATTGGGCATGTGTAATTTTTCTACAGAAAGATGATCCATTTGTTGCCTGATGGAGCCTGCTCATTGAAAGGAATGCCAAAGTTATATACCTACCTCAACGACGTCATATTCTGCTGGAAAAGAGAGTGGTGTTTCAATCGTGTCTGTTAGGTGTTTGTACCATTCGTCTCCTTTAAGTTTGCTGAGTATTTCTGTGGTGCAAAATATTATGTGCCTGGGATGTACTTTTAAAGTACATGGAACTTGCTATGGAATATACAGTATTGGGAAGAGTCACAGCTGTTTTGCTCCTTCCAATATAGACCAACTAGGGGTTGAAGAATGTTATGCAATGTGCATTATGGCGTGTGATTCTCATGATAGGAGTAGCGCTTTGGTGTGCCAGTAATTTCAAAGATCAGAAATGAAGTATCGATTGGTAATGCTGTATCCTATGGTTGATTTGCAATTCATGATTGTTGTGAATGTGAGGTCTCATCTTTTATTATTTATTTTGAAGCCAAAAATGAAACAGTCAAAAGTGCACATTACGAAGTTTTATTTTGGTATCTCAATTTTATGAAGTGTCTTATTAATCGTCTAGCCTAACCCTTTTAGTTTATTTTTTTTATATAGTTTAAATATGGTTGAGCCTAATTTTGGAATAACTCTTAAAAACGTTTTTTACATTTACATGGGTTTGAATTCCAGATCGTTAAAACCTTTTTAATTAGAACAAATACTGTTGGTCCTAACACCTTTAGTTCATTGACAAAAAAATCTGACATTAAATTTAAATGTTGATGAAATATACACAAATGTATACAAATGTTTGTATATTAAAATAATAATGATTGGCATAAAAATTATTATTAGAGACTAATAGCGTTATAGTTACAAAGAATGAAATGATATTTTATAAAATTAAAGGACTAAATTCAAAATTTTATATAAAATTAAAGAATTAAAGCTTTTACTTCAAACAAAAAATTGATATTACTTAATTTTACAATTTAGATTATTTATTAAAATTGTCTGCATATAATGCATTAGATTTAGAAGAGAGATGGGAAAATGGATTATGAGCGTAAAGATGATAAATGAAAAGGATTTTATTGCATAAAAAGTGGGACATTCAACATCCATTATGTTCCTATTATGATTACTCAACAATTTATTTTTATTATTTTTGTAATTAAGATAAAAAATGACATTTTTTACTTAAAAAATCCAATTTTCAAATCCATTCTATTTTTTTTGTACACAGTGAATCCTTATTGTTCATTAGATTCTTTTAGGGCATGATATTTGAATTTCACTTTCTATGAAACATTATACAAAGTTGTTGCTGGATTACTCCTTTTTTTTGTATACCCTAATCACTCCGGAGGTGAAGATTGACTAAGGACATAGACAGAAATTTTTTTAAATAAAAAGCAAGCTCCTTAAAACCCAAAAAAAAAAAAAAAAAAAGCTAGAGGGGAATGTAATCCCATACAAATTTTCTTCATAAGCGCCCCGAAGATCAAATGGATACAGTTCCAACAAAAAAAGAACTTGTCAATCCCTTTCTCGCTAAGGCATCAACAACTTTGTTCTCCTCTTTGGGGACATATTGCCGTTTCTACTCCCAATTTAGGGCCCGTAAGTGTTTGAAAAATGATTTCTAAAAAAAAAAATTTTTGAGTAGTTTATAAAAAAAGGTTTTTGAAAAAGAATTTATGAAAAAAAGAAGTGATTTTGAATAAATGAGTGTTTAGATAGTTATTTCTAGAAGTAATTTTATTATTGGTAAATTACGAAAAAGGGTATGAGTATTAAATGAGGAGAGATAAATGATGAGAGGAGAGATGAGAGAGGGTGTAAGAAAAAAATAGGGGTAATATAGTAATTGGTTAGTTCATAAGTTGATTTACTATTCTATAAGCTACTCTGACCAGTTTATCTGAAATATTGGTTTTAAACTATAATTTAGTCTAAAAGCCTGTTTGAACAAATATGACTATTTTAAAATTTCTCCAAATTTAGATTTTGAGCCAAACCTAAGTTTGGCATTTTCTAGATAGGCACTTAGTTTCACCATATTATGGATTTGCCTAAACATTAAGGCCTTATTTGGTATGACTAATTTGAAGGGAGGGGAGAGGAAGGGATAAATTTTACTCCCCTCTCTTTGTTTAGCTCACTAAAATATTTAGGAGGAAAGGGAAATTAAAATTAAAATATTTAAAATTTTCCCTCCCCTCCAAATTTGAAAAAATTTAGTAAAATATTTAAAATTTTTCCTCCTCTCCAAATTTGAAAAAATTTAGAGGGGGTATAATATTATTATTTTATAATATTAATATACACATAATTTTTATAATATCCTAATATTATTCTTATATTATATTTTATTAAAATATTTTATAAAATAATACAAAGTAAATTTATTTATATAAAAATATTTTTTCTCCCTTTCTTTCTTGAACCAAATAAGATAATATAAAAATCCCTCCATTCCCCTCTCTCAATATTAATCCAAATAATATAATAATAAAATTTTTCCCCTTTTTTTTTTTCCCTTTCTCTTTATTAAAATCTTTCTCCTTTCTTTTCCTCCCTTCTATTGAGCTAACATAGCGTAAAGCTACAATCGTTCTTTGTATTCTCTGTCAGCAACATATCAACTAGGTTCAAATCGTCTGATAGACAGAAATTAAAAATACATGTTAAGAGTTGTTCAAAAACAAAAGAGTAGGATTACAACCCAATACCTATTGGGCTTCAAACCTACGTACCTTGCCTTAATATGTTAGCTATTGAAATTATTCCTCCAATTTTTAAGATCTAAATTAATTATAAAATTAATTTTAATCTTAAAAATAAAATATATTTTTTATTTTTTTAAATTATTTTAATTAATATTTTTTTAATAATAATTAAATAAAAAATAGATAAAAAAAGTTAATAAAAATTATTAAAATATTTTAAAAAATATACTATATATATATTAATTAATTTAATTTAATTTTTTTAATTTAATTAAATTAGTTAAATATTCATCTCTTTTTACTTAATTATTTTTAAGCTAGTATTATTAAAATAATTTAAGAAAAAATTAATAACTATATAAAATATATTTTATATTTATATTTAAAATTAAATTTTAAATTAGGAAAATAGGGGTATTTTAATATTTCATGCGTTACTAAATAAAAGTAGTCTTTTATATTTAATGTCCGTTATAAAATGTATAAATAAAATATAAATAAATGATGAAATCTGTTTTGACCCTTTTCTCTGCGGTCATCAAAGAAGAGTCCCAATCTCTATCTTTGTCAGTATCTGCGTATCGTGTTCATTCTTTCATGTCCTCTGTTACTCCTTACGAAATCATTGATGATGACGGCGACGGCGAAGTTAGTATCTTTTACTCTTACCTTTTCTTTCTCTCTTTGCCGTCGCGCCAATTCACCGTTTCCTTCTGCTCTTTAGGCATTTGATTGGGATGCTGCTGCAGGAGAAATCGAAGTGGCTTTCCAAGTCACGAAGCCCTGCACTTCACTTGTTGGTGATACTTTCAATTCGCGCCAAATGACTTCGAGCAGATTGGTTAGTTACCCTACTGTGTCCACACCTGTTTTTGTTAGAGTCCTACGGATAAAATGATTAATTTGAAATGATTATTTCAAAAGGTTTTCCAGAAACAAAAATGTTCACATGAAATGTTTGCATTACGAAATACTATGAATTACATTTAATATGGTAAAATTGTTTATTTTCGTATTTTTAAATTATGAATTTAGTTTCAAATAGTGCAGTTAGACCATACTCCTGGCTGAGCAGTGAAGAGCATAATGTCCATTCAAAGCGTTGATTTTTGACTTTGATGTAATTATCATTTATGAAACACTTGAATTATTTTATTGAAAATATAGATCCTTCACATAGTTTATAGAAAAAATTCTAGTTATTTTAGAAAAATGTTATAGAAGATTTGAAGATTTATAGCCTGTTGTAAGATTATCAGGAGATCGGTTATACAACGACGATTCTGTCGAGATTCCTATAGAAGATTTGCTTTTAATTTATAAATTATAATGTATTATGATTTTCATTTCAAACTTTCATTTAAGGTTTTAGAGTTAAAGAAATATAAATTTATTCATATTTTATGTGAGTTACGGCTCAAATTTCAGGACGTGCCAGTTAGATGCCTTTCCTTTATATTTTTTTCTGTCCTTTTAAGACAACAAATGACATTCAATGCATACAATTGGAAGCAATGCAGTCTCTGTAAGTAGCCTGAAGCTGGATTCCTCTCCTTTAGGGATTAAAACTGAAGACTATGTTGATCTAACTGCACCAGATAATGTTGTGGGAAAACAGAGATCGCCTAATACCAGTTGCATAAAGAAGGATGATTTACTGTCATCTAATTTTATTGACTTAGATAAAAATAAAGAGAAAACAAATGAGTTTGAAGAGACAGTTCTTGACACTCCAGTTACTAAGACAGTTATGTCAAATGAAAGACATGGTGATGTTGGAACGCCTGATCTTGCTCAGTTCATGACATCTTCGTCGCTAGATGATGGATTCAATAATGACATCAACGAGTCCCAGTGTAGTCCCCGTTTGACCAGTTTAATTGATAGTGGTTTTGTTCCAGAGTCTCCCATGATGAGAGGGGTGATTTTCTTCCAGGTCATGATGGCTTTTTCAATAAAGTTGCATCATAAGAGCTCTGTTAATTATGTCATTTAAAAATTTGTTCTGAGATGAATAAACTTTGCAGGGTTATCAAGAAGCCAGCTTGTCATCCGGGACTGTAAACCCCCTGTTCATCTCCAGACGGAACAACAGATTACCTCTTTAGGGCAAATGAAAAGGTCATCATTGATAATGCCACAGGTGTAAATAACTTATCTATTGATCCTGCTAATAATGAAACTCAAACCCTTGTATTCGGACGGAAGAGTTGTGCAATTAGAACAGGTCATGTCTTTAGTTCTCCTACAGTGGATGAAGGCCAACATCCTTTTGTGGATATTACAAACCGCAGCTTTGGTGAAGAATCACCTTTATGTTGTCGAGATGTTGCTGAAAGTGTCAAGCCAGCACATAAATTTAAAAGGTTGCGTAAATCTGATTAAGGTAGCCATCATAGGAAAGAGAAAAGCAGACAGGATCATGTTTCAACAGAAAATAAACATGGCCAAGGTACCTTTTATTGTTTCTTGCATCCATCTTTTTTCTCTATCGGTGCTTTGAATTTTACCCCGAAAATTGAATTGAAAATTTTGAACATTACCTAACTTTTATATCGATGGAAAAAGCTTTACTGGTGGCAATATATTTTATCATTGAACTTTATATATGAAGTATTTGAGTGAACTTAATCTGTTTTCTTTTGTGTTCTACATTTTAGGTAGAAGGAAATCAATGCACAATGTCATGGTCTTCATTCTCTTATTATTTCTGGCAAACGAATTCAGCCTATCTTTCATGATCTTTTATGTGATGTCAGCACAAAATGAAAGTAATCTTCATATGATGTACTAGATTTTGTGGAAATATTATATATCATGAGCTGCTCAATTTCCTTAGGGTATCTTCAGAAGCCGATGTTTCTAATGATGAAGAAGATGGTGAGGATGACAGTCCATCGGATAGTTTTATAGATGACAGGGTGAACTCTACAGGAACCACTCAATCTAGAGTTAGCGGAATAGACACGATGGCAATATACAGGCTCTTATTCTTCCCTTTTATTTCCCTTCAAATTGTAATCTTTTTTGGCTTCCTGGTGAAAAGCTGTCATTAAACATGCATGCACAGAAATAAATAAGTAAACCTCTTGAATAGGAGCAATCTTTTGTAAACTGTAAATTTCTTTTTATTGAAAAGTATTTATGCATTAGCTCATTATAATGGAAATAACAGCAGAGAGGGGATGCTGCACAATGACAATTGTATTAGTACTCGGCTTGAGACAAGAGTAAGATATGAAACGAATGTCGTTATAGACTTCACTCCTTGCAAGTGGTTATGGCCATTCAGTTTGTGTTCTTTGATGAATTCCATGGAGTCCTCCATTTGGCCATGGCTAGAGAACTCTTGCCTAGTTTGCCCACTTGGATTTTGGCTTGCTTCAAAAGCCATAAGATAAAATGAGACAAATGCAAGTGCTGAACTTTAAAAGTGAATGAGTCCTAAAGCATGCATGTGGCCGGTATGAATTTTGGGCTTGGGAAAGGGAGAGGGAGAGGGAAAGAAAAAGGCTTGTATTCCGTGTTTTCGTTTTCTATTTCTGCATTAATCAGAGCTCTTATCATTCAAATTTCCTGATCAATTTTCAATGTTGTAAAAGATGCACAACTGAAATTAGTGAAATTTCCTGATTAATTTTCAATGTTGCAGGCGTTCTTTGCTCAGTCAAATACCAGTTGAAGGAGGGACCAACATTTCTGCTACGTTTAGTCCAGACTTTGTGTCGTCCATGACTATAATTAGTGAAAATGGGGATTCTTCTGGTAGCATGCCAAGACATTTTCAGACACCTCAAATTGACTCAACAAATCAGTCAGCTTCCAAGACTTTGCAATCATTTGAAGTCAACCAAATAACGTCAGAGGCTATGCCTTCAAGTAGTTTCTCTGACGAAACCTCGACACAGATGAGAAGTCGAAAAAGAAAATTGTCATTTCATCGTTTCGGATTTCCAACTACTATTCTTGAGCGTGAATTTGCACTTCAATCAAACGATGGATGCTTCTGCAACTAAGGATATTCTGTGATGATCACCTTTTTGATGGTATTGATCTTTGATGAGTTGGAGGCTCAAGCAGCTTCTCTTAAACAAAAAACAGATTTGTCAGCTCAGAAGCAAGATTCACGTACAATACCCCGATCTCACTTGCACGACCTTCACATTTCCAACCCATCATTCGACCTTGGGATATGAAAATTCACGGGAATTACCTTGGTGCAATTTCAGATAGTTGAAAACGCGGTAGGATTTTGTAAAGGTTGATATGTCAGTTATCGATAGTTGTATAGTTAATTCATGTATATAAAGTGGGGAAGAAAATAATGTATTCACATCGATTGATATTTAAATTATGGGATTTCATTGCAAACGGAGTGTCTAGTTGTCAATAATTTAGCTAATAATACTGCTCAGAGTTTGCTATGTGTGGAACTGGTAGATGTATTCAAAGGTTGAGTTTTGGTGTGAAACCAAAGTGAACCAAACTGATTGATTTGATAGTATATCTGGAAAAAATGTAATTAGTGGTAAATTAGTTTAAAGGGAAAATCTCATTAAAATACCATTTGAAATTTAAAATTATCAAAAGATGATATCAATTTCTAAAATTCTAAGTTAATACTCATCATTTAAATTGAATTTTGAAATTAGTGTGTTTTTATACATTATTCATCCTTAAAAAAAAGAAAATGCTCAACCACCCACATTGGCAAACGCACCTATAGCCAGCCCAGTAACCAACGGCCACTGGAGCAGGCATAGTTATTTTTTGGACAAGGAGGTTAAGGTGAGATTTGATCCCACCAGCCTTTTGATAACAAAATGTTTAGTAACAATTAAGTTAAAGCCACCAACTTATTTGTTAATATAATACAAAATAATATATAAAAGGATTATTAAGAATAATCCTAAATGTCTCACAAGCTTAAAAAATAGTCTATTAAAGACATCCTAAAACATTGAAATTAATGCATTATTAAAAATAAGTCTCAAGCTTTTGCACTAGTAACATAACTAAAAGAGACTAAAGCTCATTTGGGAAGTCTGGTGTAAGAGAATTAATTACTGTTTCTGGCAATAGATACCCTACACTTATCTAAAACAAAAAGAGACTAAGACAAATTTGCATAATTTATACAGAGCAAGCCACGTGCTAAAGATGCACCTAACTTTGCTTCTTTGAAATCCATATCAAAACCTTGTATCAGTTTCACCCCACTTAGCTTAAAATTGATATAAAAAGTGAATAAGTTCAGAACATTATTAATAGACTCAGTTAAAAAAAAACAGAGATAAACAATGGCATTTTATCAAAAAGAGTACATTAAGCATATAATTACCTAAGTTTATCTTCTTTTTGAATATTTTTATAAATAAAAAGAAAAATTCACAGTGTTATATGAATAAAAAACAATCAATTTTTTAGTACATCGTCTTATATGTAAACCAAAACAGAATTTTACCAAATAAAGAGTGGAGATAAAGGGAAAGAAGTTTGGTGTTTGGTGTCATTAACATGGAATGATGGGTTCATGCAGATTTGGAGTCATGCAGGCCTCACCTTTTAAATTCTACCTGCTTTTGTTTTTCCATTCACTTTTTTTAGTTAAACTTAATCACATTTTGCATTTTGTATTGTGATTATCTTCTATAGTCATGACGGCACCAACACACTTGATATGTAAAAGTTGATTTCTTTCATTTGTTTCATGAACATAGCAATATGGAGAAAATACTAAGGTGAGAGAGTTAGGAGCAACTTCAGGCATTTTCCTGAGGAGAATAGACAGTTCCAAATTAGTACACAAGACGAGGGAAAGAGAAAGAAACTGATTACTTCTTATTCAACAACCAAAATAGGGTTCGCGTATGCTATTTATATCCCTCACTAACTTCTATTCAGTTCTAACCATCAAACTGAAGTTGCTATATATCAGTTGGTGCAAGCACCAGTCGCTCTCTGAATTGAAGCTACCAGTTGAGAAGCTAGTTCTAAAGCCATGGGTGTAGGAAGTTAGAAAATCTTTTGTTTTCATAGTTATTTATAAGTTTTCTAGTATTCAATAATTGGTATAATAGAAATGTCGCTGGTAGTATAATAAATTATGAAGCTTGAACTTTTACTTAATAGTCATTTTATATATTATTATGTATTATATTAACAAATAAATCTGGTGATTTAATAATCATCGCATCTTAAGCCCATCAAAGATGGCTGGTTTTATTTTTTTTTTAAAAAGGACAATATTATAAAAAGACCAATTTTTTATAATTATATTTAAATGATGAGTATTAAATTGGGACTTTCCAAATTTATATTACCTTTTTTAAATTTTAAATTTGAAATGATATTTTGGTTAGATTTTCCCTACTTTAAATGGAGTACTTGTTTTTACCTCTTTAATGCTATTTTTTTTTCGAGTGCTTGTGTCAGCTATATAAATTACATCCACACCATATTATTTTTATTGGTCAATCACAAAATTTAACCATATATCTTCGCTTAAAATTCAATTACAAAAATACCTAAATTGAAAATATTTCGTTAACTACCAATTATAAATATATACAAACTGAAAGTATAATAAATCTTCTCAAAATATCAAAAGCAAATAAATATTTTATAGGATAAAAGGAAATTCTATTTTGGTATTGCAAAACGTAAAGCAACAGATTAAATAAACAAATAGGGTACATAAAGACTAGGGATAAGAATATTAACTCAAACGGGAACAAAACTTGAGTCATAATATTCCCCTCAAGTTCTTAAAAGAGACAGCATGACGAAGACCAACTAACATAGCTGCTTAAAATAAGTGCTTTTGCACTCTACGAGACAACTCATCATATATTTACCTCGTACAATGTAAAATCACTTAAAATAAGCTGATCCAAACAAACCCTAAAACTCAAACTTTCCAGCCAAGGAAATATAACCTACACCTAAGAAGCATCCTAGCACGGTATTAACAAGCATTCAACTATCTCTACATTAGTCAGAGTCAGAAGCTAACATGTTTACATTGAATGAAAACATGCACACGTAAATTAGGGAACATTAGAAGATCACCAAACTAGCTAGACATGACCTATGTAGTTTGCCGGCTGGAAGTCCAAGGAATTGAGGGCGGATGAAGGAAATTGATCTTGACCCGGTAGCCACAGCCCACCTTTATGGGGTCGCAGCATCTGTGGCTGGCTGCGTTTGCCACCTTGCCCAGCTTCATCCAATGGAACTTCTTTCTTCTTCTTCACAAATTCAAAGAACTCTGCAACTTGATGAGCATAACTACACCAGCACCATAACAAAATATTTCAAATGCATAACTTGGTTTGTTTCATTAATGATATATTTAAAACATGTCATACCAGAAAACCAAGATCTTGTTTTAATAATCAAGAAAACACAATGACACTGTTTATCTAGGCTCTAATTCCCATCACTAAGCTAATCAAAGAAAATTAGTAAAAACTTGCTAGTCCTACAGATTAAATTAAAGGTAACAATCCTATTTAATTGCTGCCAAGGAATACCTTCATCAGAAAATATCGCAGATAAACCACACTGTTAGCAAGAAACCTAACACAAACATATATTACACTACTAAACCTAAGTCCCATGAAACTTCAACTTACCTTCACCAATTTAGGTAGTGACAGTTCAGTAAGATTCACTAGAATACTGACCAAATGAAGTCACCTTATAGTTTCATTAACAAATTGTTCGATATTTACAATTACGTAAGGACTAATTCAACAATGTTGCAAAAAAGTTAAAAATGACAGATTATTAATTCACAATGGGGTAAATGGGTCATGTTTCCCTTTGGAATTCTTATTTCTAACACTGGTGGTGGAGGCCAAATCGCCTCTCATTCACTAGATTGAGCCACTTATGGAACACATTATGACTCTCTGAAGAAAAATGAGCTTAAACACCCTATTATGAGATAAAGGATATAATTATCAACATGAATAACTACTGTTTATTGGAGATTATATAGAGATTAGCATATAGTTTTGCCACTTACCTGTACTATTTCAGTATTAATAATGGAGCAGTAGGCCAGAATTGTTTTGCAAGTCTCAACTATTTATTAAACCAGTGCTTTACCATGAGCTTTAGCAAACCCAATTTACAACTTTAATTAGTCCAACCTAAACAAGGAATAATCAAATGCAACAGAAAAACCAAGTGGAAAAGCAAACATCTCACAGAACCAAGTTTAGTCCATTCTGAGCAATAGATTGATAGCTTACTGTCTCTTTGCCTCAATATCTTTGCTGAAATCAATATTGGGCTCGCAGTCCAGAATTAATGCAGGAACCTGCTTATTATTAAAATTCTTAAGCCATAATATAGGAAATAACAGATAGCAAACTTCACACATGAATACCAAAAAGATAATACCTTCTGAATACTTGAATGCATATGATCACCTTCCAGATAAAGTACACGCTCCCTTATAGCGGGATGTAAGGAGTCGTCGACACGTAGAGGCAACTTACTAACAGATAACACTTCACGACTGCCGCTTTGGAAGGGGTATAACCAGCTTTCATGCTTTTCATGAAGGTCACGGAGATAGTCCAATGTGACTCCACCTTCCTCTGCCCTCCTCCTCAACTTCATTCTCTTATGGCAAGTATCAGGACTTGCTCTAAGATAGATAAAACCATCAGGAATAAGTCCAGGCAAGCAGGACACAACAGGATCGAACCACGAGTCATAAATACTAATCTCCATCTCATTCATCCATTTAGCCTCGTGAACAGCTCGTACAAAGACCTTTGTACAACATTCAAGAAGTCATAAAAATGTACTAGTGTTTAACTCTCACAGCAGGATTTTTTTCCTGCTCTTCAATTGGACAAATGAAAAAAGGAAACCAACACATGCAGCCAAACTATCACTTGCAATCACTTTTTAACTCAAACCAATGCATGTTTAAAGCAGTTGTTCTGAAAACTATATAAAATGTGAGGGTAAGAAACCCATCGAAAAAAGGAATCAAATAAGGGAGGAAACATGAATTCAAGATAATCTCTGTTAATAAGGTAATTTAACATCCACTTCCTAGAAAATAAGGAGAACAATACCAAAGCATTGAATGCTCACCATCCTGTCACTAAAAACGCTCCTCTCCATTAATCGAAGAGGCTTCATTCCACCAGATGATTCTCTTTCCTGCATAACCCTGGTAACGAATACATAGTTCTGAAAGGTGTAAGCATATCGTTGTGGCTCAGCATAGAAAGCATCCAAAATATTGAAGTGATCAGCTCCAATATCCTGCCACTTGTTAATAGGTTCAGGAACCACCTCAACAAGGTCACGCAATTCAATTGTTTCATTAGCTATTCTCTGAAGGAAAGTAGTCTTCCCAACACTGATATTACCCTCAACACAGAATGTAATCTGTTTCTTTTGAGGAAGTTGCAAGGAGCGGGTATCATCCAACTCTTCATCCACACTCTTTTTTATATAGGTGGTTATACTTTCAGCATGATTCCTGTGGATGATTCCCACAGAACTCTGAAGATATTCAATCATTTTATCACTAGATTTTCCAAAGAACTGCAAAAAAAAAAAAAAAAATGAACCAAGTAAAAATTTAACCCTAAGATCAAAAACAAAGAAGGTCATGAGTAAGGTACAATAATTCTTCCTCTTACACAATGCTGACATTGCTATCTTTCTTTTATCGCAATTCAAATGAGTCTTCATAGGCGGACTAAAATACAACAAAATCAAATGTACCATGTGTAATAAACATTATTCCTATTTGTTATAGATAATAAATTGATCCCTCACCCTTCTTCTAGCAGTCCAAGCTTTTGAGATGAAAGGGCTTTGACACGCTTGAGTATATTAGAATAAGATAACTGAATTCGGATATATCATATATGCTAGACAACCAAACAAGTAAGGGAATTTTTTTTTTTCAAAATAGCTTGAATTAGAAATGAAGTCGGAACTTGGATGATAAATTATTGTACTGAAAGTACTAAATGAAGCTCAGATATATTCAAAATTTGTACCTTATCTTTGTAAAGTTTCTTGAGCTCAACAATCCCAGCAATCCCTTTGCTCACAAGCTTTCTCAAATTTCTCGGACCCACACCTGGAATAGTCAATAAATCAGGATTTACAGATCCATCAAAGCTACTAGACAAACCCTTCTGTCGCCTATTTAATCTCAAGGGCTTCTCCTCAGGAGCCGCTGAATCACAACTCACTTCACCAATATCTCCACTAACAAGCTCCTCCGAACTTCCCGCACTCTCACCAACATCAGAACTAAGAGAAGACCAAGCTCTTGCTTGAGTCTTGCGACTCATATTAACATCAATCACACACCTACAAGCACCAAAACTTCTCGAACCCACCGCCAAAGTGGAGAAGTATAGAGATGAAATAGAAGTGTTCACAGCGATGGGCTTCTTGGTGAGCGACAAAACCAGGGAATGGGAAAGCCGTATGGAAGAAGGCATGGTGTGGAAATGCGTCGAATAACGGTGCGTGGGTGAAGAAAGAGAAAAAAGGTGGGTTGAGGGGTTCTTGGAGAGAAAAAGAGAAAGCGATGAGGTAGGCACAATGGAGGGAATGTGGACGGAAGAAGAAAGGCGAAGCAAAGCCTGCGTCTGCATCAGTTCGTCTGGGTTTGAGCTGAGCAGTGTCACAAGCGGGGTTTCTACTCTTCCCTCTGAATCTCTCCATATCATAATCGTCCAATCAATCTAAGTGATCACAAAAGAACACGCCATCAAGCTTTTAAAATGGCATCTGAACCGTCCTTCATGTCCCGGTCTTTTATTCCATGCCAAATCCCTATCAATCTAAGGTTAGGTTAGGAGTAACAGTGATGGTTAAAATCAGAGTGAAAATAGAATTAAATTAAAAATTTATTTTAAAAATTTATTTAATATAATAAAAATAAATATAAAATTAATATATATTTTTTATAATTTATGATAAAATAATCTAAAATATTTTTTATAATTTAAAAATAATTAAATATATCTAAAAAATTTATATTGAGATAAAATAATTAAAAAAATATTATCTTAATTTTTAATTTTTGTTATGTAACTGAAATTGCTGAACAAATAGAAATGGCTTACATGATTCTAACGAGGGAACCCTACTTTCCTCCAACCAACATAACATAAGCGTTTTGACAAAAAGTGTTGGCAGAGGTAAATTGAATGGATAGTTAGGATTACAAAAATCTCAAAATATATTTTATATGAGATATATAGATCCTACAAATTTTCTGTATTTTATATTTTATATATTAACTGATTTTTTTATAAATTCGTTTCTCTCTTAAAGATAAACAATAAACTAACAAACTTATATTTTTTTAGAAATGTAAATTTAAATCTTACTATTAATTTTTTAATGAATTGGTATATTTATTTGATTAAAATTTTAGGTAAAAAGTTTTAGAATTCAAAGTCAAAGATTCTTCTTTTTGGTAGAAAAAGTCAAAAGATTCAAATAAGAACGAAATAAAAGTGAAAAAAATGATAATAGACTATCACAAATTTATATTATTTATAATTTATTAACATTGCAACATTTAAAAAATTTTACAATAGAAAGAAATACAGTAGAGGAGGTAGAAAGGAGAATTTGAACTTTCAACGTTGGAGAGGTGTATTTTTTCTTAAAAAAAATTATATACTTAAATTCATATATTTTTTTAATTAAATTAGAACAAATGAATATTTCTAAAAACTTCACGTTTTATTTAATTAAAAAAATTATGATGGAAAAAGTGGAGGCAAAGGACAGAGGTGTCAGGAACATTGGGAGGAGGTTCGACTGTCTCGTGTGGGTCAAAAAAATATGATAATCTAACCGTCTTTTACAAAAGCTTTAAAAAAAGAAACCATGGGAGAGATTATTCTCAACGCCACATCCTTATCATACAATAAATGTTCTCTATCTTATAGCCACGTGTCATTAAAATACGGTTTTTTATTTTTTTAAAAAATGATATTCTCGAATCTCAAAATTTAGCTTTACAAATTAAATTTAAATTTGTAGTAAAACAATTTTTTAAAAAATTTTCACTCTAATAGTTGACATTTCAATTTAGACCATACAAAAAAAAATTATAATGATTGTATACGAGAAAAATTAAGATGACATTTGTTGAGCAAAAAATAATAAAAAAATTAAAATATTTAGGACATGAAAAAAATACTGAAAAAAAGGCTATTGAACATAAGCTTTTAGTAAATAGTTTATCTAAATAATTAGTTATTAATAGAATATAACAGTATAATTTAATCAAGATACCTAAATACGATTTTTTTTTTATTGCTGGTTATATTCCTCAAGCTTGGGGCTAAAATAGAAACCCATTTACTTGGGGTCATAAATGTCCACTTTTGTTTGCAACATGACTTTATAAAAAGGAATCAAAGCTGATAATTATTGATAAGTAATTATGACAATAATATAGCATGGTAATAGACATCACAAAAGACATTACCTCCAACTCTACCTTTACAAACCATTGAGTGCCTCACAAACAGTGGCCATCCCGCCATAAGCAATTTTGGGGAAAATAATTACCAAAGGATGGTGGAGTGCCACGGGTGGCACACCGTTTTGCCCCACCCTTGGTCTCACGTTGTTTCATTTTTTACAAAGGTGGGTTCCCCATTGCTTCCAAAAGAAAATGAATACCAGTACCTTTTGGTAGTATTGAAGTGGAAATGATGATGAAATTGAAATAGAATTAAATATTTTTTTATTTAGTATAATAAAAATAATTTTTATTTTTAATATTTTAAACTATTTCAGTTCTATAAAAATAAATGGGAAATGAGATAGAAAAAATAGAAATAAAATATTTTAGACCATTTTATCTCAAATTATAAAAAAATATATATCAATTATATATTTAATTTTAATCTACTAAATAAACTTTTAAATCTCATTTTCACTTTTACTTCTATTTTCACATCTATTTCTATCAAAAAATCTAACATCCTACCGAATGTATCAATGGAGTGAGTGAATGAGAGAGAGAGAGAGAGAGGATACACTGATACAGAGATTCATCTCACTAGATAGAGTTTAACTACATGAATGACAAGGCATCATTATTCAACAATCAAAACTCTAGACATATTGTTAACCTAAAAGTCTCGTTCAATAACATTATAGCAGATGTATTCTTAAACCAAGAAGGAATCAAAAGGAAAATTACACCCATACGCAAAAGAATAGTTTTTTCCTTATGCTTTGAAAAATGCTTGACTTTTTGCCATCTGCTACTAATTTAGGATAAACTAAACAAGATTACAAGAGAAAAACAGCCAAATCTTGTTCAGAACATGCTAAATGATTCACTACCACTAAATCAAGTTTAAGCAAACATAACTAATCAACAAAGAATGAATCATGATAATCCGGTAAAAGTCTGTCCACAGTCTACAATTATCATAATGTACAATAAAATGTGATTTGAACTGTTAATTTTCACCAATGAATCAAAAGACAAATCAAAACCTATTATTATAACTTTACCTAACTTAAATTAAAGAATGTTTCCTTAATTTCACTACTTAATTATATAAAATAAATTACAAGTATTAAGATATTTGTATTCTTAAGGAGGAATAATCTTACTTCCTTAGTTTCTTCTATGCCGGTGTGTTGACACTTTCGTTCCTGGCTTCTGCTTGTCTACACATGCAATCTGGCACAGGAAAATTGTAGAGTGAACCACCTGGCTTCTTCAATTCAATTCCCTTCTGATCACTACGAAGAAGCATCTCTTTCATTTGTTGCTTAAATACCGTCCAACTGCACAATTAGTATCAGTAATAATTAAAATTTTCAACTTATGTCACAAAATATATTATGGAAACAGAACCCAATAATGAATCTGGCAAGAACATATATATAACAAATTATACAGAAAGCATGCAAAATCTAGACGAGCAAAATATTTTTATCCAGCCAATGAGCCTTTTGTTAATTTTTCATCAGTGTTTTTCATAGTTACTTTTCAGTCAATTAGGAGAATATTTTAACAAAAAGTTACAAATGTGCATGTAATTTTCCTTAAAGATTATTAAAAAAATTCTTAAAAGAAATCTGTCAATCTGTCATAGGATAAATTTGGCTGAAAAAACAATTCACTGCTAAGACCAACGCCCTTGATTACCCCTTGAATTCTTATCAATATCATTCATAGCAGCTTTAGATGATACAGCTCAGGAGTTCCTTACTAGGGGTGTTCACAGGACGGGTCGGGACTGGTACAACCCCGTCCCGTGTCTCGTCCCGAATTTATCCCGGTCCCGATGAAACCGGGACGGGTTCGATACGGGACGGGAATTTCTGATTTTTTTAAAAAAATATATATAATAAAATTATCTCAATAAATCATTCCATATAAAATACCACGGCAATTTTTTCTAAATACAAACATTCCTCCCTAATATAAAATGATAACTTATCCAGATAAGAGAAAACAATAACAGTAAAGAAGAATAAAAATATCTGTATAGGAATATTTATAAGTAAAAATATTTGTATGAGAGTGGCGACTGGCGAGACCTGTGACTGGGAGTAAGTAAAGTGTAAGAAAAGAGAGACGGAGAGTCTAAAAAGAGTGTACAAAGTGAGAAATATAAGAGAATGTAATATATATATTTTTTTATAAAAAAAAATAGGGTCAGGACGGGACGGGACGGGAATCCTGAGGGTCAGGCCGAGACCCGTCCCGTCCCAACCTTCCCTCTATCCCGTCCCGGTCCTTTTCGGAACGAGACAGACCCGTCCCAAAATCATCGGGACCGGGTCGGGATACCCGGGACGAACATGTTTGGACACCCCTATTCCTTACTACCATGTAAGAAGTGTTTTGAATATTTCATTTAAAATCTGTTGTATCTAAAGCTCAATTATTATAAAAACAGAACTTAAGTTAAGTTGCTTATATCCATTAGATTAAATTTTCCAATCACACTCATTATTTTACTATTCTTAGTTGTTAAAATGCTTATGTACACTAAAAAAATCACCTATGAAACATTTATAAATTTTTGTACTAGCTTTTATAATGTAAATTAGGATTTATAAATTTTCATATAGACACTTGTTATAAAGAAGTACCAATGAAAAATGTATTTCAATCACGAGGATTCTCATTAAGGTTAGGATTAAAAATTAGTATTTTAAAGTAGTTTTATTCATAAATCATGTTTGTTTTTTATGAAGCGTTATTGCACTCTATATAAAGCCCTTATCAGTAGTTTTAAAGAGACTTTAGAAGATAATGATTGAGAAATCTGATCTCTCTCATGCTCTCTCTATGCACAATTGCGCACCCCTTACTATATCTCACACATCTGACTACTACTTTAGCAATGCAAGTGTCCAAATACGCCTATGCCTGAAAGTCTCATCACCAGGATTTCCACCTTGCACAAATGCCTCATACACATGGACCTCATGTGTGACATGTACTCAATTTGGCTTTTCAAATCAATCAATATAAAATTTATAACACATCACACAAAGCAAAAGTCCTATCACTAAATTTGCTAATATATGCACCATCAAAGCTCCCGCACACCACAAACTGCATGTGCCCCACTCTAAATCTGATTTTTCATCCCGTTTTTAACATATACAATCTAAAATTGTGTCATTTTAAGGTATTCTGGAGATATTTTTCCAAAGTACTAAATGTAAAAACGATTATCCTAATGGATGATATAAATATTATACTATTTCCACACTTAAACTCTAGAGTGAGATTTATCCAACAAGAGGAGAACGATTGTTCTTGTATTGTAATGGGGAGCATTTTTTTTTTGTAACAATGGGGAGAAATTTAAATAAGATTAAGATTAAAAACTAATCTTTCAAAATATGTTTATCTTATTTAAATTCTGTTTTTGTTTTAAAGTTATTAGGAACTATTGGGCACCCTTTACAATTAGACATTGGATTCAAGACGAAAATGTTCTTTAGAACTCTGTTATCCCTCCCACTATTTGTTCCTCCCTTCCTTTCCCTTCCCCCTCAGATTTCTCTGTTTCTCAGTCCTTCCTTAGATTTTTCTAACTTTTTCTGTTACTCCCTCCCTCTCTGTCAACTCCCCCTTTATTTATCGTCCTGCATAAAGTGCATTCCAAGTACTGCTACCCACCAATTATCCAAGGGGCAATATTTAAACATACAAGGTTTTGGCTCCTTAAAAGCAGTCTACATTGTTTTTTCCCTGCTCAAATAGAACAAAAACACCCAAATGTTTCAAATGCGACTGAACCTATTATGTCTACATACAATCAATCACATAACCTTGGAACGGTTGGTGATGAAAAGCAGTTGTAAATCAGATGAAAAATAGGAAAGAGAACTGAAATTGCACCTTATGTTGGGGTTATCAAATAGCAGAGCCAATCTTCTCTTATCTGGTTTAATTGTTTTTGCATGCCCTCCAAACATATATCGCCTGTGACCCGTCAAGAAATGTGGAAAGTTTCCACCCTGAGTTGTAACAAAGACTTCACTATGAAGGCAAACCGTGTAATCAAGTGCAGCCAACCTAGATGAGTGGCCCTAAACCAGAAGCATGTGTTAGAATAATTAACTTGCTCCTAGCAACATTCTTCAGTAAAATATAGTTTACCCTCTTGTGGATTGGCCCCAAAGCAATTTACTCCTTTGTGGTTTAAAGTATTCAACATCACAATTCATTTTATTTCAGAGAACTAACCAACAATTTGGCCTCAATTTAACAAAATGCAAACACAAGGAATACCTTCATTACTCGAAATCATGAGACTCTTTGAAACTTTCTAGAGTTCCTGAGATTATTACTGGGATTAAATGGACATTTTTAATTTCTAAATATAGGTTTAATCCCATTTAAAGGGTTAACAGATTATGAAATTGTCAAAACTACAATTATGTGCTATACAAAACCAGATTATTCATTATGTTAACGCTCACTTGACTGTTTCAATTAAAATGGAGAGCAGAACATAAAAAAAGGTGGTTATGTGGAAACGTAAAAAATGATGGGGAAGAAGACATTTTAAACCCAAAGGGAACAGCTGATTTTGGGCCAAACCACATGGGAGTCCTTTATTAGAGTTTTACATAAGCATATCCAGTCCAATTACTCAATACCATGAATGGAGCAAGCTCTTGTGGAGTAGCTAGCGTATCCTTGGTTTGTAATAGTGGAAACATTTGTTTAAGGGGCGCCATAAACTTCTGCTCTTTATAAATCTTTCCTGCTGCAACATATACTGTGGTGGTATTATCAAAACCCATGCCCCTAAGCATCATCCCCACCTAAAACATTAAAAAGAATATTAAAATGTGAAAATAAAAACTAGGAAGCAATAGAGAAATCATCCACTTATGTAAGCGCTACAGCTCAAAGGGGATTTCATAGTAGTACATCCTACTAGAAGTCTAGTGCTTGGAAAATGTAACATATGCCCAACTGTAAAAGCCCATATACATAAATCCAGATAGATTGGAGATCTTTATTGTTTTTGACTTGGTCAAAGAAAATTGACGATAGGGTTTCTTTTGTAAACTAATTTTAAGTATAATTATTATTATTTTTTCTCATTTCTCTTTCTATGACTATTATTATTAGAGATTGGATTGTGCATTATGTCTTTTAGCTTAGCAAGAAGAATAAAAGATAGACTTGCTTTTAAGTAGAGACACATTTTTGTTTTTAATCCTACCTTGATTTTTCTTTTTAAGGGTTGCCCAAGCTTAGCTTTTATGTCTTGTGCGTTTTCAAATGGGAGCATTTGGCATGCATAAATTGAAGAATTTTCCATAAACCAAGCCTGTGAATCCATTACTTTAAAAGAAATGCAAATCTATAACCTCGCAGTTCATAAATAAATTTCACAGGATTTTTTAAAATCTTAAATTGCTAAAGAATAAGAATGACAACAAAATGTTTAAATAACTAAGTTCAAGGGAATTCTATTGAAAAACATGGGAATTATATATTGCAGGGCATCTAATTAAAGCCTAAGGAACTTCCTTCAGTTCTGGTTTCCAATAAAGTAATCAGTACAGCTGCCAATGTAAACAAGTAAGATGCACCATGAGCACCAAAACAAACCTCAGGCTATTAAGTTTTCAAAAGAAAATATTCAGCAAAAATTAGGAAAATTTGTGGGTTGGGGGGAGGAGGCAAGAAATCAAAGAAAAGAAAAAAAAAATCTTTAAACCATATACCTCCAATGGAGTCATTGGGCATTTTCCATTTATTCGATTTGTACCAGGCTTGATTACTTTATTCTTTCTCCTGAATTTACCCCGCCAACTCCTTTCCCTAGCAATATCCATTTCACGCTTCTCTTCCTGGCCCCCATCATACTCACAACATGAAAATGCAACCATATCCTTTATAGAGAGAGATAAAGGATCAATAATAACTCAAGATATAACTCGACAAACAGAAAATAATACAAATATACTAGAATAGAACCTCCTCAAATCGAAGATGCACAGAAACATATTTCCCTTTACTTTGGGAGCTATATTTGACCATCCGATCAACCATGCTTTCTGCAAGTGTTCTTATAGGTTCTGAAAATCTAAGAGCTTCAAAATTGGCAAAGCACCTGAGTCCTTGGATTTTAGAGGGAACATTCTGAGCTAATCTGTTGGAGAAAGGTGCAATGCGGACAGCCCTGCAAAAAGGAATGAGTAAAGCCATCCAATGAGCCACAGACAGCATGACAAGTTAAATAACTAACAAGTTTTATCAAAGTTATCAAAGGTAACTGTAGTACTTTTGGTCAGAATGTCCTTATAGGAACCCTCTATAATATGTATCAGTTAGCTTATAGACAAAATCCCCCCTGCATTCTTACATTTGTTCCAGAAAATTGAGAAACACTATGAAGCCTAACAACCAACAATTACATGGATACTGAAGAACTTACATTTTTATATTCCCAATTCCTATGTCAGCTGTCAGGTTGGCTTATAAAAAGACCCATATATCATTTTTCACACACATTAATTACCAAATTGGATGATTCACAATTTGATCCTAACAAGCTGACATGATTCAATTCTTTGGCAACATGGATTGCTGGAAGAAAAGGAGAACACATCGAGTCAAACTTTGAATCATAGCAATCTCAAAGGGCACCCGAGTAAGACCTTTCTCCTAACTAATTAGAGGCCCATATGGCTATATCAATCAAGAACCAACCCATTTAAGTACCTCATAAAACATCTGATACTACATAATATGGGATAAAAGTATCCCATCCTACTTCAATTTCCATCCATTGGCCAACCCTATAGAATCAATGTTCTGATGACTACATTTTGCAACACTTCACTAGATTTTTTGCTGATAAAAAAACCTTCAGCAGGTAGCTCTTTCCAAAGTTGCTAACCACCAACTTTGAAACCAATTGATGGACATCCAACTGTGATGGAGAATCTTTCCAAAAAAGGCTATTGAGATCAGAAAACCAACTCACTAAGTACCACATTCAGCATCTCAAGAATTGAACATATGCTACTTTGGCTTCTATAAGGTTCAATCTAAGAATGATTTATCACATGATACTTTGATACACATACATTATACAATGGCATTTATCCTGCTTGCAAAGTTAAGCCCAATTCGATGAAATATGAGCCAAATGTGAGAGCTTATTTTTTTCACCTGTTTATTGTATAAAAGCTATCACAAAACTCTAATACGACAATATGCGCTTAAGTTAACAAATCATATCAGTTTTGATTATCAACATATGATTTCCATTAAATAAGTTGATGACCACCACTGAAGTTTCCAAGAGGGAGGGAGGCACGCACCCCATTCCTCGAAGTTGTGGAAGCACCTTCTGAATATAGTGAGCCGGACTAGTCCAAGCTTTAACCCTAAGATTTACAATGTTACTTATGTTATTGTCAAAGCGCTGAAGTATGTCGTCTGGAAGTTGTCTCGCCACATGCACATGATTTTGAAGTGCACTTATGAAGAAATCCTCATCAAATATGTCACCAAATTTGCTGCCAGACATTAAGATTAAGCATATGTTAAGTTCTACTCTATTGAAAGAAATTCAATATTAAATGCCAGATGAATTATTATGAAATCAAAAGGGACAAATAAGTAAACATTGTAAACCCATAATGTTAGAAACATGATCAGGAATCCAATTGAGATTTGAGACATCACAAAAGTTATGCACAACCAGAAAATAAAAAATAATAGTTGAAATGCTATTGGAGAAAGCTTGTAGCCAAAAAACGCAAACTAATTTTATCATTTCATAAGGCGACTGTTTCTGAGAGGCTGGTAGAATTTTATTTTTATAATTAGCATCAGTAATTAAAAGTTAATAAATAACTTTTTCCGTTCAGTATGTTCCAATGGTGTCATTCTCATTGAAGGCGTGACTGTTATTTTTAATCCTACATACGAAACTGACCAAAATTAATACATGTACCCAGGGCCCATCAATGAAAGATGATCGTCTTCATAAACTAAAACCACGAGTCTTTATACATTGAAATTCTGTGAGATCTATCCCCAATGCTAATCATCTAACAATGGACCTGGAGAAAGTAAAATGGTGAAACATGACCCATCTTACAAATCCAGATTTTGAACATGCGAATTATGTGTTGAAAAGAACCAGTAAATCGCAAAAAGATATAATACATATATATATATATATATATATATATAACAGCTGTAAAATATAAAGAATCATACACCCACCACATTGATGTTAACCATTGCTAATATAGTCAACAAAAAGAATTACCTTGAGTCTCTCCAAACACTATTAAAGTGAAATATTGGAATAAGAAGAGTTGCATTTAGTAGCCCAGCTACTGCAACTGCATCAGATATCTGAGATAAAAATAAGATATTAAAAAGTGCCAGAACAAAACATACATAGAATACACAAATGTGACCAATCTAACTTCATGAAAATGCCAGATATTCTTTGTCAGTCTGCCCCCATAATTTAATTCAGAGCAAGATCCCAGGTAGTCAAGCACTACGGTAAAGATAAGCAGCAAATCCTCAATGCAGATCCTAGATGTAACTAGTTAGGCATCAATTTCCAAAGGAAATGATAATTGAAGACAATCACCATCCATGACATAATGATCTTTAGAGGAAGTATCAAAGGATTATCTCTTGGGATTTATCCTCAAGTTTTATAATTCAGATAGGAGAATCATTCCAGATTGCTTGGAAACATATCTTCTCATCCATGGTTGTCTATCTTATAGATAAATTTTGAAAAAAAAAAACTTGCATAGAAGGATAGAGATAATTTTTCTTCAGCCCTAAGTTTTGCCAACCATCAATTTCGTACCCATGTTGGAATCATAAGCTTTGCAACTTTAAACAAATTCACAGGAATAAATAAAATAGATTTCATTAATTGACGTACCGATAATCGCTGTTGATTCAAACCACCATTTGCTTCAACTATAAGAAATCCATTTGACACTGGCAATTCTAAGACAACAAAATATTAAATCATAGAAAAGTAAAAGTTAGCTGGTCCCTTCAAAAAAAGATAAAAAAGGAACCAGAAAAAATCATTCAAGCTCCTGATCTAAAAGTCAATTCAAAGAAACTTCAAGACAACAGTAGCACTTCCGAAATCAATTTAATTTTCTTTAAAACTTCGTTAGAGCTATCAGGGAAACAGGTTTCCAGGATAGGGGAATTTTTGTTAAGGAAAAAAGTACCTGTTTTGAGAACAGTTTTATCAGCGCAAGGCTTCCACGCTTCCCTCTTTAGATTCCATGCTCTGAACAACTGCATGATATTCATTTCATGGTTTTGCATCAATTAACACCAATCATCAATAAATATAAGAAGCAAACTATTAATCAATATTTGATTATCTATGACTAAACATAGAAGAGGCGTTCAAGAAAACCTTAAAAACTAAAAAGACAATATATTTTCAATTCAACAACAGATTAGTCATTATTGAAATCATTTCAGCAGATTGAACCAAATGCATCCCTTTTTTGGCCCCTAAAATGGCTTATAATGGTAATATTACACTAGCGGCTTAAATGGTCATCCACACAACCACAGATGTAGAAAAGCCTTCAAATCAGTCATGTATATGATGGTGTCAGAGGATGAAGTAATCAAGGGCATCACAGATAGAAGAAGGTGAACAGTGAAGATCTAAATGTGTCCTAATGATCAATAAAAGTGAGTAACCTCAGCTCAGAAACAAATGTAGTGGGTCGCCAAAACCAACATGTTTCTGATAGTAAATTCTTTTAGATGTATATTTCTATTTTTTTTCATGGAACTTCCTACCTCTTAAAGCTAAAATGGTGAGTAGGATCAAACAGTTGGATACTCGGCCCCAATCAAATGAAACTAACTGCCAATGCAATCTTTAGTTTGATCCACATAGTTTTTTTTTTTAATTAATTGTATCTCTTATCTTGACACCTAATTTTGACATCTAAGTACTTTAAAATGCCACGTGCACAAACCAGTGTAAAGCTTTTCAAGTAACGTTGTAACCAAAGTACTAGACTGATCTTGAATGATCTCCTTGGATGACCATTTTAAAATGTCTTCACTTTCACATTATGTCTATTACTCCATTCCATGATTTCATAGACATCTTTTATATAAGCCAATCAGTTCGGAGTGAGATGCAGCATCATAGATTCATAATCTCTCTATTAAAATGACAGTTTGGAAAAGTACATTCAAATACAAAACAAGTCTACAATAGGTGTTTGTACGTCCAGTCCAAAATCCAATATGTATTAACCACGCGTTAGCAAGTGGAAAATTTCATCCCGCCCTAGCAAAGAATTTAGTCAGTTACTTCTTCGTTTCATCAACGACAAAAATCTGCCTTAGCTTACAGTTTCAATCCCAATTATCATATAAACAGGAAGCCTAAATCCTGTGCTAAACCTTATTGTCATCAGTTAACGTTTACATCCTTAACGATTAAATAGAGTAACCATCAGAAACACAAATACGAGATTGAGACAAATTTTCAGTACAACATCAAAAGGAAAAATGAAATGTTCCGTACCGCATTCACACTTCCATTGCTGCTCTCAGACTCCATTAAAGGCCAGAGCTTATCAAACACCTGTGGACTTCTATACACTGACCCTGGAGGAGCACGCTTGCGTACAAAAACAACCCCATTTTTTATACTAACAGCATCAAAATTCAACGACCCCATATACAGCAACATCCCAGAAATATACAACAGGGGCGCAAACAAAAGCAGGCCCCTTCTTCTGAAAACCGCCGACATAATTCCAAAGAGCAACTTCTCCAGTGTGCGCTCCTTGGAACCCCTGATTCCACCACCGACAAACCCATTCGCCCAGCCATTGCTCTTGCTCCGGCCATGACGGAACCGAGGTGATGACGGCGGCGAGCTGCCGTTCCTTGCTCCGCCTAACCGACTATACCCATGCATTACGAGAGAAACTCCAAAATTGCTGAAATCCCAATAATAAACTCAGGATCCAGTACCTGATTCTCACGATAACATCCGATACCGAGCTCGAAAAAGTAAATTCATTGCAAAATGTACTTTATTGCGCAATGCGCAATGAGAATTGCGGCAATTTCTCTCAAATTTCTCTCGTCAGCTGCTGTTTAACGTTCAATAAATCATTGAATGCACAGACGAAGTCGGAATGAATGTACCCATGCTCAATCGAACTCAATCTGTGGAAAAGAAGATTTTCTAGGGAAACAAACGACGACGAGAAATATTCAGCGGGTAAATTCACAGCAAAAAGAGCACAGCGAAGAGAGAGAAAATGTGCGTGTATGGGAGCCTGTGAGTGGTGTAGAGAGAAAGTGAGCACGAAGATGAGCACGAAGTTAAAGCGATGTCGGGTGAGAGAAAGTGGAGCAATAAAGAAGATCACGTGCAAAAGACGTGCCGGTTTTATAGAGAGAAATTGTAACTTGTCGACCGTTGCTGATTCCGAGAGATCAAATTATCAAAATCATATCGATTAGAAGAAGAAAATTGCACTTAGCCTTAATAAATGCATTCTGAATTTTATTTTGACAACTAATCTAATTATGTTTGTAAGTCACCACCATAATTCTTATTATAAATTCATTTCAACTAATTATTATATACTAATAAATAACATTTAAATTAATAAATATATCTTAAATTAATAAAAAAAATTACTTTATTAAAATTATCTCTCTTTTCTCATTCTCACTTTCTCACTAATAGGAATTATAAATATTCTCACTTTCTTACAAACTTTTTACCTCGTTTTAGTAAAGTTGCTAATTAACTAAATTCAATGTTAGTGATGTCTTAGATGAGAAGTAATCGTCGTCCCTCTCGAATCTCGATTAATTTTTTTTTTGCAACCACAAAAAACAAAAGGGTCAAACTCCGTACCTTTCTTTTATACAAAAACCCAATACTTTTCTAAAACGTACTAAAATTGCATTGCATGTATGCGGTTAAGATTGACAAAATTACACATTCAAGCCTTTTAACTTTACACAAAATTTTATTTTTTTTTATCCATTATATCTTTTCAGATAAATATATGGTATCAACGGTCAGAAATAACAATTAATTCTCTCACACCATATATTTTTTAAAAAGACTTTTTAATATTAAGTAAACCATAGATTTTGTACATCACATATTTGCATATAGTTTAAAATTTAGGAGGTTATTTAAATTTAAAATAATGTATATAATTAATAATTGAGGGTTATATTTAAAAGTTCAAAGTTTAAAAGATTAACAAAGTTATTTGTATATTATTCAAAATTTAAGATAATTTAAATAAATTAATTTATTTTTAACATGTGAGTTTAGAGCTTCATTTAAACATATTAAAATAAAAAAAATGCATATGTAATATAAGTAAGAGCAATATTTAGATAAATAAAGCATTAATCTATAAAGTATATAGAAAATTTATATATAAACTACTATTATCTAACAAAATAAAATTATTAAAATATAAATATGATAAGTTACTAATTTTTTGATAGAAAACAATTTTATTTTAGACTAGTAAAGAGAAAATTTATAAAATTTAACTTAATTAATATATTTAAAACTCTTGATCTAGTAGGAAGGAATTGATTGACTGCCCAAAATCGGAGGGTTTTAATTGGATGGTCTAAATATTTTTAACATGTGAGTTTAGATGTAATTTTCCAAATAAAGTGTGGGTCTCGAGTGGGAAAAATAACTCCACAAACAATAATGGGAAAAGTTGAAAGGAGGAGGATGCCATTATAGCTTTTAATAAATAATAATAAATAATAAATTGTAATCGGTAACGAAGGATTTTTTAGAATATTATTGATGGCAACATCTTTGGAATAATTCCCTTTAAAGTAGCTTTATTTAATTATTATGTTTTCTTTTCAAGGAATTATTCTTGTTCTCTTATAGCTTCATTTCTGACACAATTATCCTTGCTTAGACTGCTTTTCCTTAGCTGATAAGTGCATTTATTCAATTCAGGCCAGAGGAAAAAGTATATTTATTAAATAAATATTTTTTACATTTTTTCTTTTGGAAAATGTTTATAGAGTCCCTATATTCAATTACTTCTTACTATTATTATTGTTATTTTGTGACAATTAAAATACATAATGTTATGGTATACCCAAAAAAATAACATTATTGTACTTATATTCATGTTGTTAGACATAAATACTTATTTATTTTTAAGGTTAAGGTATATCTAATATTTTAAAATATTTTTTTAAATATATTTATTATCCTAAAGTATTTTATGATACATTCAGTATCTTAAAATATTTTTTAGATACTTCTAATATCCTAAAGTAATTTTTATACATTAGCATTATATGTACTTAAAAAATACTTAAAGATACTAGATACACCAAAAAATATATTTTAAGGTATTATATGTACTTAAAACAAAAACTTAAGAGTGCTATATATACACAAAAAAATTTAAGATACTAGATGCATTTGAGAAAATACTTTAAGATGTTAGATGCAACTTAACCCTTATTTTTATAACCTATGCACACACAAAATTAATAAGAAATTAAAATAAATATTACTAATTTTTCTAAGGATAAAACTTATATCAAGTTCTCCAATATCATTTTATCATATGTCATATTTTTTAATATTTTCATTTAACTTAAATTCACATGAAAAAAATTAGTGTGCATGGCCATGTATAATTGTAGAACTTGTTGAAATGGATATAATAAACTTGATGTAAGTATGATCCTCTTTCTAATTACTAGAAAACAATAATAAAAAATAAATATATATCATCCGGTACAAAAAATATATTAATTGTTGTTGTAAAATAACAGATAAAATAATGGGAAATTGAGAAGAGTAATAAAGAGGAAGAGTGAGATCAACAAAGATAAAAGAAGGATTCTTATAAACACATCAAAACTCTTCACATGTAAAATAATGGAAAATAAAGACTGTGAGTGTGAAAAGTGAATAAATAAGGCATAGTTTTATAAAGAAATGAAATTAAATAAAAAGGTAAGTAATGAGATAGATATGTTGTTTTAGTATTTGAGAGTTTAAAGGAAGTGAAAGAGTCCTATTTTTGTGCTCATTCTTTCTTGTTTTGCTCTTATATTACCTTTATGAATGAATGACATTGACTTCTTTTCTATTTTCTTAAATTTAATATTTTATGGCAAAAAATAAAATGAAAAAACGACACCAGAGGTTTTTAACTTTCTTTTTGGGAGGAGTGATCAACAGAACTCAAGAGTTTTTTTTCATTAATTACCTTTTTGGGATAAAACAAAGGCCAAACCAAACATAAATGTCTACTATGCCTCCCATGTCCTTCCTCTTGATGATTGTATTTTCATAAATAATATTTTAATATATAACTTAATTAGAGAGTTAATTTTACTTATAAATATAAGAGAGGATGAATTAAAGAATATAATTAAAATATTTTAAAAAAAATTATATTAATTAACTAAATATAACTAATTTTTTTAATCTAATTAATTTTTTAATATTAACATCGTTAACTCTCATAAGCAAAAAATGTTACCTGTGAAGTCTTTTTTTTTTTCCCTTTCCTTTTTATGTTCCATAATAGAAGTGGATTTGATCTCATCCCACAAGTGCAAAATCACTTCTAACCCAACAGTTACCACCACATGAGTCTCATGGCCCTGGCTTTTGTCAAGTTACTTTTCAAGTAAGTGAGATTTATGCTAATGGAGCCACCAATTGGGTATGTAATAAATGAGATATGTTCTACCAAAAGGGTTAGAAAATAGGCTGAATTTGGAGTAGAGACTCAGCATTTAAAAACATAAAAGGGAAATAAGTTGGGAAAATTTGGAGCATTGCTCCTTGGCGGGTCTAGAGAGGGGAGACACTATTGACTTTTGAAGACATACTTGCAACTCATTTATCCTTTATATAACCTTATATTCTTTATTGAACACCAAACATAAAATATTCATTGATCAATCCCTTTGTTCCATTGCTATATCTTAGCAGCATACACACACACACACATATATATATACACACCTTAGGGGTATTCCCAGGACGAGTTAGGACTGAGATAACCCCGTCCTATGTCCCGTCCTGATATATTTTGCGTTCTATATCCTATCCCGTCCTAAATTTGTCCCGGTCCCGTTGGGATGGGGATGGGGACGGGACGGGAATTATCAACCCTATTTTTTTAAAAAAATATTATAATAAAATTATTTCAGTAAAGTATTTTATATAAAATACCACAGCAACTTCCTCTAAATATCAACATTTCTCCCTAATATAAAATAATAACTTACCCAGATAAGAGGAAAAAATAACTGTAAGGAAGAATAAAAATATATGTATAAGAATATTTGTAAGTAAAAATATCTGTATGAGAGTGACGACTAGCGAGACCTATGATTGTGAGCAAACAAAGTATAAGAAAAGAGAGAATGAGAGCTTGTGATAAGTGGACAGAGTGAGAAATATAAGATAATATAATATATTTTTTTATAAAAAAATTAGGGTCAGAACAGGACGAGAGTCCCGAGGGTTAAGTTGAGATTCGTCCTGTCCCAATCTTTCTCTCTGTCCTGTCCCAAAATTACTAGGATCGGGTCAGGACACTGGAACAGGACAATCTTGGACACCCCTAATATACTCCAATTCTTTTTTCCTATTTGCAACTTGCAAGATTTTAATTTGCAGGTAAATGGTAACACGCTCAATTTCACGACAATGTAGGTAAATAAATTATCACTATTTACCATCGTTCACCAGTAAAAATAGCATTTTTACCGTGGGGTTTTTATACTTGTTATTACCAGGATAACATGGAAGATGCGGTTCTAGAATAGTTCCATTAGCAACCCATTTTTTTTAACATCAATCAAAACAATAATCATTCTACATAGTTCTTTAAATTATTTAAAAAATGGATTAATATGAAAATTTATCGCTTAAAAACTTTACTTAGTAGCTGTGGGGTATTTATAATTTTTTTAGGAGCAATACTATTTCAAAATTTTGTAAATTGTAGCATATATCGTCTTGACTATTACATAAAATTAAATTTAATTATTAGTTTATTAATAAACTGACTTGATATACCCTTGTGACAACCACTTTTTATTTTAAATTAATGTATAAATTTATCTTATTTTTACTTAAAAGTGTTAGGTATTTGTAAATTTTTTAAACTATTAAGCCCACATATGATTCAATTTATATATTTTTTAGCTCAACTTTATAAACAAAAAAAATTAAAAAAATATATTTCTCCAAATTCTACTTGTAAACTCAGATAGAAAATAGGGAGCGAAGTAAATTGGAAAGTCAACTTTTTCTTCTACCTCCTAAACTTGTCATGCATAAATGCGTATTTCCAAGATTGATATATTCAATTTTTTAATATGAAGAGCTTCAAGATAATAAGAAAATTAGGAAAAAAAGAACATTAAGAAGAAAAATTAACAAATAATAATTTTTTTACTATTATAAAAATGTTTGTTTCCTATTAATCCCTCCTTTTCATTTTTCTCTCAATCCAAATATAGCCGTAGTCTATCTACTTAAGTATACAGAAGATTACGTAGAACCTATACTTTCCTATTTAGCCCATTCGGCATTCGCATTTTATTTTCAATAATATTAATTTTATTACTTAAATTATATTTTTAGTGAAATCAATTATGTTCCGTTTTAATATATATCATCGGCTATCAATCTGATTCTTTTCCATTTACAATACTTAAATTAAAATTATAAAAAGTCCCCTCACTACTTAAATAGCCCACTAATGTCTGTCCACATAAATATATTTAAAAGTACTAATTAATTAAAAACTGATATGCTTTAAAATTTATCTTTTAAGAAAAATAAAAAAACTAAATAATAACAGAAGATAGTAATTAATAAAGACATCTATTATATTGAAACGACTAAATAAGAATAGCATAGATAATAACAACCCAATATTAACTGAAAATTCAAAAAGACAACAAACCTAGCTAGGAACACAGATGATAATAACAAAGCATACTTAATTAAAAGCATTAAACAAGGATTAGATTAAACTAAACCCTAAGTTTCTCAATCAAATGCATCAGATCATTGTAGTACAATCCATGGGCTTAAACGAAACAGTCTTCTCCTTAAGATCATAGCCAACCAGAAAATTCATCTGAGCCACGTTTCCGAAGATGGAACCAGAAGGAAAAGCCCTGAAAGCGAAGCAAACGACGTCGTCGGCGACCTGAACGAAGGTGTTGAAGGTATTCAACCGCAAATCTGCACCTTTGAAGTGAAAAGTCGTGGTGGGAACTTCGAAGGAGTTATCTGAGGGCAATCTGTAACAAAGGTTCAATATATTTTGAGAAACCCTAACACGTTCGAGAGTGATCTTTGATGCGATTTCTGATTCCAGTTTTGAGTACAAATCTGGGGGCAAAAGTGTTAGTGTTGTTCCTGAATCGATTATTATGTTTCCCTCGGATACTGCTTCTTCTCCACCTTCATGCATGCAATAAACCCTAATTAGACTTGAAAGAAAATATAGTCCAGGAAATATATATATATATATATAATAAACATTGTTTTGAGAGGTAATGTATGACAGAATAAAAGAAATAGACTAATAATGCATGAATAATAAGAGAGTATAAACCAGATAATTTTATAAATCACCTTCATGCATGCCAAAAACCCTAATACCAATAAGAGAGTATAAACCAACAACGTGATTTTAGATAATTAAATCCCTTTATTTCAGACCTCGTAATAATTCTCCCTTTATAAATCACCTTTCATGCAATAAAACGAAATTATTCCTTGACCCAGGGAGGGAGGGAGATATATATGTATATATATAATATGAAAGATTAAAACAAATATCATTCACATTTTAAAACTTTCCCAATATTAAGAAAATGAAAGAAAATTAAATAAATATATAAAAAAAGACCAAGATATTGAATTCAATCACCTGAAGGAAGTTCGAATCTCTTTTCTCCGACGCTAATTGCTTCCAACCTTAGGAAATAAAAGGTTGGTGTATTTCCATCAACTATAGGAGTAGAAACAGCATCTGGGCCTGAAACTACAGCGTTTTGACCAAAACTCAACTTGCTAGAGTTTTTCTCAGAAGAAAGTGGGACCAAACAGTAAGAGAATTTCCCATCAATGGAAGAACCAATCTGAGAAACCAACGAAATCGAACCACCTCCAAGTCCAACAATCCCAGACGTCTTTTCATTAAAAGTCCCTCTGTTACTAAAACCGCAACCAAACACGGTCTTAGGGAACGCCACGTGGCCGCCGCTGGTTGAGCCAAGGGTAATCGTGTCAACGGCAATGTCACCATTAGAAGACGAGGAATCGCCATAACGGGCGTCGTACCTACACATATTCGAAGCGTCGCATGTGGTCTGTCCTACGGAAGATTGTACGGAAGAGCATCCTCGTGAAGAGCAAGGAATGTTCTGGAAGGTTCTGGAAGGTTCTGGAAGTCTTCGGGTCAAACAGAGGGGCTGTTTGGTTGTAACAATCCTCACAGGGTATACACTGAGTCCAAATAAGGTCACTGCCGGTGTCCGCGATCCCGAAGATCTGGAAGGGCGGAGTGCCGACGGAATACGACATGACGTATTCGCCGCGTACGGAGACTACTTCAGAATCAGCGACGTCATTTAGTGACTTATGATCATCATGAGCTCGTGGGAAGAAATGGTTGGCACGCTGCAAGGATCGGCGAATGGCGTCGTGGACGTGCTGATACGGTGTCGTTTTGGGGGTGGCGAGTGGTGAGTTTGGTGAGTCACGGTGGATGAGTTCGACGGTGAAGCCGCTATTGGAGGAAGCACCAGAGAGAGATATGGTGAGGAAGAAGAAGATGGAAAGAACAGAGAGGGTATAATAAGCTCTGGTTGCCATGTTGGTGTGTGTAGGAGATAGATGGAGAATGAAGGACCAAACGTTTGTTATATAAACAAGAAAAATGAGAAAAATTAACGGGGTTCCAAATTAATTACAAATCAATTAACAGATTTTCCTTTTCAATATCGACAATTTTTTTCCCTTTGCTGATATTACAATTTAATCAACATCATAGTAATTTATTACATGAGATATTTTTCCATTTATTACACATACATATATATATATATATGGTGTATACATATCATTCATAGATTGTGTAAATCTAATTCGGATATTCTAATCTGGCAGGAAAAACAAGGATATCCTAGATCTTACTACATGTGTATTATTATTTTTATTTGATGTTGATTTTACATTTTGATATAAAATGAATATATGTTTTTAATTAATCCGTAAAAAAGATTATTTTTTCAATTAAAAATTTAAAAATAAAAGTTAAATTAAGTTGTAAGATCAAAATCTTCCCAATTAAATTTAGATTGTCCATATAAGTGTGTGTGTGTGTATATATTATAAATATAAATATCCTCAAAGATATATATATATATATATATATATATACACACAAAGAATCTGGAGTTATGAATGTATTAACGGCTAATTAATCATTCATTAGTGTATGATTTTTTTACGTACCGTGCCGTTTTATAGTCTTTTGGATATAAACGGTCACATTGGGTTCTCTTTTGAAATAGGATCAGATAATCATAATAAATTGTTAATAATAAATAATTCATTCCTGATTTTCCTTTTTTTCATCTTTAAATTCACAGTATCTTGTCTCGTTATTATAAAGTTCGAAATCTGAATCACGCCAGCTTAAAGCGAAAATATGCATAACTGGCCCAAAAAAAAACTTAATATGCACAACTAATTTATTTTTTAACCTTCGTTGACTTTTTAATTTTTTAACCTTAGTTGACTGGATATTTTCTGTCTCGTTGATCTTGATCATAAAAAGAATGTTTTCTGACACAAATCCAAAACAAATATTTGTATATATTATATTATAAATTAATTTGAGACTGTGCAAATGAAATGCATATGCTATAAATATCCTTAAAGATATGCAAAGAATCTGGTTTTATGATAAATCTCATCCGTTTTAATTTATGATGCTTTTATTTTTTTATCAATATTCATTTTATGGTTTTTAATTGTAATTAAGAATAAGAATCATATCAAGGAGAGATTCGAATGTATTTTTAGCAAAAATTAAGGTATATATCATTGATGCATGTATTTTCTAATAAGTACATACCGTTATTCCGTTTCAGCTAAACGTTACATCTCTTTGAAAACAGAGTCAGATTATCATAATTAATGTTAGTTAATAAATTCATTTAATGCTCTTCTAGTTTAAAAACAATATATTTTTAATTTTAGTTAGGTGTATTTTAATCGTCCTTTTTTTGTTGATGGCCTGAAATGAAAGTAATATATTTCAAAATTAAGAAATAACTTGAAAAGTTTGATAAGAAGTTTGAATGGGTATTATTATTTATGCAATTTTTAAGGTAGATATGTAAGTATATTTTTTTTTGTACAATAATATCCATTAGATAGGTTCGGTACCAGTCCCCTACCAAAGTCAATATAAGGTCTCAGGGTTCAGATAATACTTACAAGAAACTTATAAAATCGCTTATTAAAAAAATATTCATAATGGTAAAGAAAATCAAAATTGTGTCCTTATGAAATATAAGCTCATTTCTTATTATCTGTGTAAAGTTTGATTGGCTCGTAAGTATACTTTTGTTTTGTGTATTTATTAGGATGGAGTTGACTTTTTTAAAATCACATTAAGATTGCAGTTAGAAAATATGGAAATAAAAAGGAAGGAAAAGAATAGGAAACAAAAAGGAAGGTAAAGCACAGATTAATCTAAAATTCAAATTCTTATTTATTTTTTATATCGGGGAGGGGGAGGGGGGGTGGATAAAGCGAATTTAGGTATGAAAAAATCTTACAAAAAGTAATTGTCCCAATTTCCATTTATTTTGTAATAATTCAGAGCGAGAAAAAGTAATAAGGTATTATTAGTATATATTTAGAGGAGGAAAGGAAATATCTATTTTTCAAAATTGTAAAAATTATAGGGTGAAACCGCTAAAGTATTTCCAGGGGAGTTATATGTATTTTTTTAAAAAAATATGAAATAATATAACACAACATAATCTTTTAAAATTGGTGTAATTAATGATTAAAAGTAAACAAATCATTAAGATTAAAATGCTCTCTATCCTATAAAGCAAAAAAACAAAAAACCCAAAGAAAGAAAAGAAACAGGTGCCATCATAACCAAAATATGAGCCTATCTATATATGAATTTAATCAAAATAGTCTAATTCCTAGTCCGAGGCATGAACACAACGCCCCGATTTAATATGGATATATAGGAAATCGTTGAATCGAATTTCAACTGAATTTCAATCTGGTAACCTTTTTTCATACGCCTGAGCCTATCACTCTTCTCAGTTCATTCATTAGCCCAACATAACATGATGTTATCTATAGACTTGAACTCTCACTTTTCAAGCAATATGGGATTTTAATTTTTTTTTACACACCCACACAATATATATATATATATATATATATATATATATATATATTTACAGCACTTAGTAGCAAGGGAAAATTAAAAAGCGTTTGAATTTGGTGAAGTAGTTAATTTACCCACACAAAATTGAATCACAATATTCTGTTTATGTTACACAACAAACAAGACTGATGGAGGAAGAGAGAATTGAGGTGTAGAAGATGAGTTTTTGTTCTTTGTGTAAGCTGCGATATGATCTCCCCCCCCCCCCCCCCCAAACAAAAAAACACACATATTCCCACCCTTTCATAAATAATAGCACATATTTTTACTTAAAATTTTATTCATAATTTAAACCCCAAATTATAATAATGGGCTTGAGTTTATCCATGGATTCCAAGGACTTTTTTTCCCAACAAGTAGTCAAGTATTATGGCGCAACAGATTTTATTAGCTTAACAAATGAAGATTAAGTCTAATAAAAAAAAATTAGTTTCTCATATGGTAAAATAAAGTTTAAATTCTAATTTAGAAGATGTGCGAATATTTAATATTAAATAGTATTTTGAATATAATTATTTCTAATAAAAAAATATATATTTATTAAAAAGAGAGATGTCATTCGCTTAATTTAATTAAAGTAGTGCATGTGTCTTGTTAAATTTAAATGAAGCTGCGTACATTGAGGGGGAGCACATTGCACATGCACCCCCCTCATTTTGGGAAATTACTTGTAAGGGGTATAAAATTTGATATTTTGCTGATTTGCTCCCTTTAGCCATAATATTTTGCACCCCTATATGTGATACTTAAACTTAAGCCCAATTTGATTTCACTAAATTCAAAATTCTAATATGATTTTTATAAAAGAATATACTTATTTACATGATATTTTTTTACAGTTTCTCTTCAATTACGCCTCTACTTCATAATATAAACTATATCTAATTAATTTGATTATATTAAATAAATTAATTAATATAGTATATTTTTTCTAAAACATCCAATTATCTTCTTTATTATTATTGAGAGAATATAATTAGGATAATTGGATAAATATAATAAATATATTTTATATTTAAGACTAAGATTAACTTTTTAATTAAGTCATATTCCTCTAGTTCTATTTATAGAGTAGAAAGAAAAAGTTTATTTTGGTCCTATTTATAGGACAAAGATAATTTTTTTATATTAATGTACTATTTTACCCTTCATTTATTATTATGTTAATTTTATTTCCTTGTAATAATGTATATTAAATAGAGATAACATTAAAAAGTTATTAAATTTTATAACATAATTAGTGAGTTTTAATTTTTTTTATCTGTGTAAAACATGTCAGAAGACTTATAAATATGACTAAATGAGTATATTAAGGATTATATGAGTATTATATAAGTTTTTTTATAGATCATGAAGAATGGGTGGTGCTATATCAAAATGATAATTTAGTAATTTATATTGAAGGAAATATTTTTAATGATATTGACAACAAACTTATCGTATAATTATTACAAGGCATGAAATCAGGTAGAACAATTGTAAAAATTGTAATTAATTTTTTAAAATTACTAATATTATTTTTGAGTCATTAATTTTTGAAGTTAACCTATACTTCCTGGATTGTCGATAACTTAGGAAATTGCAGAAAGATTTTTTTTTTTAACTGTGGGCAGGTACCATCACATTAGGGATAACTATATTTGAGGTACCATCCTACAAGAATATATTGTTATTTTGATATCAAATGTAATTATTAGTTATTAAAGTGTAGGGAATAAAACTGATTTAAAATTTTAAAATTTAAGTAGTATTTTTGTAAAATTTTCCTATATTTTTTTAATTTTTAATTTATTACATATGCTTTTATCTTTTAATTAAATTATTTAATTTTATTATATTAAAACTGTTAGCCCCTGGAATTAAATTCTCGATTGGCTCTTAAAGAGGGTTTCATAAAGTACAGAGTAAGGGCTAACAATGTTAAGAGAGTAAAATTAAAAGAGAAAAATATATAAATACTAAATTAAAAATTAAAAAAATAAGAACTTATAAAATATGCTTTTCTAAAAAGATAATAAAGAGGAGATCATCTTTTTCTTTCATTGTTCCATTTTCATCATATAACATACACAAAATGACATAATTTCCAAGTTTTAATAAAATAATCTCAGAGAAATTTTACATATTTTTAAAAAATTTATTTGGTAATTTTCTTTCCAGAACACTGCCATATATTGTGGGTGTTTGGAATTTGCCCAAATCTAACTTTAGACAAAATTTAGGTTTTGAGAAATTTTAAAACAATCAGCTATATTTGTTCAAAAGGGTTTTTGGACCAAACCATTTAAAACTAAAGTTTTAGATAAGTTGGTTAGAGTAACTTATTAAACAGTAAAAGAGTTTATAGACTAACCAATTATTATATTACCCTTACTTTTTATTATACTTTCTCTCCTCTCTCCTTTCTTTTTTATACTCTCTCTCTTCTCTCATATCTCTTCTACACCCTCTCTCATCTATTCTCTCTCATATATTTAATAATTATATCATTTTTCATAATTTACTAATAATAAAAATACTTTTAGAAATAACTATTCAAATACTCATTTATTTAAAACTATTTTTTTATAAGCTTTTCTTCAGAAGTCATTTTCTAAAAGTCACCCAATTTTTTTTTATAAATCATTTTCTAAAATTTTGTCTAAATAGACCCAATATATTTGTGCTGCAGCTAATGCTAGTCAATTAGGACAATATTCGTAGTAGTACAGTTCTTTATTTTCTTAAACACATAAGGACATAATAGTTAATTAGTCCCTCTAGCCCTATAGAAGTTTGGTAATTAATTTCTAAAGATTAATAGAATTAATAATGTTAATTATTTCCTAATATATATATATTTTTAATTATTTATATTAAAATATACTTTTTAGATAAAAGTTGCTTTAATATTTGCAATTAATAAAAAAATTTAAGAAGAAAGTTACAAATTTGATAGACAAAATAGTTTGAAGTTTTACATTAAAACAAAATTAGTAAATATCTATACTAATTCTTACATTTACAATTAAAATGAATATTTTAAAATAGTTAAAATGGCATCATAAAATTGAATCGTGTGCGGAAATTTCTAGTTACCCAAAGGGTGGGGACTTTTATCTGGCTCCTCCTCACGAGAAGACTTCTCACAAATTCAGAAAGACAAAGAAGGGTCATGATGTTAGATATATTGTGCCTTCTTTTTCATGTATTGGAGGATCAGATTCAGATATTAAAATTATTATCTTTTGGAGTGAATTATCTGGGATGATTTATTATTTAGAGTAGATTTTATTATCATATTTTAAAATAATAAATATGAGATATTAAAATTATAATAGATTATAAATTTAATCTATTAATTTATATTTTTATCTATATAAAAATTGAATTGTACTTCTTTTCCCATCAATAGAATATCAACACATTGCCACATTCTTTATCATGGGGCCATAAAAGATATTAATAATGTCTTTATGGCTTACCCTTTAACTTCATCAATATGTAGAAAAATCCTTCTAACTGACATGTATATCGACTTTTGTGAGAAAAATATTGGAACATAGATAAATAATAATAGCGTTTTTGAAATTTAAAAGAATAAAAATATCCTCCAAATTTTAAAAAAGATTTAAAAAAGATAGATTAGGTTCTATTCAATCTATCATTTATAAATTTTTAAAAAAATAAAATTATCTTTTAATCATTTGTAACTTCTATAGTGAGATTTATAATTTCAATAATAGTTTTTATAACTCTCTCTAAGATATTTATAATTTTAAAATTAGAATTAATTATTTTTAGATTTACAACTCCTGCAATAGGATTTACAATTTCAGTAATAATTTTTGCAACTTTCCCAAAGACATTTATAAATATAAAATTAGAATTAATTATTTTCAAATTTGTAGCTCTTCTAATAACATTTACAACTTCAGTAATATTTTTAACAATTTCAACTAATACATTTACAACTCTAAAATTGTAATTAATTACTTTTGTGTTTATAACTTTTATAATATAATTTATAACTTCGATAATAGTTATCACAATTTTAACTAAAATATTTACAATCCTAAAATTATAACTAATTATTTTCAGGTTTATAACTCCTATAATATGATTTATAATTTCAGTAATAATATTGACAACTCTATTTAAGACATTAATAATGTACTTGCAATTACTTTTGTGTTTGCAATTCCTATAATAGAATTCACAACTTCATTAATAATTTTCACAATTTGTAATTTCAGTAATAGTTTTTATAAATTTTCCTAAGACATTTACAACTCTAGTGATAATTTAGTCATTTTATCTAGATTTATAAAGGACAGATTGAACCCCACATAATTTATTCTTTTAAATATTTATATACCTATTTTATCATTTTTAATTAATATAGTATTTTATTGTATTTTCTCCTAAATAATAACTTACGAGCATCCAATATAAACAATTCCTAGAAGATTAGGATCTGCATCCTTTACTGAAAGTTATGGGAAGTTAAAAATCAGTGACTGTCTTTTTGCCAATGATATTTAATACAATAGAGGACATTTTAACACGTTTATGTGACAGTTGATCATACTAAACATTTCTCTATTTTTAGAGGGATCTTATAAATTCTCGTTCACAGTAACTCTTGCTTTTGACAACAATTTTTGAACGAAATTTTATTAATAAAAAAACCAAAAAGAGTTAAGTTTAAATGTCATTAGCTTTTATATTTTCTAACTAACTATCTTCTAACTAATTAAAACAACTCACAGTTTCAAAAGAATTTTAAAACATTAGCTGATTTTAACCAAACTTTTAATCTCCATAAATTTCTTAATAGTCCCCATAACTATTTATAAGGTAAGGAGAAAGGAATTTTTTTAACTTATTTATAAGTTATAGTACCTATTTGGTTTGAGTATAGAAAGGTGCTTTTAGATCTAAATTATAGTTTTAATCTAAAAAGTTATCATACAATTATCAAATGTTATAATTTTTTTAAATTAAACTATAATTTTAGAGGGTCTAAAATCATTATTTCGGATAAGTTTATAGGACTAACTTCTGAGTAGAGTTAACTTTTAGCTTGTGTAACGAATGTTTTGTCATTGTCTTGTTGTTATCATTTTACCCCCATGTGATTTTTGATAATTTATTTATCAAAAGTCATAATAATAATTATTATCTAAACACTTATTTCTTCATAATCACTTTTCATCTAAAAACTATTTTCTAAAATTATTTTTAAATTATTTTCTTTCATATGATATTCTCTATAATCTAAACCAAAAGAACTCATATTCTTATATTTTTATATGAATATACAATTTTAATATTAATTTATTATTATGTTAATTTTATTTTTATATGATATAACGTATGGTAAATAATGTTAAAGTTAAAAAGTTTGTTTAATTTGAACGTAGAATTAATAAAATTTATTTATTTTTAAATATATTAAAAATAATTTATAAAAACATTATATCCTAGTCATTGAAGGAGTATTTCCTACGCGGCAAACAAAAAAGTCAAAGAAAGTTGGTACCGACACAAAATATTATTATTATTATTTATTGAAAACACGAGTTTTAAAGAGCAATATTTTAACATAAAGACGTGTGAGATGAGCAGCTGAAATTTGTCTAATTTCTAAACATAATAAGACCCAGTTTTTGTTTCACATTAATTGAAGAGAACACGAAAACTTGCTCTAATTAATCAATTAAACGAAGCTAATATATGAATATATATATATATATATATAATATGTCACTTTGCAGAAATCATTGGAAGGAGTCCCACATTTTTTAAACCTGTAATTAATCTAATAAATAAAAAGTCATCATAAAAATAAAAAAAATGTCCCCTATGATATTGAATGCTAAATACAATTAAAAATAATTAATTAATTAATGTAGATCCATACTAATTAGCTGGGATGACTATTTCGTGTCATTAACCAAGTCATAGCACTTTATGTAATCAGCTGAACCAGTTTAGACATATTTATTATATATAAATTGGATGAGATGTTTGGTTCATAAATATTAAATAAAATAATTCCTTTTAATTTTCTAGTTCTTTAATTAACTTGAGATATTTATGAGGAGTTTTTATAAACTTTTTACTTCAGAAAGAAAGCAAAATAACAAAATCTAGAAGAGATTTCATATCAGAATTATTTTTGCTAAACTAACTTCCACACTGTACTGATTATTATAATAATTATGTCACGTTCTAAATTAAATAAAATACATGATGACGATGAGGAAAAGATCAAAAATTTTATTCTTCCACACGCGTTTTTATGATCAAATTCTTTTTCATCCCAGCCATGTTTGTGCTCATCAACTCCTTCTCTTGACTTTGTCCATTGGCTCACATCGTGGGAATTAATTAATTAATTAATACACAATAAAAAAATATCAAATTTAAATATTATAAACAATATTAAAGGACTTAAATTAATATAAAATAATAATCTAGCAGCTGGTTCAAATTTTGAAGCATTCAAATATATAAAATTTTGGTAGCCATGGTCAAGTGCTACCACTATATAAAGGTTAGAGATAAGCAATGTTGGATCAAGCAAATTAAATACAGAGAGAGTTGGAGAAGATGATGGGAAGCTCAATGGGGCCAATTAGGCATTGGCCTCAACTCACGCTGGCAATGGCATTTTGCTTAGTTGCTGTTATCAATAGTGTTAGTGCGGATTATAATCCTTATGTTTATAGATCCCCACCTCCTCCGCCCTCTCCTTATGTTCACAGATATCCTCCGCATGTCTATAAGTCTCATTCACCACCTAATATCTATAAGTCTCCACCTCCTCCATCCCAATCACTACCACCTCCATATTATTATAAGTCTTCACCTCCACCATTGCCTTCGTCTCCTCTACCATATGTCTACAAGTCACCACCTCCACCATCTCCCTCCCCACCTCCACCATATTACTACAAGTCCCCTCCTCCTCCCTCTCCTTCACCACCACCTCCTTATGTCTACAAGTCCCCTCCTCCTCCATCTCCTTCACCACCACCTCCTTATGTATACAAGTCCCCACCTCCTCCCTCTCCTTCACCACCACCTCCTTATGTCTACAAGTCCCCGCCTCCTCCCTCTCCTTCACCACCACCTCCATATATATACAAGTCTCCTCCTCCCCCATCTCCTTCACCACCTCCTCCATATGTGTACAAGTCTCCTCCTCCTCCATCTCTTTCACCACTACCTCCTTATGTCTACAAGTCCCCGCCTCCTCCCTCTCCTTCACCACCACCTTCATATGTATACAAGTCTCCTCCTCCCCCGTCTCCTTCACCACCTCCTCCATATGTGTACAAATCTCCTCCTCCTCCATCTCCTTCACCCCCACCTCCACCATCACCCACACCTCCTCCACCATATGTTTATAAATCACCACCACCTCCATCCCCATCACCACCTCCTCCATACATTTACATGTCCCCGCCCCCGCCATCTCCAACGCCACCACCACCACCATCTCCTTATGTCTACAAGTCCCCACCTCCACCTTCCCCCTCCCCCCCTCCACCATACATCTACAAGTCCCCTCCCCCTCCATCACCCTCTCCTCCCCCACCTTACTACTATAAATCACCTCCTCCCCCTCCTGTCTACTATTAGTGGCCATCTCATGAGGGTTACAAGAAGTTTGCTTTTCATCTAATTTGAATTGTTTCAATACCCATTATTTCTGTTTGTATTCATTATTACTTTCATGGATATCCCTTTTTCTGATTATATGTGCAAAATACCATTTGTTATCAAGTGAATAATACATAAGAGATTAATTCAATACTTATATATATATATATTTTACTTATGTTTGGATACAATTATCTTTTATTAGCAGAGTTGAATTTAGCGGAACGAGTTAATCTCTCACAGCGTGACGAATAAATATTCGAATCCTTATTTAAAGAAGTATCAACATTTAGTGCTTAATAGGACCTCAAATATGATTACTTCAAGTAGGAAGATATCTATACTTAAAAAAAAATATTCTTAAATGGGGAAAAATTTGAGTGTGTTAACCTTTCCCACTCTTTTTTAAATAAAAGGCTATCACACATTTTTACTCCAAATTTTTTCTTATTTATTGTTTAGGCCCCATTTATAATGGGCTTGAGTTTATCCATCAATGATGAATAGATTGATGGACTTTTTCCAGCAAGTAGTTTGGTATATCATTGGCTTAAATAAAGTAGTGTGGCCAACACAGTTTGGTAAAACTAATAAATTGATGGGTCAGTTCATATCAGGCGGTGTGCATAGAAAAAGATCCCATTGAGAGAAAATATTTTAGAAATCATTGGAAGGAGTCCCACATTTTTTAAAGCTGTAATTAATATAATAAATAAAAAAGTCATCATAAAAATAAAAAAGTGTCCACTACGATAATGAGTGCTAAATAACAATTTAAACATAAATAATTAATACTAAGCTGGGATGACTAGCTATTTAGTATCATTAACCAAGCACATCACTTTATGTAATAAGATGAAAATTTTGAATATATTCTAATTATATTCTAATTATTGAAACATTTGAATGAAGATTAAAATAGATATTTTGATAAGATTTTAGATAATTAAAATATATCGTTTAGTGGTCCTCAAGTCAATTGACTAAGTCTAAATATAGGGTTAACTAAATTACATTTAATTATTAATTAATTTAATAATATATAATGGTTAGGTTATTAAATAGAAGCCGACGATACCCTCTCTAAAGATATTCTTAACTAGTACAGGTTGAATTTACAATTATTATTGCTAAGTTCTCATGCTAGTTAGAAGAATCAACAATCTCTTTATTTAATTATTCTTCTGACTATTCTTTTTTATTTTTTAATTAACTTGAGATATTTATGAGGAGTATTTATATACTTTTTACTACTCTATTATTTTCTGTAAATTAGAATATGTCTTTAGAATGAAAGCAGAATAACAAAATCTAGAAGAGATTTCACATTAGAATTATTTTTTAAACCAACTTTTAATAATTAGGTCACTTCTAAATTAAATAAAATAAATGAAGAGGAAAAGATCAAAAGATTTATTCTCCAACACGAGCTTTTAAGATCAAATTCCCTTTCTGCCCGCCATGTTTATGGTCATCAACTCCTTCTCTCGACTTTGTCCATTAGCCCACATCCTTGGAAATAATTAATTAATACAATCAAATTAACCACAATCTCAATTTTAAATATGTTGCAAATATTATTGTACATGTGGATGTCCATCCTACCTCTTGGGATTCTTCTTAGGATTCCTTCTTGCCTTTATGCCATAAAACTATAACTTCCTCAATGAATAACTTGAGAGGGGTTTCTTGTGGTTAATGGCATTTTATTCATCTATAAATAGTGGCTATGTAGAAGGCATTTGCACAAGTGAATATACAAGCATATGAGAAATTCTCTCTTGTCCTTCCATTTCTTTCATATCAAATTCTTGTCTTGTTATTCTTTCTACTCTTTCACTTTCTTATTTTTATAACACGTTATCAGCACGACATTGCTCTGAAAAATTTAAGAATATGGATGTTCCTCTCTCTTTTATTGGGCACAAGAATGAAGATATATGTCTTATAGATAGTGCTACAACACATACCATACTTAAAGATAAAAAATATTTTTCTCATTTGACAATGAATAGTGTAAGCATCAATACTATAGCGGGTAATACAAAACTAATTGAAGGCTCCGGAAGAGCAATGATAACATTACCCAAAGGGACAAATTTTGTAATTAATGATGCTTTATATTCCTCTAAGTCTCAAAGAAATTTATTAAGTTTTAAAGATATCCGCCGAAATGGGTATCATATTGAGACTATAGATGAGAAAAATATTGAATATCTATATATTACAATTGTTAGACATGGAGAAAAATGTGTTCTTGAAAAAGTACCTGCATTATCTTCTGGTTTGTATTATACAAATATTGGTATAATTGAAACAAATGCTACAGTAAACCAGAAGTTTACTGATAAAAATACATTCATTATTTGGCATGACCGGTTAGGCCATCCCGGATCAACTATAATGCGAAGGATTATTGAAAATTCACATGGACATCCATTGAAGAGCCAGGAGATTCTTCAATTTAAAGATTTTTCATGTGTTGCTTGTTCTCAAGGCAAACTAATTACAAGACCTTCATTAACAAAAGTTGGGGTAGAATCCCCTACATTTCTAGAACGTATCCAAGGGGATATATGTGGACCTATTCATCCACCATGTGGACCATTTAGATATTTTATGGTTTTAATAGATGCATCTACAAGATGGTCACATGTGTGTTTGTTATCTACACGTAATTTAGCATTTGCTAGATTACTTGCTCAAATAATTCGATTAAGAGCACAATTTCCAGAATATGCAATTAAGACAATTCGTCTTGATAATGCGAGTGAGTTTTCATCGCAAAAGTTTAATGATTATTGCATGGCAACTGGAATAACAGTGGAAAAATCTGTTGCTCATGTCCACACTCAAAATGGTTTAGCAGAATCATTAATTAAACGCCTTCAATTGATTGCTAGACCAATACTCATGAGAACAAAACTTCCCATTTCAGCTTGGGGACATGCAATTTTACATGCATCAACAATTATACGCATCAGGCCAACAAGTTATCATAAATTCTCCCCATTACAATTGACTTTTGGTCAGGAGCCAAATATTTCTCATCTTAGAATTTTTGGATGTGCGGTATTTGTCCCAATTGCTCCACCACAACGCACAAAGATGGGACCTCAGAGAAGGTTAGGGATATATGTTGGTTATGAATCTCCTTCCATAATCAAGTATTTAGAACCGTTAACGGGAGATTTATTTACGGCACGTTTCGATGATTGTCATTTTGATGAAATAAATTTTCCAACATTAGGGGGAGATAATAAGCAGCTGGATAAAGAAATCACATGGAAAGCATTATCGTTGTCTCATTTAGATCCTCGAACACAAATATGTGAGCTTGAAGTTCAAAAAATAATTCATTTGCAAAATATTGCAAATCAACTGCCAGATGCATTTACTGACCCCAAGAGAATTATTAAATCTCATATTTCAGCTGAAAATACTCCAATTCGAATTGATGTCCCAGCAGGACAAGTAGCAAGTGCAAATGAAAGTAAACCACGTTTGAAGCGTGGTAGACCAATCGGTTCCAAAGATAAAAATCCTAGAAAGAAAAGAGTAAACAATCAAGATGGTCAAATTGAGGAGGCTGATCTTATAGGAGATACCCAGGACATAACAAATCAAAAGACCCCAGAAGAGGTCCAGGTACCTGAAAATAATGAAGAGATCTCGATAAGTTATGTCACTACGGGAAAAAGGTGGAACCGAAAAAATATAGTCGTCGACGATATTTTTTCATACAGTGTTGCTGTTGAAATAACTAATCAAAGTGAGGATCTTGAACCTAGGTCAGTTGAAGAATGTAGACATAGAAATGATTGGCCAAAATGGAAAGACGCAATTCAAGTAGAATTGAATTCACTTTCAAAATGTGAAGTTTTTGGACCTGTAGTTCAAATACCAAATAGTGTTAAACCAGTTGGGTATAGATGGGTTTTTGTGCGAAAACGAAATGAGAAAAATGAGGTTGTTAGATATAAAGCACGACTTGTGGCACAAGGTTTTTCGCAAAGACCTGGCATTGATTATGAAGAAACATATTCTCCTGTGGTGGATACAATTACTTTAAGATATCTAATTAGTCTGGCAGTGCATGAAAGACTTGATATGCGTCTAATGGATGTTGTTACAGCATACTTATATGGTTCTTTAGATACTGAAATTTATATGAAAATCCCTGAAGGATTTAAATTGCCTGAATCATGTAAGAATCCTCGAGAAAATTATGCAATTCGTTTGCATAAATCCTTATACGGATTAAAACAATCTGGAAGAATGTGGTATAACCGTCTAAGTGAATATTTGTTGAAAGCAGGCTATAAAAATGACTCAATTAGCCCATGTGTTTTTATAAAAAGGAATATATCAGAATTTGTTATAATTGCTGTCTATGTGGATGACTTGAATATAATTGGAACTCCTGAAGAGCTTCAAAAAGCAATGGATTGTTTAAAGAGAGAATTTGAAATGAAAGATCTTGGAAAAACAAAGTTTTGTCTCGGTTTACAAATCGAGCACTTAACAAATGGAATTTTTCTTCATCAATCAGCTTATATTGAAAAAATCTTAAAGCAATTTTATATGGATAAATCACATCCATTAACTACTCCAATGGTTGTGAGATCTCTAGTTAAAGAAAAAGATCCTTTTCGCCCTCAAGAGGAAAATGAAGAACTTCTTGGTCCAGAAGTACCATATCTTAGTGCTATAGGGGCACTAATATATCTTGCTAATTCGACACGACCTGATATTGCATTTGCTGTAAGTTTATTGGCAAGATTTAGTTCTTCTCCAACAAGAAGACATTGGAATGGAATTAAACATATATTTCGATACCTTCGAGGGACAATTGATATGGGATTATTTTATTCTAATGAATTCGGATCACAATTGATTGGTTATGCAGATGCAGGATTTTTAGCAGATCCACATAAAGGTAGATCTCAGACAGGATATTTATTTACTTGTGGAGGTACAGCTATATCTTGGCGTTCGATAAAGCAAACTTTATCAGCTACCTCATCAAATCATGCAGAAATAATTGCAGTTCATGAGGCAAGTCGAGAATGTGTTTGGCTAAGGTTAGTAATCCAACATATACAAAGAATGAGTGGCCTACTTCCAGAACAAGAGATTCCAACAGTATTATATGAAGATAATACAGCATGCATAGCTCAATTGAAAGGAGGGTATATCAAAGGAGATAGAACAAAGCATATTTCTCCAAAATTCTTTTTCACTCATGATCTTATGAAAAATGGTGATATAGATGTACAGCAAATTCAATCATGTGACAACCTTGCAGATTTGTTTACTAAGACGCTACCAACTAAGCCATTTGAGAAGTTAGTGTATGGTATTGGAATGCGCAGATTCAAAGACATAAATTGACAACGTCATCAGGGGGAGTAAACAAGTACTTGATGTACTCTTCATTTTAAGGATTTTGTTTTTCACTGGGTTTTCCTGAAAAGATTTTTGATAAGGCAACCTAAATAAATATTGTGTACTCTTTTTCCTTCACTAGATTTTTGTCCCAATGGGTTTTTCCTAGTAAGGTTTTAATGAGGCACAATATCTGTCATGGACATCCAAGGGGGAGTGTTGCAAATATTATTGTACATGTGGATGTCCATCCTACCTCTTGGGATTCTTCTTAGGATTCCTTCTTGCCTTTATGCCATAAAACTATAACTTCCTCAATGAATGACTTGAGAGGGGTTTCTTGTGGTTAATGGCATTTTATTCATCTTTAATCCTTTGTAACCTTATGTTTAGTCTTTAATGGTTGTGGCCTATAAATAGTGGCTATGTAGAAGGCATTTGCACAAGTGAATATACAAGCATATGAGAAATTCTCTCTTGTCCTTCCATTTCTTTCATATCAAATTCTTGTCTTGTTATTCTTTCTACTCTTTCACTTTCTTATTTTTATAACAAAATATTATAAATAATATTAAAGAAATTAAAGTAATATAAAATAATAATCCAGCTGCTTCCTATTGAAACCGGTTCAAATTTTGAAGCATGAAATTATAATAAATTTTGGTAGCAATGGTATAAAGGGTTAGAGATAATCCATGTTATTGGATCAAGCGAATTAAAAAGAGAGAGTTAGAGAAGAAGAAGGGAAGCTCAATGGGGCTAATTGGGCATTCGTCTCAACTCACACTGACAATAGCACTTTTCCTAGTTGCTGCTATTAGTTTTAGTGCTAATTATAATCCTTGTGTTTACCGATCTCCATCTCCTCCACCTTCTCCTTATCTTCACAAATATCCTCCGTATGTCTACAAGTCTCATTCGCCGTTTTATGTCTATAAGTCTCCTCCTCCACCATCTCTTTTACTATCGCCTCCATATTAATATAAGTCTCCACCTCCACCATCTCTTTCACCACCACCTCCAAATTATAATAAGTCTTCACCTCCACCATATCCTTCACCTGCTCTCCCATATGTCTACAAGTCCTCGCCTCCACCATCCCCAATGCCTCCTCCACCATATGTTTATAAATTACAACCATCTCCTTATGTTTATAAGTCTCCACCTCCCACGTCTCTATCACCTCCACCTCCACCTTTATCTGTGTACAAGTCACCTTTTCCTTCATCTACTTTGGTGCCAAATCCATCTTATTACAAGTGACCATCTCTACACTCTCCTTCACCGCCTCCACCATACTTATACAAGTCACCTCCTCCTCCATCTCCATCACCACTACCTCCATATGTTTACAAAACTCCTCCTCCTCCTTCACCTTCGCCTTTAGCTCCTCCTCCATATGTATATAAATCCCCTCCTCCTCGTGCACCTTCACCTAGTCCATATGTTTATAACTTTCCACCACCCCCATCCTAATCACTGCCTCTTCCATACATTTACAAGTCCTCGCCCCCACTATCTCCATCATCACCACCTCCATATGTATAAATCTCCTCCTCCTCCTCCTCTTTCACACATGGAGGGAAAATTATTTTCTAAATTTTTAAACAATATATTAATTAAAATACTAATAACCAATATTAGCTTATAATTAATATCAAAAAATTGTACACACATTGTAAAAAATTGTAATTGTAATTAAAATTTTGAATTAAACAAATTGTTAAATGTTAAAGAATATTTGTATTTTAAATTTATTACAATTAAACAATATAGGAAGGGGAAATCCCCAAAAAAATACCATTGAAATTTCAAAAAGGGAATACGAATATATATATAAAGACAGATTGGTCACAAACATCAAGTATCAATCTGGAATTTTAATATTTGTGAAAAAGACAAAAATGCCCCTGAGTTGTGGACATAAACTACTCTAGTAATGACTTGACATGTATAATGATTTTAACCACTTCAATAATGAAATTGATAACTCCCTCTAACAAGTTAGTGGTTTAAATAATTGGATTATGTTATGAAGTATTAACTATTTTAAATGAACATGTATAATGATTTTAACCACTTCGATAATGAAATTGACACGACTCTCTAGCAAGTTAGTAGTTCAAATAATTAGATTATGTTATGAGGCATGAACTACTTTAGTAATAAAGTTGATAATATGTGTAATATTTTTAACCATTTTGTCGATGAAATTGACCGTTTGACAATTTAGTGGTGCATGGATATTGACTATATTAATAATAAAATTGATAATACCTGTAATAATTTTAACTATTTTAATAATGAGATTAACTACTCCCTTTAGGTTCAGAGGCAATTTTGTATTTTCTCACAAATATTAAAATTTCATATTGATACTTGTGACCAATTTGTCTTTTTTATATTCTGAATGCCTTTTTTGGAACTTCAGGATTCAAATAGTATTTGTTTTAGGAATTTTTCCATATAAGAATCAACGGTGTGGGCCAATATCTTCCTCATCCTCATCGAGCTATTGGGGTTAGGCAGGCTGCGGGTGCTAGGTGGACTCGAGCAATTGGAGGTAGCTAGACGTCCACAACCATTGTCCTAACCAGTTGTTCCATGGCCGCATAGAACTGGTCAAGCTTGCCCTGAACTATAGTTGGACCTGCATAGTAATCTCCTGTTAGATGTCCTTGCTAACCTTTTGTCTAATATCCTCCTCTATTACCCGTCTAAAATCCTCCTCCAATCCTCTTCGTCCTACACCTCTAGGTGCAACTCCTTGACTATGGAGTACTTTGTTCATGTGCTCACATGGTGAGATGCCATAGCAGAATAAGAGGTTTCTAACATCTGTGAAGGCCAAACACTACTTAGGCAGAATTATATGAATAAAATAATATCAAATAACAATAAAATAACTATATGAATAAAATAATATCAAATAACAATAATTTCAAAAACACAAGAAATAAATTAATAAAATAATTTTAGAAACAAAATAAATAAATGAATAGAATAATATCAAATAATATTAATTTCAAAAAAAATAAATGAATAAACTAATATCAAATTATAATAATTTAAAAAATACTATAAAAATAAAAATAAATTAAAAAAATATTTAGAGTTAAAATTAAATTATTATCCTAAAATTCAGAATACTCTGTAGATCTAGATTTGAATAAGATGTGTGTAAAAAATTTAACAGAGAAAATGGGGCGGTACTGTTTATATATTGTGTTGGCTTTTCTATCGGTTATGCTAAAACTGTTAGGAAAACCAACCTTGGGCGAACAACCAAATGCCACATGTTCTAACCTTTTAGGTAACTGTGATATTTCTAGTGGTTGAGGGACAAATGCTAAAAATATCGATAGAAATTTCTATTTTAGAACCTCAATAGTTTTCGTTAGAAAAATTATTTTGCTAAAAAGCATAACTGACAATCACTAATTTAATTTTGGATAAGTTTTAATGTAATAAGACACTTATTTTTCTCTAATTATAAAATCAAATTTTTGTAATAATAATACTCGTTAGAGAATGTGCAGCATTATTGTGTCATTTGTTCAACCCTAGAAAAATAATTTGCCTTTACGTTTACTTTCATTTTTTCTAATGAGCAGTATGTTGAATTCATGACTAGTAAAATGATGGACAAAAGACTTTTCTCCAGTAGTGACATATTTGTGAGCAAATTGTGAGAAAAATTGAGAAAGTATGTTAGAAACATTTGAGTTGACTTGACTTGGAATGTAGGAAAGAGAACAAAATTTTAAAATCTCATATTTATCTTATCTCCTCTACCCTTCTTTTCTTCTAACCTCCGTTTACCTTGACTATCATGGGATTGAATAGATTTAATATTTTATAAAAATGTTATTATAATTTTAAAAGTACATAAATAAATTTAAAGTGTTAAGACTTGATCTAAACCATTCATAACTGTAATCATAATTTACTCTAATTGTTCTATATATTAAATCCATAGGACAGTTAAGTTCCACTAATCCATTAAATTTTAATCCCAACAACAAAATATAACAATTAAAAGAGATAAAAATGTATCAAGTGCAAAATGGCATCTTGCTTTGGATCACCACTGAGATTATCAATGACTTTTTTTTTGGTTGCCCACTCGGTTTATTGGAGTTTTGCCCCGACTATATCCAGATCTGATCTGCTTCGCGTACCTAGCTATGGTAGGTGAGTCTCCCAATGACGATTTTCTGTATACGCTAAGACTTGAATTTGAGATCTCATTTAAACGATACCAAGCCTCTTATCCCTCAGATTAATTCTGTTGGTGAGATTATCAATGACTTCATTTCAAAGTTGTGTTCCTGAAACTTACAGTAATATCCTTTGAAAGTAGGTGTGTGGGCCAAATGAAGATGAAAGGAAGACCAATACCAGGATGCTCTTACATAAAATCATTAATTATTGAAAAAATTTCCTACGCACTTCCCATCTCATTAATATAGCCACAGAAAAAGAATCTCATCTTATATTTCTTTTATTTATATTGCTAATTTACAAGTTAAGTTAACTCAGTCTTTTTTTATGACTATCTATATGACAGGGTCAGATTTAAAAATTATTGGATTCAATTCAGGTTAACTATTTTAAAGATATTTTATATATTTAGATAGATTCGAAATTACTGAAAATAAAATACTTTTTTCCCGCTAAACACAGAGAATTTATTTATTTGCAACTCATAAGGTAGATGTGCTAAGAGTGGCGTCTTAACACAATATTAGATTGCTCTTTATTTGAAGGTAGGAATAAGAAAACATGAAATGACTAACATATTCAAGGGCAAAATACAGATTAATTATACATCGATCCTCATGGTGGAACAACAGCTTACTTTTCCATAACTTGTGGGGCCATGGGAGACATGCACTGACAGAATTGCGGTATGTTTTTCCTTCCATTCAAAATGTGTTTTTTATTTTATTTTTAAATTCAAATAATCCAAATCTTTTCCAATAAGTTAATGGATGCATTTTATCCGGGGGAATGACAATGAGATCTCAAAGAAAGGAAATAATTGCCAAAAAGTCACAATTATAACTGAACAATATAAATTTATTGTCATTTTTAATATTGGAGCTTGTCTTTATATATTCATAAATTGTTATTAGATTTTAAGATAATTAATTCCATTCATTGGGATTTCTTAATCATTTCCCCTTGTATAATTAGCTAGCCATTGTTGACTTTTCTACGGCAGTTGTCATCGTTTACAGAATTCAATTGAATTGATTTGTGTCTTTACCTAACTTGGGGTCACAATCTACCTTAAAAGGATTGTACAATTTTATTCAATTTCAAAAGATATATATAAGGAAAATTTATATTTTTTGTCCATATATATAGTTTTAGTTCATTTGTAACCTAATACTTAAATTTTAACTTAGTGCGACCTAATTTTTTTAGTTTTAACTCAATTAAAACTTAATCCTTAAATTTTAAATTGATACAATTCAGTACTTATAGTTTAATCTAAACATTAGCACACACACACACACACACACATATATATATATATATATATTAAAAAATACAATAAATAAATGAATAAAATAATATAAAATAAATAACAATAATTTTAAAAGCACAATAAATAAATGAATAAAATAATTTTAAATAATAATAATTTCAAAAATAAAATAAATAAATGAATAGAATAATTCAAATAGTAATTTCAAAAACAAAATAAATAAATGAACAAAGAATATTAGATAATAATCATTTCAAAAATACTATAAATAAATAAAAATAAATTTAGAAAATATTTATAGTTAAAATTAAGTTTTTATCTTAAAATTCAGAGCATTCTATAGATCTAGATTTGAATACGATGTGTATAAAAAATTTGGCAGAGATCCATCTCATAACTCGAAAAAAGTGTGAAAATGGGGGCAATACTATTTATATATAGGGGTTGCTTTTCTATCGGTTATGCTAAAACTGTTAGAAAAGCCAACCCTGAGAGAATATAAAATAAATAACAATAATTTTAAAAACACAATAGATAAATGAATAAAATAATTTTAAATAATAATAATTTCAAAAACAAAATAAATAAATGAATAGAATAATATTGAATAATAATAATTTTAAAAATAAAATAAATAAATGAATAACATAATATTAAATAATAATCATTTCAAAAATACATAAATAAATAAAAAATAGATTTAGAAAATATTTAGAGTTAAATTTTTATCTTAAAATTCAGAGCACTTTGTAGATCTAGATTTGAATATAATGTGTGTAGAAAATTTGGCAGAGATCTGCCTCTACTCGAAAAAAGTGTGGAAATGGGGGGTCCTGTTTATATATAGGGTTGGCTTTTCTATCGGTTCTACCAAAAATGTTAAAAAAGCCAACCCTAAGTGAACTGCCTCACGTCTCGTATTCTATCCCATAGGTAACCGTGATATTTCTAGCGGTTCAGAGATAACCACTACAAATGTCAAATTGTCAATAGAAAATTCTAGCGATTGTTCCCCTTAAACCGCTAGAATTGTCAATAACTGCCCCTACCCCATGTCAGAACTATTAGAAAATACCCAATATCCGATAGAAATGTCTATGAACTGCTAGAAAGTATATTGAGTTTTTGTGTTCTGTAGCGTTTTTTCTAGCGATTGGTCCTTAACCACTAGAATTGTGGTCAAATGGATAAGAATTTTTAGCGGTTTGTCCAAGAACCGATAAAAATCCCCTAAGTTATTATATTAATCGCTAGAAACTAGATGCTGTTAAAACAAGTGTTTTTGTAGTGCTAGCTTCACTTTTCTTTTAGATAAGCTTGCTCCTACTTACGGTACATAGGAGAAAGGGTTGACAATTAGGATAGCCTAAGTAGCAAAATCATCATCTCAATAAATTAATATAAGGCTAGCTTCGCATGCAAGATAAGTTATAGAGAATATTACCTCGCAACTAGATAAACTAACAAACTAAGCTAAATAATACACATGGCCATTACAACTGCTAAAGCAAGGAGTTTAGTTCTCATGCTTAACTACAACAAGAATGACAAAAATAAAAATTCAAAACTAATGCATAAAAATATAAGATACAAATGATTAAGCTACCTTATCTTTCTCTTTCCTACTTGCACTTCCTTCTTGATATCTTCTAGGTGAACTTGGGCATATATCAAGACGTATAGATTATACATATGTTGGGATAGATTAATGCACACACTTTGGTACATATTCAATGCATAATTAATCTCTCTCTAATCCCCAATTATCACCCCTTCATTTATCTCTTTAACTTTGTTCATTTTTTCTTTTTTTCTTTTAACTTGTGTTCTTACTTGAAAATTCTTCCATTATGCCTACCTACACAATTCTGCACGAGGAACTCATTTTTAATCTCACATTAAGCAAATTCCAGTCCCTAGCCCCTAACTCCCCATGCCAAAACATATGATCCTAGGTACACAACTATTTTGATGGTCATGTCTTTGCCCCATTCATGCATTGATGGATTGAAAGAGTCGAAGGAGGAAACTTAGATCAAATTTCTTACAACTATTATATTAAGTTCTCTAACCATACTTGCTATGTGTTCTATTTTTTCAACCTCATTATTACAAATATTTTTTATAGGTAATATTTGGTTTTTTTAATTTGTGAAAAATAGGTGTTTTTGTATTTATTTTTGGTTAATTTGTATGTAAAATAATTAACATTCATTTAAACAATAGAGTAGATGAGACTGATTTTTTTAAAAAACATAAGGACTATTTTATTTTTATGGAAGTCTATATATTATTATGCCCATTTTTCTACGATAACAGTATTTAAGTTGACTTGACTTATAATGTGGGGATAGGAAGGTAAGATGAGAATTTTTTTTTCTATGGCCACATTATTAGATGTGAAATGTCTAGGAGTTTTCCTTAATTATAGAACCTCAATAGTTATCGTTAGGAAAAAAATGATAATATAATATAATATAAATATGCATCATTGATAAAATTATTTTGCTGAAAAAAATACTGACGATCACTAATTTAATTTTGGATAAGTTTTAAAGTAACAAGATCCTTATTTTTCTCTAATTATAAAATCAAATATTTGTAATAATAATACTTGTTAGAGAATGTGCAACATTATTGTGTCATTTGTTCAATACTAGGAAAATAATTCTTTTTTTAATGAGCAGTATGTTGAATCCGTGACTAGTTAAATGATGGATAAAAGACTTTTCTCCAATAGTGACATATTTGTGAGCAAATTGTGAGAAAAATTGAGAAAGTATGTTAGAAACATTTGAGTTGACTTGACTTGGAATGTAGGAAAGAGAACAAAATTTTAAAATCGCATATTTATCTTATCTCCTCTACCCTTCTTTTCTTCTAACCTCCGTTTACTTTGACTATCATTGGATTGAATAGATTTAATATTTTATAAAAATGTTATTATAATTTTAAAAGTACATAAAATAAATTTAAAGTGTTAAGACTTGATCTAAACCATTCATAACTGTAATCATAATTTACTCTAATTGTTCTAGATATTAAATCCATAGGGCAGTTAAGTTTCACTAATCCATTAAATTTTAATCCCAACAAAATATAACAATTAAAAGATATAAAAATGTATCAAGTGCCAAAATGGCATCTTGCTTTGGATCACCACTAAGATTATCAATGACTTCATTTCAAAGTTGTGTTGATGAAACTTACTGTAATATCCTTTGAAAGTAGGTGTGTGGGCCAAATGAAGATGAAAGGAAGACCAATACTAGGATGCTCTTACATAAAATCATTAAATATTGAAAAAATTTCCTACGCACTTCCCATCTCATTAATATAGCCAAAGAAAAAGAATCTCATCTTATATTTCTTTTATTTATTGGGGAATGACAATGAGGTCTCAAAAAAAGAAAATAATCGCCAAAAAATCACAATCACAACTGAACAACATAAGCTTATTGTCATTTTCTATATTAGAATTTGTCATTATATGTTCATAAGTTATTATTAGATTTTAGGATGATTAATTCCATTAATTGGGACCTCTTAATTAATCATTTCCCCTTGTATAATTAGCTAGCCATTGCTGACTTTTCTACGGCTATTGTCATCGTTTACAGAATTCAATTGATTATTGATTTGTGTCTTTACCTAACTTGGGGTCACAATCTTGTACAATTTTATTCAATTTCAAAAGATATATACAGGGAAAAATAATATTTTTTGTCCATATGTATAGTTTTGGTTCAGTTGTAATCTAATACTTAAATTTTAACTTATTGCGATGTCTTTTTAGTTTTAACTCAGTTGAAACTTAATCCTTAAATTTTGAATTGATACAATTTAGTACCTATAGTTTAACCTAAACATTGGTGCGTATATTTTAAAAAATAAATTATATATTTTATAAAGTTTAAATAATAAAATTTTAAATAGTTAAAACTATAAGATTGAGTTGAAGTTAGTTTAAATTTAGGAACTATGTTTCAATTGAATTAAAATTATAGGGATTAAATGATTAATTTTTCCCAAGCGTGCTCGTGTATATATAGGACAGTCTTCTTGGCCTTCTTGTTTAATCTTAGAAGCCTTCCATTCATCCATCATGGCAAATCTTCGTTTTCATTTATGCATCTGTATGTTCATATTACTCTCTCTCATGGTTTATCCAATTTCATGTAAGTCCTCTTTAACCAGTGATGAATCTGCGCTTCTTGCTCTGAAATATTCTGTGACTGACCCTTACAATTACTTAGCTAATTGGTCATCAAACTCTTCTTCCATTTGCAATTGGGTTGGTGTTACATGTGATGATTCCAACCATTGGAGAGTGAAGACCTTGAATCTTAGTGAGATGGGTCTAAAAGGTACCTTACCCTCACCAATTGGGAATTTGTCTTTCTTAGTTGAACTTGACCTTCATAGCAACAACTTTTCTGGTGAGTTGCCAAAAGAGTTAAATCAGTTAGAGAGGTTGAAAGTTCTCAACTTGGGATATAATCAACTCAATGGAGATATTCCAACTTGGATAGGAAGCTTATTCTCACTTCAACACTTGATTCTTGGGAGTAATAATTTTGGAGGTATTATTCCTCCAAGTATATCTAATTTATCACAATTGGAGACCTTAAATTTGAGATTTAATTTTATAGAAGGATCTATTCCACTTGAGATAAGAAGACTTCAACGTTTGAAGATTTTATCTATTTCAAGAAACAACCTTTCCGGAATGATACCTCCAACTATTTTTAACTTGTCCTCGCTTGAGCAAATCATTTTGCCCTTCAATTCCTTATCAGGTATGTCTACTTCATATTCTATGATGAAATTTTCCAATGTTAGTTTTGATAGATTTATTTTCAAATTTGTTCTTTTCCCTTTGGTGCCTTGAGTTGTTTACTATTTCTCATTCAACGTTAAGTTATTTTCAATTCTTTCAAATTAAATTATAAATTAGAACAAAAGAGTGAAGTAAGTATATATGGAGACTTGGCAAAAACACAAGTTGGTTTAATTAAGCATAATCCTAAAATTCCCATTCATCTACATTTGAAGTTTTAAAATAAGCATATTTTTTTTAGATTACACTACGTGCAGGATTTATTTCAAATGGCCAATAACAATTAGCAATACTTCTTTCCCACATTACAAGAGATATTCCTAATAATAGAATTACAAATATACAAAATGCAGACATTATACGTTGAGGTGTTAATCAGATTTCTGGACGTATACCAAGAGGTATTGAAAATTTGAACTAGACTTTAAAAGTTGTCTCTTGGTCCTAATAACTTGTAAGGTATTCTGTGGCCAAATTATTATGTGCTAGTTGCCATCTTTTGTTTTTTTCTCACCATAAATAACATTACGTTTTCTTTTAATCTTGTTGTTTTGGATTTTAGGAGATATTCCCAATAAGTTTGGGGATCTTCAAAATCTGAAAACTATATAGTTAGATAAAAATCGATTTTTTAGCCATATACCATCAAGTATATTCAATATATTGAAGTTGGAAAAGATCAATTTATAATATATTAATTTGACAGGTATATATGCATCACAGACTGTGTCGAATCTTCGACTAAAATTTCTTCTGCACATTCAAACTTTGGGATTGTTCAAAACATAGAACAAATAGAAGTTATTTACCGTTTATTTTCATTTAAATAAAATATTGTTTAATGAAATAATTTATGTACTTATAAAATAAACAAAATCTCAATAGCCCAAATTGTTTAATATAAAATAGAGAAATTCTCATATACTCCTAGTGTGCCCCCTCACAACTCTAACTAATGAAAAAAAATATTACCTCACTTAATTTAAATCCTAGTTGGCACTTGCCATTCTTTATTTTTATTTTTGTTGGAAAACTGGAAAAGAGGGAAAGAAAACCTTCCCGCCATCACAGGCAACCCACTAGTGCCGCCACTTCCATCATGTCCTCCTCTTTCCTCATTGTGTATAGATCTAATGCTAGATCTAAACATCACACACTACAAAATCACAACTCAAACAACGAAAGTGCGCGGTAGCGAAGAAGGCTTGAACGACGATTGTCACGGTGGAGACAAGGCTCAGATTTGGATGCAAGCTTGATGGAGGAGAAGAAGCAAAATGGTGGAGGTTATGGAGAGGAAGAAGAGTCTAAAGTGATGGTGAGGAAGCAGATCGGTGAGCCTAGGATTGTATATGGGTGTGATTTTATTTTTCCCCTTTTCCCACAAAATAAAGGATGCCTGCTAGAATTTCTCTATAAAATCTAGCATTATTTAAATAAAATGAGGTAGTGCTTCTTCATTAGTCAGAGTTGATGTGAGGTGGCCCACCAAGAGTATTCAAGGATTTCTCTATAAAATATAATATTATTTTAAAAAATAAAAATGTAAATACTCTTTGTCAGTCTTTAATTGTACAATCATCATTTAAATTTGATGGGTTAGCATTTGCTGTTAAATGAGATTAATAATATTTAATTTAAAAGACTAAAATATACTCTATTTTTTTACTACTTTGTCTTATATATGGTTTCCACTTTATGCCACCCCAATTATACTACCAAGATTTGGAATATAGTGCTCTTCAAACTCTTCCATTCATGATGGAGTCAAGAGCCTTAAACCTTGATAAGATGGATCCCAATGTTACTTTACACTCACAAAGTAGAAATTTGAACTTGTGGAACTTGACCTTCACAGCTATAATATTTATGATAAGAAGCTAAACGAGTTACACCAGTCAGATACATTAAAAATGATCAACGTAAGCTATAATGAGGTTTAATACATCCAACTATTTTTTATCACATTCTCTCTACAATGTATCCTTTATTTGATCCTAACTTTGATTGCTATATCAATTATGTGAGGTTATGTTGTCCAATTTTCACAATAAATGCGTTGTTTATTTGAATTTACGTTGTGCGAGAAATTGTTTTCACAATTATTTTGTTAGTCTTTTAGAGAAATATTTAAATACTTAAAGCACGTTATATCATTTAAATTATATCCAATTAAAATATAACAAATCATTATATTTTGTTCATAGGTAGGTAATGACTTTTATATTCAAGGAAAATAAACCTCTTAATTTAAAAAAATAAAAACTCATTTGAATCAAATTAAGAGTTTATTTTTCTTAAAATTATAATAAAATTTATATTGTTTTAAATAAGTCATCAGCCTATTAGAATTAAAATAGATTGAGTTGTTATATTTAATTAGGTAGAATTCATATGATGTAGCACTCATAAAGTGTATAAATATTTCTCTAGTATTTACTTGACTAATTAAGTTTTTTTCTTTTTTTCTTTTTTTATTGAATTAATAACTATCAGACATGTTTAAGTAACTTTTTGTGTGTTCAAGAAACTAGTTTTAAGGATAAATTATATAAAGAATAATTATGTTATCATGTTAGATATTTAATTTATTACAAGTGAAAACTTTTTATTAATTTCTATAATATGATTCTATATATGCATTAACAGTTAGTAATATTTCTTTCCTTCATTACAGGACGCATACCAAGAGGTATTGAAAATTTGGCTATGCTTCAAAGGTTCTCTCTTCATTATAATAACTTACAAGGTATATATATTCTTTCGTCAAATTATGATGTGCTAGTTAGCATCTTTTTTTTTTCTTTCTAATTTTTTCAACTTAAACAACATTCTTTTTTCTTTTTGTTCTTCTTTTAAATTTTATTTAGGAGATATTCCCAAAGAGTTTGGGGATCTTCAAAATCTTCAAACTACATACTTAGATGCTAATGGATTTTCTGGCCATATACCATCAAATATCTTTAATATGTCAAAGATGTAAAAAATTGCTTTGGGCTAGAATAATTTGGCTAGAGGCATCCCCTCATATATGTATCACGGACTTCCCAAAATACAATATTTGAATCTTGAAGACAATGAACTCTCCCATGCCTTAATTTTGTAAAAGCACGGGATTTTGTGAGCACTTCCTCCCAAAGCAGATGTCCAATTTCGAAAATGCTCCCTTAACAACACAATTCAATTTCAGGATACCCAAAGCGTCAAAGACACACACATATGCATGCCTATCCCATATTCATTACATCTAAGAACTCTAATGAAATTTTCCCAGTTTCAAATTTCAATCCATCACGCCACATGCTCAAATCCACTTATGTGAAGATATATACATCCCATTAAGGAATCTAACACTATACTTTTACAAACACAGAGCTTGGGTTCAAAATGAACTCTCTCTACCATCAAGCTTCAATTTTTCTAGTGCTAGTTTTCATCGATTTATTTTCAATTTTTTTTTCCTTTGGCGCCTTGAGTTATTTACTATTTGTCATTCAACGTTTAGTTATTTTCATATCTTTCAAATCAAATTATAAATTAGAACAAAAGAGTGAAGCAAGTCTATGGAGGATTTCTTTCAGTTACATTTTACATTTAAGCATAATCCTAAAATTCTCATTCATTTACATTTTAAGTTTTAAATTAAGCCTATTTTTTTACATTACACTGCGCCAGGATTTATTTCAAAGAGCCAATAACAGTTAATAATATTTGTTTCCCACATTACAGGAGATATTCCAAATGGAATTACAAATCTTAAAAGTGTAGACATTATAAATTTGAATGATAATCAGTTTTCTGGACGCATACCAAGGGATATTGGAAATTTGACTAAGCTTCAAGGGCTTTATCTTGAATATAATAACTTACAAGGTATGTATATATTCTTTCCTGAAATTATGATGTGCTAGTTAGCATCTATTTTTTTTCTTTCTAATTTGTTTTATCAGCTTAAACAACATTCTGTTTTATTTTTCTTTTTGTTCTTCTTTTGGATTTTATTTAGGAGATATTCCCAAAGAATTTGGGGATCTTCAAAATCTTCAAACTACATACTTAGGTGCTAATGGATTTTCTGGCCATATACCATCAACTATCTTCAATATGTCAAAGCTGCAAGACATTGATTTGGGTGGGAATAATTTGTCTGGAGGCATCCCCTCATATATGTGTCACGGACTTCCCAAAATACAATTTTTGTCTCTTGAAAACAATGAATTGTCTGGTGCCTTACCCTCTGATTGGATGCAATGCAAGGAGCTCCAAATATTTTCGGTCTACTCTAATAGATTTAGTGGATACATATCGAGACAGATTGCAAATTTGACTATGCTTCAAAAGTTATACTTGGGAGACAACTTTTTCATAGGTACATACTTCGCAATTTGTCAATTCAACCTTAATTTCATAGCAAAATTATAAGACCTAGACACATTATTATATGTCCAACCAGCTGTAAAAATACATGATAAATTAAACTAGATGGGAAAAAATTAGTGATACCCAGCATCAAAGTGAGTAATTAATACTTCTCCGGTCCTTAATATATGACATATTTAACTAATTTAATTAGATTCAGAATATTAGTTAAATTATTTAATATGATATATTTTTCTAAAATATTATAATCATCTTCCTTAAATCCCTCCCTCATTCTTTTACTTAATTATTATTAAGGAAATATCAATAGTGTTAATTTAGAAAAAACTAATAAATATAAAAAATATATCTTATACTTTAACAATTTGACATGTATGCATTACCTACTGTGTCGATTCTCCTACTTAAATTTCTTCTGCACATTCTCACTTTGGGATTGTTCAAAACATATACCAAATATAAGTTATTTATCTTTTATTTTCATTTAAATGAAAAATTGTTAAATGAAATAATTTATATATTTATAAAATAAACAAAATCTCAATTGCCCAAATTGTTGTTGCCTGTAGTGATTGCTCTTGCTTATTTAATCATTGGGTAAAGTATCTGTTTAATCATTTATATTTTTATCAAGTTTCATTTTAATCTATTAAGTTTAAAGTGTATTTTTAATCCTTTAAATTTAACACAGTTAATTTTACTAATAGAAAAACTTAGTAAATTTAGAATGATAACTTAACAATTATATAATGATAATATATGTCTAAATTTTAAATCTTTAATATAAAATAGAAAAATTCTCATATACTCCCGGTGTGCCACCTCACAACTCTAAATAATGAAAAAAATATCACCTCACTTAATTTTAATTCTAGTTGCACTTGGTATCCTATTTTCGTTGGAAAACAGGAAAAGAGGGTGAAAAAAACCTTCCCTCCATCATAGACAACTCCTTTATAAAATTAACCAAAAATACACTAAATTATTTTTTACATGTTTTAATTTTTATAAAATATCCTTAAGCCTCAATCATTTTATATATCATTTTTACAAGTTTTGGATGTTACAGGTAACATACCACCAGAGATGGGAAATCTTACTAATTTGATTTTACTGGACTTGGGTGAAAATGTTTTGAATGGAACAATTCCAAGAACTATCAACAACTTGAAAGCTCTTCAAGGTTTGTATCTTCAGGGTAATGAGCTACATGGCTTAATTGTTGAAGAGATTTGTGAAATCAGAAGACTTGCCTATCTTTATCTAACTAAAAACAAGTTCTCTAGAGCATTGCCACCTTGCATAGGAAATATGACATCCTTACAAGAACTTTATGCGGGCTCCAATAAGTTGACTTCAAAGATACCCTCTTCCTTTTGGAACTTAAAAGATATATTGGAAGTAGATTTATCTTCCAATAATTTAGTTGGAAATCTTTCATACAGGATAGGGGACTTCAAAGCTCTTGTATCACTTGATTTGTCAAAAAATAATCTTTCAGGCATCATCCCCACAACTTTAGGTGGCTTGCAGAATTTACAAAGTCTCTCCTTAGCGCATAACCAATTGCAGGGGAATATTCCTGAATCATTTGAAAACTTGCTAAGCTTAATGAATTTGAACCTCTCCCAAAATAATTTGTCTGGCAAAATCCCTAAATCTTTGGAGTCACTTCTTTATCTTAAGTTTATTAACCTCTCCTATAATAAACTACATGGAGAGATTCCAAGTGGTGGGGTTTTCAAAAATTTGACTTTTGAGTCTGTTATGATGAATGAAGCTCTTTGTGGCCAATCACGATTGAAAGTGCCTCCATGTAAAAATGAAACAAGAAAAAGGTCAACGACAAAATTGATCTTGTTGAAATACATGTTAGCAATTGTTGCGTCAATAATTTTGGTTGCTTGAGGCATTATCTTGCTAAGATTCAAAAGACAAAATTCAGGAAAGGACAAATTTGAATGGAATGTATCAACTTTAGGATTGCCAAGAAGGATTTCATATTTTGAAATTCTAGAAGCAACCAATGGATTTGATGAGAGCAACTTGCTTGGAAGTGGTAGCTATGGTTCTGTGTTTAGAGGAATGCTTCAGGATGGGACTATGGTTGCAGTTAAAGTCTTCAATTTTGATTCAAAAGCAATGTCAAGGAGCTTTGAAGTAGAATGTGACACAATGCGTAATGTGCGCCATCGAAATTTGGTGAAGATCCTAGCTAGTTGTTCCAATAACTTTGATTTCAAGTCCTTGATAATGGAGTTCATTCCTAAAGGTAGCCTTGAAAAATGGTTATATTCTCATAACTATTGTTTAGATTTTCTTCAAAGGTTGAATATAATGATTGATGTAGCATTTGCTTTGGAGTATTTTCATCATGGTTTGTTGGTGCCAGTAATTCATTGCGATTTAAAGCCAAGTAACATATTGTTGGATGATGATATGGTTGCTCATGTGAGCGATTTTGGAATTTCCAAATTTTTTGATGAAGGACAATATAAGACTCATACTGAAATAATTCCGACAGTTGGCTATATTGCACTTGGTAATTATTTTTAAAACATATATCTTAGTTTCTTATGTTTTTTTCTCTCTTTTGCATTTGTCTTCTAAAAATATTTTTTTTTCATGAAGTTTTCTTTTAGATTACATTGTAGTGACCTTAGTAGAGGACATTTATAAAATCTTGCATATGTTGTCACTCGTTATTCAAATCAACAATACCAGATAGCATTAGTGTAGACAAATTAATTAAGATGATATGGGTTTTTACAAAAACATTCAATGTTCTTGATTATATTTTTTATATATGTTGGAATACTTCAACTAATTTATTTTATACCAATTACAAAATTTTGTGATCATAGTGACAGTGGTACTCACCACACATGGATGAGTTTGGACTCAAACTTGGCATTAACATACTTGTGTGACTCTGCCCCAGATGTGTGTTTGCAAAATATTAAATGTTCTTTATTTGATTATCGTCTTTATTAGATATTAGTATGTAGATTTTATATTGTGTGAGAACTTGATTTGATCAACTTAAACTTAATTATATGCAGAGTATGGATCTTTGGGAGTTGTTTCGACAAAAGCAGATGTATACAGTTATGGAATGACACTGATAGAAGTTTTCACAAGGAAGAAACCAGTAGAAGACATGTTTTTGTCAGGGATGAGTTTAAGGAGTTGGGTATGCACATAAATGCCACATGCAATAATTCAAATCATAGATTCCAATTTGTTACAAGGAGATGAACAACATATTGGTAACATATTGACATCCACATGCTCTATTCTTGAATTGGCATTGAATTGTTGCAATGATGTTCCAGAAACACGTAACAACATGACAAATGTTGTAGCTTCATTAAACAAGATCAAGATCATGTTTAAGAAAAGGAACAAAACCATATTTGGAGGCATTGTCTAGTGATAGATTTATCTTTTTCCCAAACATTTGAGGACAAAATATTTGTGATATGATTTGTGTGTTGCATGGTTTGGGTCTTTTGATCAATCAAATGTAACAGTCATATAAGTTGGCTTAATGTGTGGGATGACTTTTGCCATTATTGTTGTTGTAGTATTTGATGCTTGAATGGTAATATATTTCATCTGGCCAAAAAATGGCAATAGAATTTTTCTTTTGCGCCCCCCCCCCAAAGAAATAGGAGGAGATTGTTAAAAAAATCTTTCAATATAAAATTTATTGCTTCAAGTATTTGAAATTTAAGGATGTGAGCAATTTATTTTTAATAGGTGCAATTCTTCTGCAATTATGTACAATCTTTCTTCAACTATGTATAAAACTAAAAACATTTGTACATAACTAAAAATATATTGTGCACAACTAAAAAAGAATTGTACCGTTGAAAATATATTTTGATTGAGCTTAACAGTGCAATCACAATAGTAATCTATTTTGATTGTTCTAGATATTGAATTCATAGGAAAGTCAAAATGCTAGAATAGGTAAAATGCTAACTTGATCAAACTTCAAGCTTAAACTCTTCTTCCTTGCTTCACTTGAGCCACGGGTTGCTCCACAAATATCAAAGTCTAAGACATATAATAATGTGTGACTAAGACTATACATGTGAATGGAGTTATGAACTTGAAGAAAAACCCTTTACCCCTTACTTTGTTCTTTACTTTCTCTTTAAGGGTGAAAATTTGAGTTTTTACAAACACGCTTCAAAAATTTGCAACTTTTCTCCAACTTAATTCTTAATAATTTTTTTCATGGTTTCTAACTTGATAAAAATCCATATTGTCTTGGATAAATCGTTATTTATTCCAGCACAAATAAAGTAATGTATGTGGCTTGCTTAATTTAAATGATTTCATTTCCATAGAGGATAGAGCTACGTACGGGGTGCAAGTGCCTCATTTTGGAAAAATTACATGTGAGGGGTATAACATTTGATATTTTGTTCCCTTTAGCCATAATATTTTGCACCCCTATATGTGATATTTAAACTTAAGCACAATTTGATTTCACTAAATTCAAAATTCTAATACTATTTTTATAAAAGAATATACTTATTTACATGATATTTTTTGTATAGTTTCTTTTAAATTACTCATCTAATCCTTAATATAATATATATTTAACCAATTTAATTACATTAAGGAAGTTAGTTAATATATTATGATTTTTTTAAAATGATATAATTATCTTTCTTAATTCTCTCTTCACTCTCTTACTTGATTATTGTTGATGGAGTATCAATAAGGGTAATTTAAAAAAATAGATAAATATAAGAAATAAATATTATATTTAAGATTAATATTAACTCTCTAATAAGTCATACCCCTCTGTTTTATTTATAGAACATTGAAAGAAAGTTTATTTTGGTCCTATTTATAGGGTAGAAGGAGAAATTTTTTATATAAATATACCATTTTACCCTTTATTTATTATTATGTTGACTTTGTTTCTATGTGGTAATATATATTAAATAAAGATAAAATTGAAAAATTATTGAATTTTATAGCATAATTAATAGAATTTAATTTTTTTAATATGTATGAAACATGTTAAAATTAATTTATACATAGGATAAGTGGAGTATATTGAGGATTGGATGGGTATGAAAGTGATTTATACATAGGATAAGTGGAGTATATTAAGGATTGGATTAGTATGATAAGTTTATATATATATATATATATAGATCATGAAGAATGGGTGGTTGTATAGAAATAATAATTTAGTAATTTATATTGAAGGAAAATGAAATTGCCGAAAGAATGTTTTTATTGTGCGCACGTACCATCATATTAGAGATCATTATATATGAGGCATGGTCCAACCTTGAATAGTAAATATTGACCGTTTTTTTAATAAGAATTTAAATATTAATTTATTATATTATGGGAGATTACCATTTTCTTTAGACCTAAATTGCATATATAAAATTTATACATATGTTTGTGATTTTTGTTCCGAATCCTATTCAAGTAGCATTTTGGTCGAATTTTCTCAATATTTTTCTTAATTTTTAATTTAGTACATAATTTTTTTAATTAAATCATTTAATTTTATTATATTAAAATTGTTAGCCCTGGAATTAAATCCTCGGTTGGCTCTTTAGAGTGTTTCATAACGTATAGTATAAGGGCTAACAATGTTAAGTGAGTAAAATTAAAAGAGAAAAATGTATAATACTTATAAAACATGCTTTTCTAAACAAAAATAATAAAGAGGAGACCATCTTATTCATTGTTCTTTTTTCATCATAACATACATAAAATGACATAATTCCCAAGTTCTAATATAAGAATCTCAGAAATTTTTTTACATTTTTTTTTAAAATTTATTTGGCAATTTTCTTTGCAGAACGCTGCCATATATTGAAATAAATTTCTTGTGGTAACTAATACTAGTCAATTAGGTAACTAATTTATAGAGATTAAAAAAATTACTAATTAGTAATATTAATTATTTACAAATATGTGTTGTTTTTTCAATTATTTTCCTTAAAAACTACTTTTTAGATAAAAGTTATTTTAATATATGCAATTAATAAAAAAATTAGAAAGAATATAATATAATGTATATTAAATGTCCCCTATGATAATGAATGCTAAATAAAAATTAAAAATAAATAATTAATGTAGATCCATACTAATTAGCTGGGATGACTATTTCGTGTCATTAACCAAGTCACAGCACTTTATGCAATAAGCTGAACCAGTTTAGACATATTTATTATATATAAATTGGATGAGATGTTTGGTTCATAAATATTAAATAAAATTATTCCTTTTAATTTGCTAGTTCTTTAATTAACTTGAGATATTTATGAGGAGTTTTTATAAACTTTTTACTTCAGAAAGAAAGCAAAATAACAAAATCTAGAAGAGATTTCACATTAGAATTATTTTTGCTAAACTAACTTTCACACTTTACTGATTATTATAATAATTAGGTCACGTTCTAAATTAAATAAAATACATAATGATGAGGAAAAGATAAAAAAAATTATTCTCCCACACGCGTTTTTATGATCAAATTCTCTTTCATCCCAGCCATGTTTGTGCTCATCAACTCCTTCTCTTGACTTTGTCCATTGGCTCACATCGTGGGAATTAATTAATTAATTAACACACAATAAAAAAATATCAAATTTAAATATTATAAACAATATTAAAGGAATTAAATTAATATAAAATAATAATCTAGCTGCTGGTTCAAATATTGAAGCATTAAACTACATAAAATTTTGGTAGCCATGGTCAAGCGATACCACTATATAAAGGTTAGAGATAAGCAATGTTGGATCAAGCAAATTAAATACAGAGAGTTGGAGACGATGATGGGAAACTCAATGGGGCCAATTAGGCATTGGCCTCAACTCACGCTGGCAATGGCATTTTGCAAAGTTGTTGCTATCAATAGTGTTAGTGTGAATTACAATCCTTATGTTTACAGATCTCCACCTCCTCCGCCATCTCCTTATGTTCATAGATATCCTCCGCATGTCTACAAATCTCGTTCGCCGCCTAATGTCTATAAGTTTCTGCCTCCTCTTAATGTTTACAAATCATCTCCTCCTCCTTCACCTTCGCCTTCTCCGCCATATGTGTACAAGTCTCCAAGTCTAGGGATACTCATTTTATCCCGTCCCAGTTCCAGACTATTCGGGACAGGTCCGTCCCGTCCCGTGAAGGGTCGGGACGAGATATCCCAGGATGGGACAAGGAAGAGGGTCAGGATGGGACAGGTCTCGGCCTGACCATCGGGATTCCCGTCCCGTCCTGAATATTTAAAAAAAATAAAAAATATTTTTATTTTATTTATTTTTTATAAAAAATAAAAATAGAAAATAATATTAGTTATATCATATTATTTATTAGATGATTGTATTTTTCTCTTCCTTATATGTATTTATTTCTTTACAGATGAAGCAGTAACTTCAGTTGGTGAAGTGAAAAAATTGAAAAAATAATAGTATTTGTAGTATAATTAATGGTATTTATTGTTTTAAGTTGTTAATCATAATAAAGAGAATCTAATTTCTTCTATTATTTTTTGTGTTTTAATTATATGTTACTAATATATAAGATGTACATAAAATATCTAATATTTTATTTTTTTTAATTGGGTTCGGGAATTCCCGAACCCGTCTCGGTCCCGAAAGGGGCCGGGACATAGTCGGGACGAGACACGGGACGCATTTTGTGTCCTGTGTCCTATCTCGGGATGGGACTGGGACGGGATTGTTCTGATCCTGTCTCGTCCCGTGAACACCCCTATCCAAGTCCTTTGTTGCCATCACCATCGCCTCCATATTATTATAAGTCTCCACCTCTACCATTGCCTTCACCTTCTCCACCATATGTCTACAAGTCACCACCTCCACCATCTCCCTCCCTACCTCCACCATATTACTACAAGTCTCCGCCTCCACCATCTCCTTCACCACCATCTCTTTATTTATACAAGTCCCCGCTGTTATGGTTAGGAATTTTTATTTGGATAAATCAATTTAATAAAGGAATATATATTATTTTTTCAGAGAATTTTCAATGTAAAGGAGTAGCAGAGTGGTCTGGGGCGGAGAAATAAAACGAGTGGTCCCCTGTTTGAGCTTCAGCGCCTGCAGAAGAGGAGAGTTTTGTCAATTTTTGGGGGTGAAATGACGAAATTGTCCCTATGTCCTTTTTACCAAATCCCCGTCTCCTCCCCTATTTTCTTCCTGCTTGCATCAATGGCAGAGCAGCAGTGCGACGTGAGGGGAGAATGGCGATGGCTCAACATGCGGCGTGGGAATAGAGTACATGGCACGGAAGGTCTCTACCGTCGCCTTTAAGAAGCATTCCTTCCCCATTCCATTTCTGTCGGTTGAGAAGGCAGCGAGAGGTAGAGCAGAGAGGAATTCAGAGGGAGCTTTGTGGGTTCTGAGATTTGGCCCCCGTGAATCCATTTTCCTTTCCAATCGTCCGCGCTAGCATCTGTCGTCGTCGCCATGTAGTAGCCGCCTGTCGTCATTGCTCCACACGACGAGTACTGTAGCGAGTCTTGGATTTCTATCTCCGTCCTGCTGGCTCTATGGTCTGTTCTGTGAATGTGTGGGTGACGTGGTAAACTCCTTAAACCACATTTCATATTCAATTTCTTCCTTTTTCTCTTGAGTAGCTACAGTGAGCAACAGAGCTCACTCTGTTCTGTACTGTGTCACCGTCACCCCTCTGTTTTAGGTTGTTGTCGTGAGTGACAGAGGAAGGGAAATTGAAAAGATGTACTCTGCCATTATTCTGCTTGGTTCTGTGGTTATGTTGCCGTGATTCCCAATTGTGAGAAGGGTGATAAGTCTCACCCTTTTCCTTACCTTCTTTGTGGCTGTGTCTGTTGTTGTTTGTGCTGTGTTATTCCGGTGAGTTTGAGTTATGAACAATTGTGCTTTGTTTCTGTCTCTGGAAATTTAGTGGCGTGCATATGTGTGGGGTTGTGCTGTGGATAGAAAATAGAGGTTAGGGGGAGGTGTGGACTCTGCTATCTTGACAATTGCATATATTGGTTACTCTGTTGGAAAGCAAGTGTGTGTGCATATGCGTGTGTTGCCTCTGTTTTAGAAAGAAGAAAGATGAGAAACTGAAGGAAGAGAGAAAGAGGAACAGAGGCATATGTGTGTGTATATTGTGACTTGCGCGTGTGCTGTGAACATATAAATGGATATGTATGTGTGGTTGGGTGGAGGTTTCTGCTGTTATTGTATGAATGATCTATGGGCTTGTATATATATGCTTTGTGTGTGTGCTGTGGAGATATATATATACTGCACCCAAGTGGCTGTGATAGAGTAGTATATATGTATGTGTAGATGATTTGGGTATAGAAATGGTTTGAGTTTGAAACGGGAGTGGTTGGATTAAACAAATGGGGATTTGAATTGTTGGAATTGAAGAATATGGAGAGTTGAGGATTACATGCTTGCATGAAGTAAGATGTTGGATTTATAGATGAAATGTTTATTGAAGCGTGGTATTGAGCTAAATAAAAGAATCTGCACTCTGTTTGAAACTTTTGGAAATTTAGAATGGTTATAAAGTTTGAAAATTTTTAAAGTTAGGGTTTTGGGGTTTTGTTTTTCAAGTGTTATAATGAAATAATGTCTAGATGAGATAAATGGTATTTTTTGATGGGATATTTCATCTTGGGAACTTAGGTGATTCAAGAAGAAAATATTACTATGAGGTGTAGAGTAAGAGTAAGCTACTTTTGAAAGCTTTTTATGAGTGAATAACGTTTCTTAAAATTTATATTTTCAAATGCACTGTTATTTCAAATGTTAAATTTTAAATATGAATTACGAAAAATAAATTTTACGAAAGTATAGTTTAAATCGATAGAAATGATTTTCTTTCGATTAATTTATAAAAGGATTTCGATTAAGTATGAAAATGGATAAATAAGTTTTAGAAAAGTTTTTTGGCAAAAGTTACATTGAATCGATTTCATTCATGAAACTTTCTTACGGGAATTTTATATTTTTTCATTGTAACTTGATATTGATTTTGAATGGTCATGCTGGGGTTTTTGAGATTTAAAGTGGTTTTACCAACGATTATGGCATTGAAATGATTGAGATCATTACATGTGAAGTGAACCCCACGTATGATACAGAACGCTGGTTGTTAACAACAGTACTGTTAGTCCTTGGTGCATCTTGGTTACCCGAGCTCGATGGAGATACGTGAGTTTCGTACTCGCGACAGTTACTCGTGGGATTTATTCTCGTGCCTGTTATTCGTAGGTTTCGTACCTACGTCTGTTATTTGTATGATTCGTACCTATGTTTGTTTTGTGGCTTTGGGCCGCGTCTGATGGTTATTTACTCTCGTGGACTGTGTGTCCACGTCTGTTTTGTGACTTCGTGCTACACATGGTTATTTACCCTCGTGGACTGTGTGTCCACGTCTATTTTCATTCTATTGAAGTCCTACAGAAGGATTATAGTTTTCAAAGGATTGTTTTTAAGCAATTGTTTCGAAATGACTATTTCAAATTGTTTTCCCTAAAAGAAAATGTTACGGAAAATTTTGCATTGAAATATGAAAGGTTATCTGAAACATGTTTATGCATTGTTTGCTTCCGCATTATTTTCATCATATTTTTGGGACGTTATTCACGAGTAGATTATTTTGACTTCAGATAGTGCAGGTGACCATAATCCTCCCGCTGAGCAGTAAAGAGCCTCAATGTTGATCCGAAGCGTCGTTTTGACAAATACTACTTTTGATGTAATTACTTTTTTTAAGAACTTGTATTATTTTGAAAAGGGCAAAAGCTCAACATATTTATTAGAAATGATTCTGTTTATTTTGAAAAATGTTATTGAAACTTTGGAAGTTACATTTGAGGTTTCAGGCTTTCGAAATATGAAACTATTCATATTTTATGCCGGTCACGGTCCAAATTTTGGTACGTGACTCCCGCTTCCTCTTTCTCCTTCACCATCACCTCCTTATATCTATAAGTCCCCGCCTCCTCCGCCTCCTTCACCACCACCTCTATATGTATACAAGTCCCCTCCTCCTCCGTCTCCTTCACCACCACCTCCATATGTATACAAGTCCCCTCCTCCTCCGTCTCCTTCACCACCACCTCCATATGTATACAAGTCCCCTCCTCCTCCGTCTCCTTCATCACCACCTCCTTATATCTACAAGTCCCCTCCTCCTCCATCCCCTTCACCACCAACTCCTTATGTCTACAAGTCCCCGCCTCCTCCATCTCCTTCACCACCACCTCCTTATGTGTACAAATCTCCACCTCCTCTGTCTCCTTCACCACCTCCTCCATGTCCCTCTCTTTTACCACCTCCATGTCCCTCTCTTTTACCACCTCCATATGTGTACAAGTCTCCTCCTCCTCCATCTTCTTCACCACCACCTCCTTATTTCTACAAGTCCCCGCCTCCACCATCACCCACACCTTATCCACCATACGTTTATAAATCACCACCACCTCCATCCGCTTTACCACCACCTCCATATATTTACAAATCTCCTCCTCCTCCTTCACCTATACCTCCTCCTCCATATGTGTACAAGTCTCCACCACCTCCATCCCCATCACTACCTCCTCCATACATTTACATGTCCCCGCCCCTAACATCTCCAACACCACCACCCCCTTTACCCCCTCCACCATACATCTACAAGTCCCTTCCCCCTCCGTCACCCTCTCCTCCCCTACCTTACTACTATAAATCACCTCCTCCCCCTCCTGTCTACTACTAGTGGCCATCTCATGAGGGTTACAAGAAGTTTGCTCTTCATCTAATTTGAATTGTTTCAATACGTATTATTTCTGTTTGTATTCAATACTTTTATGGATATCCCTTTTTCTTATTATATGTGCAAAATACCATTTGTTATCAAGTGAATAATACATAAGAGGTTAATTCAATACTTTTATGTATCATTTTTACTTATGTTTAAATAAAATTGTCTTTTACCAACAGAGTTGGATTTAGCGGAACGAGTTAATTCTTCACAATGTGACGAATAAATGTTCGAATCCTTATTTAAAGAAGTACCCATATTTAGTATTTAATAGGACCTCAAATATGATTACTTTAAGTAGGAAGATATCTATACTTATAAAAAAATTTATCCTTAAATGGGGAAAATTTTGAGTGTGTTAACCATTCCCACCCTTTTTCAAATAAAAGGCTATCACATATTTTTACTCCAAATTTTTTCTTATTTATTATTTAAGCCCCATTTATAATGGGCTTGAGTTTATCCATCAATGATGAATAGATTGATGGACTTTTTCCAGCAAGTAGTTTGGCATAGCATATATCATTGGCTTAAATAAAGTAGTGTGACTAACAAAGTTTAGTAAAACTAATAAATTGATGGGTCAGTTCATATCAGGCTGTGTGCATAGAAAAAATTATATTGAGAGAAAACATTCCATCCCATATTTTTGAAAGCTGTAATTAATCTAATAAATAAAAAAGTCATCATAAAAATAAAAAAGTGTCCACTACCATAATGAGTGCTAAATAACAATTTAAAAATAAATAATTAATGTAGATCCATACTAAGCTGGGATGACTAGCTATTTCGTGTCATTAACCAAGTCACAGCACTTTATGTAATAAGCTGAACCAGTTTAGATATATTTATTATATATAAATTGGATGAGATGTTTGGTTCATAAATAAAATTTAAAAATATACGCCATTGGGAAGAAATTGTTGGATATATTATATTTAATTATATTCTAATTATTGAAACAATTGAATGAAGATTAAAATAGATATTTTGATAAGATTTTAGATAATTAAAATACATCGTTTAGTGGTCCTCAAGTCAATTGACTAAGTCTAAATATAGGGTTAACTAAATTACATTTAATTATTAATTAATTTAATAACATATAATGGTTAGGTTGTTAAATAGAAGCCGACTGCGATGCCTCCTCTAAAGGAATTCTTAACTAGTAAATGTTGAATTTATAATTATTATTACTGGGTTCTCATGCTAGTTAGAAGAATCATCAATCTCTTTGTTTAATTATTCTTCTGACTATTCTTTTTTATTTTTTTAATTAACTTGAGATATTTATGAGGAGTATTTATATACTTTTTACTACTCTATTATTTTCTGTAAATTAGAATATGTCTTTAGAATGAAAGCAGAATAACAAATTCTAGAAGAGATTTCACATTAGAATTATTTTTTAAACCAACTTTTAATAATTAGGTCACTTCTAAATTAAATAAAATAAATGAAGAGGAAAAGATCAAAAGATTTATTCTCCAACACGAGCTTTTAAGATCAAATTCCCTTTCTGCCCGCCATGTTTATGGTCATCAACTCCTTCTCTCGACTTTGTCCATTAGCCCACATCCTTGGAAATAATTAATTAATACAATCAAATTAACCACAATCTCAATTTTAAATATTATAAATAATATTATAGAAATTAAAGTAATATAAAATAATAATCCAGCTGCTTCCTATTGAAACCGGTTCAAATTTTGAAGCATTAAATTATAATAAATTTTGGAAGCAATGGTCAAGTGCTACAGCTATATAAAGGGTTAGAGATAATCCATGTTATTGGATCAATCAAATTAAACAGAGAGAGAGAGAGAAAGTTGGAGCAGATGAAGGGAAGCTCAATGGGGCTAATTGGGCATTCGCCTCAACTCACACTGACAATAGCACTTTGCCTAGTTTCTGCTGTTAGTGTTAGTGCTAAGTATAATCCTTATGTTTTCCAATCTCCATCTCCTCCACCTTCTCCTTATATTCTCAAATATCCTCCGTATGCCTACAAGTCTCATTTGCCATTTTATGTCTACAAGTCTCCTCCTCCATCTCTTTCACCATCGCCTCCATATTATTACAAGTCTCTGCCTCAATCTCCTTCACCACCTCCACCAAATTATAAGTCTTCACCTCCACTATCTCCTTCGCCTCCTCCCCCATATGTCTACAAGTCCCCGCCTCCACCATCCCCAATGCCTCCTCTATCATATGTTTATAAATCACAACCACCTCCTTATGTATACAAGTCTCTACCTCCCGTGTCTCCATTACCTCCACCTCCACCTTCGTCTATGTACAAGTCACCTCTTCCTTCATCGATTTTGCTGCCACATCCATCTTACTACAAGAGTCCACCTCTACAATCTCCTTCACCGCCTCCACCATACTTGTACAAGTCACCTCCTCCTCCATCTCCATCACCACTACCTCCATATGTTTACAAAACTCCTCCTCCTCCTTCACCTTCAACTCCTCCATATGTATATAAATCTCCTCCTCCTCAAACACCTTCACCTAGTCCATACGTATACAACTCTCCACCACCCCCATCCCAATCACTGCCTCCTCCATACATTTACAAGTCCCCGCCCCCACCATCTCTATCATCACCACCTCCATATATATACAAATCTCCTCCTCCTCCTCCTCCTTCACTTTTGCCTCCTCCTTCTCCATATGTGTACAAGTCTCCACCACCCCCATCCCAATCATCGCCTCCTCCGTACATTTACAAGCCCCCGCCCCCACTATCTCCATCATCGCCACCTCCATATGTTCACAAATCTCCTCCTCCTCCTTCACCTTCAGCTCCTCCTCCATATGTGTACAAATCTCCTCCTCCTTCACCTTCACCTCCTCCTTCTCCATATGTGTACAAGTCTCCACCACCCCCATCCCAATCATCGCCTCCTCCATACATTTACAAGTCCCCTCCCCCACCATCTCTATCATCACCACCTCCATATGTTTACAAATCTCCTCCTCCTCCTTCACCTTCTACTCCTCCTTATGTGTACAAGTCTCCACCACCCCCATCCCCATCACTGCTCCCTCCATACATCTATAAATCCCCACCCCCACCATCTCCATCATCACCACCTCCTTTTGTCTATAAGTCTCCACCCCCACTATCTCCATCATCACCACCTCCTTATGTCTACAAGTCCCCACCTCCACCATCCCTCTCATCCCCTCCACCGGACATTTACAAGTCCCCGCCCCCTCGGTGGTCCTCTCCTCATCCACCTTACTACTATAGATCACCTCCTCCAGTCTATTACTAGTGGCCATCTCAAAAAGGGTTGCAATAAGTTTGCTAATTAGAATTGTTTCAATGGTAATTTTAGGCCCATTATTTCTGTTTGTATTCAATACTTTCATGGATAATAGGGTTTACAATAAAGAGAATATCTTATTGCGTATCCTTGTCGTGATTATGTGTGCTATACGTTTGTTATCAAGTGAATAATAATACAGAAGAGAGTTAGATTTCTTGATTTATTTCGATGTCAAATTTTAATGTTTGGTGGAGTTAGTTACGGTTTTATTTCCTTTAATCGTATATCGTCCCCTCAACAAGATTCAGGTCCCCAAAAATTGAAAATCGGAAATTAAATAATCAACTTTTTCCAAAAATGAAAAGTTAATTAAAACCAAAATGTTCTTAGAGATTGATCACTTTGTTTTTATAGTATTAAATAAAAAAAAAATCTTACCTCTCACCCAGTTATAAATACAGCTGATTAACAATCCATCTTCGATATGCTATTGGACACCACTAGCTATTTTCTGTATAAGAAGCTACATTCACAACTTTTTTTGAGTACAAAAAGACGCTTTTGTGCACATTGTATACCAGTTAAAAGAAAATCGATGTAGAAAGGGTGACAAGTAGTAATTTTTATAAAAAAGGGTGACCAGTTATTACTTTAACCAGTGTAAAAGAAATAGAGTATAAAAATCAAAACAAATTTTCAATTCTAAACTTAAAAATAGAGATATTTTAATTAAAAACAAGATTTTAGAACTTATAAGTGATATTTTATCTTATGCTGGGATCTTATACATGTATATTCAATGTATATTCAACTTTTACTGCGTCAAATGTACATCTTATATAATACAAGAATTTGAGATACAATAACGTCTTCCGGGATAAGATGCTGTACTCTATCTAGCTTATATCTAAATATTTTAATTAATTTTTATATTAAAAATCTAGTAATATGGTTCTTTGAAGTATATTACATAAATGATGCAGCAAATAGCAAAAATAATGATGAAAACATCAACAGTGAGAGCAGTCGCTGCTTGATCACTGAGCTTCATGTTCCTTCCTCCAAGCCGATCAACCATGTCTGGAACAGATTCCCAGTTCTTCACATCTTGCTCAAAAGGATCCTCCAATCTCATCTTCATCTTCTCCGATTGCCGGCTTGCCGCCTCTTGGAGAAGTGTCCAGTCGTAAAATTTTCGGCTCTCTTCATTGCTCAGGACATTGTAGACTTCTCTCAACTTCATGAATTTGTCTGAGGCAGTTTTCAGAGGGAGTGAGGTTGTGTCTGGGTGGTATTCCTTTGATAATCTCCTGTAAGCTGCTTTAATCTCTTCTAAATCAGCTTCCGCTGATACTCCTAAAAATCTGCTTATTTTTCAACATGAATACCACGATTATTTATAGCAAAATTACTCATAATCCTCTAGAATCACAACTTCATTACAACTACTTAGAATATCAAATCAATCATCAATATATTAATATAAAATAAAAATAGATTATTACTGTCAAATTTACTTTTGCGTTACAGTTTCTCTGTTCTCTACAGCTGCTCACAATCCACATCTATAAAAGACGGCTCAATGCAGGAGGCTCTCCTGATAGATAGGGTTTTAGGGAGGGATACATGTACACGCAGCCTCAATTCTATAATAGGGAGGTTGTTTTCAGGATTTGAGCCCCTGAATTCCAAAGCTCACCCTCTTTGCAATCCATACCTATACCTATATATGGTGCATCGTTTGCTAACTGTTTGCTAACTATGAACCGTGCAGCTCATTTCTCTAACCCTCTAACCCCTACAACACTCGTGACTACACTAGTTTTTAAAATTTTCGTACATCCCGTGCAATGTGCATGGAATGAGATCAGTTTTACTAAAAAAATGGGAGGAAATGTAGGATGGTATCATGTAGGGAATAATTTGGGAAAGATGATCAGAACTCAAACGTATTATATGACATTTAGTAATTAGATTATATATAGTTCAAGGGTTACTTTTAGTTTCCTCAAATTTATTATGTTTCCATTTATTTTTTTATTTCATTGGTAAAAATGGAACCTATTTTCCCAAGAAGAAAATGTCTCTCACAAGATGCTGGCTAGCAAGTAGTGCTTTAGTAGAATCAGACAAATTAGTTGTTTCAACTACTTTCTAGTACACTCACTCATACTAGTTAAGAAGAATATAGATTCAAAAAGACCATACAAACAAACAAAAAGTCAAATATATGCATAAAGAATGCTAGTTTTAAAAATAAGTGATAACGTTTCTCTAACTCTTACCATCTAACATGAACATAGCTCTTTTATAATTAGCGTGGATGCTTTACAGAGTTCATATTATATCTTAATAGCTTCCATGAGTCAAATGATCTGTATACGCACCCACTTCAGAACTTTTACACCTAATTTCTGATCCAAGATGAAACCAGCCAAATAACACAAGGACTGATTTTGGAACAAGAAGAGGAAAAAGAAACATCTGACATAAAAGTGTATCATATATGTGAGACTCCATGTATATTCAAAGAAAAACTAGCACACCCCCGCCTTCTCTATTCCTATAATTAACTGCTTTCTATTCAAAATCATATATCCTAACAACTCTATTGATTGTTAGGATCCCAATTAGTTATTAACAATACTGTGATTACGTTTAATGACCTATTTTCCTACTTCTATTTAATTGAACCTCGAAGCTGTGAAGTGTAATAAGGAACTAGATTCCAAGTTGTTTTGTAATGAGTACCTATACAATATAGTCCCTGAATAATATACGTCGTTAAACTTTTTCCTTAGATTTATTCCTCTCCATGAATTGTAGTTCAAAATTAGTAACTTGTGTCTATGTATTATTGAGTTAGCCCTCAAAATAAAGTAAATATACAAACTGATCCAAAAGGACTAAGATATAGCAAATTCAAGACTTCAAAGAACCAATTGGCGTTAAGAAACCAATTCAAAAACTAAACCACCACAAGTTACATCTTCAAGGACCAAAGTTGCCCATTTGCTCTGTTCAAACATTGATAATAAAATTGTGCATAATCCAATTTCTCATATCAGCAGCAAAAAAACAGTTTTAAATTGAAGCCATCCATATCCAATACCATCTGAAGTTCCTATTATATTTCAAATTACATCTAAAAACTGCATATCTTTAAAGTGTTTGTCGAGTTAGTCATCGTTATTTTTACACAGAAGTAACAACATTTCAGAGTTAAACAAGACACTCACTCGTAATGAGAACCAGAGAAATCAGAAAGCAAATCAGCAAAATTTTGGCCGAGCACATCCTCTGGTTTGGATTGTTTACTATTACTAGTGGTACCTCCGATCCAACCCTCATCTTCGTTGTCCCAATGGATTCTGGTGTCAACTCCAGGGGGAGCTTTCTGGCGGTTGCGAGGCTCCTCTGAAGTCTGTGAGGCTCGAATTCGAAGAACTAGAGCTCTAGAAGTGGATTTTTGGAGTCCAAAGAATCTGATTGATGGGTGATTTCGTGAGAGAGCGTCGTGTAATAGAAACTGTGTGGCTGCTACGGAAGCCATGGAAGGATGGAGGGAGGGAGAGAGGGAAGGAATGGTGTGTGGTTATGAAATGTGAGCGGGTTCATGTCGTTCATCTGGTTAGGGTTCTGTGGTTCACAAAACTTTGAGAATTGAATGAAATTGGACTCCTTCGGATTGACAAGCCATTTGAACAGGGCACTCTGCAATTTGTATGTTTTGGTTTGTTTGTTTCCTTCCCAATAAGTTTGCCAGTACCATCTTCTCCCGCAGATGAAAAATTTATTTTATTTCCTAAAATTTACCCTACCTCCCCCAAACTAAATAATTAATTTAAATAAATTAATAAACTTATTTTTATTAATTATTTATAATAATAAACATAATTTTATTTTATTAAAATGCTATTTTTTATTATAAAAAATAAAAATAATTTAATGTTTACAATCAACTAAAATATTTTAAAAAATTATAAATTTAAAAAATTAAAATAAATTAAAATTATATATATAATATTAGAAAGAGTATTTTTTTTATAATATTTCTATTAAATATAAAAAAATTTATCTAAAAATAATTATAATATAATACATATGATTAAAAAAATAATATTATAGAGAAATTAATATATAAATGTTATAAAAAAATAAAAAAATTTAATATTTATAAATTAATCTTTTTAATACATATGTTATAAGAACTTGAGAAGTAACCTAGAAGCAAAACCTAAATCTAAACATGGAATGTACAAATGCACATAAATTCTTTGGACTAAAATGGAATTTCATATTTTGATGAAATGACTTTATTGCCCCTCATGTAAAAAAACCTCTCACCTCCGCTAGTTGATTATCAAAACACATACAACCAATGAGTTACTAAAATTGTTTAATAATATATAACAAAATAATATATAAAATAACTATGAAACTTTGAAATATATAAAATGATTAGAACAAGAATGATTAATTAAGTACCGATCCTTTTAAAAACTTGTAAATTATGACTTGCCACTAGTTAAGCTATTTTTATCATTCATAATACAAAAATTGTTATTCCATGCAAGAGTTCCGTACGTCGTCGTTTTGTTCGGGAAGTGGGAGTGGGGTTAATGACAAAGCTATACTTGGAATTCGACGAGCCTCGAGAGACAGGGCAGTGTTCTCAACGGCGCGTAACGCCAACACTCGATGGTACGACAAGCTCCAGTGCTCCACTATGAAGAATCTCCATCGACCATCTCTTCGCGGGAAACACAAACCCAATACCAATTTTGTCTTCTTCATCGGGCTGCCCTTGCCCACGGCAAAAAAAATCTCACTTCAAGCAACTACACTGTAGAAGAATTAGTTTATTCCTTTCGGTCTTAGTAGTATGCATAAGGGAAGGAGGAATCCATTGCAAGTAAGGCATTTCGGTTCTCTTCTTCTCTACTTTGAAACTAAACTGTGAATTTTTTTGTATAGGAGCCTATATATTTCAATCACAAATTCCACTTATTTTCTTTTATTTTTAGCCATTTACTAGCTAGTATTGTTAGGTGTTTTGTTTAACCTTATCTTTTTGTTGATGATGAAGAAGATAATTATTAATTATTGACGATAAAATTAAGGCTTCTTTTGAAGTTTTTTGAGTTCGCTATATATTTTGAGGAAAACAATTAGTTATTAAGTTATAAGCAACAATTTCTTTTTTTTTAATAAAATCTATATATTACAATTTAATTAAGAATTTTTGTTGGAGTGTTGAAAACGATACTTTTCATCTGTTATTCATATGACAGAATATTTTATTTTTCTTAGAAAATTAGTTTTACAGCCAGAAAGACTATAAACTGTACTGTCTAACAAGGTAGAGATTGGTTGCTGCACTTAACCTGCTTCTGTTATGCACATGGTGGTAATTGTTTCATTCAAGTTAACGTTATTTTTACTCATATCTTGTTAGATGCTGATTATGAAATCAGGTTGTTGAAACTAATTCTGATTTTCCCTCTTACCATGAGACAGGGATAGGGATTGTTGCTCAGTCGATGCACCTTAAACTTCCATGTTCCTTCAGATCTTTGGTCGTATCAAACTCTCTATTACGCCATTACTACCTAACTTTGCCCACTGTTCTTCAGTATTCAACTATTCCACATAGTCCAAACTTAGAAGAGCATCATCTGTATGGTCATCTGCTGCAGTCTTGCTTACGACAATGCAGGAAAATCAAGAACCACTATCCGTTTGATGAAATTTCTGAGAGACAATCTTCAGCCTCAAGAATTAGCAAAATCATTCATGCCCACAGCATCAAAAATGGAATTGGGTCAAAAAGGTTACTTGGAAATGCCATTGTTGATCTCTATGCTAAATGTGGCAATTTGGCCTTTGCTGAGAAGGTGTTTGATCAGCTGGATAATAAGGATCTGTTGGCTTGGAATTCACTTCTTGTTATGTACTCCCGAAATGGGTTGCTGGAACGGGTTCTTCAGTCTATTGGGGCTCTAATAGATTGTGGGCAACTGCCTAATGAATTCACTTGTGCTATTGCTCTGTCTGTTTGTGCAAAACTGAAGAATATTGAATATGGCAGGTTTGTTCATTGTTGGGTCATCAAGGGAGGTTTTGCATCATTTTCTTTTTGTCAGGGTTCTCTTATTGATATGTATGCCAAATGCGACTGCATGAGAGATGCTCAAAAGGTATTTGGTGGGGCTTTGAATTTAGACATTGTTTCTTGGACTGCAATAATATCTGGTTACATTCAAGATGGTTTACTGGAGGAGGCAATAAAAATGTTTGAGAAAATGCAAAAATCTGGTTTTTATCCAGACCAAGTTATGTGCATAACCATTATGAATGCATACTTGAGTTTAGGAAGGGTGAAAGATGCGTGTGCATTGTTTATACAGATGCCCACTCGCAATGTTGTAGCATGGAATGTAATGATTTCAGGTCATGCCCGCAGAGATCATAATGAGGAGGCCATCACATATTTCCTTGAAATGAGGAAGGCTGGTATCAAACCCTCAAGATCCACTTTGGGAAGTGTTTTGAGTGCAATTGCCAGTTTAGAGGCTCTGGATTATGGCTTGTTAGTTCATGCAGAGGCAATCAAACAAGGTTTGGATAACAATATATATGTAGGAAGTTCTCTGCTCAATATGTATAGTAAGTGTTTCATGCTGGATGCTGCAAAGCTAGTCTTTGATTCAATAAATGAAAAAAATATTGTCATATGGAATGCCATGCTTGGAGGTTATGCACAGAATGATTATGGTGATGAGGTTATGGACTTGTTCTTCTGCATGATGAGATGCGGTATGGACCCAGATGAATTTACATACACCAGCATTTTAAGCTCATGTAGTTGCCTAAAATACAAAGAAATGGGTCGCCAGTTGCATTCTATCATTGTCAAGAAAAGATTTACATCTAATTTATTTGTGAATAATGCGTTGATAGATATGTATGCTAAAGCTGGGAATTTGAAGGATGCTAGAAAGCTGTTTGAGCTCATGCCAAATCGAGATAATATATCTTGGAATGCAATTATTGTTGGATATGTGCAGCAAGAAGATGAGACTGAGGCTTTCAACTTGTTTCAGAGAATGATGGCTCATGGTATTGTGGCTGATGAGGTGTCTTTGACTAGCATACTTAGTGCTTGTGGAAGTGTTAAGGTCCTGGAAGGAGGACTACAAGTGCACTGTCTGTCAGTTAAATTGGGTCTAGAAAGAAGACTTTGTGCTGGAAGTGCTCTTATTGACATGTATTCTAAGTGTGGGGCCATCGGAGATGCACGAAAAGTATTTTCTTGCATGCCAGAGTGGAATGTTGTCTCTCTAAATGCTCTGATTGCAGGGTATGTACATAATAATACAAAAGAAGCTTTTAATCTTTTTCATAAGATGCTAATCATGGGACTGGAGCCATCTGAAGTTACATATGCTAGCCTTATAGATGCTTGTAGGCCTCAAAATATAACGTTAGGCACGCAGATCCATTGTGTCATCTTAAAGAGGGGTCTTTTGTGTGGTAGCGAACTATTAGGTGTCTCTTTGTTGGGCATGTATATGGACTCTCAAAGAGTTTCAGATGCAAACGTTCTTTTCTCAGAGTTTTTGAATCTTAAAAGCATGGTATTATGGACTGCTTTAATATCTGGACATACTCAAAACGATTGCAGTGAAGGGGCCCTGATCTTGTTCTGGAAAATGCGTGAGAGCAATATTTTACCTGACCAAGCCACATTCGTTAGTGTTCTTCGAGCTTGTGCTCTCTTATCTTCATTGCAAGATGGAAAAAAGATACAATCTCTAATTTTCCATACTGGTTTTGACTCAGATGAGTTGACCAGTGGTGCTCTAATAGACATGTATGCTAAATGTGGAGATGTAAGATGTTCTGAGCAAGTTTTCAAAGAAATGAGTTCTAAAAATAATGTTATTTCTTGGAACTCGATGATTGTTGGATTTGCCAAGAATGGGTATGCAGGAAATGCTCTTAACATATTTAGTGAGATGACACAATCAAGTGTTATGCCAGATGATGTCACATTCCTTGGGGTGCTTACTGCATGTAGTCATGCTGGTTGGGTTCCTGAGGGGCGTAAAATTTTTGATATGATGATCAATCAATATGGTATTCAGCCCAGAGTAGATCACTATGCCTGCATGGTTGATCTTCTTGGTAGATGGGGTTTACTTAAAGAAGCAGAGGAGTTCATTGACAAACTAGATGTTGAATCCAATTCGAGGATTTGGGCCTCACTTTTAGGCGCTTGCTGTATACATGGCGATGAGAAACGGGGGCAACAGGCAGCTGAGAACCTCATTAAGTTAGAGCCTCAAAATTCCGCTCCTTACATACTGCTTTCTAATATATATGCAGCATCAGGGCATTGGAATGAAGCAAAATCTTTGAGGAAAACAATGATAGAGAAAGAAGTTCAAAAGATGCCTGGATTTAGCTGGATTGTAGTGGGGCAAAACACAAACATATTTGTTGCTGGTGATAAATCACATTTTAGTTCAGATGAAATCTATGAAACTTTGAAACATCTTACCGCACTAATGCAAGAGGATAGATTTCAGGAAGGTGGAACTTTTCAGTTTGCTCAAATTTAGTCATTTTAAGTAGTTGAAGTTCTGCAGTTGACTCTAGTTTGCTGCCTGACTAAACATAATTATGCATCTTTTGCTGTGAGGGACAAAGAAAGAGATAAGATATATGCAACTCCTCTTTTCCTTTCTGTTTTTAATTTTACATTTCTTAGGAATTTTAGAGAAGGGAAATAGGGGGAAAATTAAGTTGAACATGATTCATTATTGAGCAGTGGCAAGTCTACTTGTTTCTTCCAATTCTTAATCTATCGTTTTCTTGCTTTCAGGTTGTTTTGTGTCATGATGCTGCTATATCATGGAAAAAATTTATTTTCTGGTTTAAGAACTTTACAAGACTCTGAAGTTCTTTCATATGGTTCATTAATTTTATATTAACTAACATATGGGGGACTAGAAACTTCCAAGATATTGTAGTTTAAAGCACAATAGTTAACTGGAGGATTCAAAAGATATGATTTGCTGAAATTTTTGTTCATGAATACTCTTAGGGGCTGAACTTTTTTTGGTCAAGAAAAAATCTAAGGAGAAGCTTGAAATTTGCTTATAAAACCTGACCCATATTGATGCACAGAATCATTTCTTCAAGAGTGTTGACTGAATCTATAGCATAGTGAGATGATCTGATTTACTGAACAAAGTTATTTCTAAGGACTTTTATGCCAATCTCTCCTAGTGAGCGTGCGAAGGCTATATATGATAGCATCCAAAGATTTAGTTGTAGATTGAGTATAATGACACTATGTGATCTAAGTAGCCGATACCATTTAATGAGATAAGGTTTATTGTTGCTTGTATGATAGCAGCATGCTAAGGAAGAGAAAAAATTCTACAAAATTTTTGTTGGTCTCAATCCAGTCTTTGAAGAGGTTGAAGTCACACATCACGAGCCTGGATCCATTGTCATCCCTTGAAGAAGCATTTGTTGAAGTTGATAGTCCAGTTTCCTCCACCTCATTTGAAGCCTCAACATTGACAGTCTAAGCACCATAAATCAGTGAGTACATGTTATGGAAACCTGGCATAGACCATTATTTTAAAAGATCATGTGAAGCTAGCGAATTCCGAGGAGAAACCTCAAACCAAGATGCAAAATTTGAAGGAATAGCCTAAAATGGGTGGCGTTTGTCTGCAGCACAGTACCACACAGCATGGTGCCATGCAGCAGCACTGTGCAAATAAAGTCCACTAGAAATGCTTTATAAATGCCAAATTGGCATGAAATGTCTGGTTTGACTTTTTATCCATTGACCACATGACGGGTAAATCACCTCTCTGGAACATTTTACCTTGTAAGGTCAATATCGCCGCGACTCTTGCTAATGGATCGTCGTTTAAAGCTAGTTGTTTGAGACACCTATCTTACAAAATGTGTTGCTGGTTTCTAATTTGACATGTAACTTGTTTAGAAGGTATTTTTGTTTGTTGTTGTTATACATCTATGTTCTTGACATTAGCAAACACTGAATGTGATTACATCATTACATTTTTCAACACTTGAACCTTTCTTGAACTGTAATATCAAATATAAATTTATAGCACTAGCATTATTTACAAACTGTGACTGATAAGATTCATTCTTCAAAATATAATACATGAGATTGAGCATAAAATCTCAGTTTTTTTTTTTCTTAACTTGAAATTGTTTATCTTTCTCCTCTTTGTTCTGGTGTTAATCCTCCTTGACCACAGGTTGGGCAACTCTTGAGCCCAAATCCTTGGCAGTCATAACATCTACACCAAAGATTTTCACAAAGTCGTTCAATAGAATAAATAAATAAATAAAAACAAATTTGGAAATTAAATGTTGCAGGGCTACAATTTCTTCACAAAGAATAAAAGGTAGAAGAACTCACTTCCATCTCTCAAATATGTTACCATTCTTTTTATTCTTTCCTGTTCCCTGTCAATGTTTAGGTATGATTAGCATCACAAAGGAAGGAGAAAATATGTAAAATCACAAACGATTAGACGCAAATAATTTTGTAACATTTGTTATATTTTTATTATTAAATAATATATTTTTCTCATTTAAGGATACAAGGATAATTTATCATCACATCTTTTTTTTTCCTTTTTTGTTTTCGTATTTTACATTCTGGCCAAGAAAATACAAGCATAATTTAAATATATTCAATAAAAATGGAAAAATCCTACAAAAATATAATCGCAAATAAGGATTTTTTACAAAAATATATTGTTATTTGCTTAGCAAGTGCAGGAAATAAAATTAATTTGAAATTTTAAAATTCAAATGGTATATTTGTGAGATTTTTCCAATAAAAATCCTCATAAAAATTATATTTAGATGGATGGATGGATGGATCGGGAGAGAGAGGGGGGCAGACCTTACATCCTGGACACTCTATGGCACCTTGGCCTCCACAAGTCTGGCATCTCTTCAGTATCTGCATGGCCATTTCATGAAAATGAGAGGGAAAATATGCATAAACTCATCATAATTAGAGGTATTGGAGGGATGGGATCGGGACAACCTTAGGGTTTGTCTTGTCCCGCTAAATAGCATGGAATGGCTTTTCCGCCCAGTGTCCCGTTTCCCATCCCAACCTGTCCCCGAGACGAGTCATCCAGTGAAAAATCCATCATCACTAATACTAATATAATATTCTTAGCAATCGACATGGATATGAACTTCAATATATAAAATTTTGATGGCTAAATTGTATCCTTCATAAGTAACAACACTTCGAGTTACTTCGTTCGATTCTGCAGAAGTTAATGAAGAAGTGGCATGAAGGCTAAAGAGTAATTAAGAACGCACCGAATTCAGAGAGAAACCTCCAGATTTTGCAGCGAAAGCCGTGAAGATGCGGTTTTGTATGTGTTTTTGGGGTATGGTTGGACGAAGTGATAGTGGCGGAGCGGCCAAGCTTTTGCAGTTGATATGGGCCATTCCTCTCTCTTCTCTGTGTGTTTTGCCCAAGCAAATGCTGAATTTATCAGACGAATGGATAAATATGAAACTCAATATGTTTCTTCGCTTGTGGTGTGGGTTGTCACACTTGGGGTGTCTGTTTTTTTTCTTTTTCTTTTTTAAAAAAAATATTTTTGCTATCAGAAATTATGTTACATTAGTGTATGAAAAACACAATAGGATAAATTAAGTGGTTCAAATCATATAGTATTAAAATTCAATCGAATCGAATTTCTCAGAAGACAATCGAATCGAATTTGTTAAAATTAAGTGGTTCAAATCATATAGTATTAAAACTCAATATGTTTCTCTGTCTTGTAGCATTCGTTAGAAGACTCTTACGAGATGCAAGCGAAAGAAACGATCTACACCACTGTGGAACTCACAGCTTCCAGATACATTCCCATACAGGACTAGGCTCGATATGCTCTTGCGAGAGCTTCACATATGCTGACTTCACCGAGAAAAGCCCATCTCTTTCCCACCTCCATCTAGCAGTGCTTCCATCTTCATTAAGTTCTATACCATTTTAACTTCTTCCCAGGTTTTATTGATTCCCGCATATACTGTCGAACCACTTCTCTCGGTATCCATCTTGAGGAAAATGTCATTACCACATCTATATTTATCTCGCATAGCCTTCACCCATACAGCATCACGGCTTTTTACCATCTGCCAACCAAATTTCATCAAAAGCGACTGATTCTGGTACCTTGCATGTCTCAACCCGAGGCCACCACAACGCTTTTCCAAGCAAACCGTATCCCCTGCTACCAGTGAGATCATAATGTGTGACTCAGTGCTTCCCCAAAGAAAACGTCTGTTACTACGATCCAATGCCTCCTGAGAGTTATTAGGCAATAACGTGGTCTGCATGACATGGCTTGGAATTGCTGAAGTCACGGACGAGATGAGAGTCGCCCTTCCTGCTAGTGATAATGAATTCGTCTTCCATCGTGAAAGTCGAACTTTTAATCTGTCAATGGTGCCTTGGAAAGAATCTTTATCCACTCATTTGTGTAAGAGAGGGATCCCAGATATTTCCCCAAGTCTGAAGTTTGAGTGAACCCCAGTGTCGAACTGACCTCACTACATCTATTATGATTCATATTGGAGGAAAAGAGAACCCAGGTATTTTGACCATTAATCTTCGGGACAGAACAAACACAAAAAAAACTCCAAAAAAATTTTAATCAACTCTGCTTGCGCCACTGAAGCTTCTGCCAATAATATAATATCATCTGCAAAGAAGAGGTGAGAAAGCGGCGTCCAATTCCTTGTTTGTCTGATTGGTTTCCAATGTCCAGCTTCCACCTTTTCTTGAATTAAATGAGCCAGTCTCTCCATACAAATCACGAAAAGGTAGGGTGACATTGGATCTCCCTGTCGAACGCCTCTGGATGCCTGAAACTTCTCAGCCTGGTTACCATTCTAGAGTAACTGTAAATTAGTTAACACAACTCAAAATTACTTCAATGAATTGAGGATGTAGCTTTAGTTCTTTCAAGCATTCTGCCAGAAAGTTCCAGTTGACCCTGTCATAAGCCTTTTCAACATCAATTTTCATCGCCATGAAACCTTTCTTCCCTTTCATAGTTCGCATCGAGCGAATGACCTCTTGGGATACAATTATATTATTTGAACTGTCACCCGGGCACAAAACCATGTTGATTTGAGAGATGACCCGAGGTAGGAACTTCTTAATTCGATTTGCAATAATCTTCCTAATAGCCTTATATATGACGTTACAAAGGCTGATAGGTCTAACATCCTAAAAAGTCTCCGATAGCTCTTTCTTTGGGATACGAACAAGCAACGTTACTTCTCTAATTTTATTGGGATTGACATAGAGAAATTTAATAAAGCTCGTAACAGAGCTTCCTATATTATGACATTGATTTTGATGGAAAAGAGCATTAAAGCCATCTGGCCCCGGGGATTTAAGAGAACCCGTTGCAAAGATTGCATCTTTAATCTCATGATAGCCTACTTCCCGAGCATAGCTTCTAATATGAACCTCATCTAGCAACGGGTATGACACATCACATATCAACGGTCGACGTATACTAGATTCTTCTGTAAACAAGACTTCAAAGAAGGACGTCGCTTTGCTTTTTATTTCATCACAATCATAGCTCTAGTTTCCATCCTCCTAACAGATTGCATCAATTCTGTTAGCCTTCTTCCTTCCATTTGCACAAGAGTGAAAGAAGCGACAATTACGATCGCCATAGTTACTCCAGTTAGCTCTTGCTTTTTGGGCCCACAGTATATATTCTTGGAGGAGAACACTATCAAGATCTTTCCACAATTCAGATTGAAGGTCTTCGTAAACTTCTGCTTTCACTCCCCTTGCAATTGCTCTATTAATATCATCTAATCGTCGCATCAAGTTACCCTTTCTTCTCTTAATATGGCCAAAAATATTTTTATTCCACTGCTAACAAGCATCGGTAAATTGAGAAATATTTGAGTTCCAGTCAAGAGAATCATTCCACTCCTTCACAAGTTTCTCGAAATTATCATGAAGAACCCAAGACTCAATGAAACGAAAAGACCGTTGCAATGTAATTTCCTCTGCACAACAATCAAGTCGAAGCAAAATAGGGCTGACCTGTAAGTGCATTAATTATATTATATTATTTTATCATGCCGATCGTCAATCCTCCTCAATTGAAATCAGCAAAATTAATAATTTGAGCCATATGTAAGTGTAAGAACCTAAATGTATTGTTCATGTAAAATTACTGCCTTGTAAAGTTGCCCATTATGCTAGTTTTTGGGTCTCATTGCTACTCGTCATTTCTTCAGGCCTCATTGTCAGATTTAGGGCATGTTTGGAAAGTTGAAACCTTAGTTTTAAAAAGATTTTTTTAATCAAATTTTAGTTTGAAAAAATTTTAAAATAAATAATCATATTTATTTAAAAGAATTTTTGGACTAAACTATAATTTTAGATAAACTATTGAGAGTAATTTTTAGAATAGTAAAAGAACTTATAAATTATTCAATTATTATTTTACTCTTATTTTATCTCACTCTCATCTTCCCTCTCTCCTCTCTCTTCTCTTTCCTCTTTGCGTCATATACTTGCTGAAATAGAGTAGAAGTCTGATATCTTATACTCACCTGAGGAAAGAAATAAGAAAGAAAGTGGTCAAATCTCACCGTGGAATAAGATGTCACTGGTCGCTATCTCGCTGTAGAAGAATATATCGCTAGCCTCATCATGGAAGATGTCACCATAAAATGCCATTGTCTCACCTTTGCTTGCTATTCTTTGTTGCTAGTGGAAGAAAGATGACTTGGTGCGAGGGAAGAGGAAAGAAGAAGATGAACATTATCAATGAACAGTGTCATGTTAATGGATAATTAATATTTTTTTATCTTATACCCTTTTTAATAATTTATCAATCACAAAACCCTTCTAATAATAATTATATAAACACTCATTTATTTAAAATTATTTTTTTTTATAAATTTTTTTTATAAATTTTCTTTTACAAATTATCTAAAAATCTTTTTTTTTAAAAAATATTTTTTTAAACTCTTGTCCGAATAAATTTATAAATCGCTCACAATAACACACTAAAATTCATGAGCCACAGTTGATACTTAGATTCTTTCGACATCTAGTCAACCATTAGATTCTTTCGACATCTAGTCACCATGGGCTTACCTAAACAAAAGAACAGACTAGAAGCCTTGACATTTCATCATCTTCATAAATAGGCTGAACTTTTGTAGAAAGCTGACATTTAAAAAGATTAATCTTAAATTTTTAACAACTTTAATGACTACATAATTATCACCAGCAATTCAAGATCTTTTTATCAATTTCATAAATATTATTATTTAAATTATTGAGAGCAATTAAATGCACTTAAAAATCAAGTCTAAATAGAAAATTCTCCGGCAAAAGCATGCAATCAACAATTCACAGGAATGGAACAGCATAAAATAGATTATATGAACTTAGCAGTAGCATTATTGCAAAATTCAGTCATACTCAATATTTGCATAACACTGAGCTATAGTAATTCGGCTCTCGTCTTCTAAAGATCCCCTTCTTCTCTGAGCGAAAAAAAAAGATGATGCTCTCCTTGACATTTGTACCCTCTGTTTCAAGTAAAACCATGCCCTAGTGTGCTAATACTATGGTGAAAATACCACGGGGAGGCCAGGGAACAAATTACAGCTACAAGATCAGAGCAAGACAACACCAAAACAATTTCAACCCCTTAACAGTATTTCATCATATTTGTCACTTTCATCCTCTTCCGAATTCCGATCATTAATGTATGAATCTTAGTGCTTGGATCTCTTGGAGTAATCTCTATAACTCTCCCGTTCATACCTTCCATTTCCCCGATCTTTGTCTTCCCGATCCTGTTTTTCATCACTTCTGTGCTTCCTTTCTCCACGGTCAACATCATCCCTGCGATCCTTCCTTTCTTCATGATCATCCTCATCCCTTCGGTGCCTCCTTTCTTCTCGGTCATTCTCATCCCTCCGATGCTTCCTTTCTCCATGGTCATCCTCATCCCTTCGGTGCCTCCTTTCTTCTTGGTCCTCCTCATCCCTGCGATGCTTCCTTTCTTCACGATTGTCATCTCTTTGGTGCTTCCTTTCTTCATGGTCATCCTCATCCCTTCGGTGCCTCCTTTCTTCTCGGTCATCCTCATCCCTGCGATGCCTCCTTTCTTCTCGGTCATCCTCATCCCTGCGATGCTTCCTTTCTTCACGATCGTCATCTCTTTGGTGCTTCCTTTCTCCATGATCATCCACATCCCTTCTGCGCTTCCTTTCTCCACTATTATCCTCATCCTGCCTATGCTTTCTTTCTCCACCACCATCATCCTCATCTTTTATGCGCCTCCTCTCTCTAACATAATCATCATCCTTTTGGTGCTTCCTTTCTCCACGATCATACTCATCCCTTCTGTATTTCCTTTCTCCATGATCATTGTCATCCATTTTGAATTTCCTTTGTCCACGATCATCATCATCCCTCATGTATTTTCTCTCTCCACAATCATCTTCATTCCTTGTGCGCTTTCTTTCTCCCAAATCATCATCATTCTGTTTATGCCTTCTTAGTTCTTGATCATCATCATTTTGACCAATCCAACCTCTAAAACGGGAGTCGCTGTCCCTCCCATAACGTCTGCCTTTATGCTCAACAGTCTCATCACCATGCCCTCTAAGCCTAACTGATTTTGAGTAATCATCTCTTTCATCTTTGAGACTAAACATTCTAGATTTTGATTCAGACTGAGTCCTGCCTGACTTCCCATGATCCTCATGCTTCGCATCTGTTGCAGAATCCCATTGTCTAAACCCAGTCTCCCTACCTCTGTCCTCATCAAGCCTGCTCTTGCTTCTCGTCAGTTCTTGACTTCCACTATTTGATCCCTCCATGAAATTTCTCCCCTCTTTATTACTGTACGATTTTCTCAATGAGTTCAAGCCATCAGCGTTTGTGCCACTTTTTCCTTTTCCCTCAAGACCTTCAGCATCAAATCTGATTTTTTTATCTTCCGCATCATATCCTTTAACACTCTTTCGAGAATTTCCATATGCCTCCTCACAGTGTCCACTTCGTTTTCTTGAAACAGTTTCTCTTTTTCTGGAACTTTTGTATATGTTATCAGTAGAATCGCTGCCACTGTCGCTGCAGCTGTCACTTACATCAGCAGAAGAGTATGATCCCCTAGCAGAGTCTATATCAGAGTCGTAGTCATCAGAATCATGCCTTTTTCTCAGGTTCTGTTTTCCACGTCCACATTTTTTCTTCTCCTCCAACATATCCTCATCATCATCAGAGTCATGTCTCCTATGAGCCTTTTTAAATTTTTCCTTTCTTTTCCTTGCATCATCACTGCTGTCAGAATCAGAAACAGGATCTGAATTGCCGCTTGTCCTACCCTTGTCTCTCTTGTGCCGATTAGATATCTTTGAAAACTTGGCTGTCTCCTTAGCATCACTATCAGAATCATATTTTAAATTTCTCTGCTTTCCACGTCCAATTTTTTTCTTCTCCTCCAACATATCATCATCAGAGTCATGTCTCCTATGAGCTTTTTTAAATTTCTCCTTTCTTTTCCTTGCATCATCACTACTGTCAGAATCTGAAACAGAATCAGAAACAGGATCTGAATCATCGCTTTTCCTACCCTTGCCTCTCTTGTGCTGATTAGATATCTTTTTTGAAACCTTGGCCGTCTTCTTAGCATCACTATCGGAATCGCATTCATCATCACTCTCCCTCTTTCCTTTGTGATGCCTCCTTCTACCACTCTTCTCCACTTCCCTGCTGCTATCTGAATCAGATGAATCATCCTCTCGCTTTCTCTTTTGACTGTCACCCTTTTTGCTTTGCCTTGAGTCTTTTACAGTCATCTTATCATCATTTTCAACTCGTTGACCTTCAATCATTTGTTTTTTCCGAGTGAAATCTCTGTCCAAAAAAGTATGTTCACGCTTCAGATGATACTTGTCATCCTCATCAGGATCAGCTTTTCGACCAGTCCTTGGTGCATCATCATTTCCTTCTACATTCATTTCATTGACTTCAGATGAAGTTATGCCAAGGGCAGCTTTCAAATTGTCCATTTGCTTTTCTTTCCTAGCAGCTATCTGGTGGGTCTGTGTGTTAGAAATCCTGGCAATAAAAAAAAATGCATGGTTGAGAGCACCGAATATAATATATTAGGCAATACATCAAGTTATTCACTTCTACTTATCACAAACCCCAATTTAAAAGGTTAAAGCAATCATTCAAACTCTCTCTTTTCTATGGAAAAAGTGGTTGATACCTAGGGTAAAAAAAACAATCCCTCCAAATAACCCCTGTTTGGTGTTGAATATACGCCTACAGAACATTCACATCAATAAACCTCTAAAACCATCAAGAAACATTCACTGTCAAGACCCTGCAAGAGTATCATACACAGGGCCAAGTGCCATACAAATAACTTATGGGCAACAAAAATTAAACTTGAACATCCACCAGTTAACTCAAAGCAACAAGCATCTCAGCTCAAATATCGAACATCTAAAAAAAAATACTACATAATCACTTGACCAGGAAAAAATAACTGTTTCAAAAACATAATATCAGTAAATCCTAATAATGGGACAGAAATTACTTTTTATCTGCCAATGGTCCATCAATTTCCTGAGTAGCTGCCTCTGCTTCCAATTTCTTCCTAGCCTCATCCAGTTTCTCAGCAATCTCAGCTTCAGTGTAACCTTGATCAATAAGTTTATCTTCAAGGATCACCAACTTGAGCTGAATCTGACGTTTACAGTCATGCTCAAGGATCTCTTTGTTAGGCTTCCTAGTAACACCAGCGGTACCCTGATCTGCCTCATATCCTCGGGTGTTTTCAGCAACCTTGCTAATCTTGGGCTTGACAAAGAACTTGTTGCTCTGGATGTATCCATTCGTACCAGATCCCCTTGGGGTCTGTAACCCTATTCCGTTGTACATATTGGTTCCTAGAGTAAAAATCTGCAATTAAAACAGAATTTAAAAAAACAAGTTAAGAAACCCCAATTTTGAAAGCAACTACATATCTGAAAGCATAGGCGGATCTATATTACACTCAGTGGGGGCGGAAATCTTTAAAATATGCATAATTGATATAATGCCTTTTTAATTTTTGTTCCAGATGCTTTGGCGAAGATGCTTTAGTAAGCCAATTGATTCAGGAACCTCGTCCAAGCAACTGAAGAATGACAATTTAAACTCAAGCTTCTAAATTCCCAGACACAACTCGAGCCAAGTCATTTATCCGATCATGCATTGCAAATACCTTGAGAATTTTCTAAATTGGTGATAATATAATGAGATTATTAAACAGAATCCCAATACCTAATAAATCCATCATTGCACAACAAAATCATCCAAAGCATATAAGTCGCTAGTGATCAAAAAGAAGAGGGCTGTAGTATAATAGTCGATTACACACCATTGAAGCAAAAACTAGTAATCAAAGTTTTTTTAAAAAGAAAAAGAAAAGAAAATTAAACTCAATCTTTATTCAAAAGCGTCAATATTCAAACAATTACACGACCAGATTCAACGCAATATTAAAATGAAAAAAATTAAAACAAAGCAAGAAACGTGCTAGGGCGTCCGACAAGGGTTTATAACCACGCAGGGAACAAATTCAAATCTAGATTCAAAGACAGATTGACAAATCACCCTCATAGGATTTTGGGAGTAGACAAAAGCCTAGGGTTCGAACCTCCTTCAATACCTGCCAGAGAACAACAAAGCAAGGCTGACAACGGCGGACGGCCTCCGACAGCGCGCTCTACCAAGGTGGGAATGTTTATTCGTCGACGAAGAGAAATGATCCGCTACTTCTTCATAGACGAGATTGTTTTATGAGGGTGTGTTGGGTTCCTTTTAGGAAAGGAATTAGAGGTTTAATGTTAATGTTTGGTTTTGTTGGCGGTAAGGTTTATAAATAATCCTTGATTGGTTCATGAGAGAATGAAAAGTAATAGCTATTTTACTATTATATCCTTACACGTGAGGTTCTATATTTTATTTTTTACTTTTTCCCCGTATAAACAAAATTTATACCTTAAATTAAGTTATATGAAAATTCATTATCATCCTAACATATTTTTAATATGTGCATAAAAACGTGAATCTAATGATAATACCAACAAATATTTACTTCCCTTAAATATATAATAAAATAAGAGGCATCAGTATATATATATATATATATATATATATATATATATCATAAAACTAGCTTAAATTATTTCATCCATTGTGGCTAACAGAATATGAACATGGAAACCACTCATTTCCATCCTTAATATAATATATATTTAATTAATTTATAAATTAATTATTTATAATAATTATATATTAATTTTTTTAAAATAATATTTACTATCATATATATTAGAACTACCTTTAAATAAAAATTATTTAGTACTTGTTTGGTTAGGAGAGAAACCTTGGTTTAAAAATTCCTTTTCAAAAATAAAATAAATAGTCTTCAAATGTCCAAAAAATTTTATAGGGCCCATTTGGATAAATTTTTATAAAAGGGTTTAAAAAAATACTTTTATATAGCTTTTAGAAAATAGCTTTTAGATAAAAGTTTATAAAAATATAGTTTTGAATAAATGAATGTTTGGATAGTTATTTTTAAAATTATTTTTATTATTACTAAATTATTAAAAAGGGTATGATTTAATTAAAAATAATAAAGATGAGAGAGAAAAGAGGAGAGAGAGTGTGAGAAAAAGTAAGGGTAAAATAGTAATTAGATAGTTTATAAAATATTTTACTGTTCTAAAATATAGTCTCAATAGCTTATGCAAAACCTTAATTTTAAACCATAGTTTAGTTTAAAAGCTTTTTTGGATAAATATAACTGTTTATTTTAAAATTTCTCTAAATCAAGGTTTGAGTCAAAAACGCTTTTAAAATCTAGGTTTTAGCACTTGCCAAACGCACACATAAACTAAATGTGCGTTTGGAAAATATATAAATCATAGTTTTAAAAGCCCTTTTAGGTAAAACCTAAATTTAGAAAAATTTTATTCAAAAAGGCATTTTGACCAAACCATTTAAAATCAAAATTTTAGATAAGCTATTGAGACTAGCTTCTATAATAGTAAAGGAGTTTATAGACTATATAATTACTATTTTACCTTTATTTTTTCTTACACCCTCTCTCATCTATTCTCTTATTCAACCCCTCTCATCTCTCTTCTCCAATATCTCTCATCTCTTTTCTCTCTTCAATCTTCTTCATTATCTCTCATCTATTTTCTCTCTTCTCCACCTTATTTTCTCTCCACTCTTCTCTACCATCTCTCTTCTCTTTTATTTTTAATAAAATCATACAATTTCTGATAATTTTTCAATTACAAAAGTTCTTTTACTAATAACTATCTAAACACTTATTTATTCATGATCATGTTTTTTGTATAAATTATTCTCCAAAAGTCTTTTTTTCATAAATTATTTTATAAACTCTTATCTAAACAAACTATAAATTATAATTTAAAACAATAATTTTATATAAAATTCTAAAATTAGCTTATGGTAGTAAAAAATAGCTTATTGATATCAAATGATAGCATTCCCTCTCTTCTCCCTCCTCCTACCTTCTTTCTTCTTTGCCATTCCTAACTCTCTTCACTTCCTCTCTCTGCCAACACTTGCTAGTTTGTTAGTCATCGTCACCACTAGCTTGCTGTTGTTGTTGGTCTGTCCATCGCTTTCAAAGGGAAAAGGGAAAAGAAGAAGAAGACGCGTTGCAGATCTAAGGATGAAGGAGAAGACGAAGATCCAACGTCCATCGTCATAGCTATTCGTTGTCATTCTTACTGTTACCATCACTATTGCTGTCGTCATTGTTCTCATCGTCAAATTTTTCAGGTCTCACTATTGACTGTCGCTGGTAGGCTTCTAGGCCATTGTTGTTGCTGAATGGAGGAGGCCATGCGAATGGAGGGTGGGATGAATGGAGGAGGCTGTGGCTATGGCTATTGAGGGGAATTGGAAGTGATGGAGCGGGGGAGTTACCATCAAAATGTTGAGGGTTGATGGCATATAGAATGGAATGGAAGAATAGAGATAGTTGCCGATAGGCAGCATTACAACAAAGTAGTAAACAAAAAATGGCAGCCCAAATGTATCTAAATTGTATTACAAGGTGGAACTATATGGATTGCAAATTGTGTTGCTGCACTTACATGACGAGGGCAGCATATAGCATTAAGAACATCAAAGATGACAAAAACAAAAAAGAAATTAACTCGCAAGTGCATATTAATTTCTTTTTTGAGAGGAGACATAATGATTTATTAATATCTTTTAATTGAATTTATATTATTTTCTTTGTAGGAGTTAGATCCCTTATCACATCTCTTAATGTATATTTGATATTAGGGGACAGTGCTATATGGGTAATTGTGTATTTTTTTAGTAAATGATCAAATGGTATTGATATAAAAGGTACCATACAGTTATATTATTGAGAATGAAAAGAACAAATAGAAGAAGATAAGGGGAAAAAAAAAAAGGAAAGGAAACTAGGAGCATCTACAGTTTCACAAGAGATAGAAGAAAAAGGTTAGGATGTGTCTTGCTCGATCAGGTTAATATCCCCCCCACCCAAACAAGAGAAGTTTTAGAGAGATAAAAGCCGTTTCTTAATAAAGCGTATCATGATTGAGTTTCTTTCTCGAAGTCTCGAGCCATGAATCCATTTTAGGTTTTTGAAGGAGTTTCTTTCTTAATAAAAACGTGAGTTCGATTACTTTCATATCATTGGCAACTTCTTAGGGAACTTACATAATATTCTCTCTATTATTTAATAATAATAATAATTTATTAAATTTTTAAATAAATTAATTATATTATATATAATTTTAAATTATAAGACTATTCACAAGTCAACTCACTATTTGACATGCGCTTAGTGTTCGGCTTTACCTTCGCTTCCGTCCTCTTTGACTCAACGAGTTGGATATCTACTAACTGTGCGTTTGAAAATCACACAAATCACGGTATTAGAAATCTTTTTAGACAAAATTTAAATTTAATTTTTTTTAAAATAAACTATCATATTTATTTAAAATAATTTTTATATCAAACTATAGTTTAAAATTAAAATTTTAGACAAGTTACTAAAATTAACTTCTAGAATAGTAAATTTTTTTATAGATTTAGGCTTATTTTTTTTATACTCTCTCTTTTTTCTTCTCTCTTCTCTCCCCTTTCTCATCTATATTTTCTCTTCACTCTTCTCCACCATCTCTCTTCTCTCTATTTTTAATAAAATCATACCCTTTCTAATATTTTTTCAATTATAAAAATTCTTTTAGTAATAACTATCTAAACACTCATTTATTTAAAAACTATTTTTTTATAATCTTTTATCAAAAAGCTATTTTTTAAAAACTATTAAAAAAAATTTTATGAGTTTTTTTAAAACTCTTATCCAAATGCGTCTGAAGTAGTTATATACACTAACATAGATTATATGAAATATTCTAATTGTTAATAACATAGATTAAATACTAATATAAATATAATATATTCTTACAGTATTTAATATAAGATTTAATTAGAGAGTTACTATTAATCTTAAATATAAGATATATTTTTTATATTTATCAATTTTTTTAAATTAGTCATATTGTTACTCCATCAATAATAATCAAATAAGAGAAGAATGAGAGAGTTAAAGAAAATAGTTAAAAGATTTTAAAAAAATATATTATTTTTACTAATTTCACTAATTTTTTTAATTTAATTAAATTAATTTAAATATATCTTATACTAATTATCGGAGAATATAATATATATTTCATTTGCCTGTCTTTATAATAAGGGAATAAATTTACCAAAAGAAAAATTATTAATGGCCTGTTTGGTTCACTGAATAGGAAGGAATATAGGGCAATGTAATGTAATGACAATTACTTGAATTTATTTGGTAGGACATTAAAGAAAGATGATGCATAGGTGTAAAAATATTTAGTTGGATTACTACAAACATGAAAATATATTATAATAATAAATTAAAAGACAAAATCACCATTATCAATATATATGTATATAATGAATTAAAATTATGTATTTTTGCCAAAAATATATAAAACTATGTTTACAAATATATTTATATATCCATAATAAAATAATAGACCAAATTACCCTAGTTAATATATATAATGAAAATTGAAATTTCATAAATTAAATTTGTGTTTATATATATGTTATAATAACCACTATGATATATATATATATATATATAGATAAATGAGCTAATAAATCTAATGCAAATCTATGCAAAAACTAATAAGTTGAATCCATATATAATTAAAGTATAATGCATGCTTTTTTTTTTGTCAAAATTGTATCTATTATACAACAAATTAAAATATAATATATGTTTTTTTAATTAAAATTGTTTAAACTATTATTTTAAATATATTTTTCTAATGTTATTGTGTCGCCAAGGGAGGACGGTGGCCAAAGAGATCTGCTGGAGAGATAGGGTATTGCCAAAAGATATTAAAAGGCTATAGTGAATATGTGGTTAAATAGAAGAATATAGAAAATGAAAGTAAATAATATATTTTTTACGTATTCCCACATATTATAATTACTATTCATATGTCTGTACAATACAATCCTCTTTACATAATTAGGGTTACAAAATATAATTCCTTTTATATTATATAGGTTCAATCAAACACTTAAATCAATATATTACATCATTATTACATATAATCTTTTTTTATTTAGGGCGTGTTTTTATTAGCTTTTGCAGAATAGATTTTGGAAAGAATAGATTCTGAAAAATAGATTTTGGGAAGAATAGATTTTAAAAATAGATATATTTGAATGATTAGTAGTATAATCACTTTTTATATTGATAAATTATCAAAAATGATATGATTTGATTAAAGTATGAGAGATAATAGAGGGTAGAGAATAAATTGGAGAGAGGAGACATGAGAGAGGGTAGAGAAGAAATATGAGAGAGGAGAGAGTGTAGAGAAGAGAGAGAAAAGAGGAGATATAGTGAAAAAAAGAGAGGAGAGATGATATAAGAAAAAATAGGGATAAAATAATAATTAGATAATCTATAAATTCTTTTACTATTTTAAAAAATTTATTCAAAATTATAATTTTAAACTATAATTTTAACTAAAATTAATTATAGATAAAAATAGCTATTTATTTTAAATTTTTCTAAATTCAAATTTTACCTAAAATTAATTTTAAAAAATTAATATCAAATAGGCACTTAATCGAACAAGTCGGGTCTAAGTAATTTTTTATTGACAGAGTAATTTACATCACATCAACTAATATTTTTTTATTTTTTATTTATATATTTTTTGTTCTTTTACTTATTATTTATATTTTCCCTTTCTTGAAAGTATTGTATTACAGGCAGGGGATACGAATTTAGATGTCAAAAAATAGATTTATCCAAATGTTAGAAAAAAAAAATCTCTCCTTACCAAACTCCACCTGAATTTTAGTTCCATCTTAGTATTAAATTAAAATTAAATTAATAATCCATTACCGGTGCGTCCCTGAATGGAAGCGGAGCCTATATATAGATAAACCTTGGAAATTCCACGAAGTCAAATTTTGGTCAGATTATCTTGTCTTGCATTGACTGCGTTATAGTTTGATGCAAATCTGCGAAGGTGATGAATCGTAAACTTGGTTAGCTAGGGTTTGAATTCCTAACCTCGTTATGCAATAATGGCGAAATCGGACGCTCCAAAGCCCAATTCCGCCAAAGTTCACCCCGCTAATGAGCCCGAGGTTGATCCCAATTCCTACGCCCTGGAGAAGTTCCGACTTTACGAAACCAGAGCGGTAAGTGATGAATTCTTTATGGCTGCGTAGACAATGCTGGAACTGTAATATTAGATGCATTTTATTTCTTTAATGGTTTGTTCTTTGCTTGGTAGAGTTGTGAACTCTTCATTTTTATTTTCCCAATGTTCGTTTCATGGGCATGGTTTATGATAATCGGTTTTCAAAGCAGAGATTTTACTTAATCGGGAGTGATCGTAACAAGAGGTTTTTTCGAGTCTTGAAAATTGATCGATCAGAGCCCTCCGATCTCAGTATTAGTGAAGACCCTGTGGTATATACCCCTCAGGAAATCAAGAACCTGCTTCAGCGAATCGCAGAAGGCAATAGGGCCACCGGGGGCCTGGCATTTGTGACAAAGGTTTATGGGATTGCAGGTCAGTATCTGCATTAAATGCAGCGGTGTCCTTGATATTATGATTTTATGGGCCTCGGAGACCAAATGGTTTTATTTATTGTCTCTAGGCTGCATCAAGTTTCTGGAATCATATTATTTGATTCTGGTTACCAAGCGCAGACAAATAGGTTGTATATGTGGTCACGCAATATATAGCATAGAGGAAAGCCAATTGATACCAATACCACACGTCTCAATTCAATCTGATATAGCTCACTCTAGAACTGAGCTAAGGTAATGTTTTTTTTGCCCCTTGTATCATTTGTCTTTCACCGTGTTGATAATTGTTCATAAACAATAATTTGGAAAAAAAACCTAGAGAAATACCTTTGTTGGGTTCCTTTTGTCTGTTATCAAATGATTTCTTTAGTCACAAGATTAAGCTAGATAATACGTGCTCGATGTAAATGACGTGCCCTCTACCTGTTGACTTCAAGGTTCTTGTATTCTAAATTTATTAGTCATAGGCGTGACAACTTTTTACAGATGTTTGTTGGTCATACTGCTCAATAACACATCTAATTTGAAATTTGAAATACCTGGTAATATCCATTTTTTATGTGTTTTATTGCAATATTTATAATAAATAAGAGTGATTGCTAACTGCTATAATTTTAATCTATTAGGCTCATCATTTTTGTTTTTCTGTTTGCCTCTAAGAATTTACAGTTACTTATGCATGTTTCTTAAGCCATTTCCAATGCCAAATGACTGACGGAGGATATATTAAAACAAGGTCATTGTTGTATCTATCTAGGGACAGGGTTCCAAACTATGCTTTATTTTTATTTGTACTTGTATGGTATCCTTTTTTGGGGCAAATGTGAAAATTGCCAGGATAAATTCTGCTCTTGCCTTGTGGGATAAACTCGTGTTCTTGGTATTTTTATAGAGAGGAAAGTCCATATTATCTTGGTTGACTTTTTGTTGAGTTATTTGTTTTGGGCTATGAATCTAGAATTGTTTTTTTGGCTTCCCTTTGGTGTTTGGTTTTCAGTCTCTTTAAATTGGTGTTTGTACTGGGCTCCTCTCCACAGTAAAAGATCTGATCCTCCCTTTTATTGCTTTTTTCTTCTTAATAAAATATGTTTCTCCAAGAAATTTCAAAACGTGGTGGAGCATATAGTTTGTGGAACAAGTGGCAGTCACCTAATTCAACATATAACTGCAAAGCACATTGTAGTTGACTTGTGAAGGAAAGTTGTGTAAAATGGACATGTTGTGATGATGAATTGAATGTTATGTTAAAGAAACGTCAAACCTTCATTTACCGTATACTTTTCCTTTACAACATGTTTAATTTTCCATCTATATATCTGTATGGTTTATTTGTTAGACAATGTACTTGATGCATAGAATTAATGATCTTTCTTTACTCTTGATCTTAATTTGGGAGCAGAAGCCAAGTATATATCAATTTGAGTGAAAATCATTTTTCGATTTACAATTACCTTTTTAACAGTATATGCTTGACTGCAAGGAAACTTAAGCTTACATGTTCTTTCTAGCAGGTACAAAAAACTGTTATCGAGTGTTGACTTGACAAAGGATTTTTACTATAGTTATACCTATCCTATAATGCAAAGTTTACAAAAGAATGTATTGTCCAATGAAGATGAAGGAATGCTGTATGATAATATATTTGTTTGGAATGCTTATTTAACACAAGAAATCAGATCAAGATGCAATAACACCATTTGGACAATAGCTTTAGTTCATGGCCATTTTAAGCAGGTAAGCTGCTTTATTTCTCCTCCCTATCATTGATACTAATTTTTTACCTGTCAAATGTGAGTTATGTATGCTTATTTCATGCATTCATTCTCATAAAAGATTCTTTACTATTGTCTTTGTATACGATATAGATATTTTTTATGCTCCAACAATGTAAAATCAATTTCATTCTTTTTGTTGGTAGAGAAGAAGCTGAAGAGTTGCTTTTTGGTATAAAAGTGGTGCTCTGCTGAATATTGATGATTTAGTTTGAGAAGTTGAGTAGCATTTGTGCGGCAGTTGAAGTCACCTTATTAACTCTTCAAACTGAAACGTGGGCTTTTTATGTTGAGCAGAGACTAGTTGGGTAGGCAAAAGGATGGTGCATGTCTGTATGATGTGGATTACTGTGTGTTGGTCGTATGTGGTATTTTGTGTCACTTGCTTAGTTGGATTTCATGTCAGCAGTTACAGGCCACATTAGCTACTTATTACCTATTTTAAAACTGGTGTAAACTATAAGGACCAATGTATTAATTTTCCCTTCTTAAAAAGCTTATTTTTGTATAAAAAAAATGTTATATTTATCTGTTAAGTAGTCTTTTCTATGTATAAATGCACACACATAAACGTGCACCACATTTTTGTTGTTTCTTTTGTGTGATCAAATGTATTTACTTGTAAATTAGTTTTTCATTGTGTGGTATCATAGTTCAATGTATAACCAATTCTAGAATCCTTAACAATGGCAGGTACGCCTTTCAATCTTCGGGAGGGACTTTAGTGTTTGCTTAGTTTCTAGACGATCAAGACATTTTGCTGGAACACGGTATGTTCTTGTTCTAATAATTTATTCAAATGTCATATTTTTACTTGTCATGAGCAGGATTGTGATAATTTAAGACTAATTTTGTTTGTTTACGATTCTCAAATTTTTAATTAGTTCTGGATAGCTTTCTGCTAAGTTTGTCTTCCCTCACCTTTTCCCTGCTTTCTGGGGGGAGGGGTTGCTGATGTATGATTACTAGTTAACTTGGAATAATAATGGGTTAGAGTTTAGTGACTAGTTAGAGTTTTATCACTAGTGATAAAGGCTCAATGTTTCTTACAAGTTGTTAGTATTCATGACTTCTAGTTTATGGGTAACAACGTTGGGTGTCAATGGTGTTAGGAGATATTAATAAAACTTTTCATGGTCTGCGTCTGGTAGTTGAAGCTTTGGGGATAAAATGGTTGACCTGGTATTGGGGCCTGTGTCAATGGGATTTTGTTGTAGCATTGTCTATTTTGAGTTCTTATATTTTCTGGTTTAAGGATATGTTATCTTTCAGCAAAATGTATTTTCTTTTGTTTCCAATTGAATTTCACTAGTATCTGTATTACCGTACTAGTTAAATTTGAATTTCCTATTTTCTTCCTCTAGCTGGTGGCATTGTAGAGTTAAAACCGTAGTCATTGGCTCTCCCTTGTGATGGAATCACCTCAGTAATGATGCGATTCCATCCCCTTTGACCATAACTTTTTCTTTCCTATTTTGTTGGTGAAATATCTTCATGAGCTCAGATTTGTGCTATTAATTGTGCTTTATTCCCCTTATTTTTTTCTCTCTCATTTTCTTCCTTTCCTTTCCCTTCCTCAATGCTATTTTCCTAGAAGGCGTGTGTCAGGCCCTTGATGCCTCCACCCTGCATAAATTCTAAACACAAATTCAACAAAACACAGAGAAAGGTTGAGAAAATATTTTCTTGCTCTTCCTTGAGTTTTTTTCCTTTCCATTCAAGTTAGATATTAAAAGAGAATTTGTTTTGTTGAGCTTGGAGATATATATGTGCAACTTTCATGCTCAGGGAGAATCAGGTTTATCTTCTGTTTAATGTTGGTTTGTGTGAGTGATTATTGAAGCCCTTACATGTTGGCCCATTTGATTCCACAATTTGCTTTTAGTTGGCTAAAGTTGTGCCGCAAGCTCACTAGTGTGTATCGAACAAGTCTATTTGCTGCCACAACATCACTAAGGAATGAAAATAACCTCACTTGAGTTCATGCATCAACCCTTTCTTGTATTTGAGATAGAGCTGTTGTGTTTTCCATGGAGCAGCAAGTTCTTTAAGTTGTCATGGTTAGTAGGTTTTGCTGATTTCAAGTGTCATGATATTGATTGGCAATGACATGACCATATTATTTTCAGCAATCTAGACTTTATACCTTGGATCCCCTACTCCTGGTTGACTAACCTCTTTCTGGAGTTATTTTTCCTTTCCCCCCTTCCTTTGAACATGTGTACATTTTGTGACCATTGTAGATAGTTTCTGCCCTACTTCTACCCGCTTAGTGGGATAAGGCTTGTTTTTGTTGCTGTATATAGTTGCTGCCATTTCAATTTGTGGCCAATAACCTCTAAAGAAATGTTTTTGGGCGACATGCTACTGATTTCAGAGGGCCTGACAGGTGTCTGGTTGGCCAGTATTTGTGGCATTGCCAATGTGGGTGTAGAGGTGGTGTTCCCCGCATTGGTGTTCAATGTTGATGTTAACAATGTTTTGAGTTAAGTAGTCTGGGTTGTATTTTTTGTTTTGGCTTTTTTGGGGATTTCTTGTACTCTGTTTTACTTTTGGGGACAGATATTCCTTCTCTTCAATAAATATTATTTTAATCAGAAAAAGGATGGTTAAGATACTCTCAGTTAAAATGCACATCTAAAAGGTTTAGGACAGACAGTAAAGATTAATTTTATTATGTAAAATAGACATGATCTCTAAGTGCTCTGTGGATAATAAGGTATTTTGGGGCAGTATTAAAATCCACCCTAAGTTACTATAATTTGTATTATTTTATCTTGTGCTGGTGTTAGATATTCTTTATGAATCAAGTATATGAGCATTTGATGCTTTCAAGATTATAAACTAGTGTGGGTTCATGTGTTGTATGGAGTTTGAGAAATGAGTCGTATTGTTCATGAGTCATGAACAATGTGGTTTGTTAGAGTTTTGATATTATGTATAGATTTATAGATGAAAATTTGGGAGTGTAATCAATTAAATCTCATCATTCCAAGGAAATATCTTCGAAGTAGCACTTGTGGCTCTATCCCTGATGTTTAGTTAACATCCACATCCTTAGATAGATTGCACTTTCCTGCTTCCTAAATGTGAAATTTCCCTTAGCAGTATTTTCCTGGCGCGTCATGTGTTCAGTGTGTAAATTACACGTTTGGGTCCTTGAAACTCCGTTTATTGGATACTAAAATTGGTTTACAATTCAAGTATTACCCCATAGGAAATTATTTATTCTGATTTGTCCAGGGAAGGACTGAAGGAGGAGGAGCAGCATACCAGGTTAGACTCTTTTTCCATCTTCAACTGAATTCCTCTAGAAGGTTCACCATTGTTGGAGAATTTGGGAACGAGATGAAAGATTGCTTTTCTCTCCTTCCTTCTGAGAAAATGTTCTTAAATCATAAGTTCATTTCTTTCGTTCCTTTTCTCTTTGGCCCTCAGTTTTACCTCTCTCTGTCAGTCACAACTATGCCTCATGATCGCTTTTTGTCCCGCATTCCTTTTATTTCTTAAATTTTTGTATTGAAGAGAACTTTCTTCTGTTTCTAATTCTGTCTATCTCATTGATTTCCTGTAAGTTTCATTTCTCTTTACTTTCAATCCATAGTGAAAAATGAAAATACCACTTTGAACTGCTTCCCTCTTCCTTTTGGATTGGTATCATCTTCTTGTATTTTTGAATTCCTGTTCCATGTTTTAAGGGATCATTTATGCTGTTCTTTATTTATCATGTAGCTCTTTTCTACTGAATCGATGAAGGAAATAAACCAGTTATCTAAATACTTTCTTAAATGTTTTGGAAATGCTTAGGCAATTTTATTATGGTATTCCTCCTCCTCTTTCTTTCCATAACCTAGGTGCAGACCTTTCAGTTTTTATGTTCGGTTGATGTTGTTAGTGACCCACCCATTTTCAACGTTTCTTACCAAAATGTTTTCATTAACATATTACCTTTTAGGGGATGTGAGTTGAAACAACTTGGGAATTATAACTAATTTCCTAGTCATTGTTGTAGGGCCTTTAAATAGGTGACTAGTTATTGCACCTAGTAGTGGTCTATACCTTTTAATGTAATGGTGTGTTATATCCAGCATGAAGGGAAACCTTCAATTGATGTGGGCCTGGGAATATTCTCATGTGGTGAATTTCATGATGCTTTGTTGTTCTACAGGAGACATATCATGGCATTTCTTAGTCAGATAAGTTTGCCCACATGAATTATTTGCAATCATATCTTATTTATTCTTAAATGTTTTGTCTTGTGGTAGATAAAGTGTCTCCAGCTATTTTAAGAATGGGAGAGTTCAATTTATAGCCTACCTTCTAGACTAAAGAAAAAGTTTTTATTATTCGCTTTTTTATCCTATTTTTATTTTCATATTCAGAAATAACTCTATTGATTGGAACATAACAGTTTAACATAACCTTCGTACTCATTGTCTTTAAAAGAAATATGTTTATACGGTGTGTCTATCTTGCAAAAATGTTAATGGTTGGAATTGGTTTAAGTTACTGTGTTGCAAATTCTTCTGCAGTTATTTGAAAAGAGGAGTCAATGACCGGGGGAGAGTTGCTAATGATGTTGAGACAGAGCAGATTGTCCTTTATGAAGAAGCTGGTTCTTTCAAGGGAAGAATGAGTTCAGTTGTGCAAATGCGTGGCTCTATACCACTTTTCTGGTCTCAAGAAGCTTCTAGATTCAGCCCTAAGCCTGACATTATCTGTAAGTGTTGGAAGTGTTAGAATTTTTAACAATGTAATTATTTGAAGTGTTAGATTTTTAACAATGTAATTATTTAATTATTTTTAGTTTAGTTATTTTAGTATCCCCTGTAATGGCAATTTTGTCTCCTAGAGTAACGTTCTTTACCTATAGGTACTCATGTACATTGCCTCATTCTGAGGGTTTAAGACTTATTGTCAATAAATAAACACATTTAGTTATATTAAAATTTATTTAATCAGTTCTTTTTTCATGCTGCTGCTATACTACATTTAGCTCTTTTTGATGGGTTTTTCCTGTTTACTTCAGTGCAGAGGTATGATCCAACATATGAGTCAACAAAATTACATTTTGAAGACCTTGTTCAGAGATATGGCAATCCAATTATTGTGCTTAATTTAATTAAGGTAATCTTTCATAGGAGGATGACCCCCCAAAAGAAAATGGCGTGATCTGTGAATGGCTAACAAAGTCAGGTTATAAGTTATTTCATTCTTTTGAGAAGGATATTACTTTGGTCACCATCCATGTGTTTGCAGAGAGAAGCGCTTTTCCTTCACTGCCCCCAGTCTCTACTTGATACCAGTACTTGACCCCCCATTCCAGTCCATGGCCATGCTTCTTCCTCCTACCACTGACTTATTACCATCAGAGATCCAAATTTCAGTCATGTACCTTTGCATGTTCATGAGCTAATGCTAACAAAGCCACATAAGAAATGCATTAGTAAACAAAATATATATTGATAGTGCTATAAATATTTACTGATTTTTCTTTTTGGTCAAGAAAAAAATGTCCTAATTTGAGAAAGATAACAATGAATGAGGACGAGGATTTCTCATTGTATGATTTATAATACTTTATTCCTTCCTCCAACCTCATGGGCCTTCAACAATCTTATCTCAGCCATCATAATTTTCATCAACTCTTGTTTTTCTCAATTACTTTGATCAGCATAACATCAGAAGCTTCCTTTGGCAGCAACTATCCTTCCCTTATCTTCCTAGTCTTCTGCTTCGATGCTTTCCTGTTTCCACACCACATTCATCTACTAAAAATTCCCTTCTTGTGATAGATAAAATTGTTCAACTTCTATCTTTACAATTGTACAACTTTCTGCCACTTCATCTGCCTTTGTGTTTGTAAGGAAAAGCTGTTCCTGTAGAAATCACTAACCTTATTGCTTGAGTTATTATCATTTTTAGCAACATACCTTTAAGCAATAAAAAGAAACTCAATTTATGTTTTCCTAGAGCTCATTTAAATAGTAATTACAGACTGTTGAGAAAAGACCACGAGAAATGATGCTGAGGCGTGAATTTACTAATGCTGTTGGGTATCTGAACCAAATTCTACCTGAAGAAAATCATCTTAGATTTATTCATTGGGACTTTCACAAATTTGCGAAGAGGTGAGCATGTCAGGTTATATGTTCTTCTCCACAATATAAGTATAATTTTTAGTCAGTCCAAAATAAACTCTGACTATTATATTCTTCTTCTTCCAAAGTAAGTCTGCCAATGTTTTGGCAGTTTTAGGTGGTGTGGCAAGTGAAGCACTTGATTTGACCGGATTTTACTTCAGTGGCAAACCCAACATTCTAAAAAAGACCAACAAGGGCAGCCGACTAAGCAATGGAAGGTACCGGGGAAATTATTGATTAATGCTCAACATGCAGTCTTTTTCGTGTAATTTATTTCATATAGCCTCTGGCTGAATCTAGAATCCTAATTTGGAGTAAATCATTACCTAACAGTTTCAACATCATTCTGCTCCGAACCTTTGTCCCTAGAAGTACTGCCACCAGCAGTCATGCTCTTCAAAAACTTAAGCGACTTCAAAAATGCTATCACTTTCCCTCCTGTCTTTTTGCCGCTTCTGCTTCTGACAAAAATCGTCTTAAACTGTTCAATGAGAAAACCTTTGTCTATCTCAATTTTAAAATTCATTAAGTCATCATCTGAAAACATCATTTCCAATTTGTCAGAAAAATTGGACACTTCAGAACCTGAAATATAGAGGCAGTGTCTACTGCTGCAATACCCTTTGATTCATTTATAACATGCACCTCCTTTTTCATAGCCAGCCTCTTGATAATTATTCTTCTAGATTGTCTCTTCCCCAGAATATATATATGTATGTATATATAAAATCACAGCTTGTAGAAACTGTCTCAATTAGTACATTATCTCTGCCTGTGATATCAACTCTATAATTTGTCACCACTAAACATAGCCCCACATTCCTTGAGATAATCGAAAGGGATTATTATTTCTTATTCTATTAAATAACGCATTTTTTATATATATTGTTGTCATTCTATACAGGGATACTTCTCTAAAAGATCTAAGAACTAGTTCAGGAGATATTGCAAGGATTGGAAGCAACAACGAAATTCCAAATGCGTTAGTCAATCAGGACAGAGAGACTGACAATAACCAACAGAGCAGCAAAGATGATTTTGGTGAAGCGCCATGTTTTCAAAGTGGAGTTCTGCGCACCAACTGCATTGATTGCTTGGACCGTACTAATGTAGCACAGTATGCTTATGGCCTCCAAGCTTTAGGACGCCAGCTTCATGCCATGGGTTTATCTGATGTTTCCAAAGTGGACCCTGATAGTAGTATTGCTGCTGCTCTAATGGACATGTATCAGAGTATGGGTGATGCTCTTGCCCAGCAGTATGGTGGTTCTGCAGCTCATAATACTGTATGATATTTTATGTGATTCATAGTTAATACAATTTGTTGGATAAATAATGAATATTCATATTTCCTTCTGCTTCATGCTCCATATTTCTGATTTTTTTGCTGACAGGTTTTCCCAGAGAGGCAGGGAAAGTGGAAAGCAACAACACAATCAAGAGAGTTTTTGAAATCTATAAAGCGATATTACAGCAATGCTTACACTGATGGTGAAAAACAAGATGCAATAAACTTGTATTATTCTTTCCTCTTATATTTTCTTAGCAAACAAATTTCTCCCTTTTCCCAGATGGATTTAATAAAACTGCTTTAGGAAGTGTTGATACTGCTATTTTCCTTATGTTGGAAATGTGATTTTGTTCCTTTGCTAATCTTGTCGCAAATAATAGTGCCATCATCTATAGTGATGGTCTTTTACTCTATTGCTAGATTTTTAGGCTACTTCCAACCACAAGAAGGGAAACCTGCTCTTTGGGAACTGGATTCAGATTACTATCTCCATGTATCTGGGATTGGGGATGACCTGATCCCTGACAAGAGGTGAGTCCCCTAATCTATGTAAGGAATTATATATAAATACATCATTGACATATTTGTACATGGTATATAACACTACCCTTGCTTTCTTTATACATTTTCATATTGTTCATTTGGCTTTTCTTTTTTGAACTTTTTGAAATTTGCAGTTCTGAACTTATTTCTACGCCTTCTCATAGAACTGGAACAACCCTCATACCTGTCCCAGCTTGTAGAGAAGACTTCTCACGAATAAAGTTGACGTCATTTGACAAGTTAATTGAGAAGACACGAAGTGAAATTAGGAATGTAAGACTTTGCAGTGAACCTGATCAGAAACCAGCTGGTTTTGCAAACAGTGGGGTTGCACCAGATGCAGCGTAATTTTTCTCATTCTAGACAGCTGATTTACTTCTCATTTTTATTCTGTCATTGAGTTCTATCTGTTTCACTACTATTTTCCGTCCCTCAAATTAATAATATCATTTGTCCTTTTAATTTTTATAATACAATGTTTCAGTATCTTTGTTCGCTTATTTATTATTCTAGAATTTTTTAGTCTCTTAATTTCTGGCACTTAAAGCTTTTATTTCTATTTGATTTTTGTTTATTAGTTGTTCAATAACTAAATCCTTTTAGACAGTAACTTAGTATTTTTGTGCTCTGAAGAATGAGAAAAATGTGAGAAAGAGGGTTAGAGAAAATATGAAAATGAAGTCAGTGAGAATTGATCTACTTGACCCTCCTCATTTATCATGAGGGTACAAGACCATATATTTATGACTAAGGATTACAAAATAATTTACCAAATTATTTACAATCTACCACAAATAATCCTAATCATTTGCAATCAAATTATGATTATTCATAATCAAATCTTATCACAATTATCACTCGCCTTTAAATGGGAATGTATAGGTCATATGACCAAGCTTGTTGCAATTGTAGGAAATGTGGGATTTCCTTAGGCTTCTTTTGGTAGGAAGGAACTTGAGATTTGGAAAAGGAAAGGGAGTGAGAATATCAAATTCCCTTGTTTGTTTCATCTGAAACATGTTTCAAAATTGTCCTTGACTCCTTGGGATCCGCAATTTTCTATTGAACTCTAGAAAATGTTCTCCCACCTCCTCCGTAAGTTTAGAACTTGCATTTCTACATCAACAGAAATCCCTTACCTGAATATAGCATCTCATGTTATGCAAATGCTTCTCCCATCCCATACATTCTCCTTTTAGTGAGAGGGAGTGACTTACTATGTTGTGGATTTGTATGGGACAAGAAAGAATTCCTGCTTGTCAGAACTCCAGATCATTTTTGTAGTTTCACTGATTGTCTTGTGTTCTTCTTCAGTGAGATACAACTCAGAAGCCCAAATTGGCTTTTTGGCCAGAGAAAGCATGAAGAAGGTACCACGGCTGGAAAAGCTGCTTCTCGTGAAACTGATGTTGAAAGATCTCTAGCTGAGACAAAGTGTAATGGTTTTTACAACCTAAACTGGCTTTCTTCTGGCGATGATTTGAATGAGGAGGATGCTTTCCAAAGGTATGTATCTGGAAAGTGCTTCATTTTTCCTAGTTCATTGTCTCATGCTATTAAGTATTCCATTGATTAATATTTTTCCTGGCTGCTATATTTACTTTTATTTGCCAGTAACAGATTTTTATGTCTATTTGTTTTGTCCTGAGATTTAGCCTGTTCTGAACTGTGGAATAAAGGTTTCTCAATGTTGACCGACCAAATTATGTGCATTTCAAACTGATAAACTTATACATGCATGTTTGATATTTTTACATGGGGTTCTGGACTCTACTTTCTGCGATTATCAGGCATTCTGATGTGTAGTCAGAAAGAATTGAGATAGGAGAGAGTTAGAGAAAACAGAGGAGACAAGAGAGAGAAAGTGATATGAACAATACTTGTATACTCACCCAATAGGCATAGCGTTAGATTACGGTTCTATTCCCTTATATAGGCAGTGATTACTAATGGCTATTAACCCCCTAACTAACATAACTACCTACTAACAGTCAAATTCCACACTCTCATCATTGAGTAAAAATAAGTGTTGCCCTTTGTTTGAAAATAATACAATGAATATGCCATTAAAGTTGCCTAACGATCCAGGTTCCACAATATTTGAAAATTTGGGATCATTTGCTGTTATTTCTTTGATTGGTTAAGAATCTGGTGGTGTTTTTTATTTCAAAATGATAATCTTTTTGTTGTCTCTTTTCAGAGCTTGGGGTATAGTAAAACACCAATTTCCTATCGTTGTTTCATGACTCAATTATTGTCTACTTTGAATTTCCAGGTACCTGAAGGTGACATCTACTAATGAGGACAATGGTTGGTACGGGGGCACTCTTCTTGGTGATCAAAATGAAAGCAGTGAGATATATAAGCATTATGCAGCGTTATGTCAGGTATGTATATGCAACCTTTCAATCTCTGCACATCCTGGCTATGGGGATGGGTTAAATGGATCTATGATAAATAATGCCGATATTATCCTATCAAATTCAATCCACTGAATATAGAAAGAATGGAAGTAGGTTTAGTAGAGTTCAAGGAAACTCCATGTGTTCTATTTTAGAAGAGGGCATGGAATACTTTGGATTCAAGTCTTATGAGCATCTTAATGTTGCATATGTATAGTTAACAAATATCAGTGGTGGAATGTGCAGGGACCGGAGTTGGAAGTATTTCATAATGACCCTGAGAATGAGAGACATTATGCTGATGTTTTGAGCATGACTTCATTCGACATGGTTGATGATGATGTCGTTGCAGCAGAAATGGAAGCAGCTCTCAAGGAGTATGAGCAAGTTGGAGCTGACCTTGGCATCATCCCCGCATCTTGTAAATACTTTGCTGAAGATCCTAGTTGGTTATCAAGATGGTTAATAGGAGAAGAGAAAGTACCGGGGACATAATGCCCCCACTTTGTCAATGGTTTGGTTATTAATTATGTTTCCAGCTGTAAAGGAATAGAAGAATAGGCTATTCAAATACTTAGTCCATTTTCCCAAAAGTATATTCTTGTGTAAAAGAATTCAGACGATGGCCAGTGAAACTTCAGGTTCCAGCAAATTCCAAATGTTATGTACAGTTGACACAAATTGAACAGATGCACAGCGCTTGTGAAGAATAGAAACTCCAGCCAGAGCCAGTTGGTTGGTGTATTGGGGATATTATGATATTGATTTATAGACGGTGCTAATGGCTATTTTTTTTTTCCCGTGCCCTTTTTCATGCAAAGCTGAACGATATGTCCATTGCAGAAAATTCCTAATCCTTGGGCATGCATAAAATTCAATACGCAATCCATCAATTAAGCTCAACATTTAAGAACAAAGACAAGCAGATCAAAGTTTGCCAAAACTATCAATGAAAGTCGGCATATGGTAAAGAATATACTTGTATTTTATAAGAATACGAGTTTAATTATCATTATTTTTATGAATTTAGTAGACGATATCTTAAGTTTTTTATAAATATTTTCTGAGTTTTAAAGCTGGATCCTGATTTTAGTAGAAAATTAGTGTAAAATTTACTGAATTTTTTTTTTGTAAAAAAAGAAGTTTGCCAAAACTGAAATCCTTGCCAGATCAACTAGGAAGTTCAATTTTTTTCAAAAAAATTCAAAATTCGCCTGCAGTACCTACAATGTAGACACCAAAAATACATTCACCCCGAACTTACAATTCCCGGTGCCTCCACTGTCAAGAGAAGTAAAATAAAAATCTTCTCATGCAACTATAGATATATTAATATCCACACCATTCACATTCAAAGGTATTTCATCAAAATAGCCCAAATTAACACAAAGATAATCCATATCTAATATCATCAATTATCAGTACCAAAGTCGTTCAAAAGGCCATCAGTAGTCTATCTAATAGTGATGCCCACAGTAACTAGTAAACACTCTGCCTAGAAATTCATCATTTACATCAATTGAAGATCATCAAAAATCAAACGGTCCCAAAGTGCTCTGATCAGACCCAGCAGCTGATCATCATCCTCTGAAGGAGCTTCAATTTCCAACTCTTTAGCTATCCGTCATAAGCAGGCTTCCATTCGCTTTAGTCTGCGCTCCATTGGATTCATTCTACCATTGCACACACGATCAGCGAACGCAGAGATATGAGAGAACGGAAAAGAGAGACGGCGGCTGATCGACAGAGAAGTTTTAAAAATCCTTTTGGCAATGAATTATAATAAAAAGAATTGAAATTGTAAAATATTGTATTGCATCATAATAAAAAATAACAATTTCATTAATGATGATTGACCTCCATGTTAGGAAATGAGATTTGGAGTCATTAAAAAATTAAAAAGAAAAACATCTCTCATAGATGATAATTGGGTTTCAAATAAGGAAATGCTATTGATGAAAAATATTAAAAAAAATATTTACGAGGAAAAACCCAAACAGGATGGTCTCTCTACTGTATTTTCTCCTTTTTCTCTTGGAATCTAATCTTCATTGTAAGATCCAAAAATCTATAATTAAAACTTAATATTTTATTTTTGAATCCAATGGTAGAGAGTGGATACTAAATTTTGAGAGAAATAGAAAGCATAGGATACTAAGAAGATCAGAACACAAAAGACTCTACCCAATGTCTATATAAAGTAGAGGAGATGAAGAGAAAACGAACACAATAAGTTTTGGGGAGAAAAACGGCACAATTCTATTTCTTTATTCTATTTCATGATTTAAAATAATTTCTCTGAAAGTGGGTAGTTTAATTACATAATAAATCAGTTCAAAAGAAAAAACCCTAATAAATCGTCTCACCTTTGATATACAAAGCTTGCGTTGGTCAATTTGTCATTATGAGTCAATTGAACATCATTAAATCACATGAATTTGTCATCTGCATAGAATTTATTAGCATAATTGACATATGTGTCCAAAGTATGCGTATTCAATTCAAAAATTATGCACAAAAGAAAAGAAAAAGTATAGGGAAGATGTGTTAAAATGACATGAATTTCTTTTGGAAACAAACATGAATTTTTATAAATTATTGATAGATGATGAGTTTACTTTATCTATGGGAGTGGACCCTGGACACCACCATTGGATCATGTTTGATGGTTCAAATTTTGCTTTTTAAAATTTCATATTAATTTGTACCATTAGAATTTGATCTAAACGGTCAGGTATAGTAAGAAAAGAACCTAATCTTGTATTGGCGTCTCAAGTAACTAATTACGTCATTTGAATTGAGATTTTCTTATATTTTGTTACAAAAAACGATTCTTATTGAATTCATCTCAATAGTCTAATTGTAGATTGTTCATATTTATTCTTCAATAGAAAATTATAAACCATTACTCCTAATTAAGCCCAATAATGTCCCAATATGACATTATTTATTTTTAGAGAAGATGCTAGACTAAAATTTAAGGTGGTTAACTGGGTTAAAAAGCATTAAGGGGATTAGAATTATTTTAGATTTAGATTCAGTTAAGACTTTAATGTCAATAATGAACATAATTTATATTTAAAAATAATGAGAAGTTATAATTCTGTTTTGTTAAATTTTTAGAAAGGGGTTGTGTCCATTCACGATTTAAGGGTATGTTAAAATCTCATTTTCTCCTAACTAATACCAATATCAGGTAAGGCGAGCCATCTATTACCCTCAAGCGTAAACATAGGTGCTTAAGAGTTAGAATATTTTCTCAAATGCTACGACTGAAACTACAACAAAATAATACTCTACAGTGATCGAACACGCTTCAAATGTTGCATATCTCGTTCCTTCACCAGTTGAACTCACAGACGATAGGTATGAATAGGTATATGAGACGTTAGGATTCGAAACTGAGTTTAGCAATATGTTTAGTGCTAAATTTATTCAGTTTTAAAAATCCAAAGTATTTCTTTGATTTAAAAGGAGGAGAATACAAACTAATTTGTCACAAATTCACTTAACAAAAACATTCAGAATATTCTTAATTGTATTGGGCATCAAATCAAATATTACCTTAAGAATGTTAAAAAAGCATGGTTTAAGAATATTGTTGAATAATATCAACCACAATTTTCTATCAAGAATGCTAACCAAGCAATTTTGTAATCCTTGAGCCATACATAGAATTCAACACACAATCCATCAATTCAACTCAACATTTCAAAACACTTTGACAAACAGAAATTAAAGTTTTGCTAAAATTGCAATCCTTGCCAGATCGTCCAAAAATACTGGTGGAACCCATCTCAAATCACCTATTATCTTATAATAATGGATAGATTATATATATATATATTGATTTTGATAAAGGAAATAAAACAAGGCAAGCAGAATCAAGAAAGGGAAAGTGGGGGGGAAAGGGGAAGGCTTTATTGAACAGGACATTGGAGGGGTTCAACAACCTCCTTTACAAACGGAAGAAAGAATCAAAAATTGGTCCACGCATGTTAAGTGAACCCTCCTCATCTTTCATTCCCTACTGTCTTTTGATATTTGAGGGGTCAATTCAATAGCCCATTCAACTGTCCTTGTCACTCCCCATTTCCCTATTCAAGACATTCACACTAAAAAATAATCAACTTGTGTTTTAGAGATTTTTTTTCTTCCTAACAGTGCAGTTAAACTCTTGGTCATTAATTAATTCAAAGCCTTAATCTTTACTAAAATAAGAAATGTTTCAAAATTAATGTTTACTGCGATTTGATTTAGGATTTTACTCCCATTAAAAATAAACACTCCCAGTGCCACCCCTTCCCCTCATTAGCTCTGTCAAAAAGTAGATCAATGACATTATTTTGTATAATTCAATCACATGTTATATACATACAACAAGCAATTGAAAAGGAGAAAACTAGTGAATTCAATACTGCTTATAATCTCTTATTAATATTAGTCTGTCACTTTATAGATAGTGATGATGGATAAGAATTGAAGGCATGAAGAATGACAGTTAGTCTCAACTTCCATCTAACGACAGTTAGATCCCAAAAAAAATTATTTTGAAGGATAAATTTGCAAATACTAATTCAGACAGTAGCAAAATTCATATCATGCAACAAATACAAGCTTGGCATTCAGGACATTCAAAGCAGAAACTTAGTTAAGATTTCATCAAGGAAAAAGATATAGTTTTGAGCTAGGACATAAGGATTCCCAAACCACCATAATTAACATTTGGCCCCATAGAACATAAGAAATTCAACAAATCACCAATGAGGCCCTCTGAATCTAGGATCATATCAGAGTCATTGGTTTTCTCAGATTCACATCAACCACCAATGGTTATACATTTGCGCTAGGTTCAGAATTTGATTCTGATGGTTCAACCATCTCTTCAAAAGCTTCCCTGTCAATGGTCATTCCATCACTGATATCAGCTTCAGTCATGACTACATCCTTGTCAGCAGCCACAGGTTCAATGCCATTCTCTGTAATATTAGATTCCTGATTCTGCTTTTCAATTGCTTTCTCTGATTCATCTGCTGATTCTTGCACAGTTGTTTGTGGATATGGATCGGTGCAGATAGTCAATGTAGATGTAACCGACAAGTTCTGCAAAAGTAAATGAAAAAAGCAATATTAACACTTCTAGGGAAACACATCATAGATGCAGTATACATTAGGTGACAATTAATTAAGGGAAGACATTTACAAATCCAAATTCCAGAGTTTCAATCATTCAGTCAAATTTAATAAATTTAGCTTAGTCATCTTTAATTAAATGTTGTAAGAAAATCATTTTTGTTTATTTAAACTCCCTTCTAAATAATACCGATAGCTATATTTTGATGATCACTCTTTCCTAGCAGGACAATACTCTTTTCATTCTCATGGTATAAGCGTGACTCATACTCTCGCAAATTTCACGGCAACACTCACTGGAAAGCTTATACCAGGCTGTGTTAAAGAAGGCAAGTTACCAACTATCCTTCAATATCTTCCAACTCAACCAGTGCACTTTTTTTTTAAATAAGTACAGGTATCCTCCTATTGGAAACAATTCTGTTTAAGGCACTGTCAGCCATTAAATATGAGAACATCTCCCAATAAGGATTCAAACCTTAATTTGCTATATTGTGAGGAATTAATCTCTTCCATTAGACCAAACCCCCCCCCTTGGTACAACCAGTGAACTTTATTGGTTGAAGTTAGCTTTCATTAGAGTCAACAAGTTTGCAACTCTGCATTCCTGTCTCCAAGCAAGTCGAATGTGTATTCAAAACTCCTAGATTCCAATTTCTCTTGAAATAGAACCTTTCAACCATCATATCTCTCTGGAGTAACCACTTATGACAAATACATCATTTACATATACAGTGAAGAAAACAAGTTCGCCACCAAAATACAATTTCGGGAATCAGATGTTATCAGCCTGACCCTAGGTATATCCATGGACGGTGTGATCAAAGTATTCCTATAACCTTTGACAACCAAAGTAAATTTGTCAAACCAAGCCCAGGAAGATTGTTTAGGGCCACAGAGGGACATTTGAATCTTAGACACCATGTTAACAGTACTTCCTACACACACATCATCAATGAATGTGGATCACTGAAGAAAGTTGTTCCTGTTGGGTTAATGCCTGATAAGAGAAGCTTTCCTGACCCCATAGTTGCTAGTGATAATTTCATGGGTGGGGTCCTTTTTTTCTGCAATGATCACCATAGTTAGCCCACATTTTGTCTTCAAGAGTGGTCAGAAAACCTCTTGAGCTCTGATATCTTAAAGAAGTGTTAAAGTATAACTTCTCTGATTTGCTCAAATATTCATCCAAAGGAGAATTGACAGCGCCAATCAATCTCCATAACCCACAATAGAGATTATAAGATACAAGGAACAGGAGGGAAATGAATGTTGATAATCAGCAAAAAGCCTCCTAACTAAGTGCGTGTTTGGGAAGAGGGAAAACCTAGGTTTTAAACCTAGATAACCTAGGTTAGGGCAAAACTTAGGTTTTGAGAAATTTTAAAACAAACAGATATATTTGTTCAAACGGGTTTTTAGACTAAACTATGGTTTAAAACCAAGGTTTCATATAAGCTAATCAGAGTAGCTTATAGAATAATAAAAGAGCTTATGAACTAATCAAATACTATATTACCACTACTTTTTCTTACACTGTCTCTCCTCTCTCCTCATTTAATACTCAAACCCTGTTTTGTAATTTACCAATAATAAAAATACTTCTGAAAATAACTATCCAAACACTCATTTATTCAAACCACTTTTTTTTCATAAACTCTTTTTCAAAAGCCATTTTCTAAAAGCTGTCCAAAAGCCCTTTTTTTTCATAAGCCATTTTCCAAACTCTTATCCAAATAGGCCCTAAATCCATTATATGCCAAGATGGAGGGCCCCTCACAAGATTTCAATGCTTTTACTTCTGATCGAACAGATTATCTATTTTGCCACCAAATGTTAAATGTTCACATAATTAATCATCAACATTAAAGTAACTTGCAAAAGAAGTAAGATTTAAGGGGATATTCTTAAACGAAATTGAACCAAATTAGGCACATAATCTATGAAGCGCTTGACATACCTTCTCAAGAGCTAAGACAAGCTTTGAAAGATTCGGGTAAATATTCTGTGCGTCCAATAGGATCTGTTCAAAATCAGCCAAAGCAATAATAAGAAAAAAAAATATTTCTGAGAAATGCACATGTAAAAGCTAATTAAAAAGAATGCAAATTGATGGTCCACCAAGACTGAGAACATCTATAATGCAAAATATACCAAAATTCAATCCCTGTGCAATAACAGTATTGTTTTACATATTTATTTATGCATGCCATAATTTTTTATTATGTACAAGGAACAAATATTGGACAAATGGGAGGAGGCTTGAACTTGAGTTGAATTGGATATCTACATGGTATGAGTTTCTGACAAAATGATCAACGTGTAACCATTGCGAGCTCTGCTTTTGTTAATCAAATTCAACTTCAGAGAAGGTATTATGGTAGTAGGGATTGTATTCAAAATCACCTCTATTCTACAAGCATACAAGGGCATAATGCTACCCTCACCATAGCTACCTACGAAGGTGAGATCTACCCCCCACCAGATAAGAATCATTTTTCGTGTTGCCAATGACATATGGTGACAACTGACAAATAGTGACAGACCAAAACCACCATGACATCAAGGCAGATGGCATGGCAGCTGCCATGTGCATGCACAACACCTTAAAAAAAAAGAAAAATTTTACAGACACAATGAAAATAGGAGAAAAAGAACTATCAAAAGCTCAAACTAAGGAAATTTTTAAACAAATGATGTCATCATTTAACTAAAACAGTACCAACGTCCAACCAATACCCCCTTGTATGATCCAATAGTTATTCAATAGAAAACATTGTCATACATTTCTATATTCCTGATGGAGTCCCACATTAGATTGCCAAAAGTAATTCTTGTAATACTTAATGGCATAATTCTTTCTCATTACAAGCTGGTTTTTAAGGGAGGTTCACTAGGCTAGCTTACGTCTCCATCAAAACCAAATGATGAAGACCTAAACATGTATGGGAAACACACTCATATAAACTGGCTTGCGCAAAGGTATAGGGAAGGAATACTGACGAAGTTATGTAACGCTCATGGAATTCAACCGGGTAAATCTTCAATCCATCTCCTAAGAAAGACAAACAATGGACTGATGGTGTCACAGCTACCTTAGAAGAGAGATCAAATGGAGACAAACATAACTTTTGTTGACTGTCACCCTCCACTGTTGCTTTCATTGCTAATTTAATAGTTTCAAAATGCATAAAAGAGGATATAGTTCAAGGTTTCAAACTTGGTGCACCAATGTTGGGAAACTACAAGGCTAAAGTGTGTTTCACCCTAATGTTTAAGGTAGTTGACGGTTCACATGAATTTTAACTGAATCATTACTACCAACACTGTTCATTAATGTTTAAATGTATGTTATGTAATGTGATTCTAGTAATTTATTAATATTAGACTACCAAAAGCATCCAAGATTTCTCAACAAAAATTGCCTGATTTCTACTCCAATGCTCTAATAACTTAAAAGTATTTTTTGTTTATAACCAAAGATAAAATATCAGAGCTTGAAGATGAGATATAACTAACCAAAGATATAATATCAGAGGTTGAAGATGAGATATAACTAAGGGATGTACATAATAACCTCAGACAAAATGGAGATTATAAGAAAAGGATATGCCAGAAAGGCTCAATAATGCAACAAAGCTATCCAATCTCACTGCATATCACCAAGACTCCATTGAAACAGATGTATGGAGAATACCAGGGTGAACCAGTAGGCACAACTCTCATTTCATAATATATGAAAGTTAAGATCAAAATAAAAGCAAGATACGTCAAGCTAGAAGAGGTACATTTATTAACATCTGCTTCCAAGACAAAACGAAACGATTTCTAGCACACAAATATTACTGCCAGAACATATACTTACCTAACACAACCTCAGCTATGTAAATAGAGGTGCATTTACGAACATTTGCTTACAAAGCAAAAACAAACAATTACTAACACATATGAATCATGCTGCTAGAACATAATTCCGCATAAAACTTACCTCACATAACCTCTGCAATGTAAATGGAGGGCCTTCATAAAAGGAAAGAAGAGCTGCAATTCAAAAATGCATTCAGTAAATCTTATGGAATAAGACATGATTGGGAAATCTATCCAGCACATTAATATATTAAAATACATTCTTTCAAGTTAAAACAACAAACTTAGTCTTCTTGGTAAACATGTTATTTATAAAATCCTCTATTCACATAGTGAATAGAAAGAGATAAAGCATCTGCTCCTTGAACAAAGGAAGAATCGTAGCAAAAAAAGAACTTGGTAACTATGATGCCCAAGAAACACACTTCTGGCTTTCAAGAGCCAGGTTCGCTCCACCTCTTCCAAAGAAATTACTTAATTTTCTCCAGCTGCCTCCACCATGATAAACTACTACCCTAGATGGGCACTCTTTCTCCTCTCAAACAATACTCAACAAAGTTAGCTATGCCCAATTCACTATCAGCCTTTATTCCCTGCCACTTCATTCTTAATTCTATTTTCAGACCTCACTAATTTTTCCCTAGACATTTTTCCATCTAGGATATTTTTGGGCCTTGTCTTTCTTCCTCCTGTGAAGCATGCTTGTAACATCAATAGGCCCATCAAGAACTAATGAAAACATGGTTATTAGATCATAATAGCACCTGAGAAGAAACACTTCAGAAGTCAGATACAAGAAACTCATCTTTCCTTAGAGCCATAACCCTACAGTAAAATACCTTCATTCAATTTCAAATGGCAAGTGATTAATGTCTTCTTTTTAGCACTTTCGTAGAATCCATTAGCATAAAATATGGTCAAATACCTCCATCCAATTTGTTTACTAGTTCGGAGTAAGACTCTCCTAAAGAAGCATATTGCTGCTCACTTGTAAGTTTTGCTTCAGGGTACTCTGACAATACCTATATAGCAATTATGACGCAGAAAGCGTAAGGACAACCATGCAAGAAAAGCATAATACCAAAATCCCATTTAACCCATGAACATAAATCATCAATGCCCTTGAGACTTAATACAAAATATACAAGACCTACTTGCTAGCATACCTCCCCATACCTGCTTCAGTTGAATCGATAGCATGCTCTTCAACTCATCCCAGTCATGCCTGTTATTTGAAAGAAAAGCATGAAACAATGAAAAATGAATACATTAGCATTACTAATATAGAGCTAGATGATCTCTTACTGACTTATCAATATACAAGGCCTACGAAAGTAAACAAATAGTTTATTTTCCTCATCATGAAATAGCAGATTTATGAAACTATGTGCCCATGCATTGACATATTATCATTGAAACCATTAGATTTAAGAATAAGAAAGACCATAAAGGACTAGTAATTTTGTCCATAGAAACAGGATTTTTATTAGATAAAATAAGAATTACGAAAGAGAATAGGGTAATAAGAAACAGAGGAAGGAGAAACAGAAAGGGTGGAAGTAAAAAGGAAAAGGAAAAAGGGTACAAAATTTAGAACAACAAAGCTCCCCAACTTCAAAGGGAAGCAAGAGAAATGACCCTTTCTATTAAGTCATTAAGATAGCCTTCGTTACTTGTTTTTAGCAATATAAATTATATCATTTTGCCAGGTAACATTGCCCTTGTTAAGAGCATTAACATATACAGATTTTCCTTGTCGAAAATTTGCTACAAAAACACTATTGGTTTCTGCTACAGCATGGTCCCCCTGACACACCAGAAGAAAGTAAGGTTTCTTCAGCCATTTGCAATCGTATATTCAGGAAGAATACACACATCACAGTAAACACATTGCAGAAAAGCTATAAAACAAACTGGTAATACTATTAAACATACCAGAATCTCCCAGTGAATGCAATAACTTCTAATATGCGTTTAATTTCTTCCCTTGAAATATCATGCTCTGATTCATCACCTCTACAAAATCTCAAGCATAATCATCAATCAGAAATGCACATATTCTGTCATACTGTATTAATCATTACTGCACAAAAAATACTAACTATAAAAGAGCTATTGTTTTATTAAAGAAAGGAAATAGTTAAAATAAAAGAAAACTTGCAACACTTAAAGACTGTTCAAGAAAAATGTAACTTCAGCAATTCTTTTTTCTATATTAAAAGAATCTATGCAAATCACGGTTAACTTGAACATCCCATTAATTTATCAGTGGTCAAATATAGTCAATAAAGTCGACTGTCATTTTATCATACCTGAGTGTGGGTATAATTTACCCAATTTCTAATGTCTCTTAGTTGAATCTACAGCCCTAAAATCCATAAACCTCAAACCTAAGTTCTGCATCTTTTATCACATAATCCAAAAAACAAAAAAAAAAAAAAAGTGCTAAAGCAAGGCACAACACAGCCTTAGCAGCTTTAGTGCCATGAGAGGCACTGGCTTTGGTTGGGCACCAAAACGCATGCCTTTTGCTCAACATAAGGTGAGCATCTTAGGCACATCACTGATATTGTCAGTAGGTCTTTTTTTGAGGAACGACACTGCTGTATTGGCTAGGTGATGCCATTGTTGAGAGTGTATTAGGTTTAGATGTTTAATTAATTAGAATAGGTAAGTAAAATTTCATAATTAAAACATTATATAAGAAGGGAAAATTTTATAATAAAAAATAGGAAAGTCTTAAATTTAAAATATTAGATAAGACAGGAAAAATCTTAAAGTTAAAATATTAGATAAGGTAGGAAAAATTTAGACTTCAAATATTATTGAAGTTAATATTTTTTAGGGTTTTTTATTGAAAATAAATGAGAAAACAAAGTTTCCAAAGAGGGACAACCAGTTGTGCCATCAACTTGAGTAGTGCACTTTATTCTTTGTTAATAGTATGAGTGACACAACTACTACACTTATAATTTACTTTTCATACGTCATATAACATTTTCAGACTATATCTATGTATGAAGATTATTTCAATGTACATTTATCTATATTTTTTGTCTACATATCATAATTTTCTTCTTATTGTACCGCCTCACTTCATTAGGGTGAGCACCTCCCTAAGGCGATTTACATGTTTGACATCTCAAGGATGCCTTTGGCCTTTAACTACCTTATTCCAAAGCGCCTACAAGTTCACCCGATCAAACCATCATATGTTTCCCCGCTTCTCACCTTCACAAACAAATCTATTAAGATAGAAGATTTCTCCAATGCCTCTAGAAAGGACATTATCTGAAAGAAACCTATTTCCACTGAACACCATGGAGAAGTGGAAGTAATCTATACCTGTGATTTAATACGCTAGCCACCGTATCGTTGCTCCGATGGTCATTATCGTTGGAAGAAATAGGTAAATGCTGCAAATTTTCTTTTGACGTCTCCATCAATTCCCCCCCACCTACATAAAATGTTAGAAATATTAGTTATATGAAGTTCAGATTAAAGCAGAATAAATGCTTCCGGTTACCCCAAATTAGAAGATGATGATAATAACAGAAAACAATATGTAGTCTAATCACACCCGCCTGCAAACCACTATGGCATCAGTGGGGCACCGAGACCCAGCAACTCGGTTTGCCCAGTCAAAGCAGGCATCACCATGCAGGGATGAGGCGCACCTTTTTGGACGTGGGGTTATGTCATCCAGTATTTTCAGCCGAAAAAATCTAGTAACTTTTACTTCACATGCTTAGCAACGAAGATCCAATTACAACGGTTACTTCTTTCAATTATACATATCTGAACTTAAATTACACAAGAAAACTTCAAAAGACCTTCAATTTAACCCAAAATGTATAACCTGATTCTTTCATGAAGATGGAATTTCATTTAAAAGGTGTGGTAAAGAATCAGAAGGTCTCAGAGGCAGAGCAAGTTGCTCCATTATGCATGGACTGATAGAAGGTGAGTAAGTATAATTGATTTATTGGTGAATGGTCCATGTGGCTCAGTGTTTTCAGAATCTATCGGTGTATCCTCTTGCAAGCAAATAATTAGTAGTTAAGAAATTGTTTAAACCACTTGATGATTTTGAGTAACACATTGAAAGCAAAGTATCGTTCACGAGGTCCTAATTATGGCAGCAATTAGGTCTCTAAAACACCCTCTCCCCTGCCTTGCTTCCTGGAAATCGAATTCACCACCCCATTTCGAAACAAAGGCAAAAAACTCCATCCGGCATCACCATAGATAAGAACCCCTCCCCGTGAAAAACCAAGGGCAAAACAGAGATGACAAACGCAGCCTTGCTTTCTCTTACAAATCCCCACTACTTTGGGGCCAACGTTCAGCGGACGAGAGGAGAGAACGAAATAATTTTCAGCTCAAAAATTGGAGGCGAAATAAACCACCAAAAAATCCCAAAACATTTGAACCATGAAATCCACTCACCTCAGCCGGTAAGAGGATCTGGCCGGCGGCTGGACGAGCAGTGGTGGCCAGTGGGTCGAGGCTTAAGGGCTCTAGAATCGATTTCTGTTCCTTGGGCTTTCCGAGAGTGGAGTGAATAGCTATCCGTTCAGGGAAAAATATGACTCGTTAATAAACCCCCAAGGAAATGAAAAGTATTTATCAAATCCGTTGTGATTTATAGGTCATGTTTAAGCTTTTAACTAATTCATATAAATTAAAAAATTAATTAAAAGTAATAGATATTCTCAAAATTCTCCTATCTTTGTGAAAATACTCGTCGTTTCTTTTTTGTCAAAAATGAAAATACTCTTAATTTATTATGAATATTATAACATAAATATATATCTTCTATCTTCATATTTATCTTCGTCTTCATCTTCTATCTCCATCTTCCTCTTCATCTTTTATCTACATATTTCTCTTCTTCTTCCTCTCTCTCTCCCTCTTCAACTTCTATTAGATCATTATTGTCTATAAATAGTACATGTCATTTGTGTTATAGAACAAGTGAAAGATATACAATATATTTCTCTCATTTTCTTGTCTTTATCTTTTCTCTTCTCTTAATCTGTGGATTGATTAGTTAGTTTTATAACATATTATTAACACGACTGCTCTAGAAATTGATTTTATTGTAAGGTTTATCATCGGAAGGTAAGTTTCTATATTATTTTCATGTTGAATTATAGTTTTCTATTGGATTACTTTCTAATTATTCAACGTTCTTAATCTTGATTTCCATTTAACTTTTGTTATACTTATCATTATATCAAATCTTATAAAATTTGAGTTTGTGGCTCCTAACATTACTGGAAAGAATTATCCTAACATTATTGGAAAGAATTATCTATCCTGGATACTAGATGCAGAAATTTATCTAGATGCCATGGGTTTAGGAGACACTATCAAGGAAGGCAATCAAGAATCCAATAAAGAAAAAGCCAAGGTCACGATCTTTCTCTGCCACCACCTGGATGAAGGGCTAAAAACTGAATATTTAACTGTCAAAGACCAACTTGTTCTTTAAAATAACCTAAAAGAAAGATATAACCATCAGAAAACTGTGATTATTTCAAAAGCTCCTTATGACTGGATGCATTTACATTTATAAGATTTTAAATCAGTCAGTGAGTATAATTCTGCACTATTTAGAAGTAGTTCTCAACTGAAACTATGTGGAGAGAAAATTACTGATTATAACATGTTAGAAAGAATATTCTTCATATTTCATGCATCCAATGTACTATTACAGCAACAATATCGTGAAAATGTTTTAAAAAGTATTTTGAACTAATTTGTTACATTTTGGTTGATGAACAAAATAATGATCTTCTAATGAGGAATCATGAATCATATCCAACTAACTATTCTGTATTCCCATAAGTGAATATAGTGACAAATGAATCATCATGTGGTCGGGGACGTAGACGTGGATGCGACAATGGCTATGGACGAGGCCGTGGTCGTAGTTACCACTCAAAGTGGGCAAATAATGATGATAACCACAAAAAAACTAGTGAAAATGATAATTATATTAAAATTTTATGTCATTATTGTGGTGGCAAAGATCATTGTGCCCGTACTTGTCGTACACCAAGATATTTGATTAAACTATACTAAGAATCGCACAAAAGCAAAAATAAAAATAAAGGCAAAAAGTCAAAAATATAAACAAATTTTGTTAGGGAAGAAAGCGATTCTGATTATGGCAATATGGATGTGACTCATTTAGATGTTGCTGATTTCTTTGCCGATCCTAATGGAAGAATTAATCAACTAATTGGTGATGGGAGTGTCCAAAAAATAAGCTAAACTTTTATAATTATGTATGTTTTCTTTTTGTTATAATAAACTTTATACTTCTCTCAATAAAAATAAAAATATTTCTACTTACTATGAAGTTATTTATCCCAATAAATAAAATTATGAGTATTTCTTTTCATTAATTCTTTTTATATTTCTTTTTCATTTGTTATGTTCATGTTAATGAAGAATGACACTCATTGACATTAATAAAAAAGATTTGTGTCTCGTTGATAGTGTAACAACTCATATAATATTCAGAAATGTAAAATATTTTTCTTCTTTGGTGATGCGAGCAGCCAATGTTCAGACCATATCTAGAAGTATAAAGATGATTGAGGGGTTTGGAATAACTAATATATTGTTACTTGAAGGAACACAATTATACATTGATAATGCATTTTATTCCTCTATATCTAACAGGAATTTGTTAAGTTTCAAAGATATCAGCAAAGATAGATACCATATTGAAATAACAAATAAAAAAAATTAGGAATATCTTGTTATCACATATATGATTTTTGGTAAAAAATTCACACTGAAAAAATTCCCTGCTCTTTCCTCTAGAATGTACTACACATTTATTAGTACAATTGAAACACATGCTATTGCAAACTAGAAGTTTGTAAGTGAGAATAAATTTAATATTTGGCATGACTAGTTATGCCATCCTAGGACAATAATAAAACAAAAAATAATTGAGAATTCATGTGGACATTCATTGAGAAGATAATCAATTCTAAAATCCTATAGTTTCTCATGTGTTGCATGTTCTAAAGGGAAACTAATTATTAGACCATATCGGTAAAAATAGAAGTGAGTCTCTCACATTTTTAGAACGTATATAAGGAGATATTTGTGGGCCGATACACCCACCATGTGGACCATTTAGATACACCTACCATGTGGACCATGTATATAGGGAGATATGTGTCGCATATTTGCTTATTATCTTCTCGTAACTTGACGTTTGCGAAATTACTTGTTCAACTAATTAGATTGAGAGCACATTTTTTAAATTATCTCATTAAGAAAATACGTCTAGATAATACTAGTGAATTTACTTTACAAGTTTTCAATGAGTATTGTATGTCTCTAGGAATCGATGTTGAGCATACTGTAGCACATGTTCATATACAAAATGGATTTACAGAATCATTAATTAAACATTTGTAATTGATTGTAAGACCATTGTTTATGAAATCAAATATCCCAATATCTACTTGGAGACATGCAATTTTGCATGCAACAATGTTAATTTGTATCAAAACATCTAGTTATCTGAAGGCCTCACCTTTACAAATAGTTTTTAGTCAGGAACCAAATATTTTTCATCTAAAGACTTTTAGATGTGCGCATATGTTCCAATTGCTCCACCACAATGTACTAAAATGGGTAATCAAAGAATGATGGGAATATATGTTAGATATGAATCTCCTTCTATAATAAATTATTTAAAGCCAACAACAGGAGATTTATTTATGGCTCGATTTGCTGATTGTCATTTTGACGAATCAAACTTTCTAGCATTAGGGTGAGAAAATAAACAGGAAAATAAAGTTAGTTTGAATGAATTATCATTGTTTTATCTTGATCCTCGTACAAAATAATATGAGTTAGAAGTTCAAAAGATAATTCATTTATAAAGTATAGCCAATCAATTACTAGTCGCATTCACTCACCCCAAGAAAGTGACCAAGTCATATGTTCCAGCTGTAAATGCTCCTATCAGAATTGATATCCCTATTGAACAATCTACTTATGCAAATGGATCAAAAGTACACTTGAAGCGTGGTAGATCCATCGGTTCCAAAGATAAACATTCTTGAAAAAGAAAAAAAACTACAAATATAAATGCCAGGTTGAGGATATTCAACAAAATTTAGTGACTCTAGAAGAGTCCTTTGACAATACCTATATCTCAATTCCGAGAGAAATTAAGGTACCTAAAATATGTAAAAATAATGAGATCTCAATAAATTAGTTTATCAATAGAATATCATGGGATCGTGATGAAGTCAATGTTGACGATATTTTTGCATATAATGTAGCGCTTGATGTAATAAATAGTTATGAGGATCATGAACCAAGGTCTATTAGCGAATGCAAACAAAGAGATAATTGGCCAAAATGAAAAGACGTAATTGAGGCATAATTAAAATCATTAAAAAAACGAAAAGTTTTTTGCCATATGATTCTTACACTTGAAGATGTAAACCCAGTTGGATATAAATAGATTTTTGTGAGAAAAAGAAATGAAAATGGTGAAGTAGTAAGATACAAAGCATAACTTGTTGCTCAATGATTTACACAAAGACCTGATATTGATTTCGTAGAAACATACTCACCAGTGGTGAATGCAACTACTTTTCGATATCTAATTAGTCTGGTAGTAAATGAAGGCCTCGATTTGCATATAATGGATATTGTTACACCCTATTTGTATGGCTCACTTGACAATGACATTTATATGAGTCTCCCTGACTGATTTAAGTTACCAAAAGTATACAATTCAAGTTCTCGAGAAAAGTACTCAATTAGTTAAATAAGTCTTTATATGGATTGAAGCAATCAGGGTGCATGTGGTATAATCGACTTAGTGAATATCTATTGAAAGAAGGATATAAAAATGATCAAATATGTTCATGCATTTTTATCAAAAGATATAGAAATGAATTTACTATAATTGTTATTTATGTCGATGACATAAATATCATTGGAACTCCTGAAGAGATTTCTAAAATGGTGAATTGTTTAAAGAAAGAGTTAGAAATAAAGGACCTAGGATGAACAAAATTTTTCCTTGCATTACAAATTGAACATCTGAAAAATGGGATATTCGTGTGTCAAGAAACTTACATGAGAAAAGTCTTAAAATATTTCTATATGGATAAATCACATCCATTATACACTCCAATGATTGTAAGATCTTTGAAGAAAGATAAAGATCCCTTTAGACCTTAAGAAAGTGATGAAGAACTACTTGATCCAGAAGTACCTTACCTTAGTGCAATTTGTGCGCTTATGTATCTTGCTAGTCACACACGACTAGATATATCATTTGCTGTTAATTTACTAGCAAGATATAGTTCTTCACCAACACGAAGATATTGGAATGGGGTTAAGCACATTCTTCGTTATTTGAAGGGTACTATGGATATGGGATTATTTTATTCAAATGAACACAAGACTGACTTCGTCGGCTATGCCGATGCTGGATTTCAGTCTGATCCACATGTTGGTATATTACAAATAGGCTATTTGTTCACATGTAATAGTACAGCTAGTTCATTGCAATCAATGAAATAAACCATATCAGCTACATCTAATCATGCAGAAATACTAGCGATACATGAAGCAAGTCGAGAATATGTATGGTTAACATTGATAATACATCATATAAGTATTACTTGTGGATTGTCATCTAGTAAAATTATCCTAACAGTCATATATGAAGATAATATTGCATGTATTATCTAATTAAAAGAATGATATATCAAAGGAGATAGGACAAAATATATTTCTTTAAAATTCTTTTTTACACATGATCTTCAAAAGAATGGTGAGATTAATATCCAGCAAATCCGTTCTAAGGAAAATCTAGCAAATTTGTTCACCAAGTCACTTCTAGTAACAATATTTGAGAAGCTCGTATATGATATCAGACTTCACAGATTCAGAGATATCAATTGACATTGCAAAAATAGGGAGTCGATACACGTTGTACTCTTTTTCCCTTAACTAAGGTTTTGTCCCACTAGGTTTTCCTATCAAAATTTTTAATAAAGCAGTACTGTGAGTGCATCAATTAAATGTGTAATCTTTTTCTTTCACTAGGTTTTTATCCCATAGGATTTTTTCTAGTTAAAATTTTTTAATGAGGCACATTATTAAATAATGGACATCCAATGGGAAGTATTATGAATATTAGAATGTGGATGTCCATCTTCCATCTTTATCATTATCTTCCTCTTCATCTTCCATCTCCATCTTCTTCTTCTTCTTCTTCATATTCCATCTCCATCTTAGTCTTCATCTTCCTCTTCAACTTCTATTAGATCATTATTGTCTATAAATAGTACATGTCATTTGCGTTATAGAGCAAGTGGAAGATATACAATATACTTCTCTTATTTTCTTGTGTTTATCTTTTTTCTCCTCTTAATCTGTAGATTTGTTAGCTAATTTTATAATATAATTAAATTTAATATATTCTAACATATTTTTTACTCAATTCCTTTAATGTTTTCTTATCATAAACTATTCAACAATTATATAAATGAGGGCAATATTAAAAACACATTAATTTTTTAAAATAATTAAAATTAAAAAATGAAATTTCTAGTAATTTATAAATAAAGTTTGAGAAATAGTGCATCTCATACTTATTATTTGTTTAATCTTTAATATAAGAATTAATTTATATTATAAAATAAATTTTATATTAAGATTCAGAAGAGTATTATATTATGACAACCATCTTGTGCAAAGGGTTTAAAACTTTTTTATTATTAGTTCAACTCAAGTGGATCCTCTAATTTGGCTTCTCTTGCCATCTCATAGAAAATCATTTGAACTTCTATTTTTTTAAAGTTTGAGTCGCCAAAGTGAAATTTACTATATATTTGTTGTTTAATTCTCATTGTTGTGACTTCAGAAAACTTACACTATTACGGCATCAATTTATTTGTCATAATACTGATTTTTGTGAATAAAAGTATGAACAGCTCAGTCGTTGCACGTGTGTAACTACTAGTTTAAATCTTTCATAGTTATTTATATACTAATCAAAGATTGAATAAGATTTCAAAGAAAAGTATCCATTAACCAAAACTAAGGAAGAAACCAAGGAGTTATTGAAGATGAAATTTGCAGTCTCGAAGTCCTTTGAATTAAGGGATGGTTTGACCTCCCTTACAAAAAGATTAAAAGAAAGAAACTAAGGAAGAAACCAAAGATTTCCTTCCCATTCTTCTTCCCATCCTTGGCCATTCCTCTTCATGGTACTAATAATGGCTGACCCTAGTTCGTTGTCATTCGGTTCTCTGGCAGTTCCTGCAACGCAGTTCTTTTCCTCTCCACTTCCTGCACATTAATGAAAATGACAGTGAATTAGATTGTTAATGTAAATATAGTCACTTAAATTGCAAGTGAAAAAGAAATTCAGCCTCACCTTAACAGCATTATTACTACTCTTGTCTTTATTGGTTTCATTTTCTAATGATAAGTTCTTCAGCATCTTCCTGAGCTGCCGCATGCTTTTACTGTTCAGATCATCATTGATCTGGTTTTCCTTCTGCTTATCTCCCTCCGGAACATTATCAGTGGTCTTTTGTTCAGAACTGATTGGAGCAAAAGTCACAGATGGAACATCAGCAATTTCATCAGAGTCTTCATTGCCAATTTGAACATCTGCAGTTTCAGATTCTGCTTCAGCTTCAGTTCTAACCAATGAAGATTGAACATGTGCAGTTTCAGATTCTGCTTTAGCTTCATTTATAACTAATGGAGATTCAGAATCTGCTACAACTTGGGCGTCTGTATTTTCTTCTGCTGATGGTTCATTGCAGATCTCCATAACAGCACCATTCTCTGCATATTTATTGGATTCTTCAATATCTGATGAAGTTTTAAATTCCAATTCTTCATGAACAAGAGAAGACGTGTTTTTGTCTTCAACTTCAACTACTTCTTTCTCAGCAGAGAACATCTCTTTAGAATTCTGAATGTCACAGGAAATTTCAACTGCTTTGTTCTCAGCAGAAAACATTTCTTGGGAATTCTGATTGTCATAAGCAGTTTCAATTGCATTGTCTTCAGCAGAAAACGTCTCCTCAGGATTCTGAAATTCACAAGCAGTTTCAGCAGCTTCCTTGTTGTTCTCAGAAAAGAACATTACCCCAGAATTCTGAGCATCATTGCCCACAGTAGAATGTTCACTTGCCTCATTCTTGTCTGCAACAATCAAAGAAGCATCAACCTCACCATCAACTTTAAAAACATGTATTTCTGCTGAGTCATCTCCCATTTTAACAACTGCTTCATTGTCACCAAAGAATGCATCATTCTCAGTACAGTGGGAAATATTATTTTCGAGCTCTGAAGAATCACAAGAATTCTCAATTTGACATATAATCTCAGTTCCTGCAGAGAGCAGCATGACACCCACCAAATTCAACGTCTATTGAAGCACATACCAATGAAATAATAACAAGATCATTGTACAAAAGAATTTAACACAAAAGGAATCATTCAACCAATGGAAAGGAGAACACACCTGATTCATTATTAGCACCAATCAATTCCTTGGCATCTGGCTTCGTTAATTCAACTTCTGATTCAGAACTGTTGTTGATATCCTTCAATGGAGATCCTGATATGTTGATTTTCATGAGACTATCTTGTGGTTCAGCCTGCATACTCTCCAATGGCATTTCTGAATTGGAATCATTTGCTTGGCATTCAAATTCAGTGTTCTTTTCTGAAGAGGTAATTTCCAATTCATCAATTTTCTCAATATCCTCAGTTGATATAGCCTGTGAACTAGCTCCTGCATCATGAACTAGTCTAATTTTGGACACCAGCAAAACAACAAAGTCTCCAAAAACAAAGAAATAAAAAAAAAAAAAAGATGTCCTGCTCGAACATACCCTCCAGAGCATCTTCTGATTCTTCAATCTTCTGAGGAAGATCCATCGTTTCTCCAGAAAACTCATCAACCTTCACTGATTCTGTTTCAACAGCGTCCACAAAACTTATCTTAGACGAGTTCTTTTCTGAAGAGGTAACCTCTGATTCATCAGCGTTCTCTGTAACTTCAGTTGATAATGCTAGTGAGCTAGCCCCTGTATCATACCCTTTGTTAATTTAGGACTCCAAAAAGAACAAGAAATATCTCAAGAAGAACGACAAAAGATTTGAGGCTTAGTAAAACAAATACATTGGACATACCATTTTCAGTGTCTACTGCGTCTTCCATTTGCTGAGAAATACTAGTCAATTCTTCAGAAATCTCATCAACGTGAACTGATCCTGTTTCTTTCTTCTCCACTATGCTCATCTTAGACAAGCTCTTCTCCAACAACCTCACTGACTTCCTGGTGTTGTAAGCTGAAGTAGCCTTTACCCTACTGCTTGAAGCTGCAGGAGTCTTAGGCACATGATCAGTTGGCTTTTCATCTTCCTTCTTTCTGCGAGTGGACACTGCTGAAGCTCTTCTACTGGTTGTTGTCACAGCAGGAGTTACAGGAGCATTAAGATCTTTGTTCTCTTGATCGATTTTTTCCTCATTTCTTTCCCTTGCCTCACGTCGAAGCCGAGTAGAGATCTTGGAGCTTTCTGGTTCTTCCACAACTGGTTTTCTCCTAGTTGACGTCCGGCAAGCTGGGGTTCCAACGCCCTTTTCATCAGGAAACTTCTGGGCATCAGTGTCTACGGGATTCAAAACTTCTTCTATCCCTTCAACCTGACATATTCAACGGAAGATTTCGGAATCAACAGTTAAAACCAGAAGAACAATGAGGAAGAAAGCAATTGGGTCATCTAGAAGTGCAGGATCTTGCTTGATTGCCGATATGATTATTCAAAATATATATAGTATCATGTAAATAGAAAGATATCGAAGGGGGTATAAGAATGCATTATATAAAGGCCATCAAGATACCCAAAACTTCCGGGCAATATCAGCCTAATGAAAAGGATCAGTTTCAACAGCGAAGAATAATAAATCATTGCTTGATGATTGAATTGAAATGCGAAATTAAAACGCATACAACTGGAATCAAATATTACCCAATCCAAAATTTATTTCGATTTTTCTGTCTCAAAACTCTCCATAAATCATACTACACACAATCAGTTTCAACCGCGAAGAATAATATATCATCGCCTGATGTTTGAATTGAAGTGCAAAATTAAAACGCATGAAAATGGAATCAAAATTTATTTCAATTATTCTATCTCGAAACTCTTAAAAAATCGTGCTGCATACAATCACGAAAGTCAGAAACAAATTGGATATTGCAGGAGAGAGAAAGAAAGAAAGAAGAAACACATTACGTGCTCTAGAGCAGCAAGAGAATCGGCCATGGCGACATTAGTCATATTAGCGGGAATTTTGTTCTTCTTGCACAGGGCTTGGAGCTGCTTCCTTGAGAGAGTGTGGAATTCCATGATTAAGGTTTGTAAATTGAATCAAAACAAGATGTTTTGTATTTGGGAGCTGAGAATTAAGAAAGGCGTAGAAGTGTCTGAATCCGAATGCAGATCGGCGAGGGAAATGGAGATTGAAGGTGCTATATGTACCGTTGGTCGTGCGGGAGAGAGACGTTTGAGAACCCTAGAAATTATGACCGTTGGAGCGTGATTTGAAATTTGAATTTCCGGGTTATTTTCGGCCTCAATTTCTGGTTAAATTATCAAGCCGATATTCTAGGGCCCAAAACAATTGGGTCCTTTAAAGAGTTAGACTGACTAGCTTAAAAAAAATACATCTTAATTCTTATATATTTAAATTTATATTTAAGAGTAATAGACAGCTCATTCTACTTAAAAGAAATACAATAGAGATTTTGTCCTGCTCTTAGTAGGGGAATTCAACCCTTTTTTAAAAATTTTTTTATAAAAAAAACAGTTCAAATTTACTTGTTTAACATCAATAATAGGTTTATACCAAAAAACACAAACATCAACAATAGGCACCCATCATTTATATAAAAAAAATAATAGGCACCCATGTTTGTATAAAAAAATAATAGATACCTATTATCTGTTAATTCAGCTAATAAAATGATAGGACATGTAATTATTTGAAGTATGTTCAATGCTTAAAAAATATTATTTTGTTGAGTTTCAGTCTCAACACCTGGAAATATATCTTAACTTCTAAGTATTATCATATAAAAAGAATGGAGACTTTATCTTACCTTTAAAATCATGACTGAATTTTATTCACTTACTATATGCTTCCTACTTGGATTGAGTTTTTCTCATTTTCCTTTCTCCTATTCTTCTCAGTATCTCATTTACCATTGGATAAAAAATGGATAGTTTAGATTAAATATTTTATAAAATTAATATTATAAATATAAATGAACAAATTTAAATTGTTAAAATTGGATCAGTGATTAGTACATTTTATAACTGCATCACAGAAAAAAAATAGAAAAAATTAACATTGATCTAAAGGTTGAGAGAGGATACTGAGAGGATGAGAAAAAAAGAAAGAAAAGGAGAGGATTTCCTTCCGGCTCAATGACCTCAAAAATCAAAACTAACCTATGCATTATTAGTTAAGAGTCTGTTTGGATAAAAGTTTAAAAATGACTTATGAAAAAAGAGAGTTTTTGGATAGCTTTTAAAAAATGATTTTTGGAGAAGAGTTTATAAAAAAAAATAATTTTGAATAAATGAGTGTTTAGATAATTATTTCCAAAAGTACTTTTATTATTAATAAATTACGAAAAAATGTATGAGTATTAATGAGAAGAGATAAGAGATGAAAGGAGAGAGGAGATAGGGTATAAGAAAAAGTAGGAGAGAGGAGAGAGGGTTTAAGAAAAAGTAGGAGTTCACAAGCTTTTTTACTGTTTCATAAGCTACTCTGACCAGCTTATCTAAACTTTAATTTTAAACCATGATTTAATCCAAAAGCCGGTTTGAACAAATATAGCTGTTTGTTTTAAAATTTCTCAAAATCTAGATTTTACCTAAACTTAAGTTTAAAACCTAGATTTAAGATGTTCCCAAATACACACTAAAAATAATTACAATAGGAGCTAGTTGAGACTTAAGAGGTAGGGTTGCACGGGACAGGTCGGGACTGAGACAACCCCGTCCCGATATAGTGCATGGGACGCAAAATGCGTCCTATCTCCCATCCCGAATTTATCCCGGTCCCGACGAGACTGGGACGGGAATTCTCGATCATATTTTTTAAAAAAATATTATAATAAAATTATCTCAGTAAATCATTCCATATAAAAAAACTACGGTAACTTTCTCTAAATACAAATATCCCTCCCTAATATAAAATAATAACTTACCCAGATAAGAGAAAAAAATAACAGTAAGGAAGAATAAAAATATTTGTATAAGAATATTTGTAAGTAAAAATATTTGTATGAGAGTGGTGACTGGAGAAACCTATGACCTTGAACAAGAAAAATGTAAGAAAATAGAGATGGAGAATATGAGACGAGTGTATAAAGTAAGAAATATAAGAGAATATAATATTTTTTTATAAAAAAAATGGGGTTGGGATGGGACGGGAATCTCGAGGGTAAGGTCAAGACCCGTCCCGTCCCGTCCCGATGATTTCCTGCCTTGATCTTTTTCGGGACGGGATGGACCAATCCTAAAATTATTGGGATCAGGTCAGGACACCCAGAGCATGATCTATTTAGACACCCCTATTGAGAGGTTTGTTTTTTTACTTTTGTCTTAGGGCCTGTTTGGCAAATTGCCAAACCTAGGTTTGAAATGTAGGTTTGGTTTAAAACCTAGGTTTGGAGAAATTTTAAACCAAATAACCATATTTGTTCAAACGGGCCTTTGGATTAAACCATGGTTTAAAACCAAGGTTTCAAATAAGCTGGTCAGAGTAGCTTATGGAACAGTAAACTACTTATGAACTGACCAATTACTATATTACCCATACTTTTTCTTACACTATTTCTCCTATTTTTTCTTACACCCTCTCTCCTCTCTCATACTTTTTCTTATACACTCTCTCTTTTCTTTCTTATACCCTCTCTCATCTCTCCTCTCATATCTTATCTCTCCTCATTTAATACTCATACCATTTTTCGTAATTTATCCATAATAAAAACACTTTTAGAAATAACTATCCAAACACTCATTTATTCAAAAACAACTTTTTTTTATAATCTATTTTTCAAAACCCCTTTTCTATAAGTCCGTTTTTTTCATAAACCTGTTTCTAAAATCTTATCCAAACACACACTTAAATATATACTTCTACTATGTCTCAAATTTGTATTTCATTTTACTGTCCGCACGATTTTAGTGATTTTTTAAAAAAATAAATTTTAAACGTTTCCTATACTATAGGAATCCTATTTTCCTATACTATAAACATTAATTTTTTGAAAGAATTGCTGAGAAGTATTCTTGATGAAAAATTATTACTAAAAAGTTATATAAAATTATTAAATAATTAAATAATCCCAAAAGATACGGCTGTAATATATTTTATTTATGCAATTATTAAATTATCCTTATAAATTAAATAAGATAAAAATAACAAATTATTAAATACGCGATAATAATTTAATGTGACATAAATAATGACTAAAAAGTATATAATAACAATTTAATGTGATACAATAATAACTGAAGACATGTGATGGCCCGAGTTATTTTTGTGCCCCAATAACTTATAATTATATGCCTCTAGTTATCATCGGTATGATATTAAATTTATAAAGATAGTTTAATAAGTGTACAGATTAAATATATCATCTTTTTTTAGAATAATTTAATTATTTAATAATTTTATAAAACTTTTTAATAATAAATTCTCTTCCACCTAATCTCTGAACAATTTTCTCCAACTTTTTTAACCAAAACCTTACGGTGGGATCGATAAGAATTTGGGAGTAGGCTTCTCTCCTCTACCCTTCTCCCATTCTACTCCCCATCTACTATCATTTTTCCTTCACTTGTTCTTCTTTTTATACATACAACACTTAATTTTATAAAAGCAGTTACCAGTTACCTAAGTTGATTGTTCGGTAAAACTTCTTTTATTTTTCTCAATTCAATTTATTTCTACTTTATTTCCCTTCTATTTCATAATTTAAATGGCACAGATTTAGGAAAAGGAGATGACATTGAAAAGAAGTTGAAATTTTCCCTACAAAATAAGTGACTTTCCCATTCAACCCTTGCACCATGCATTATGCATTCTACAAGTTACAATTCAAAGTTAAGGCAATTGATTTATTTTTGTCACAAAATTGTATAAGCAGTTCTCACTAATTCTTGCTTCCTTCCTTCCCAGTGAATTGGCAAAAACAAGTGAACTCAAGATTGAAACTGAACAACTTTAGAATTTCAACAAGTTCCTAGCATCAGTGCATAAAGATTCTACATGTGTTTCATCTTTCTCAGGACCATTCAAATTGCAAAAACAAAACTATCATAATCCCTTAACTATGCTGTCTTTTCTTTTGTATACATACACAAATCCTACCTGCAAATAAACCAAAATATTGGCTGAAACAGCTTCCCAAACTTCACTTTCACAAGCTCATCCATGGAAACTCTCTGCAAAATGTCATCCACGACGCACACGTATTGCGCTTTGGTCCAGAGATATTTTATAATCAAGTGAACTGTCTTCTAATGTATGTGTCTTCATGTACAAATACTGGTTCTTGACTGGTCTGGGTTGGCGGGAACTGTGGTTGTCCCATGGCTATGCCTCCTCCTTGATTTGGCAACGACGATGTACCATCGCCAATGATCTTTCCTGTGCTTAGGGTAATGTAGTAGACAATTCCAAATGCTGCACTCGCAAGGGATAGGATCGAACCACCTGTGAAAACTCCGGGCTTCACCACATAGCAGTAGTAGGTGCCGAAGTACATGCTTTCATCACCACCATGTTGATCATTAAGCGCTGCACCAGTTAGTAGCAGGAGAAACCCAATGACAAAGGTGAACCTGTTTCGCATTAAACCACGATGTTAGCTGAGTAATATGCTAACAGTATAAATTGTGAATCTAGTCTGACATACAAGGCTGATGATTCATGCCACATAAAATACTGTTGATATAGTTTATGGGAATGAGATGGAATGGAAAGGTGAGAAAGGGGAACAAATTAACTGGTGGGATATGAAATGACATTCATATCCCTCTTTCTTACAAGAAAATGACAAGTACTGTAAAATAATGATAAAAAGAATATAATAGACAACTGTTTCCCACTACTTCTTATCTTTTCTCTTACCCTCATACTAAACAAGGCCTCAGAGGACAACATGGTGAATTTTCAAATATAAAACAAAGCCTGAACAGTTATTGTTATTGGCATACATGAAATTCATGTAACCACAGTTCAAGAAGAAACCGAGCATAATTATTCTATTCACAAAACCATATAAAGGAATCAAAATACATGTTTTACAGGTTTAAAGAACTCAAAGTGCTTACAAGTCTAGAAAGAAGTAAAGTAAGACAATAAAACAAATGCAGTGATTATCTTGTACAGCTTGTGAATGCTTTGTACCAAATCTTTAGTAACTATGTAAGAGTTCAAAACAGAAGTTCCAAAACAAAGTCAATAACGAAAAGAGTACATATAAAGCACCAAAATCTGTGAAATCATGCATCATATTTATGTAACCTAACCTAAGAAGGATAATGCACATGAAAAGGAAAACTAGAACAATCTCATCAGTATAAAGTTTTATTTTTCAATACACTTCACTAAATTACAGTATGCATTATAAGGTTTTTACATACTAAAAGTACAAGCATGTCTAAATAAGACTGATACTCATTATCATATAGGCAAATTCACTCATAGTCATGTATTATGTACATCTTAATATTATCAACACGTTATAATGATTAATTAAAACACAACGTGTTGAATACTAATAACCTGATTGTGTTATGTTATTTGGTAGTTATGGTAAGCGCCACATACTACAATCAAACTACTCACCGGCTTCCCTAAATAGATTATACATTGAGTTAAAAAGGTACTTTATATGACATCCAAACCCCTCTAAGTTAGGCTGATGTTTAAATTGTGGTGACCTGGCATGCTGGAATGGGTCGTATTGCAGTTGATTTAAAGGTGCATAATATGTTTCCGTCTTAGGATGGCGGATGGTATAGCTAATTCTTCCTAGTTTCAGGTGCCAAACCAACTGCTAAAGCAAACAACACGATGGCCAGAACAGACCTAGTTAGCATCAGCATGTATTTTAAAAGGATGAAATACTGCGGATACAGGAGCTACACCAGTAGTTACCAGTAGTTATATAAGGGGAAATCACAACCCCAAAACTGACTCTCACTAGCACAGGGTTAAACAAGATGTACCACTTTTAAGCTTGGACTATACTTTCATTTTACATCTTTGGAGAAAATATCTCAAGTTAAGCTTCCTCTTCAGTAACCCAACTTTGGCACCGAAGAATGCCATCTCCAGCTGCCCATGTTTCTCTTTCATGGCACATTGTGTTTGCAACTTAAACAATGATCTAACTGAAGAAAATCAGACTATAATGAAATAAAATTGGCATATTCCTCACAAAAAGCCAACAGCATGTGGTCCAACATCTACTTTAAATATATTGTGTCGAAAATAAAGCATTAAAACTCAACCAGATCTGGCAATATTTTCAGATCAGGCGTGATTCCTTCTTAATGAGGAATAATCAAAATTTGGCCATCATTAAGCTCCTATATTTTAGCAACAGTCATCTTACTTAATTCCTAACCTTTGGGTACTTAATGCTCGAGATATGTGGACCTTAATATACCTTAATTCCCGGTTTTTCCTTTTCTGGAAGTGCTCCTTCACCCCTATTTAATGTACCTTCTGGTTTCTTCAGGGTACTTAAGCTATAAAACTAATGTTTCTATGATCTTTGGTACCACAAAATAAATTATCCCCATTCATCTATGCTGCCCACAAATACAGGTCAGTTAAATGCCAATTTCTCTTCAGAAGAATGAAATTTGTAATTCGACTTTATAGCTAAGAAATTGAAAGCATTAACAGAGTCACTAAGGAATACGAAGGTAAAAGGGATTAGGTGAAATGAAAATTACCAAGATAATACGAAGCAAACCAGTGCCAGCCTCCAACTAGAATCAGGGATTCGAGGGCCTCTTCTACAACAAATACACCCAGTTGAAACATTTATGATGATTTGAGCGATCATAAGAGACAGAGCTGCAGTTAAACCAAGAGGTAGTGCAGGACTTCGAGGATACAGGCATTGATCAGGACGATCAGTTATAACTTGAGAACCCTGCAGAAGTCACAGAACAGTGTTTCAATGGTATTTGTGGATGATGTAGAAAAAGGAAAGCAAACAAACGATGCCAGAGTTAGCAAGTGCAACATCAATAGACTGCCTGATACAAAGTAAAAATATCGCTCGACAAATATATTACTGCTCCTACCAGTATCACATTTGGTAAAAATCTTACCATCTAATTCCATGTCAATTACCGACAAGCATACTAAAAGCTGGAAGATAACATAATAAACGGGAACGGACAAGCATTATATTTATAGTTAAGGAATGCAATTTACGTCAGACTTGCTGGGTCCCTTGTCCCTCCCCGCTTGAGTCAGATAAATCAAAGTTTGATGCGTGTTTGGAGAAAAAAGAAAACCTAACTTCTATAGTACAATGTCAAGGTGACATTAGGGTTCTTCTTCCATATCCATATACAATTTACATTTACAAAAGCTCAGTGGTAAGATTCATTCTAAAATTAAATAGTTTGCTCCCACACTAAAAACCTAACTTGCTCCATCATTGCCATCTCCACTGATAGTACAACACATGTAAAGCAACAAGGGATTCAATGCCGTACTAATCCCTCATGTACTGTTTAGACCTAATTTAGAAAGTTCTTTAATTTGTTCATTAAAACTGTCAATTTTAATCTGAAATTTTTTTTCCTCCAAAAGTCTGTAGAGATCAGCACGGTCCTCATACTCACTTTTCATCCCATGAACACTGGATCGATTTCTATTAAGAGGGGCTCTAGTTAATTGCTCAGACTGAAAAACTCATGTTTCAGAACTCTTCAAAAGCAAGAAAATTTCTATTTATAAGTTTTCTTCAACCGTTCCAGCAACTATCGGGCCCAGCATGGATGAATAAACCACAACCATAAAACAAAGCAAAATAAAAAGATAAAAAAACCACAATAAACAGCCCTAATCAAACCCTTAAAACACAACACAAAAAAATACCTTAATCCGAGTCCCCTCTGCAGCAAACCCAGTCGCAGCCGCTAATATCCCCAAGAAACCCACAACACCGCAAACCGCCAGAACCTTCCTCTCCATCTCTGTGCGCGTGTGTGAATCAAAGTGTCTCCGGGGTTGCGCTGGTGAAGCGGTGAAGCAGAAGAAGGAGGTGGAGGAAAAGTAAAGTTGATAGAGGCGTACGGAATGCGGGACGTGAGATGTGACGTGCGAAAGGGGTCGTCTTTAGTCTTGTTATTCTCGCAGAATTGGAAAAGCCGTCAAAGCCAGTCTTATTATTGGAGATCGGAGAATGATGACAATCCAAAAAATTAATTTAACGAACAATTAAAGTTCTTAAGTTTTTTTTTTTAAAAAAAATGAGTTACAAATTCATATAATTGTAAATAGGAATCTCAATTTTGGGATACCGTTTAGACCTTACTTGGGTTGGTTTGCAAAATGAAATTAGAATAAAAGTGAGTCATCTTAATATATGGATAAAAGATTAATTGATTAATTATTTATTATTATAATTTATTATTAATTAATTGTATTATTGATTAACTATTATGAGGCTCAAAATTATTATTACAATTAAAATTTTAAAATATTATAGATTCAATTGATGATATTACTTAATAAAATTATTTATTAAGATTATTAATTACTGTTTATAAATAAATTAAAAATTTTGAATATGATTGACTCAAACTCATTATTAATTTAATTAGGTATTATAAAATTTTAAGATTAAAGTTAATGATAATTGATTTATTATTATTTATGTTTAGATATTTATTTTTAAAAATAAATTTAGATGGTGAATAACATAAAAGAATATACGTTTTTTTAATATAAAAATTAATTGAATAATTAATTTAAATTTTAAATATAAAATTTATTTTTTAAATTTATCAATTTTTTAAATTATCTTTATTAATATTTTTTTAATAATAATTAAATAAGGAACATATGAAGAGAGTTAAAAAAAATATGAGAATGATTTATCATATTTTAACAATAATCAAGTTGATGACAATTGATTTATTATAATTTATGTTTGGATATTTATTTTTAAAAATAAATTTAGATATAGAATGACATAAAAAATATTTTTTAATTTGGAAGTTAATTTTAATTTTAAATATAATATTTATTTTTTTAAAATTTATTAATTTTTTTAAATTATCCCTATTAATATTTTTTTAACAATAATCAAATAAAGAAGATATGGGGGGAGTTAAAAAAAATTATTAGAATGATTTATCATGTTTTAACAATAATCAAGTTGATGACAATTGATTTATTACAATTTATGTTTGTATATTTATTCTTAAAAATAAATTTAGATATAGAAGATATAAAAAAATATATTCTTTTTTAATATAGTAGTTAATTGGGGAGTTAATTTTAATTCTAAATATAATATTTATTTTTTAAATTTTTTTTAAATTATCCCTATTAATATTTCTTTAACAATAATCAAGTAAAGAAAATTTGTAGGGAGTTAAAGAAAAAATTATTAGGATGATTTAAAAAGAATATATCGTATTAATTAATTTAATTAATTTTTTAATATAATTAAATTAATTAAATCTATTATATATTAAAAATTAAATAATTAAATTTTATCTAATTTCCGTTTTTTTAACGTAAAAAATTTATCTAAGTTCATCCGCAAACTGTGGCGTGCAGTTTATCGAAGATTTAATAATTGTCAATCAAATGATATTTTGGACCTAAGCGGGATTTTGCCTATGATTTTAGCCCATGGTCTCACCCAGTCAAAATAAAACGTTACAAAATATAGTAAAATAAAAATATATAATAAAAATGTTATTTTTTATTTTTAATATAATAATTAGTTAATATTTTTAGATAAATTAAAAAAATTAAATTAATCAATTAATAATAATTAATATAAAAATTAATTGACTAATTTAAGTAAATTAAAAAGTATATAATATGAATTTATTTTAAAATATTAAATTTAATCGTAATAAAATAATTTTTTTTAATTTTTTGATTTTATTTAAAAAATTAATTAATTTTTATATTAAATATGAGAAGGAGTACTATGTAATTTTGGCAAAATAAAAATTCGTGAAATTTGTCTTTTTTTTCTCTATTTTTGGGGAACATCAAAGAAATGAAAGAACCATGTGACTTAGGCTTGTTTCAAATAATTGACAAGTTAATTTTTTTAAAAAAAAATATGTGAGTATAATTTACTTGATTAACATTTTTTTACTTTTTGAGAAGTTGAAATTAATTTTAAAAAAAATATAAATACACTGAATTTGAATATTGAAAATAGAAATATCCTTTCTTTTAAATTCAGACTTGTAGAGGGTTTAATTGTAAAAAAAAATCAAATTATTAATAAATGACAAGTGTTTTTGGGTTTTACCTTTTACATTATAAATTACTTTTCAAATTCTTTAGAAAGTTAAGCTTATTTTGAATCAAACAGAGACAACTTACTAACTTTCTGCAAAATTAATACTATAAATAAATAATATTTATATTTTAAATAAAAATAACATTAAAAAATGAATAAGAATAACTAAATTTACTTGCATTTTGTCTTATCTATATCAAAGAACAGAGATGACAATTCAACCAAGAGGACATAATTCCGATAGAAATCAGTTTTCCTCCCTTTTTTTTTAACAAAAAGACAAAAAGTATTTATGAATTTAGGTTTGTTTATACAAGGAATAAAAAAAAATAACCTTAATGATTTTTGTAGTTTGATGACACGGCAAGATTTTTGTCTCTTTTCCGGTTAAAACCTCCAAGATCTTTTTGGATTTCTGTTTACTTCCACTATCACTCAAAACATCAGACTAAGCTCTTCTTTATCACAATTCTCCCCATCTCATTGTATAATGGTGCAATCCGTATCCAAATGCTTGCATTTTCAAGCTACTTAATGGTAGCAAGTGTTTGACAACCAATTAAGCTTAGGAACTTAATAAAAAGCTCATGAGAAGAACGATACGGACTGTACCATTGTACTACATTATTTTTATGCATTTGGTTATACATTTTTGATGACCCAGAAGGCAACATCCCGATCTGATATGATCAATAGCGTTGTTGTCGAGGAGTTAAATAATTAGTTGTCACCTTAATTGTTGACTTGGGTCACCTCGTTGAGCTATAGGATTAGTTTGCATTCATAACATTAAAATTTTTTAAAAAGACAAACAAATATCTTGAGTTTCTTCGTTTTAGCATTTGCATTGTTACTTGTTCTTGAGTTTGATTTGACTGTTATTGCTATTCTCTTGCTTGATTAAGTGTATTGCAGCTGTATCTTGCACTTAACTTAATGGAATTAGGAAATTGATTGCTGCTATAGGGCTTTCATGTGTTTACTTTGATTGATCTCTTCAATTTTCAGTGGTTTTAGACTTGTTCATATCAATTTTGAGTTGGTTTTAAGATATGCTATTATTGAATTGTCTGTGAAAAACTTCTTGAGTTGAGTGTAAAGAGTGATTTTGAATTGAGTGTAAAGAGAAGTTTTTTTTTTTACAAAATTTTTTAAAAAATAGTTAAATTTATCTATAAAACTGATATCAATATCAAGTAAAACGAGATATCTATTACTTTTAGATATAAATTTAAGTATTTAGGAGTTAGAGATGCCTCCCCAAATATCGTGACTGAAACTATAATAAAATGATACTCTTTAATAATTGAAAACATTTTAAATAATCGTATATCTCACCATTTCAACGTTAAACCTACATGATAGGTGTGAAGAGAGAAGTTTTAAAAGTATTAAAATATAGTTTTCATTGGTTTTGAACTACACTTAAGTTTTCAAGGGAATTTGAATTCAAATTTAGAAAACTTTCAGAGAAATTTTTCTCTGTCATCCTCTACGTGTATATTCATCGCGACCAACGAAGCTTTCGGCCGTGGTCTCTAAATTTTCTACGAGTACTGACAATTCCCACCTTTCCTCTTTTATTTCCTATATCAATAGTGTCAGAGGGGCATATTGAGAATTCTCAGGGGTATCAGGCATAGCGCAAGAACTTTGATTAACAAGATTGAAGGACATGAAGCCCAAGTTAAGGTCAGATATTAATTAAGCAATTATGGCTAAGAAAACAAAAAATTTGGAATTGATTCTATATCAATGAAATATCGTCCATACATGACGAATGAATTGGTGAATTATATGCAAGATAAATAGTAAAAATTATCATTTACATTTGCTCATTTACATTTTTTAAATAAAATTGTTTAAATTAAATAATGTGGTATAACAACTTATTAATTAAATTATATTTGAATAAAGAAAGTAAATGAATGAATAATTTTACCCTGATTTTGACTTGTTTATATCATGAAACAAATTAATAAAGCATTCCCTTAGATTTGAACCCTCCCAATAATATTAGCCACTGCAAATTTAGTTTTATTTATTCTTGTATTTTTAATAGATTTCTATTTTCATATATACAAAATGTGAAACAAAAATAATGCTCTATCTACACCTTTTTTAAAAAAAATAAAAATAAATTTATCACTAGATATCAAATATTTTAAATCCAAACTTATCCAAATTAAATTTAGAAGAGCAAGTGAATGTGTGACCAACAACATTAAATGAGCTCCAAATTTTTCTAAATCCTTTTTAAGAGGGGGTCTTCATTTAGTGGGAAAAGTGTCACTTGCAAAATTCTCAAAAAAAAAAAAGATCCAATTAAGTACATGTAACAATCTCTTTGTAAAATCTTAACCATTAAGGCTATATTTAGATGGAGAGAAAAATTAGAGAAAATAATACTATAAAAAAATTTCTTAAAATGATTAGAAAAATTACTATTTTTAATAATTTTCTCTTATAGTTTTCTTTTATCTCTAATTTTTCTCCCCCATCAAAAGATAGGGCAAGAGTATTTAGTTTCATGTTAAAAACCCTAAATATCAACCTTCATTGAACCAATAAAATTATAATTTTAGTAGTTTCTAACGTGAAACCAAATTTACAGGGTAACCTTCAAGAAAATATTTTTCACATGCTTAGACCAAAGTAAAAGCAAGTGTTGTCTAATTTTGTGCGAATTTCAGAATTTCCATTTGTGAACAGTTCAACTTCAATAACACTATTTGCAGAGTTGCAATACATATTTACTACAATGAATCATGCTTCAGCTGTAACATCCACAATGGAAGTTGGTTTTGAGATGCAAGCTCATACATGGAGAACAAGTTGATTTTGGAGGATTGTCAATAAAGGCAGTGATTCATGGAAGAAAACTTCACTGAAGACCATAAACAAGCAATGCTCCTACTGCTCCAACACCAGCAACCAGTCCAATAATAACTCCAATTGGTGGCAAACCCCCACCGATAGCTTTCCCCGTGTTGGGGTCATACCGAGCAAACCTCTTCTTCGGCGCCTGACACTGGGGGCATACGTATGTGTCCGGCTGCAAAAGACAAAGAGATCAGACGTTATGGATATCGTCCATTGAAAATGCAACTTTGGACATTCAAAACTCATATCTTGTGAATAACTATAAATCGATGCAGATATTTAGCGTACAAAAGTGAATGCACATAATGCATTTGAGAAGAGACAGAGAAAAGAGATTATGGGTATAAAGAAGCGGTGTCGGTTTCCCACAGTCACATTCTTTAACACCACTTTCTCTTCCAATAAATAAATTCATGAAAGTAAGGGATTTAGAAAGGTCAAACATCATTTTGTTTGATTTGATGGCAATTTGTTGTTAAGGAGATGAGAGCTATTAAACACAACTTGATGGAAGTTTCTATCAGGTAGATTGATGTTGTCAGCACATGACAGTCGCAAAACAATGAAAATGCAGCCACTTAATGAGAAAAATGATGATATGATACTATAATGAGAAGAAAAGGCAAATCATCTTCTTTTGCTAAATTTTTCGTAAAAAAAAAAATGGGCAGTGTTCTAGCACTGATACGCCTTTCAGCTTTTACCTGCTCATCAAAAGGTTTCTGTAAGGTGTATATGTATCCACAATCAATGCAAATGTGAGTAGCTCTAGCCTGCATTCAAGGTGGGGCACCTTATTAGCTGTTGAATGTAAGAAGACATGAAAATGTCATCATGGGCCTAGAAGATAAATAGACATGAAGCAGTAGTCATTACTTGCCTTTTGAGCCTCAGTCAATTTTCTTCCGAAGCGGGGAGGGGCGGGGCGTTTTGGAAGTCTTTTAACATCTACATCAGCACCTCTTCATTAAAAAAAAATGAACATTTTATAATTTGATAACTCACGACAACCACCGATAAGTATGAATAAATAATCTTCAAGATTGCACGAAAATCACACCCTAATATCTCAACCCTTCCTCTTACACATTCACATGTATGATACATTTATGTTGTTTGACAAACTGATGCGCGTGATTAGTGTTGTAGAAACAGATTTCAAGAAGAATGTATCGCTGAATGCATAACAAAATTCAATGCTAATCGGACTGAGTAGTTACTTTTGCCCTTGATGTTTTCATATTATTTGCCCGTTGGTTAATTCAACTAGCTGTGCCAGTATTTGTCAGGCTATCTATAATACTATTCACTGTTTGTCCCCTTCCCCGGCAGGATCCCACACCATATGCATCATGAAACATAATCACAAAGCAAACCAGTTTTTGGGCATACTACCAGGAATTAAAGGAGACGTCAAATTACAAGATAAGTAGAATCTAGAATAAAGATCTTTATCAGCATAAGTTATTGAAAACTTTGAGCTGGGGCACGTGCATGTGTGTATGTGTTAACTAATAGCAACTTAGTCTTATAAGAATCAATGCGCTCAAGCAAGTGCTAAGGCTTAAAAACACAAAAGGGTAGAATGAAGAAAACCTGCTGACAACAAAGTAGACAGAGTCTGGCTTTGCTTGAATGGCAGTTTTTGTAAATCCAAGCTTATCAGCTGGCCACAGTTCATCCCCAAAGAAACTGCTAGTATAAAGGACTTGGTCCCCTGCTTTCAACCCTGCTTTAGCTGCATTCCCACCACCTTCCACCCCCTAAAACAGACCATAAGTTTCCATTAACGACCAAAAAACTAATAGACATTGGCCTGTTTGGTATCAAAAGGAAGAAGCTTTCATTTTTAATGACCATATGTTATCATTTTTATTTTTATTTAATCTAAGGACACATGTATCATTTTTATCAAGAGAGAATTATTGTGCAGTTTCACATAACCAATTTAATCATTAAAAAATACTACAAGTGAGTTACATGTAATGATAATATCATGTAAGGAAATGATATTCACTTGTTCTAGAATTTTTTAGTGATTAAATTGATTATATAGCAATGCTCAATAATTCTCTTTTTTATCTATGTTCCAATACTCTTTTCATTTTCGTCCCTAACATTCGGCAAGCCAAATGTGCGTATGTTTAAGCTGAGGAGATTTCAAAAGGGCCAAAAGACCGGCAAATTTTGAATTTTGAATCTAAATAAAAAATTATCTAAACTATATTTCTGTTTGCTATTCTCCCATTCTCCACAATTTAAGCATATCCTCTTGAAGGCATTGATAAATATGTACTGCTCCAACCAAATTATAATTAAAAAGAAAAATGGCCTTCACATGCAGTAAGAGTTCTAACAGAAATCATCAGAGCCCTGTACAAAACAACTGCATCAAGCTACACAATAAATGGGGAAGAATACCTTTGAGGAAATAATTGGGTTGGTACAATCTGATGAAGACATGGGTCATTAATCACTCACCAAACTGGCTAAAATTTTCCATTAAAAGTAGAAAGCAAGCAAGTTTTACTCACGGTGATGACGACTCCGCCACCAGATTTCTGGCCCAATGTGAGGCCAAGTGGCTTATCGACCTCAACCTCAATGGTCTTCGAAGCCCCAGCAGCTCTCGCAGCGATCTCAAGCCCTCTTCTGGCAAGGGCGGAACCTTTCGTGTTCTCAACCACAAAGAAGGAATCCGAAACAACCCTTTTGGCTTCACGAAGTGAAATGCCCTGGAAAGACGTTTTCTGGAGAAACGAACCAAGAAAATCATAAATTCTAAGAATTTACCTGGGATTGTAAAAAAAAAACAGTGATCAGAATGAATAATTGTTACCTGGGATTGAGATGAAGGATTAAGGAGAGATTTGGAGTAGTGAGGATGGAGCTGAGAATTTTTGATGGGGTGGTTGGAGGAGGAGGAGGAGGAAGAGAAGGTTGCAGAGCATGAGGACGAAGAAGCTGCTGCAACAACACCTGACATGGCTGATCTTGCAGACAGTGAGAGAGTTGTGTTCTGTGGATGATAATGAGGTGTAGCAATTTGCAAACTCGAGTGAAGCAAAATTAGGAGATGCAAGTTATTTTTTCATGGTGGAAGATAATCTTTGATTGGCTGGGGATGATGAGCCCTCTGAGTGCCACACGCCCTCAACGTACAGCCACGAAGTCATTCCACATACCATCGGTTTTAAATTTTTAATTATTTTAATGGGAAAAATTACAAAGTAGGACCCAAATTCAATTTTAATGTAACTTTTAGATAGGTGAATTCGATTGAATTTTATGTTTTTAATTAAGCTTAAAACATAATATCATTTTGAATGAAATAAAAAGGCAATATGCTATTAGATTATATATGATATATATATTCTAATTTTTAATATAAAATTTAATTAAAAAATTAATTTTAATTTTAAATATAAAATTTATTTTTATATTTATTAATTATTTAAAATTATCTCTATAGACTCTTTCAATAAAAATAAAATAATAATTATATTAATTAATTTAACTAATTTTTTTAATTTAATTAAATAAATTAAATAAATTTTATATTAGAGATTATAAAAATATATATTCTTTTTACTAATAAATTAATATTTTTATTTAAATATTCTTGAAGATGAGACCTCTATGAGTACCACATAATCTTGATCAAGTTATTGCAAATAACATCGATTTATTTGGTTTTTTCTTATATAAATTTTTAAAAATGAGTTGAATTAATATACTATCTAAAGGTAGACGTATAGTCTCTTTTCTTTCTAGGCGATACTAATATCAAGTAAAATGAGTTGTCTATTACCCTCAGATATAAATTTAGGTATCTTGAAATTATGATATCTTTTCAAGCGTCATAACTAGAATTATAATAAAATAATAATTTTTAGAGATCAAATACACTCTAAATAGTTATATGTTTTACCTTTTCTCCAATTAAACCTATATATAATAGTTATTTAATTAATGCAATGGAAAAAATTACAAAGTAGGACTAACACCTCACCTAGGCCCAATTTTCTTTTAACTTTGTTGACTCAATGTCAAATTCGGAGATAAATTATGGGAAAAATTAATTCCCATGCCATTATAGTTTATCTCATATTTAAATCATATCGTCATAGTTTATTTTATTTAAATTAAGCTTTTCTTATTTGATTAATCTAGTAGGAATTAATTCAAATAAAATAAATTACAAGGATCGGTTCAAATTAAGGTAGAGTCTGAAAATTGATGGATTAATTTTGCAAATATTATATAATAAACTCTACTATTTATAACTAAAAATGTCGTAGTCTTTTTGCATCGGATTTCACTTCTTCAAGTTATCTTTGGGGTCTCGATTAATTTATCGGGTTCATTTTGGATTTAAAAGTCTTTTCCAATACAAGTTTAAACTTTTTTTCTGAATTTTGCATAATCATGGTATTTTATTGTAAGAGGAATCAAAAGTGGAATAATTGTTGGGGAAATTATCCTCTCTTTAAGTGTCTTGATCTATATTGTTAAACAGCTCACAAGCATCTAATTAAAACTTGTGCAAGTAGTGAAAAAAGAATAAATTGTTGAACTTGATATTTTATTTAAATAAAAAGAAAAGTAGATGAGAAAATATTAAAAAATATATTTAGATTTTTTTAATATCAAAATAAAATATTAAAAGAAAAAAATAATTTAGTATACTTTTTACTATTGAGAAAATACTTTAAGAATAAAATTATACCTTAAATTATTTTATAAGATTGAGTGCCACTGTGGTACTCAAAAAATATTTTAAGAATAAAATTAAAATAAAAATTATCTTAAAATGCTACATACTAGTAATTTTTTAGAGTATTAAATATAATTTAATCTTTTAATAAATTGAAGGCTTGTTCATAAAGTCAAAGATAAAATTTTCTAATAAATAAAAATTAATTTCTTAACAAAATTCAATACAATTAGTAGATGATTAAATCTCTTAAATATAATATTTTAGATTTAAACTAAGATGTATGTATTGAAAATATTTTATTGAAAGAGTCAAAACTTACTTCATTAATTTCTATTTTTAAAATAGTTAATTTTTAATTATCAACTAGGGAATAATACATGAAATCTATTAAAAAATTTAGAGTTAATTTTATAAAAAGATATTTTTAGAAATATATTATCTTTTAATTCTTAAATATAAAATATAATTTTTAGTATAAATTATAATATAAAATAAATTTTATATTAAAAATTATAGAAATATAAATACTTTCCTAAATTTTACAAAAAGTAAAAAGAGTAAATGAATCAAGGTATTAAAAATCAGGTTACTTATTTAATCTATCAAAGTAGTAGTTTAAAGATTATCAGTCCAATTGTAGTTATACCAAAATTAATTTAATCATAATTAAAATATACACAAATATTCATATATACCCTGAATGCAATAATACTTAAATAAAAGGCATTTAATTATTAAATAAGTAGATGGAATATTTATATATAATTATATATAATCAAATACAAATAGCTTATTAAAGCATGAATATGGCTTACTTTTTATTTTTTTAATTTTTTATAAAAGCACAAAATAATATTAATTAATAATATCTTGGCAAAAGTTTTTAAATAAGACTCAGAACTTTTTTTAAATTCAAAAACCACGTCATTTCAAAGATTTTTATACCATGAAACATGTTAAATTATTAATATATTACGCGATTGTTTCCTAGTCAAATTCCAGTCCAACTTCTCCCATCTTACGCCAAGATTCTCCCTCTTTACAAGTTAGTAACCTCCTCACATGTGTGATTTGCTTGCTCACGTGCCTATCTTCCTCTTGAAGGCACGTGTCCCATACCCTTCCCCGACCTCCAATTTCAGTTTTCGTCCCTTTTCAAATATGTTTTGAACCGCGTCGTTAAATAACTCCTTCACAATCACATCACCAATTCTGCAACTACTTCTACTCTCTCTCTTCTGATCTGCTCTGTACATTGCCTTCATACAGGTTGTAGTGGCGTTGCGTCGTTTCTTGTTTTGTTCACCTTTCCGTTCTTCTCCGAAAGGTTAGTCTCTGTTGTGTCTTTCCCATTTCTGTTACTCCATTCTCCGTCTTCTTCTGAATCTAATTGGCATTGCTTTAATTTTCTTTTTGTAATTTTGTTTACTTTGTCGGATGAATTGAAGAGGTTTTTGAAGGATTGAACTCAAGTCTCCGTAGTTGTAGAACCGTGATGACGATATGTAGAATTCTAATTCCGAATTTATAAATTATGTGATGCGGTTACTTTCGTTTTTGCATCTTTGTCTCGTTGTGTGGGTTTATTTTTTCATTTATTCTCTGCATTTTTTTTTTGGCTCGCTGCTGCTCGTGTTTTTGGCCTTTTGCTTCTTGATGATGAGCAGCTTCCAACACTTGAGAAAAACAGCTTGCAAGTTCCAAGTCCACTGGATACTCCTGGACGTCGGAATGTACAAATTCCGGTTTAATCTTATTAAATTTGATTAATTTTATTTTGTAACTTATGCTAGTCTATTTTTTCCCCTCTGGGTTTCTTTTTAAGATAAACAAGATTTGTTTGGATTTGATCATGAGTGTGAAAAATGAGCATAGGATACTTAATTTGGAATGATTTGATGCCTAGTCTACTCTTAACTGACTGATACTGTTCTTCATCAAATCGTTCGTAGTTTTCGTTTTGGATATTAAAAATGGATCCCTAAAATAAATGCAATGAATTGTGGTTTTGGCATTTGGGTGTCCTCTATCCCAGGTTTTTGCATGCGTTTTCTTTCTGATTAAAGTAATTGATGAGAAACTTGCAACGCATTGCGGGATGTGTCTTACACATAAGTGAGAACACAAAATAATGGATTTATTATTTAAAAGTCTTGCTATCATGTATTGTATCTTTAGGAGTTGTCATCTTCTTAGTGGATAATCCTCTGTGTTCTGATTTATTCATATTATACATAGGTTCTGCGATAGAGGGTTTGTCTACAATAAACATGAACATGCTTTCCTACTCACCATTTCTTTTCTTGAACCTTAATGGTGAGAGGTTTGTCATCCACTGTTGTCTTAGCTTTTTTGTTTTTTTTATACACCCGAAATTACAATGTTGTCTTAACTTTAGATATGACTCTTGTGTCTGTTTCTGCCTATGGTTGAAACACGAAAGGTCTTACCGTCACCAAATTTTCTTTCTATCTTCCTCTACTGGTTGTTGTGCATCCTACTGGTGACTGGCTAATTCGGATGCCATCTTATATTCCAACCAGAATTCCAGTTATTTATCTCATCCCATTTTTCTTCTTATCGATGGAAATCACTTTTACTGAGTTAGTTGCACACACCATGCAACTCTAGCAATGTCACAATTGATTTTGTACCTTTCAGTCGAGATCTCTGGCCACTGTTCATGTCTGATCTTCCCATTACTCGTGGTAATTTCCACTAGCACTGTTTGGTAATTTCTGATGATCATATTTCACCTAGCCACTATGCATTATATACCAGCTGTTGTGGATGTATTCGACCTCCTTCGTGACGTTCCGGTTTAGGTGTCCAGATTGACTGAAGTAACTCAATATGCCAAGTGACTTTTTGCACTTGCCTAATGTTTGGACTAAGATGATCATGGTCAGCATTTTTCTTTATGTTAAAAGAGGAATGAAGGCTCTGCTACCAAGTCATCTCAACATAAGCAATTTATATATTTCTTGGTGATGTTGACGGTGATGCAAGTTCATGATTAAGAGGAAAATTTGAGCGCCTTTATTTGACAATCACTACTTTTTTAACTATCGTGAAGAACCTTTAGTGTGTATTGGGAATTTGGGATAGACATTACAAATTCCTATGCTTGCTTTTTATGTGGCGCTTGTTAAACTCACCAAATAAAACATGTTTTCAATTTTATATGAACAAACTTCTTTATTTAGTCAGGCAACTATTTGTGTATATTGTTCTTTGGATAAGAAAATGGTTGCTTTCCTGGTCTTAGATCTTAATGACTTACAGTCAGATACAAGATGAATTTTTTAGTTTAATTCCATGATCAGTTTTGTTCTTCAGTTTTTTATGCCCACTTATTGATTTGCATTTTTTACTTTTGGTTTTCGTACATCCGCGTAAATTCTTGGGCCATGCCATGTAAAGTTGTTCAATGATTACTGTAAGCTCATTTTTTTGTTCCTATTTGCAGGGTGCAACAAGTTGGTGGTGTGTTACTGTTGCTGTTCTAAAACTTCTCCATAAATTTTTAGCCTCAGCCTCCCTTTAGCAGTGGGAGGTTGAAGTGAACATTGGAGTGATGGTGATGATGAATGAAACACTAAAGATGACTTTGTCGTCATATCATGACCAAGACAAGAATTCCCGGCTGCCTTATATCTCTCCTGGCCAATCTAGAAGCCGTCAATTGCGTCAAATCCGTACAGGTACCTGGGCAGTTGCAATAGCAGCCCTGGTCATCTCCACCATTGCTTGGTTTTCCCTTATTTTCTCTAGCACCCCCACTCGATGCTTACATCATATAAGAGATTGGGAGGGTAGCCCCCATTTTCTTCCTTGGAAGATCTGTGTTCCTGATCGACATTCTAAGGCTATGCTTCCTCCTCCTCCTCTCCCGTTTGGCTATAAGGGAGATCATATTCACTCTGATAATCATAGTACCTTTGAGCAAGAAGGCTTGTCACTTAAACATGTATTATTCGGCATAGCTGGATCATCTCAACTTTGGAGACGGCGGAAAGAATTTGTTAGGCTGTGGTGGCGTCCCAATGATATGCGTGGTCATGTATGGTTAGAGGAACAAGTACCTCAAGAACCTGGAGATCATTTATTACCCCCCATCATGGTTTCTGAGGATATCTCACGCTTTCGCTATACTAATCCTTTCGGTCACCCTTCTGGCCTGCGAATTTCTCGCATTGTTAAGGAGAGTTTTAACCTTGGCCTCTCGGATGTGCGCTGGTTTGTCCTCTGTGATGATGATACCATCTTCAATGTGGATAACCTTGTCCATGTTCTCAACAAGTATGATTCCTCTGAAATGATTTACATAGGCAGCCCCTCAGAAAGCCATTCGGCAAATACCTATTTCAGTCATTCCATGGCCTTTGGTGGTGGTGGGATTGCCATAAGTCATCCCCTAGCCAAGGCACTTTCTGAGATTCTTGACGAGTGTATTGAAAGATACCCCAAACTCTATGGTAGCGATGATCGATTGCATGCCTGTATCACTGAACTTGGTGTTCCTTTGACCTGGGAGCATGGTTTTCACCAGGTTTTTTTAGTCAACTCCATCTGCCTTCTAAATATTTATCTCTGCGTTATGTTTGTATTATTTCGTTCTTAGTTTCTGTCTATTTTCAGAAAGATGAATAGTTTGATGAGAATTATTTTATAATTAATGACTAAATCTTGTCTATCCTATGTCTTTTTATTATTGAATATTGATAATCAATCTATAGTTTTTTTTTTCTCTTTCCTTTCAGTGGGATATAAGGGGCGATGCCCATGGGCTTCTGTCTTCTCACCCAATTGCGCCATTTGTGTCAATTCATCATATTGAAGCTGTTAATCCCTTCTATCCTGGCTTAAACTCTTTGGAGAGCCTGAAACTCTTTACAAAGGCCATGAGAGCTGATTCCAGAAGCTTCTTGCAGCGTTCTATTTGTTTTGACCATGCACGGCATCTAACATTTTCAGTCTCGCTTGGTTATGTTGTTCAAGTCCTGCCAATTGTTGTTTCACCTCGTGAGTTGGAGCGCTCAGAACGGACCTACTCAGCTTGGAATGGTATAAGTAATAGGAATGAATTCGACTTTGATGCCAGGGATCCATCTAGATCTATTTGTAGAAAGCCTATTCGCTTCTTTCTAAAGGATGTTGGAAATGAGGGCAATGCTTCTTGGGGTTCATATGTAAGGACTAGAGAAAGAAACAATCTCAAAAAGAAAATTTTCTGCTTTCCTCATCAAGCCCCTCTCCGTAATGTGCAAGAAATTAAGGTACAGGTGCAGCCATTGAGCAAGAATTGGCATCTGGTATGTTCCATAGCTCTTTATCGTATTGTGTGATGGTATTACAAACTGAGTCATCAATGATAGTGACATCTTTGAATTCTACTGTTTGTTTGTCCTAGGTACCACGTCGTCTCTGTTGTAGACAAAGCCAAGGGGGGAAAGAAATTCATCAACTAATTGTGGGACAGTGTGGGAAGGGAGCTTTCAGTTCTGTTTACTGATATTTTAGGTTAACTATCTTATGCTTGTACATGGATTGGAGTCAGTTGAGAGCTAATTCTATGCGGCATCTGTTTGATTTTAACCTTTGATTGAGCTTCTGTGGTCTTCTATTCTGTAAGAATACCTGACACATGCAACTAACCATTGAGAAGAGATTCCTAACACCATTTATCGAGTCTTCAAACCCTTACATCTTTACTGCGCCTAATAAGTGGCTATTTGATTATAGACTAAGACTTAGCATTTATATATACACATATACATGGAGAAGTCAAGTACATGTTTTGTATGGGTGGATATTGAAACTGAAGAATTGATAGGTGGGAATGGGAGTACTAGGGGTATTCGGGTAAATAGCAAGGAAAGGGTAGCTTGGGAATATTATAAATAGGGATATAAATAGGGGATTGGAGAATGTAATTGGTGTCTTGTGAATTGATATTTTACAGTTTTATCTCCTTTCTCCCTTTTACCGTTATCAATATGTTACAAGGGATAATATGAGCAATATAGGGATTAAGGCTAAACATGGGAATATTTTATTTTAATAGCTTTTGATTTATTTTGACTTTAATGTTTTTGTCTTATTAGGATTTATCTCCCTTTTACTTTAACTTATTGGAGTTTATCTTTTGGGCTCTACAGAAAGCCATCAATAATTAGGTTAGGATAACTTTTGATTGATCATTGGATACAAGTTCTCTTAGCTTGCTAACCATCTCCTCCTCTTCCTTCTTCCTCCATCCCCCTCTGTCTCTGCATCTTCCCCACTTCTATTTCTCCATCTCCCCTCTTTCTGCACCCTTCCTCTCTATTATTTCTGAGCTACTCTTATCCATGATGAAGTCAAGTGTTGCAGCATTTGTTTCATTCATGCCAAAATGGTATAATATGTCAATTCGATGGATCAAAAGCCTGAAAGCACAGCAATATTCTCATCAGAGATAACCTGACAATAAAAAAATGGCTATTTGTTATAGACTAGGACTTAGCTAGGTGATACTTTTCTTTGGCTTCAAAGCTACTGCTTCCATTGCTGATTTCAAGGGTCATTTAGTAATTTTCACTGGTGGAACAATCTGTTTATTTCCAACTGATGTTATAGCTAACCCACCTAGTGGAATAAGATTTATTATTGTATTTATTTAATATGATTGAAAATTTTCAATCTGAAGGGAGGGAACGATATATAACCTGCTGAACTGTATAGAATAGATCACTTTTCGATCTGGAAAGCAGGCATTTCTTAAATTGCTGTTCTTGTTTATCTGTGATTCATCAAATTGGTGCAATTGTAGTACTTTGTATTGCACGGACTACCTTGATGTACTGTCAGCTTTATTGTCAAGGGTTTGTGTTTCTCAAGTCAACAATTGCTGGGTCTATGCTTGGTCTATGAATTTTCTACTTTGTTATAGAAGTGCTTTTGGGAATCTAGAGAGAAAACCTCAATTGCATTGGCACGAACTTTCTTCTTCTCTGCTATACACCTCTTTTTTGGTAACATCTTAGGTTTGTCTCTATAATTTCAACCAGAACAAGGTGGAATTTGCATTACCACATAAAAGGTATTGATCCTTCAGCAGATCCCTGTCAATATATTATCTTAATGTTGTCTTAGATATATTATATGGGTGTGAATGGGCTCCGAAATTGAAGATATTGTGTTGTTGATTGATAAATGAGATATATCGGTTAGATTCAAGAGGCTGTCTGTTTCTGTTGTATAACTTGTTTCAAGAATTGTGATCTGCCTGAACAACAATTGTTTTGTTCTGACATTAACTAATGAAGGCAATTCTTAATTTTGTACTGCCAAGTTGAGAACAGAGGCATAAAATTGTGTGACTCATGATATATACAAGATTCTTGATAATCATCTATTCTTTTTGTATTTAACAATCTATATGTGTTTGTGAGAAATGTAATTAATTATTTCTATTAACACTTTCTCCCTTTAATTAGTTTGTACTGTTGGTTGATAGATTGTAATTGCTGCCTTGAAGACTTGTGACTTTTTGGTTTGTGCGCTATGCACTAAAATACAGAGCCGTAAGTTCGAATGGCCAAAGAGACACACTAGAACTTCTAATTACTATTGTTTAGTTTTCTATTTTCTTCTAATTTTTTATTTGGGGGGCCGGTTGGTGTTTTGGGGGGGGTTGTGTTTTCCTTGGAAAGCTTATTGGGAAATAGGAGACCTTTTCAGTTCTCTTGCCTTCTCTGATATTGTCAAGCTGCCTTTTCATGGAATAGGCTGTTTAGAGTATTTGGTTGAATATTGGGTACTCCCTCCGGTCGTCTCGGACATATTTCATTATAACTAAACAAAGTTTTAAAATTCATTAACTCGTCCAAAAAATTAAACAAATTTCCTACTTTACCCATATTAAATACATCATTAAAAAGGTTCTCCTACTTTCCTACATTAACAATAAATTGGGGTAAAAAGGGAAAAATTGTAATAAATGATTAATGTTATGCCTTATAGAAAAGAAAACAAAACTTATTTGTCTTATAAATACAATCGGAGGGAGTATGTCAAGTATGTCCTAGGACATTGGAGCAATGAAGCAACTTGTAGTATGTATGACAAGGTTTACAGTGTTTCAGTAGGAAAAAGAATCCCAAAACTGGGTCAATGTGTTGTTTTTCTCTGGTGTTACTGTGATAGATGTAGAAAACGAAAGGGAATATTATATTGAAAACAAACTCTATTAAAATAATATACTTGACTCCCTCTTTATCTGATTCGCTCTTCCCTTCTTTATCGTCTATCTGTTTATCTTTCTCCCTATTTCCCTCTGATACTCCTTTTTCTCTCTTTCCTATCTTGTCTACACACCACTTTAGCTTATGTTAGCTGGGTAAGTGTCTTTTAAGCTCATGCTCTATTTTTTTATTTATACTCTATTTAATTAATTTAATTATATTAAAAAATTAGTTATATTAATCAATATAAGATAATTTTTTTAAAATATCTTTATCATCTTTCTTATTCTATCCCTCTTTTATTTAATTATTATTGCGAAAATATCAATATAAAAATTTAAAAAATTAAATAAATATAAAAATATATTTTATATTTATAACTATATCAATTTCTGAATTGAATATTTTATTAAAAATGAGAGGAGTATTATTTTAATTATAATTAAGCTGATAGGAAGTCAATTACAGTTAGATCACAAACTTCTGAACCACTGTCTCGTTCTATTCAATCACCGGTTGGATTTTCAGTACTTTGCACTTGCTATAGAAAGGTAACATGTCAAAAGAAAGGGTTATTGGAGGGCATATACATTGGCAGGTACCTCATGCGGTCTTGGTGCCGAAGTTATGCTTATACTGAAGATTTTGGTAGAGGTTGAAAGCATAACTCGTCAGGACGCCATTGAATTTTCTTGCTATTACATTTCATCCTTTGGAATCAGTTCTAAGAAAATTCAAAGAGAAGGAAAGGGTTCGTTTGTAATGTAGGTGTAACATGAGTTGTTTTCATGTTTTTTTTAAAAAAAATATTTTTTTAAACTTGAATCTTTTTGGTACCTATACACGAGAAATAGAGAGAGTAGAGAGACTGACATGTTATGCGAATCTCACTCTTTTTGTTTTTTTTTTGACCAAACGTACTGTCTCTCTTCAGCTGATCATGCGATAGAGGTATTAATTTGGCACCAAAATTTGGGATTGAATGAACCTTCCAAAAGTAATTCCGACAAAATTCAAAGAGAGAACAAGAGTCTAATTCATATTATGATGTCATCAAAAAAATCCCCTAGTTAATTCATCCCTAATTAGGGATTATTTTATAAAATAATATGTATTAACTTGTTTTTTTTAAAATACTATCTTTTAATCATTTATACCGAAACTACTCATTAAAAAAAATCCCATCAATTATATATAATTTAAAAAAATATATAAATTTAAAAGATATTGAATTAAAATCTTATATTTAAAATTAAATACAACTTCTAAATAAAATTTAAGGTGCTTCGTGAAAGCAAGAGCTTGAGCTCGTTCGGATGACACAGTATCATAAAATGAAGCAATTTTATTACTACTTTTAAGAAAGACAAGAGCCCTACTATTTGGTACAATCTGTTGGTTTGAAAGAGAGCACTCGCTCTTCTAAATCAAACCCAATTAAGTAATTTGCTTGAGCAAAATTGCCATAAATCCCAATATCACCACTAATATTTGTCATTGCGAAGCAAAAAATCCCATCTTTTGGTGGGATAAAAGTTTGAATAGGATTCAACACCACATCTCCACCTTCAAAATGAACTGTCAATTTCGGCCCTTTAAGATTAGTTTTCGTTCGGTAACAAAGTTGATTCCCCAATCCAGGATCATCCTCAATAGGTTTCAATGAAACCACTTGCTTTCTAACTTCTGAAACCAATCTGTTGTAAAAATCTTGAGGTAAATAAGTTGGAGGTGTGCCTGAATCAAGTAACATGTTACCTTTTGAGGCTGGAGAATTGTTACCGTTAAAGGGAATGAATGTGGCCCCCACACTAATCCCATTTAGTGTAACAAAGTAAGGTGTTTTGTCTTGTTTGGACACTAAAGGTGTTGAAACGACACCGTTTCCTGAAACTTGACTTCCATCACCAAAACTCATTTTGCTTGAAATTTTTGTGTTGGTGTGAAATGACACCAAACACTGTGAAAACACTTTCTTCATTCCAAACGAAGAGGCCATTTGAGAAATAAGAGACAAGGGTCCTCCACCTAACCCTACAATACCCATCTCATGATCATTAAAAGTTCCTGTATCATTGTGCCCACAGCCGAAAACGACGTTGTTTAAGGACACCTTATCTTTTCCTGTGGTTGAGCTCAACGTGAGTGTTTCCTGTTATCAGACATCAGCCAGAAAAGACAAAATAATAGAGAAGAAATATTATATTCATCATCTTGAAATGTAAAAGGTGCAGTA